>OZ007591.1:86796649-87411041 GCA_963931845.1 Maratus michaelseni
ATAGAAATCCTAAGGAGATTGATTTTCGTAAGTTAAATAAAAGGTAAAATATTAAAAGCAGACCTTTTGAATTAATTAAGCAAGTAATCAAAAAAAAAGAAAACAGAGAAGGAGTTAAATTAGAAAGAACAAATATTTATTTACAAATAACACTTTAAATGATTTAAATATCCTCTTAGATATATATATATGCATCAAAATACTAAGACACAGATAAGTTCCGTCATATCAAACAGAAAACATAATTTATAGAAATTAAAGCAGCTTTTAAATCTTCGAATTCTGCTTGCGCTGCAGGGTTCCATGAAAAACGACCATTTTCTTTAGTTAATTCAATTAGGTTTTTAGCTCGTTTAGAAAAATCAGGGATAAATCTCCTGTAAAATGAAATTGTACCAATAAAAGATCTAACTGCTTTGCGGGTATCAGGGGGTTGAAATTTTTCAATTACTTCTATATTTTTATTAATGGGTGAGACTTTACCTTTATGGATTTCAAAACCTAAATATTTAATTTTATCTGATAGAAAAAGGCATTTACTGGGTTTTAATTTTAAATTATGCTGGCGAAGTCTATCAAAAACAGTTGTTAATTTTTCAAGGTGGGATTCTACATCTTTGCTAGCAATCACAATATCATCTATATATACAAGAATTCCCATATTTCCCAGATCTCCAAATATTGCACTCATGAGTCGTTGAAAAGAATTTCCTGAGTTTGATAAGCCAAAACAATTTCTCGACCACTCAAATAGTCCTTTATGAGTTATGATTGCTGTTTTGTGTCTGTCCTCAGGACGCACAACTTGCTGGAAAAAGCCACTTGTTAAATCAAGTGTAGAAAAGAAATTTGAACCGGATAGTGCATCAACCGAATCTGTGATATTAGGGATGGGGTATGCATCTTTAACTAAATTTTTGTTTAATTTTCTAAAATCGACAGCCAATCTATAAGATCCGTCTGCTTTCTTAACCAAAATGACTGGAACCGCAAATTCAGAAATGGAGGGGGATATTATATTAGCTTTTAACAGGATATCTAATTGATCTTCCATTTCTTGTTTAAGATTATGGGGAACTCTATAGGCTTTACATTTTACAGGTTTATCAGAAGTTAAATTTATTACATGGGGAATAGTGTCACAGCCGGGCAAGTCTAGGACTGATGCTGCAAACACATCTTTATTTTTATTAAGAAAATCCTGCATTTTAAGTTTAAGAGGGGGGTCTAAATGGTCAAGATTAATATCTGAACTCCAGCTGAGATCAGCATGATCAAAATCAGCTAGTGGAGTGGGCACATTAACATTAAGGGCATAATTACAATTATTAGAATTACACTCAGAATCATCGATGCACTTTTGAATTTTAGCAACCCTCATTCCCTTATTCAAAGTAACCTCATCATCCGAAAAGTTAGCAAATGAAATAAATAACCCGTGTTCCTGAGAACAGATTGTTCTAGATGATAAAACACCATTACCAAATTTTTTTACTAGGGGTTCCAAAATAACAACATCATTATTATCAATAAACTTACTTCTCGAGCAGTTTACTTGAGCTAAAATTTTAGATTGGGGGGGATAGTTACTAAATTTTTCAAAACAGCAAAACTAATTTTAATAATCTTAGACTTTTCACATGTATCACTTACTTCAGTTTCGACATCATTAGATTGTGACTTTTCGCTATCATGACAACTCACTTGGCATACAGGGGCATTGATTTTATTTTCATTATTTTTCACAACCCTGATATTATTTACACTAAGATCACAACCATTTGTTTCACATATATTATCCCGACCAATTGCCTTATTTTCATTTAATTTATCACTACACATATAACTACAGGTCTCATGATTATTTGTATTATTAACATTTTCTAATTTTGAAACACTTTCAGAAGATTTTTGAACAGAAGAATTGCTATCATTACCTTCACATTTATCTAAATTCACATTATTTCTATCTTCGCTACTACATTTTTCATTATCTCGAATCTCTATTTGTTCTCTACTATCCCTTACATTGGCTTTTACTACCATACAATTGTTCTCACTGTTCTTATTCTTCTCAGAAATATTACTAACATTAGAAAAACATTCTACATTACCCTCAGTTTGACATGACACACTTTTAAGGCAAGAAATTTTGTTATTTACAATAATTGGCGGTTTAATATTTACATGACATTCTGAAATTTTTGGAACATATTTACAAAAAGTTTGCTCATTAATACCAAGACTAATAGATTTGTCACTACACTTTATGATAGCCTTGTACTTACTCAAAAAGGGCATACCTAAGATAGCAGTAAATTCATCAGCGAGTTTACCTGCTACTACAAAAAATTCAGCTTGGCAGCTGACATTACTGAAATTGAAAGATAACTTAACTTTCTCAGTGAGAGGGACACATTCACCTGTCACAGTTAGAATGGGTACATTGCATGCCTCAGTTTTTACTCCTGGGAATAAACACAATCCCTGTCGAGAAATTAAATTGATACCTGATCCCGTATCACACAGTGCAGTAATAAAAATATCACCGACAGCAATCCTTGCGGTAGGGAGACTGCATGCTGATGGTGGGAAAACATTATACACAGAGGGGGTTTTGTCGTTCGGCTTCTCATGAGTTAGTCCGACTACTCCAGACTCGGGGCCATTACCCGTTTAAATTTTGTTGAACATTGTGTTCATTGGCAGTGTTGTTATTCTGCTGGGTTACATTATTGTGATTACCCCTATTCCTATAATTACCTCTCTGGCCATTGTTGGTACCTCTGTTTCTCTGGTTATTGCCATTTCCCCTATAGTTTCTTTGATTCTGATATCCCCTGTTACTATAACTGCCTCTGTAGTTATTGTTAGGTCTGGCCATACCTCTACGACCATAGGGATTTTCATTAAAATTTTGCCAGCCTTGATTTCTGGGGTTTTGGGGGCAGTCCTGAAAAAAATGGCTGGGGTCGCCACATCCAAAACAGAAAAAGGGGTTGTATTGGACAATTTCCTGGGCTGGTGGTCTCGCTGCAGCTGGTTGTTGCATAACAAGACTATCAAGTTTAGCCGTTAAGATTTCCATTTTGTTTTGGAGTTCTATAATTTCACGGTTGGGATGGCTAACCTGGGGTGTAGGGGGGTAAACAGCAGCACATGCTACACCTGAGGGGACCTGGGGGGCAATGTTTGCTGGTTCATAGCTGTAGAAGGGGTTAACACTCCTACAAGCCTTTTCTTCAAGTAAGGCAAACGTTAGTATTTCCTGAGGGGTCTTTGGATCTTTTGAAATGACACCCTTCCGAATTTCTGGAGATAGGTTACCTAGAAGCATAGAGTGCAGTATAGCATCTCTACTTTTATTTACAATGCCCTCAGCAATTCCATCAATGACAAGAGCTCTGCGTGACAGATCAGAGGCTCTGTCGAAAAAATCTTGGACAGACATTGAGGGTGTCTGTTTGAAGTTAAGAAACTTCGATAATGCCACATCTGGCGACTCCTGTTCCGTGAATCTGTCTTGTATAATTTCCACTAATTCCGTATAATTTTTGCCTTTATTAGCCTTAAATAATTTGGCTGCTTTCCCTGACAGTCTGTTAAACAGGGCGAAAATTTTTTCTTTTTCATCCCAGTTAAAGAAGGTGGAAATATCTGTGAACTTTTCAATAAAGTCGGAAAAGGATATAGTGGAGTCCCCGCTAAAAGGTGGGATGTTGGATAAATTATCCATCAAAGACGATTTCTTCTGCAGCTCAGCCATCTCCTTGGTAAGGGTTTCCGCCATATTTATGAAATGTTTTGACAACAAAAAATTCAGCGATAAAAAAAAATTTTATAATTAACCCTACCTAAACCTTAAGCAAAGAAAAAAAATTTTACACAAATGCAAAATCTAACTAAAATTACTGAGAGCTACACTCATGTATACACTAGTCGCCTTTGTCAATATATATAATCAATTGCAAATAAATATAAACAAATGGGAAAGGTATGTTAAAATTTCTAAAAATTCAGTGCGGGTGGGGTATTATGAAAAAAAAAATTTTGAACAGCACAGATATGAGGGTTAACACTTCATAATATATACTCAAAGACATAATGCACAATACATTTTGAAAAAAAAAATAGTTGCCTTACACCCTTAACTTTAAGTATACACAAATAAACATTAAAAATTTGAATTGTGCCACACAGGTAAGTGTCACGGCATCAATTCTTTGTTGGGTTGTTTGTTTTTGTTGCTAGGTGAGATGCTATCACCTTTTTCAAAAAAAATGAATGAGTGCAAATTACCTGTGACTAAAAATTGAAATGAATCCTGTCAATATGCATACTTACAAAATTATTCACAAACTAAAATAAATTTAGAAAAAAGGTAAATGGATTAAATTAAACAGAAACAATTAAAATTTAAAGAATTTAAATTTACCTAAATTCTAAATTTTGAATTCAAAATTGAATAAGAATTAATCATTTAAAAGCACTGACAAGATCCTCAATTTGCACTACATCCAATTCCCCAACAATCAGCATTGTGAATTCAAGAATTAATATGAAGGGTAACAGCAAGGAATTTTCATAAACATAATAATTTAGACTAAGTGAAAATTTTGGAATAAAAGGGAAAAATCTTTCTTTTAAAGAAAGTATAGAAAGGGGGTTATAAAATTGATGAGATAGGTTAAACAAAATAATATTTGGCCAATATTAAAAAAATGCAGAATTAATTTCAAGAATTCACAACACTGAAGCTGTGATCGTATAGTTTCATCATTATTTAAGAGACCATGAGTTAATAGTTAAATTTTGAATAAGTAATTCATTATAATAAAATGCTTCTCAAAAGACTTTAGATCAAAATATTAAAATTACTTTATGTGAAAATTTCAGATAAGTATGTCCTGTAATTAATTAAAGAATAGTAAAAGGTCTCAGCTACTTAAATAAAATAAGTTTGAATATTAAAGATTACAACATCCAGTAAATTAGCAGTTTATTTTTTTATTAGATTTAATGCTTAAAATAATATTTAGAAATTCCATGACTAGAGAATACAATAATTTATTTTAATTAATTAATTAATTTATTTATCTTTTTTACCAGAATTAATATTTAGATCAATAGAATAAATTAAGTTAAAGGATTAATAGAAATCCTAAGGAGATTGATTTTCGTAAGTTAAATAAAAGGTAAAATATTAAAAGCAGACCTTTTGAATTAATTAAGCAAGTAATCAAAAAAAAAGAAAACAGAGAAGGAGTTAAATTAGAAAGAACAAATATTTATTTACAAATAACACTTTAAATGATTTAAATATCCTCTTAGATATATATATATGCATCAAAATACTAAGACACAGATAAGTTCCGTCATATCAAACAGAAAACATAATTTATAAATCATAATAGCGATAAGAATTGTTTTTACTTACAAGGCTTCTTAATTTTGGAAAACTTAGCATTATTTGGATAGGACGTTACTTTCGAGAGGTATTCGTCTTTCAAGGAGGTAACTTAATGATCAAGACTTTTATTCAGAACTTTCCAATTTTAGAGGGAATTTTCACAGTTTAGACTCAGTGTCAGGAACATTGCACAACTTCACCGTGCACTCTTCAAATCACACTTTACAGGAGTGCAGTTTTGATATCTCACAGTCTCGCTGAAAGTATGCACCAATACTTTTTTTTTATATTTTTTTTTTTTTGCACCTATGCACCTTTGAGCTGTCAGTACTGCATTCACGGTTGTCGGAACTGGAGTTTGTGAATTCATAGGCTGAGATTTTGTCGACTCTGGATTTTAGCAATCCAATCCTATATAACTAGTTATTCCTGTAGAAAATTACGAGATACGACACGGTCTTTTTATTGAAGACCATCCTATCATTTTCACTTCGTCTATGCTTCGGTAAGCTGGATTCTAATATACATAGTTGTTTCAATCAGTTAAACGCTACTTTCTCGTCCTTTCAGGCCGCTTGATGAGCGCACATTTTCTATCAATCCACTGTCGCTACTGCTGGGAGAGAAGTCTCTGTCTCGAAAAAAAATCGCTAATGCCTAACCGGCGGGGTGAGGGAGGGAACCCTCCACCCTCACACACCTAAACTATCCGAGCTTCAAGACATGACTGCCTGCTAACTAGCTCTTCGTTCCCTTGGTAACGCTACCAGGGGGGAAAAGGGTCAACGCTGATTGGTTGAGTGGGGGGAGCAAATAACACGCTTATTGGATTATTGTTGCTAGGTGAAAAATCCTAGCTACAATTCCTGGAAATTAGCCGTCTGTTGGGTCCCACGAAAAGGAAGAAATCACGTGTACGCTTGCACCTGTTATTTCGTAAACAACGACTCGAAAGCAATAAACTGTGCATCTTCCTAACAAGCCTTCGAAATAGTTTTATGACTCTCTTTACTGAGGGTAATAAAAAGTCGCACACAATACAACTGACCATAATGCTTCAGTTATTCCCATGACTTCTTATAAAAGCCTTTTGTACTATATCCAATCTGCCTGTGTGTGTTCCGAATTTACGATCCCTTAAACTACGTGAGAATTTCAAGTAAAAGTTGTTTGCGTGGAAACTATCTCATAGTGAAAAAGGGAGAACTTGGGTGGTCTTGACTTATAGAGAAATACAAATGTTTGGATTTTGAAAATAAGAGTTTTAATTAATAATGTTTAAGAAAAATAAGAAAAAGGAGGAGGGGGTTTGATTAAATATTAAAATAGAATGAGTTTATAAAAAAGAAATGTTTTAAGATATTAATGAAAATATAAATATAAAAATTTAGATTAAATTACCTCTAACAACACCATAAGTTTTTGATGGGATTAAGGTCTGGTGAGTTTGGTGGCCAAGGAAGTACCTTAATGTTGCGTTGGCGGAACCAATTCTTAGTTGACACTGACGTATGCGGTGACGCTAAATCTTGTTGAAAGATGAAATCATCTTCAAATAAATCTTCTGATGATGGAATCATGTAATATTCCAAAATTTATAGATATATCTGAGAGTTAACCTTTTCGTAGACGATGCATAACTTTCCAGGTCCTTCTGCATTCATGCAACCCCAACCATGACACTAGCAGCAAATTTTACGGAACGTTTAAGGCATTCTTTATCAAATGCTTCTTGCTTCATTCTCCAAACTCGAATACCTTGATTACCATATCAAACACAAAACATATTTTCATCACTAAATAATATATTTTTCCCTCTAAAGAAAAATCATATATGTAAAATGTGATGACCATTTTTAAAAGAAAAGATAATGCAGTCTACTTAAAAGTGTATCAAAACTTCATGGTGGTTGTGAAATCATCTAAAAATAGATTAATATTTTTGTGTCAAATCAGGCCGCACTTTTCCACTCCCCACAAACATAAATAAGGAAAAGCGCAAAAAGACAGTCTAGCAGACAGAGAAAATTAGACATGCAATCTAGATAAGACATAGCAACACTCGTAAGCAGTTTGAAAATGAAAAAAAGAAAAACTGATGGTAGGAAAATATTTGCAAGACCTCTTGACACAGAAAGAAGTTTAACTTCTAAGCACGGGAGAAAGTTAAAAAGTTAAAGAACAAAAATGAGAATCGTCGAATTCAGACTCAGAGTGCACTTTTTTTTATCTTAAAAATAACTAACTAGTAAATCTACAGATCAGAGGCCTCAACGTCAGCTCTACAAATCATTGTTCATTAATCTCACTAATTTTTAATATAATTTGTATAATATTTGATAGCCTAAACTTAAATTTTTTAACGTTATTTATACATTTATAAGAATATAAGATTTATTGAAAGGTTCAAAAATTTTAGAAGTATCACATTAAACACAATTTTATGTCGGATAAATGATAACATAAACTACTTATTACTGTATTTTTTTCAGAATAAGATTACGTATCTTCAGGGGGGCTCGCCCCCCTGAACCCAACGTTGTCACTTTAATTTTATATTATCAATTTCCAGTAATTGTGCGCTTTCATTAATCGAGTATATGTCTGAGTGCATTTACTATTTTAATTTCATTAAATTAACCATCTCTTTATACAGGAGGTTTTATCCTATCCTTAAAAGAATACTAATTTTTCAACCACTAAATATCATATGTTGCTGAAATTGAATAAAATTCCGTGTATTAAATATGCTTATACATATGTAAATTTCTCTTATGAGACTTATATTCCATTTTCACATTCAACGTTTTTATATTTTTTGTTTGGAAAGCCGATTTGGTCATCTTTCTTTAGTAGTTAAAATAAATTCTCATCTATTTCATTAGAAAAAGCATATTAAAAAATTAAATCACTCGAAAATTAGCTATTTCGTTAATAACATTTCCCGTCAAAATAATTCACTTGAATTTTCCTTCGTTGATATTCTTTGAAATAGAGTTGCTTAGCAACCATTTAATGAAAGAGAGAAAGAAAATGCATTGGAAATTTTTGTAAAAAATGAGAAATTAAAATTTTCATACCTTTCAAATTAATGCGTAAAATTTCCCAATATTTTTTACAATTAATTTAGAAATTCTAATAAATATATTGGGAAATTTTCAAAGCTATCAAATTAAATTAAGATATCCATTTCGTAAATTTAATATCCATAATTTAGCATTTACAATTATCCCAATGCATGATTTTCTTTTCGCGGAATGTTAAAATTAAAAAATCGTCTGATTTCCCATTGAAAAGCATTATGACTTAAAATAAAATGTTCTATATTTTTCGAACGAATGAACCAAATTTAACCAAAAACTATACAGCTGATTCCGGGTACCTCGCCAACATACCCACCAAAAATCAACCTAATCGGACCCTTTTTGCGGCAGTTATCGCGGAACAGACAGACAGACAAACAAACAAACAGAAACCAAAAACTTTTCGGGTCTCAACAGTAAGCCTTCACTGACGTTTCGGCAAATATGAAATTTAAAGAGGTTTTTCTTTGTTTATTTAGAAAACTAGTCGTTGGGGGCCACCGTAATACTTACCCATCATGGATATGCATAATGTAAAATATTAAAATAAAAATGTGTAAACTACTTATAAAATGCATTGCAATTCAAATAAAATCGTGGCTTGATGACGTCACAAACTTTAAAGGCTCGATTACTGAATTGCTTGAAAGAGGTTTTTCCTTATAACTCCAAAAATAATAATCCTATTAACTAGCGGTTTATTGCATCTGATTAAGCGTCAAATTTCCAATTAAAATATATCTTTGAAGTGAAATTTGGATGAAATACAGGGTCATGAAAAATCGAAGAGTGTGGAAAATAGGATTCCAAATATCTCGGCAACTAATTATCCGATCGACTTCATGCTTTATTCAAAATTTATGTTTTTTTATTGTCTTTTATACTCATTTCTTAAAATAAACAATTTCGAAAATTTTTATATACCTTTCATCAGAACGAATATTTCGAGAGTCCGAAAAAAATTGTTCCGGTTAATCGAGGTTATTGAAATGAAATAGGCTTCTTCCCATTATTACATACTAAGTACATACCAAATTGCAAGTCTCTATCTCAATTTTTTCGGGAGATAGAGCGTTTACAGACACACAGACACACACACAGACGGACGGCAAATTTTTTTTTCTAAAAATATGTTTTTCGGAATCTCCAGTGTCTGAAACGTGTAAATCCGTCAAAAAAAATTTTTCGATTTTCAAAACGATTACAAGACTTACCCTATACTACGTATGATGGGTAAGTAATAGGTAAATTTTAATTTGATTTTAACATTAAGAGCAAGAAGGAAAGGCTAGTGCGGCCGTAGCGTTGATTTGCTTAGAACTTTATAGGTGAACAGAAGTTGAAAATGTTTTTCAAACAAGATTAATTAATCTAGCCTGTATCTAACCCATTATAATATAAAATCCTTATGAAACGACTGGTTAAACTAATGTATGTTGTCCAATATTTCACATCTATTCCTAGTGTTGAATTCAGACACTTTTCTCCGGGAGGGATTTCTGTGACTTCGGGGGGGGGGGGGGGGGGGAGGACATTGTAGAGTTCCGGGAGGGAGGGGATTGCACTTTTTAACCATTAAAAGTATAAAATTTCAAATCTTCCGGGGGGGGGGGGTTTGCTGAATTCAACACTGGCTATTCCTCCTAGAATATGGTACGCTGGGCGATCAAATTAACACCAGTTATCAGCTTATATCCGAGGATGTTAAAAGTGGTCTTATAATTTTAAATAGTTTTCGAGATATTAATTTATTTCTAATTTTTAAAGACATTTCTGTAATGATTGCAACTAAATTGCTCCATTTTTGTGGATAAAAAAGGGAAAAAGGAAAACGATAGGGATAACATTTCTTTTTTGTCGACATTTTCAAATTAAAATTGAAAATTAACTTTTATTTGAATAGATGGTGAAAACAATATCGTGATTTAATTTTTGAGGAAAGTTTGAAGAAATTCACATATTTAATCTTCAGTTTATTTTAGAACGTCAAAAATCGTCTGTCATCTTGAACATAGACATAAAAAAAAATAATTCCATCCTAGCTTTGTAGCCACACACAGGGTGGCTCACGGAGGAAGATAGTTCTTTCTCCGTGGGGTGGCTTATTCTTTCAATCTCTATCATTTTTTGGAACAGATGTGTTACTATCACGCTAAAATGTAAACAAAAGATTGGCGACTGTTTGTTTGGCGCGATTTCCAAGACTGCGCCAAACGAATAACTTAATACAATGGCTAGGTTGCCATTAAAGAAAAAAATCCCCTAAATTTGGCGACTTTTTTCTTTTTTTTAACCGATAATTTTTTTTTTTTTTTTAGCGTGAGTGTAAAGCATCTAAGCCCATTTTTTTAGCCACACACAGGGTGGCTTATTCTTTCAATCTCTATCATTGTTGTTGTTGTTGTTGATTCGACTCGAGGGCCCGGTGAGCAGCTTTTTATTACTATATAGCTGTCTTATTCCACAAGTACCAACTCCTACCTGAGGTGAACCGATCCGAAGAAAACAGCAATCAACAACCGCCAAACACTCCAAACAAAACCTGATAGACCCCTACCCAGCGCCATCAATATCAATCCAACACGGACACTGTACATAAATCGCATTCAGCAACTGAGATAACAAAACTATATGATCTCCACCTTTACGCCCAGTCACTCCAAAAAGATCCTCGTACGAAGTATTGCTCAAAACCTGCATCTTGCGAAACACAATTTCGCGCACTCCCGAAAACCACTTACATCGCAACACCAAATGCTCCTCAGTTTGTTCCTCCAAACCACAAAGGTTACACGTCGATATCCCTCTACCAAGAAACCTCTTACGCCGGGCCTGTGTTAGAATAGTCTTCGTTAAAAACCTTGCAAATATAACACCACTTTTCCTTTCTAATGAATGATGAGGATGCCCTATGCTACCATAGTCCCAACAACGACCAGTACAGTTATTCAGATATTGCTCCCACTCCCATTCAGATTCTTTCTGTTTATTATTCCTCACATTCGTCATCCAATCTTCAGCCGAAAACCACGGAATCCGTACGTTGCTGAAAGGTCCATTCCTAGCCAACCTATCCGCACACTCATTTATCTCAATCCCTTTATGCCCAGGTACCCAGATGAACGCCATGTTATACTGGTCATTGCTTTTCCTATTAATCTCTTCTCTCAAATGCGTGATAATAGCAACTGATTTTCGATTAACCTTTTGTAGGGCCTGGAGAACGCTTTTAGCATCCGTGAAAAACATATATTCCCCCCTGTCCACCGTATAAAATTTAAGTGCAACCAATAAAGCCATGGCTTCAGCCGTCAAGATCGTATTGATATGCGGAATTTGAAAAGCCAACTGGCTACCTGTCTTCTGATTCATCATCCCAATTGTAGTCCTATGAGTATCTTTTGAAGCATCAGTTGCAATGAACGTGGCCATGTTTTTATACGTCTGAGCAAAGTTATGGAAGGAATTCTTGATCACCTCGTCCGGAAAGTCTTTATTTTGAAATGCCCATGTATTGACTACTATCCGACAATGATCACTGATTTTCGTCCCCCATTTATAATTTACCAACTCATTAATTTCCGTACCATACCTCCTGAGTGTATTTAGTTCCCGGTAGAGTAGGTCAGTCGAAAGCATTTCCGTATGATCCTGGTATTTGACTTCTGAAATAGACCGTTTGGTAGCAAGGTACTCAATCCTCTGTCCGCACCTCCACACCCCACTTTCCTGTAATAAGACCGGGATTGGGCACCACTTAGGCAAGCCGCTAGCCCACCGTAAAGCCATATTGTGGATAACCTGGAGTTGCCGACCTTCCGTTTTGTTCGCATGCGTCAGAATCCGAGGATTTCCTTCTAACAGAACTCCCATCATACTCCTTGTAATACGCAGTAAATGTTTAGTCTCCGTACCCCAACTCATCCCTGCAATAACTTTTATCAAATTCAGTCTCTTGCTAGTTTTTTCCCTTAACTTGGCAATATGATCTTTTAAGTTCCCCTGGCGATTAAAATAAAACCCTAATACTCTAAGGGAATCAGAAAAATCCACCTCCTGACCAAGCACCTGTAAATGGTTTTCCTCTACCTTCCTCCACCTCCCAATCCTGATGATTTGGCATTTGTTGGGATTTACCTCTAAGTTCCAAGCCTGAAGCCATTGAATCACCCTGGCAATGTTCTCCTGTAAAATCCCTTTGAACCAAACTACGTCATCATGACAACCATAAAGAAAAATGTCATCAGCATAAACTACACAATGTATACATGAATCAAAGATTTCGAAGATATCCGCTAGATAAAGTGCAAACAGTAAAGGGGAGAGAGGACTTCCCTGTAAAAGACGCCTGTGATACTGGAATGGAGCAGACAGCGAACCCCTCCATTTCACCCGAATCCTTAGCTCTTGAACCAGATTCCGAATTAAAACACAAAGATCACCATCAAGTCCCAGCTTTTTTAATTTGAAGAGCAATCCATCCCACCAGACATTGTCGTAGGCCCCTTTGATGTCTAATGCCACCAAATAACCTTTCCGCTTTGAATACCTTGCCCTACTAATATCTCTATAAATTTTATATGCCGCAGCCTCACAGTCCCTAAATGGGATAAAATCATAGTGATTCTTATGGAAAATCTTCTTTTCCATGCACCAATTAAGTAAATTGTCCAGGATCATTTTTTCAAAAATCTTTTTGCTAGTGACAGTTAAAGCTATGGGTCTATAACCCCGAACATCATTCCTATTTTTGCCAGGTTTTTTTATAGGGAGCATAATCACCTCTTTCCAAACCTCTGGGATATTTTTTCTCCAAAATTGCATTGTACATATCTAGGAGTGTTGTCAGCGTCCTAATTTTCAATTTTTTAAAAAAGCTCATTTTTATGCCATCAATACCAGGGGTCGTGGATTTGCCCTTACTGATAGTGTTTTGTAACTGCTCCAATGTGAATTTAAGTTCCATTCCATCATTCCCCGAAAAGTCGATTGGAATACCTTGTACCACCGGACTGTTTTGAAACATTATGAATAGGGCATTCGCTTGGAAGGTGGCGCCAGGCGGACAATTCGGGAAGCAAAAATCCGTGTCCAACTCCCCTTCATATTTTTTCTTGATGCCGCGAATGATTTTGAAAATTTTTGGCCCCCTACCAGCCTCTCTGACCACTGTATCCCAAAATTTTTTCTTGTCCTTTTTTATTTCTTTTCTAAGCTTAGCATTGTACATCTTGTATTTAACCCATAAATCAAGCTGGCACTCCCGAACCGCTTTCCGATAATAGTATCGTTTCAACGCCAACAGCCGACGAGTCACCACTCCCCACCACGGCGGAAGATTCCCACTACTAATCGGAACCCGCTCCTTACAATGTTCTATAGTCTGGGTAATAGTTTTTGTCCACTTATCCAAATCATCCCCATATTTATGTTCACCAACACCAGCCACCGCCGAGCCAACACGATCCCAATTAACCAGTGTCAAAAATTCTCTCCTGACCTCATAACCACTATTCGATACCTGAATCTCAATGGGATAGTGATCAGAGCCCATCGGATCCGAATGAACTACCACATTGCACTCACCAGCTAACCTACTCGACACCATACTCAAATCTAGGAGAGATCCACTACCTCCGCCAGAAAATCTCGTTACCTGGTCCGTATTCAGGAGCACTACATCATTCCGATTAATCCAGTTAACAAGATGAACCATTTTTTGACCTTTCGGGTTTGTCCGCCAGTTGAGAAAGTTAATGTTAAAATCGCCAATAATTAAATAATTCTCACCAATCATATCTTTTATGTTTTCCAACCAATTCGTAGCCCCGAAGCCTTTGGGAGCGTAAATATTTATGATGGAAATCCACCTCTTTTTAAACCAAATTTTAATCCCTTGCGCCTCATGATCCCGGTCAATAGCAGGCAGGTTTATGATAGTAACTGGAATCTTCTTTTGGACTGCTAAAAACAAACCTCCACCCCCTCTCCCTAAATTTCCAATCCGATCAGCACGAAAAATGTTCCTATCATTAAACAATAATTTATGCTTCTCCTTGAGCAGAGATTCTTGAAATGCCCAGACAACACTCTTACGAAAAAACCCAGTATGAAGCCAGGGTAAGTTGGCCCGTATACCTCTAATATTCCAATGTATCAATAAAGTATCCATACAGCACAACCCGACAAAAACAGGTAAAAAATCAACCACCAAAAAATACAAGAATTAAAACAACAAACACTTACCCCAAAAATGTCTTTACAAAACAAACACCAGAAAAACAAACAGTCCGTAAACACATAATGACCATACGACATTAACCAGCATCCCATTGATCCAACATCGTTATGTCTCTCCCGAATCCGTCATCATGTCCTCACTCTCCACAGTTATATTAATCTGAGACTGTACTCCTTGCTGACTTTGCTCACCCATTTTTAATTTTTTATTTCTCAAGCATTTATATAGCTCCGTCATGACATCTCCGTGTACAACTTTATTTTTACCAGGTGCTTCTTTCGTGTTTTCCTCCAGAGCGTTTTCTTTTCTCTCTACAAATTTCTGCTGCATATTATCTAATATTTCCCAAAAGTGCGTAATGAAAACCATTATCTGTTGAAATTTATCTTCTATAACCATCGCCAATTTATGAATATTACCGTCCATATTTGCTGTTTCCACATGTTGTTTAGTCTTTGCCGCGTAGCTGTTTGCTGGCCTTGAGTTGGATTGTCTTCTTGCTTCTGCTAGCGTTATATGCTTTTCGCATTTAAATTTTAAAATTTCAGCTTCTTTTTTTCTGGTTTCGCATTCGATGTTGTCTGCTTCATGTTGCTTACCGCAATTAGCACATCTTATTTCTACTTCATTACAGTTTATTTCGGGGTGAGATTTTCCGCATCGTTTACAGATTTTTTCATTTGGACATTTGTTACTGCCGTGCGTATAACTTTGGCACACATTACAGCGCCTCGGACGGTCAATAAACAGCCTAATTCTTTGTCTGATATAAAACATTTTAACATATTCCGGGAGTTTATGGCCGTAAATTGTAATAAGCACCGTTCCCGTGGGAACCATTCGTCCCTCTTGTCTTGTTAGGAATCTCTTAACATTTTGGACAACAATATCATTTTCCTCCTCTAGTTCTACCTGGATATCTTTTAGCATGATGTCTACATCCATTCGAAAGATTAGAAATCTTGTGGTGATGTAGTTCATTAGGTTATGTTTGACCTGTCTTTCAAATATATTTTTTTTTTGTATGATTTCCCGCGCACATTCATAACTTTTCGTCGTTATCAGGATTTTATTATTTCGAGTATATCGAAATGTATCTATCTCGCTATGTCTTTCAAAATTCTTCTTAATTTCTTGTTTCACTTGAATAGGGTTTACTTTTTGAAAAGCTCCTTGTAGGCATTCTGTGATAATTACATACTCTTGGAGTTCCGGAATAATTTCAATTTGTTCACCTGCTTCTCTACCGTCATTCCAATTATACTTGTTGTAATCTTCTTTGTCCAAAACAGGACTAGCTTTAACTTTGACCTCAGACCCCGCCATCGCTGTCGGAGGTATTCTGAGACCTTCTCGCAATATAGGACTCTATGCCGAAAACAAAAAAAAAAATTCACCAAATCTGATAAATATGACCTAACCCTTTTTGAAATATCACAAAAACCACTTCTTAACTCACCACCACTAAACAAACTAACACAAACCACGTAATTGAAATAACCGTCGGAGCTAGGAAAACGTACTCGCTCACCGAGCTCCAAGCAGCCCCGATTCAATCTCTATCATTTTTCATGTTTATGAAAAGTCACAACAATCCATCGTTGCCACAGGTTAATCTCGAAAAATGAAACATTTGAAGTTACTGAAAAAATTAATAGCTCGAAAAGTATTTGTCACAAAATTGTCAGACAAACTGCGTTAGAAAGATAAAAAATTGTATTTTTCTTGATATAAATTTCAAATCTAATCATGATGCCGTTTTTCAAATATTGAATTTCAAAAATTACCAAATTTCACAATGAAGTACCATTGCGAAACCTTCACGAGTAAAAAGATAATGGGGCTGTTCACGGATCATCAGGCGGCGCGCGGGCAAAGGAGACTAAAATATGGAGTGAGTCTATACTGTGAAGAAATTGAAAGGCCTGCGTTCGAAACGTTGATTTGACTAATTTGCCTATTTTAATGATACTAGGGGGCTCAGCCCCCTACTCGCTAACGCTCGCCAACCCCCCGTGAATTGCAAAGCAATTCACATTGAGACCGCTTCGCTCGCTCGCCCCTTTTTTCAGCAATTCTAGCCGGAATGAGTTCTACTATAAAACATTTGAACATATGAAATTGACAATTTTTTTTTAATGTAAAAAAGTAATTCTCCGTTGAAAACACAACTGAAAATGTATTTAGTTGGCGCTACCAATGAGTATATAAATCTTTTAAATACTATGAAAAAATGATCTTTTGTACAGCACGACTTAAATTCATTAGAAAAAAAAAAAAAAAAAAAAAAAAAACTACGAAAAATTATTTTTTACTTCATCAATACATCAACAGATGGCGCCAGGTGCAATCTACAGTTGATTTTTTTTTCAGACTTTTGAGTGAGTGAAATTCGTAAATGAATTCTAAATAAAAGTTGAGAATTCATTTGAAATTAACGATATTGCTCATAATTAAAATGAGGAATCATCTCAGACGCTTCGGATTACGTACATGTTATTTTATTTTTAATAATTGCTAGTGTGAGTTTCATTCTATGGTTTCACTGTTTCACTACTCTCACACTTACCGCCATATTGGAGGTGGAGCTGATCTAACACAATCTAGTCTTTCATTGGTCTGAGCTCTGGAAACCACGGTTGTTGCCAAACCATAAGTTACAAATTCAGCCCGATTTTCGCGCCACGTAAGACAAATATATATATAGATTTTCTTAAAGTCTAGAAGTGAACTTGATGGACGAATGGTTAGAGCACTGCTCTTGATTTTGGAGGTTGCGGGTTCGATTTTCCTAAATTTCTGTTTGATTTTTCTACTTTTTTATTTAAAAATGTTTTATCGATTGCTTTGTATTTTTCATGATAAATTGAATATATTTCATAAAAGTAAAATTTGATATTAATAACAATTACTTATTTAAATACTTTAAATTCAGCTTTTTCATGATTAAAATTTTACATTGCATATTATTATTAGCCACACACAGGGCTAATTCTTTCAGTCTACAGTAAAATTCATGTTTATGAAAAGTCACAGCCACTTCATATATAAAGGAGAACACCCTTTATACATAGCTATACAAATGGTTGTTACTGACGATATTAAAAATCAAATTGTCTCTATTATGCCGATACTTCCGCTTGTATTTCCTTTCTCAGTCCCTAATTGCCCTACAGCGGGCTCCGAACCCATTTAAACAATAATATAAAGTATCAAACAAAGTTAAACCCGTCGTGGCGGTTATTTCTAAGGAGTCCCGTGGCCATATCTCCCATAGGAACGAAGTTACCCCCCCCCAGGGGGAGACTTTTTTGTTGCTCAAACCCCTTCATGTAACATATCAATAGATAGATCTCAAGCACTATGATCTGGTGCTACCCTCCCCCTGTCACTACCCCCTCCCTTAACCCTTTCCGGCACAGACAAATTCTGTTCGTAAAATGCGAAATTACTGACTGACACCGGAATTTACAAACGACTTTTTTAGAAAATAAGAATTCCTTATTTTAAGCTTTCATTATAGAAGCAAAATTTTATTAAAATATTCTTGGTGCCGAACGCAAGTTTGGAATTAAAATTAGGTGTGCCGGAGTGGCACCACTGTGCCGGAAAGGGTTAAGAAGCATTTTTCTCTGTTTCAAGTCCTTTTAAATTTTATTTTTCCCATCTTTCTCAGCCCCTTTAAGCCCCACAGAAGGCGTAGGCCTCTTCTAAAGGATCCAACGAAGTTAAACTCGTCAAGGCTGACATTTCTAAGAGAATTCCCGAGGCCCTATCTCCCTTAGGAACGAAAGTACCCCCCCCCCCTTAAGGGGAGACATTCGAGGTGTTCAAACCCCATCATGTAACATATCAAAATTTTGATCTCGTTAAGCACTGTTGTCTGGTCCTACTCTTCTTCTTCCTTTTCTCCCCCCTCCCCTTTCTTGACAGGAGCACTTTTCTTATTTGATTTTTTCAATATCTCATAATTATTTTAGTTTTTCCCATTTTTCTCTGTTCCTATGGGCCGGATAACTCCAAAATTTCACCAAAATTAGCTGTACACCGCCTAAAGGTACTTTCCCACCGCTTCTTTTGGCGCCTCGGTTTTCACGTATCTCTTGAGGGGGGCCCATCAGAGGGGCGCAAAAGGGGCATCCCTTTTAAAGTCCCATCTCTCAATTGCAAGTGAGGATTCATTTTACAGATCTCGTAGAGCACTTGTGTTTTGTATAGCTCTCCCTCCTTCCCCCCCCCCCCCACCGCTCTCCAAGACCCCGTCAATTAATGATAAATCATCATTTGTTAAACAACTTCTCTTAGCTGTATCCATCATAATAGCTGCTATCATAGAACTTTTCATTACTTTTTTTAAGTTATCTATTAAGTGTTAAAGTGTCTTGAACCATTAAAAATAGTTTAAAGGGTGTCATTAAGACAGCACATTTGTAAACAACATCTACCTCGCCACGTCTCAGCCTATTAGAGCCACATCTTTTCACTATTAAGGTACCTGTACCCAATATGGACACCCTAAGGAAAATTTATTTTATTCACACATCATAGGACTCCAAAAATATATGACCACTATCCCTGGACTGTTGACTACCATTATTAAAATTAGCGACCTTGTAATTATTCTGGTTTTATTTAAATGATAAAAACAAAAAATGTTTACAAGTGTCCATATAAGGAACCACCTGTCCCTATTATGGACATGCATGTCCATATTAGGGATAGGTGGCTCCTTATTGACTTACTAACTACACAGGCTGTATGGAAGAGCCACTCTTCCAAGGGATTTTAGAGGAGAGGGGTAAAAAAAAATCTTAAAGTATTGCCGGTGGGGGGGAGGACAGTAAATATCTTCAGAACATGCACTTTAGAAGTGGGGGGGGGGGTCATTTTCGGTTGTGGCTCTTCGAAAACCTATGCAAAGCACCTCAGTTACTACAAAATATTCTGAAATAATTGTCTGAGTGCAACGAAGACTCATACACAGCGCAGTATTACTTTGCCCCATATATAGCTACGATGGATATTAAAACCTTTCGTCAAGCATAACTCAAAAAATATTTAACGGATTTCGTTCAAATTTTTACAGCAGGTACCTAAAAAGGTGACAACGACGTCTATTTATTACCAAGAATAAGTGTCAAACCGTTTGGAAGTTATATTAAAAAAATAGATAAAAAAGCACAATTAAAGTACATACGTCACTAAATTTTGTGCGTACGTCATTTTCACCGGCGGGAGATTTTCGTAGACAATCGGAATTGAAAAGTTCATGGAATACATGGAGCAAAAAAATATGCAAGCACTAATATTCAGCACAATAAAATATATTTCAATTTAATAAAAATGGAAAGTTAATCTGGAATTTTCTCTGTTTGAAAAGTATTAGAGATTAGTATGAGTAGTATTAGTATTAGAGATTTGGCGTAAATCACACCATTAGCAGCTTTTTTATTTCGCGTGTGTATGTTAGGAACAATTCTTTGATGTTTAAATAAAAGGTTTCGATTTGTGGCTGTTGCGTTTTATCGCTACTTCCATGGTTTTAATTTAATCGTTTCTATTTTGCGCCTCGCGCAGACGATGTTTTTCTGTTGATAAAAAATGGATCTGTCTTAGAATGTTTTATGAATTGTAAATAGAAAATGTAATACGGAATATGATATGTAATATTTATGATGTGCGCGAAAACGTTGTGTATATTGTGCTCGTGATCGTCAATATATCTGTTTGTGTGTCTACATTGTGTAGATTCAATTATTTTTTGAACAACATGAACATTTATTCTCGAAAAGTTAGAGTAATTTAAGATATCTTATCTCCCGAAAGAGGACCGTTTAGGTAAGCCTAACCTATTCTTGTGTTCTAGTTTTATGATATTTTAATTTTGAAATGAATATTGATACCTTAATATCAATATAAATAATATTGAAGATACAATTTTACAGACAGGGACAGATTCAATATTATTTTGGCATCTCTCTACCGGGATATTATATTATTTAAGAAAATAAAATACGATAATGGAACAGATTAAAAAATTGCGTACTCCATTAAGAAGCGCTTTTATGCGAATTGCTAATTTACTTGAGAACAAATTAACTGATGAAAATAAAGATATTGAAGAAATTGAGATTTTATATGCTCAATTAGGTGAAAAATGGACAGATCTACAACCAAAAGAAAAAGAAATGTTAGATCTTCTTTTAAACGATAAAACATGTTCTCAAGAAAATTATGATAAGGAATACGAAGGTTTTAGCGTGTATGAAGAGAAATTTATTAAGTTAAAAACGAAAGTTCAAAAGATTGTAAAGGTTTTCGAAACTGAAAATATCACGAAACGGAAGTTTAAACTTCCTAAGATAGAATTTAAATTATTTGGGGGAGATATTAAGGAGTGGTTAGCCTTTTGGGCTCAGTTTGAAAAAATACATAACGATTCTGAAATCGCGAAAGAAGATAAATATCAGTACTTGTTACAAGCAACGTTAAAGGGTTCTAGGGCAAGAGAAATAGTCGAGTCGTACCCCGCTACTGGTGATAGTTATGAAAATGTTATTGAATGTTTAAAGGCTCGATTTGGTCGTACTGATATGTTAATAGAAGTATATATAAGAGAAGTGCTCGCTTTAATGATGAATAATGCTACAGGAAAAGGTCCAAGAATTCCTCTTTTTAAATTATACGACAAAATTGAAACCTATTTAAGATCATTAAAAATGTTAGGTGTTTCAACCGAACATTATTCTGCAATTCTTTATCCATTGATTGAATCGTGCTTACCAGTTGAAATATTGAGAATTTGGGAAAGAAACTTAAATTCTATTACTTTAAATTCAAAAGACGAAAGTAATAATAAGTTAGATTCTTTGATGAAATTTTTGCAGCACGAAATCGAAAGCGAAGAAAAAGTCCGTTTGGCTAGAAGTGGGTTTAATTTAGAAAATGTGAACAAAAATATTTATACAATGTCAAGTAGGCGAGAAAGAGATATTCCAACGGCTACGGAATTACATAATTCATCAAAAATGAAAAGGGAAACGTGTATTTTTTGTAACAAGTCACATTTAAGTAACGAATGTAGACATGCTAATAGTTTATCTCATGAAGAGAAAAAACAAATATTAATGAAAAAAGGGGCTTGTTTTAAATGTTTAGAGATAAGAAAACACATATCACGTTTTTGTAGAACGAAAATACCACCCTGTGATTGCGGTAAATTACATTTCAAAATAATGTGTCCAGCAAAAAATGATAATGAAAACCCGATTATGGAAAAGTCAGATATCGAAAGTAAAAAAGACACTGCTTTATCCAATAAAACAGGTACTCGTCGCGTACTTTTACAAACGCTTATTGTCCGTCTTAGATGTAATAATAAGATGAAATATATAAGAATATTAATTGATTCAGGTAGCAGTAAATCTTATTTATCATCTTTTGCATTGGCCGAGATGGGATATGAATACATAGGGGGAGATAATTTGACACATAGTTTATTCGGTGGCACGGAGACTGTATTATCACATAAGAAATATTTGATCAGTCTGAGCGACTTCTTTGATAATTATCGCTGTTGTGTCGAAGTATTAGATCAAGAAAAAATTTGTTCGGACATTCCTAAAATTCCTCGTGGCTCATTTATGAGTGAAATTAACAAACAAAAAATCTTTCTCTCTGATTTGAATAACCAGGTTGAATTGCTATACGAGTTTTCACCTAACGAAATTCATGGGCTTATAGGAGCTGATGTAGCAGGTAAATTGTACACCGGAAAAATCAAACAATTGATTTCTGGCTTAGTATTGATGGAAACACGTCTTGGTTGGACTTTGATGGGAAAAACTGACCTATGTAACATATCCGATAGCACAAACAGCGTGATGTCACTTCATGTAAATGATGCAAAAATTTCAGATTTATGGCGGCTAGACACACTTGGAATTCTCGATCCTGGCGAAAGCAGAAGCAGACAAGAAATAGAAAAAGCAACTGAAGAACATTTTAATAAAAATATAAAAATAGATGCAGAAGGAAGGTATGAAGTGAGCCTCCCATGGATTGAAAACCATCCTCCCTTACCAACTGGTCGAAAAATCGCTGAACGACGATTAAGAAATTGTGTTGAATCACTAAAGAAAACTGAAACATTACAAGAGTATGAAGATGTATTAAAAGAATGGATACAGGAAGGCGTTATTGAAGAAGTTAAAAACTCCTGTAATGACGAAAGTGAACACTACTTGCCACACAGAGCTGTGATCAAAGAAAATTCTACCACCAGAGTTAGACCAGTCTTTGATGGTTCAGCTAGACAAAAAGATTCACCTTTGATCAATGATTGCTTAGAGAAAGGTCCTAATATCGTAGAGCTCATTCCGACTATATTAAATAAATTTCGATTGAAGAAAATAGGCGTGATTGCAGATATTCGAAGAGCCTTTCTACAAATTGGTTTAAATGAGCGAGATAGACCATTTCTGAAGTTTTTATAGTGTGAGGAAGGTGACCCCGAAAAGTTCAAAATTTTCCAGCATAAAAGGGTTGTTTTCGGACTGTTTGACTGAAAATACAATATCTTGTCAGCTTGTACAGGCTAGGTGCAGGGTTGCTCCAATGAAAACCATTTCTATTCCTCGATTGGAACTACTTTCCTGTAATATAGGAGCTAGACTGGCACAAAGTGTTATACACGATCTTCAATTGAAAGATATCCCGAAATTTTTCTGGTCTGATTCAGCAAATGCTATATATTGGATCAAGGGAACTGAAAACTGGTCTCCTTTTGTTTTCAATAGAGTTAAAGAAATCCGATCTTTGACAGAACCTGATAATTGGTATCGCATCCCTGGATCATTAAATGCAGCAGACCTCCCTTCTCGTGGTTGTAATGCCGAAACTTTAGTGAAATCAAAATGGTGGGAGGGCCCGGAATGGTTGCGAAGACCGGAAAAAGAATGGCCAAAATCCAACGTTGTTCCTGATTTCAACATAGTATATTCCGAAAAGAGAAAAACTGTTGTTAGCACTACAAATCATGAAGAATCAACTGAAAAAATTTATAACAGAATTTCGTCGTACGACAAACTGATTAGAACTATTGCTTGGATTTATAGATTTTTTACTAACTGTAAAGTGGAACGTGCCAACCGGATTTCTGGACTCATAACTCTAGAAGAAATAAATAGAGCTGAAATATCTTTGTTAAAAATAGTACAAAAGGAATCCTTTTTAGGAACTGAATATAAACGCTTAAATTCACTTCAGTGTTATGTAGAATCGAATGGACTACTTAAAGTAAAGACACGTATTCTGATGAGAGAAGATAAAAGAGATTTCCGATACTGTTACCCTGTAGCCATCCAGTTGTGGAAATACTTATTCGGACAAGACATCTTAGTTTAAATCATGCTGGTACCGAGATATTGATGAGTAATTTAAGAGAAGACTTTTGGATTTTGAAATGCAGGAAGACCGTTAGAAAGGTAATTAGAAACTGTGTACGTTGTAAAAGATTTAATTCAAGACCTAAACCGATTATAGAAGCACCTCTTCCGGAAGATCGTATAAAATAAGCTGCAGTATTCGAGGTTGTAGGGACTGACTACGCCAGTCCTTTACTTCTTCGAGGTGGTCAGAAAGCTTGGATAGTTATTTTCACATGTGCTGTCTACAGAGCCATACATTTAGAGATAGCTACATCCTTATCGACTGACAACTTTTTACAAGCTTTTAGAAGATTTATAGCACGAAGAGGTAGACCTGCGATAGTATATTCTGACAACGGTAAAAATTTCACGGGTGCTGAAAATTTGCTTAAGCATATTGATTGGGATGTTATTTCTCAGTACAGCACAGCTCGGAAGATCACTTGGAAATTTAACCCTCCATCTGCGCCGTGGTGGGGTGGATGGTGGGCACGTTTGATAGGTGTAATAAAAGGGATCCTTCGAAAAGTCTTAGGACGAAGCTCTTTGGACTTAGAAGAAATGCAAACTGTTATTTGCGATACTGAAAACATTGTTAATCAGCGGCCTTTGACCTATGTTTCAGAGGAAATTGATGATTTAATACCACTTACTCCTTCTATGTTTTTACAAGACATTAGAGAATCAGGTATTCCTGATCTTGACATTTTAGATTCATCGTCTATTAATAAGAGACATGCTTATAGACAGCGACTAAAACAAGATTTACGAAAAAGATTCCGCACTGAATATTTGGGATATTTAAAACAATCCTCGAAATTTGACAAAAATCAGAGACCTGTCCAGATTGGTGACGTTGTTCTTGTGACTAGTGAGAATGTTAAAAAACTTGAATGGCCACTTGCCAAAGTTATTGAACTTTATCCTTCATAAGATGGAAACGTACGATTGGTAAAGGTAAAGATGAAAGGCGGCGAATTTCTACGTCCTGTTCTCAGATTGATTCCTCTAGAAGTAACCCATGAAAGAGGTACTGAACTCTATTCTACAGTTCAGTCGAATGATAAAGAATGTCCTTTAGATCCTGCTCCTACCAAACCGACGATAAAATTGACTGCTAAAAACTGTTATTTAGACCCTGCTACGAGTAAGCCGATGATCCAACATTCTGTTAAAGACTGCTTTTTAGATACTGAATCTACTGAACCTATTTTCCATAAAGGTGCTAGTGACTCTCCTGTGGTGACTGTACCTGAAAAACGATCCCGATATGGTCGGTTATATAAACCCAAAGTAAAGTTTGAGTTTCATTGAATTCGAAACTCAAAGGTGGGAGTGTGTTGCGTTTTATCGCTACTTCCATGGTTTTAATTTAATCGTTTCTATTTTGCGCCTCGCGCAGACGATGTTTTTCTGTTGATAAAAAATGGATCTGTCTTAGAATGTTTTATGAATTGTAAATAGAAAATGTAATACGGAATATGATATGTAATATTTATGATGTGCGCGAAAACGTTGTGTATATTGTGCTCGTGATCGTCAATATATCTGTTTGTGTGTCTACATTGTGTAGATTCAATTATTTTTTGAACAACATGAACATTTATTCTCGAAAAGTTAGAGTAATTTAAGATATCTTATCTCCCGAAAGAGGACAGTTTAGGTAAGCTTAACCTATTCTTGTGTTCTAGTTTTATGATATTTTAATTTTGAAATTAATATTGATACCTTAATATCAATATAAATAATATTGAAGATACAATTTTACAGACAGGGACAGATTCAATAGTGGCATTATTTCTTATTTTCTTTTCCTTTTTAGTATTTTAAATGGAATTAGTGAAAGGCGTGTATTTTAAATTAAATGAGTGAAAGACGTGTATTTTTAATGTATGTATTTCAAATGAAATCAGTGAAAGATTTATATTTAAATGAAATGAATGCAATATGAAGATGTTATGAGAAAAATATTTGGCGATTTATCAACTGCGCCAAGTTAACATAAAAGTACCAATACATACAGTGTCTCACATAAGTGATGGGACACTTGTGCTTTACAAAAGGAAACTAATCAAATAAATTAAAAAAACATGTACACATTTTTTTGTGGGTGTGTTTCATACTTAAATTTAGTAAAGATTATTACATGACATACATTTTGTCAAAATATTAAAATATTAATTTAATAAAAATACAAATGTTTAGAACGGAGCAAAAAATAGCTCACATAAGTGATGGGACACCATTATATATGCAACAAAAATCGCCTGAAATAAGCAATAAAAATATTTTTTGGGGTTTTATTTTTACTTAAAAGCAATTGGCAATAATTGATAAAATCGTCTGCAGTATTTCTCTCCAGTTTGTTTTGGAATTTTTGTGTTTTTTAGCTCTGTGTAGCCATGAATGCTAAACGAAAAGAAACTTCGCCTGAAATTCGAAAATTAGTTATTCATTTGCATATTGAACGTGGAAAATCTATTAGAAAAACTGCTGAAACAGTTAACTTGAGTCGTTCAACAGTTTTCAATATCATTAAACGATATAAAAAGAATCATATGATTCAGGATAAAAGAAGACCTGGCCGACCATCAAAGCTATCCAATGGAATAAAGCGAATTATCGTTCGAAATATTAAAAAAAATCCAAGAATTAGTGCTTCAAAAGTTGCTGCTGATTTACAAGCATTATATGGAATAATTGTTAATCCTGAGACTATTAGAAGGGTAATTCGATCTGCTGGATATCACGGTAGAGTAGCCAGGAAAAAATTCTTCGTAAGTGAAAAGAATAGAAAACTCAGACTAGCTTTCGCAAAATCCAACATAAATAAGAATTCTGATTACTGGAATAAAGTTATATTTGCTGATGAGAGTAAATTTAATATATTTGGTTCTGACGGTAGAATCTTGGTGTGGAGAAAACCCAGGGAAGAATTTCGCAAACAGAACTTGGTACCAACAGTAAAACATGGTGGAGGAGGAGTTATGGTATGGGGGTGTATGTCGTCCGCTGGAGTTGGTAATCTTGTTTTTATTGACAGCATAATGGATCAGTACAAGTATATTGATATTTTAAAGCAAAATTTGAAATCTTCAGCACGAAAATTGAACCTTCATAACGATTTTAAATTCTACCAGGACAATGACCCCAAGCACACTGCTCTGAACGTTAGACTCTGGCTGCTATATAACTGTCCTGAAATAATAAAAACACCACCACAATCTCCAGACTTAAATCCCATAGAGAATATTTGGCAAGAATTGGAATCAAGAATTCGCAAACACACCATTTCTTCAAAACAACAACTAAAATCGGTGCTTCAAGAAGAATGGGGTAAAATCACTCCAGAAATCACAAAAAAATTAGTCGAATCCATCCCAAAAAGATTAAATCATGTTTTAAAAGTAAAAGGAAATCCAACAAAATATTAAAACCTTTTAAAAAGTAAAATTTTTGGATAAATATTTGATGGAAAAGTAAGTGTCCCATCACTTATGTGAGCCATTTTTTGCTCCGTTCTGAACAATTGTATTTTTACTAAATTAATATTTTAATATTTTGACAAAATGTATGTTATGTAATAATTGTTACTAACTCTAAATATGAAACACACCCAAAAAATTTTTGCACATGTTTGTTTATTTATTTTATTGCAGTTTCTTTTTATAAAGCACAAGTGTCCCATCACTTTTGTGAGACACTGTATGTGGGTACTTCTCTATTATCCCGTCGACCACTTTTCATAACAAAAAACTATCGCCAAATAAACGGGAGAACGTTGTCATTGAAATATCAAAATACATAAATAAATAAAATATAAGAATTTAAGGACACAATTGTTATTTTAATGAATGAAATAACTAATAAATCAGTAAAACATAATGAAAAATACACGCAAATGTCGAATTAAAAACCACTTGATGGCATAACAAATACGTATAATGCTTCTGGCATCAAGTAAATGGGACTGTATTTTTGGCGTTTAATCTTAGATTGGCGATAGTTTTTTGTTATGAAAAGTGGTCGACGGGATAATAGAGAAGTACCCAAAAATGGCTTAGTTTTGTTAAATTTGTTTGTTATGTATTTTCATTTCTTATTAAAATATCGAAAATGGCAATAAAATTTTATTTTAGCACCGTACTTAATTTTTTAAAATGGCTCAAAAACATGGTTTAATAAACGTATATTTGTAAATATTTTAAAAAACATGTTTTTCCGCTCTCTAGAAAAATTTATAAGATTCTACAACTGCCTTTGGCACCAACCAGTACATGATACGGAACTTTTCCCTATTCAGATACACAGAAGAGGTTGGTCACAAACAAGAGTAATGCTAGCAACAATATTGTTTTAACTCTATAAGAGTTAGAAACAATAATGATATTAAATTCCCCGATTAGCTTAGGGCCCGATTACGGAACTTTCTCCTAGAAAAAAAAACTGTAGAAGTCTTTTACATTTGTTTCGAATGAAGCTCGATCAACAAAGTATTAATTGATAATACAAACAACACTAATATTAACATGGGGGCAAAAGTTTGAATTTAAGTGTATATATTTGGAACCCTCCCCCCCCCCCCCCCCAATCACCCACCAAAAAAAGAAAAAGAAAGTTACAGAAATGAATTTACAATGGCGTGAAGCCACCCTTTCTGACATAAGAAATTGGCTGCGAACCAGATTACGAAACTTTCACTTAACTTAATAACATGTATTTAATAGCCCTGAGGACAATTCCCCTTCCCAGTTATACGGACCTTGGGGCTTTTTTAAAAAGCTTGACGCAGTTCGGGTTGAAGAAGTTGAGATTTACTGTCAAATGACATAAACTACTATGAAAATAAAACTGGTGAATTATTATGCTGGTTTATGTATGTATTTAAAAAAATTGCATCTGATTACACTCTTTAGATAAATTACTACTGTTTGCATTTAATAACAGATAAACGGCTTCCGTTTACTAAATTGTTTAAATATTGGGAAGAGTTGGCGAGAGATAGATAGACGTGTAAACAAACGGGTAGACAGACGGGTAGAGAGACGGATAGCGACAGAGATAAGCTAACGGGTAGCGAAACGAATAGACAGACGGGTAGCGAGGCAGGTGCAAAAAAGGGTTGACAGAGGGGTAGTGAGATGGGTAGGGAGACGGGTAGCGTGGTGGATAGAGAGACGAGTACAGAGACGACTTGACAGACGGGTAGAGAGAGGGGTATATAGACAGACAGACGTGTTGATAGACGAGTAGTGTAACGGGAAGCGAGACAGGTAGAGACACGATTAAAGAGTCGGGTAGAAAGACAGACGGATACTGAGACGGGTATACAGAAGAGTAGAGAGACAGTAGACAGATGAGTTCGGAGACAGACACAGCTAAGACATACGAGTAGTTAGACTGGTAGACACGTTTGTAGCAAAGCATGTTATCAATGTGGTTTGAAGTATACGAGTTTCTATAAATAGTTATACAAATAAACAAAGGAAATTTTTTTAATTCAAATATTAAATATTTGATCAAGCAGGGCGGTCGCTCTGCCAAGCCAAGCTTTAAAAAAAAAACGCCACACAAACAACGCCAAGAACTGAACTAGACCGCTACTGCTTATTTACAGGAATCAACTTCGCAATGTTAAATCGACAAAACATGCCAGATTAAAATATCAGATATATAACAAACCAAGCGTCGCAGAAATAAAAAACGAAAACTAGAAGAATCTAATGAAGAATTTCTTCAATTTAAGACCAAACTCATCTTCATAAGTGATTTATAAACAGAGATATAGATTTTTCAAAAAAACGTCGAGTTACTTAAAATGATCACTTTTTTCTTCGTCAAACTTTTTTTTTCAAACAACCTACAGACCTTAATATTCGGCAGAATAAAAAAAGAATTGCATTTTTGGACAAGTAATTACGTAATCTATGTGCTTTTATAAAATTCAGTGTAAAAAAATATTATTTTCTATCCTTAATTAGCAAAAAACTGTTAATTAACTTGGCGATTAAAAAATTATGCCAAAACAGATACAAAACCCGCCAACGACCATGTACCATCTCTATAATAAAACTGTAAGTCATGTGACTGTCCTCAACAGTTCCGGGATGCCGCATCGCTTTTTCATATGCCAAGCGGCCATTTTTATTCAAAATTATTTTTTCGAATAAACTGCATAAAAGTTACATTTTAAGAAAGATCGTTCAAAATAAATTAATATTTGAGAGATGACTTGCGTTCAATTATGTATATATTCTGCAATAACTTCAGTCGAAAGATTCGCAGTTCAAATTCTCTATTCATAAAAGTAAACAAAAAAAAGATTGATTCGTCGTGAACATTTAAAATATTAAATCATGGAGGTAATCATTCGCAAAGCAAGTTCTCCGCGAATGAATTTTTGGACCGCTGCCTCGCGTCAAAAAAATAATTCGCACCAGTGAGACAATCAAAGTTTACCATAATTATGTGCTATACAACTCAACTTTCGGACCTTTTCTTGACGTAAATTGAACTCATGTAATAATATTTAATGAATCAGATTTTTAGCATTTTTAAAATCGCTAATACAGCTTTTATTTATCGCGTGTACAAATTAGAAATGATACTTTGATTTTGAAATTAAATGTTTTGATTTATGATATTATTTCTTATTTATTTATTTATTTTCTCTTTTAAATGAAAAGTGTGAAGTATTTTAAATTTTTGTAATATAAGCATTTTGGATTAAAGTTAAGTATTTTAAATGAAATGAGTGACAGGTTTATAATTTAAAATTAAATTAATTGTAGTATGAATGACGGTGATGGGAACGATATTTGGCGAATTATCATCTGCTCCCGGCTAACAAAAATACTCATAATTAAAAAAAAGAATAAAAATAAATAAATGATAGTTTGTTGTAAATAAATATTGATATACATATCAAAAATAATTTATAGAATTAAAATAAAAAATAAAAGTAAATAAACAACAATTTCCATAACAAAGTTTTCGCCAAATTGGCGGGGGAGGGGGGGGGGAATCGCGCCAACGTGCGTATGTGACATTTGTGCCCCAAAAATATGCGAAATGCTACCATGATCGCAAAAGTTCATGATTTGTCTATTAGAATCTTCTGATTTGGCGAAGGATTAAGGGAAAATTAAATTATGAATAAATGTAACGTGTTGCAATGTTTAACATACATTTAAGGGAGACCAAACTGGTCGCCAGTGGCGGCTAGTCTATTATATAATAAAACCGTAAGTCATGTGACTGTCATCAACAGTTCCGGGATGTCCGTTTCACTTTTTCATATGCCAGGCGGCCATTTTTATTCAAAATTATTTTTGCAAATAAAACTGCATAAAAGTTACATTTTTAGAAAGATCGTTCAAAATAAATTAATATTTGAGAGATGACTTACGTTCAATTATGTATACATTCTGCAATAACTTCAGTTTAAATTAGGTTCGCAGTTAAAATTCTCTATCTATGAAAGTAAACAAAGAAAAAAGATTCATTCGTTGTGAATGTTTAAAATATTAAACCATGAATTTTTGGATCGCTGCCTGGCGTAAAAAAAATAATCCGCACCAGTGAGACAGTCAAAGTTTACCTTTATTCTGTTCCATACAACTCAACTTCCGGATCTTTTTTTGACGTAAGTTGAACTCATGTAATAATATTTAATGGATCAAATTTCGAAAAGAATTGTCAGCTTTTATTTTTTGCGCGTGCAAATTAGAAACGATACTTTAATTTGAAATCAAATGTTTTGATTTATGATAATTATTATTTTTCTATTTTAAATGAAAAATGTGAACGTCATGTATTTTAAATTGAAACAGATGTCACGGACGCACCGGGGTTGGCGCGATTTTTGTTTTGCGCCAAATATGTTTAAGTATCTCCGCATTAGCGAACATATTGCAAGTGATAAGCAAACGGACATGAAGCATAAATTCTTAAGTGGGTTAAGCGGTTTTTGTCAAGAAAGATGAAATACATAACAACAAAAAATATGCGAAATGCTACCGCGATCGCAAAAGTTCTTGATCGCGTTCTTGTCAATTAGATTTTTCCAGTTATGCGAGGGATTAAGGAAAAAAATAAATTATGAATAAAAATAATTTGTTACAATGCTTAACATACATTTAAGGGCGACCAAACTGGTCGCCAGTGGCGGCTAGTCTCTATAATAAAACCGTAAGTCATGTGACTGTCATCAACAATTCCGGAATGCCCGCTTCACCTTTTCATATGCTAGGCGGCCATTTTTATTCAAAATTATTTTTTCGAATAAAACTTAATAAATGTTACATTTTTAGAAAGATCGTTCAAAATAAATTAATATTTGAGAGATGACTTACGTTCAATTATGTACATATTCTTCAATAACTTCAGTTGAAATTAGCCTCGCAGTTCAAATTCTCTATCCATGAAAGTAAACAAGAAAAAAAATAAAAAATAAAAAATATTCATTCGTCGTGAAGGTTTAAAACATTAAACCATTAAACCATGGAGATAATCGTTCGTAAAGTAAGTTTTCCGTGAAAAATTTTTTGGAGCGCTGCCTGGTTTCAAAAAAATAATTCGTACCAGTGACACAATCAAAGTTTAACATAATTATGTGCTATACAACTCAACTTCATTCTTTATCTTTTCTTGATGTAAGCTGAATGTAAACAAATACAACTCCTGTAATGATATTTAATGAATCAAATTTCGAAACAAATTGTCAGTTAATTTGGTATTTATGTATTATACGTGCAAGGAAGAGAGACCACTGAAAATGATTGTTAATCACCAATCATATTTACCATTATTAATGACCAATCGCTTTCAAAACAGTAATTTAATATACATTTACAAAATACATAACATCATTAAGTACTTTTGTGTTATTTGGGCGCAAATCTCGCCAATAGCATATTTAAAATCGCCAATACCAGCTCTTATTTTTCGCGTGTGCAAATTAGAAACGATATTTTGATTTTGAAATCAAATGTTCTGATGGAACAGCTGTCGTAGACGCACCGAGGCACTATATTAACTATAGAGTTGCAATATAGAGAGAAAAAACGGGTTGCTGTAATTAGAATTATAGGCGGTAATGTTGGCGTGGCGTATTTACAAGTTACGGATCTTAATAGTCAGTAGACATTAAGCAGAAATGCCAAAGTAAGGGAATTATGCAGTTATGAAAACTCCTGAACTATATCAAAATAGGAGAGCAGAGAAAAACAGAGTCGAACAGAGACCGGCATCTAGAAGGAAGTTCGTGAATTTTAATCAGATTCTACGCCACGTGTCAAAAGTGCTGATAGCAAATATGGTTTAAAAGGAATGTGATTATCAAAACTGGCTTCCAAAAGTTCAATGTTTCACCAAACCATACTCGAAAATTACGTGTTATAATATGCACCCCGATTATGTCACATTATTCAAGACGTTTTAAATGAGAATAATGATAGATTTTCTAATCTTCCGTAATCAAGTCTACAGCCAAAGTTAGCGAGAAACAAACAAACAAACAAAAGAATATTGGCAACAATATGGTTCAGTGTAAATGTGGATATCAATAAAGACTTTCACAAAATAGACTTCAATGCACCAAATCGTATTAACTAAAATACGCAATTTGGCAATGGATCCAATTACGGAAAACTACTTAATATGTTTAAGAATCTCCTCATTAGCAAACATATTGCGCGACTGATAAGCAAACGGATATGAAGCATAAACGCTTAAGTTGGTTAAGCGGTTTTTGTCAAGAAAGACGAAATACATAACAACAAAAAATATGCGAAATGCTACCATGATCGCAAAAGTTTCTGATTTGTCTATTAGAATCTTCCGGTTTGGCGAAGGATTACGGAAAAAAATAAATTATGAATAAAAGTAACGTGTTACAGTGCTTAACATACATTTAAGGGAGACCAAACTGGTCGCCAGTGGCGGCTAGTCTGTATTATAATAGCACAAATCAGTTACAAGTTATAACAACATCAAATTTCATCTGCAAGTCAGCCATTTTCTTCTGAAGATATTTAAAAAAAAATAAAACTTTATAATTATAAGAACACACATTTTATCAAACAATTAAATATGACTGCAAACTGTGGCAGATGACTGTTTCCAACAAGAATAAGTATGAGAAATTCCGGTCAAGCGTATCGATCTGGGTGGCTCAGTCGCAGAGCGTCGGCACGGTATGCGTAAGGTCCCAGGTTCGAGTCCTGGCCCAGGTCAATTTTTCACTCGTGTTTGTTTAGTGCATTTAATTGTCTGATAAAATGCGTGTTCTTAAAATATTGTAAAATAAAGTAATCAGACGTAGTGTTTATGCTTTAAAAAATATTTTAAATATATAATATACGTTTTTGAAAGATCTTTAAAAATAAATTAGTTTTTGAGGGAAGATGTACCTTCTAAAATGTATACATTAAGAGTTATCGGCATTTAAAATTTCTTTCCAAACGTAAACAAAATTTTTGAAATAAATTAAATGTGATTCATTTATTTCTAAAAAAAAAAAAAAAAAAAAAAAAAAAACCACGGTAAAGGACAGGCGTTTCGTTCGCAGGAATACCTTTCACGTCATTTTTCTATAAATTAATGAAATCCAGTTGTTAAATTATTTTTGTTTTAGAAGTGAAGTTTCCATTTAAATTTATTGTAACAGTACAATGTTTAATTGAATAAAATAATGTAAATCTAAGAAATTGCTAAGAAATTCCAAACATGCACAGGACAATGCAAAAAAAATAAATAAATAAATAAATAAACAAAAAATAAATAAATAGATAAATAAATAAATAAATAAATAAAAATCAACTTTCATAAATTCTAAAAATTGTTTATATATCTCAATTACAATCTAAAGGAGGGTTTATTTTTATATTATTCTACATATAATAGTAATTTCAGCAAATATATTAAATTCCAATGCGATCTGTTTTAAACTTTAAGATAGTTTATAACACATGATAAAAAATTTATAAACAAGAATGGCGCGTCACAGTTCGGGAAGAGGATGGGGAGGAGCGTGAACAAAATTAGGAAGTATAATAAGGCTATCTGTTTGAAATTTTACGATATTTTATAACACATAACATAAATTTTAAAAATAAAGCTGCGTCAAAAATTATAGGGAGGGGCGGAGCGCGTTTTGCCTACACAAGGGGGGGGGAGACACTTTTCTAAAATTTAACAATATACGTCATGTCACATATCGTTACAAAGGACTGTGACCACTTATTCATGTTATGCACCACAGGTGAAACCCCCACATTTTTCGCCCCCCCCCGACACTACTCATGTGATATATTGTTCGAAAGGCCTGTGACCGCTTATTCATATTATGTATCTTCGGGGTCCATCCTCCCACTTTCACAACCCCCCCCCAAAGGGGGCACTTTTCTAAATTTTGCCGGCACCTCTCATGTGATATATCGTTGGAAAGGTCTGTGAACGCTTAATCAAATTATGCAGGTGGGGGGGGGGGGGGGGGTATTTTCTGAATTTTGCACATATCCCTCATGTGATACATCGTTGGAAAAGTCTGTGACCGCCTAATCTTATTACGCATCTCCGGTGTTCATCCCCCACTTTGCCCCCCAAACGCGATTAGCTTTCACCACCAGTGGGCGCTTTGCTATCTCTGTTTCTATGTGTCGGATCACGACGGGGTATGGCTCATTCGACTCGACATCTATAGAGCTTTCCGATTTTAGTTCGTTTTTTCACCACCAAGGGGCACTTTCCTATCTCTGGTTCTATGGGCTAGATCACGACGGGGTATAGCTCATTCGACTCGACATCTATAGCCTTAACGATTTCAGTGCCCGAGGTTTGTATAGAACAGATTGCGCTACCTGGTGGTGGAAGATAGAACTTGAGCGTGCGCAGCACGACTGCTATACGGTGCCGAAGGCAGCCTTTGACCCGTGTCGGAAGTTCGTTTGTTTAGATGTTTATACAATTCGATGTGCAAATTAAGGGATTATCCGGTGCCGAAAGCAGCGTGGAACCAGGTCGGAGGTTCGTGGTTTATCTTATTCGAGGTTTTAAAAGGATTGAGGCCCCGGTGTAAATTAGAGGCCCGCTAGCGGGCGAAGCCAGCTAGTGCTAATAATAAAAGAGCGTGATATCACGTTTGATTTCAAATGCAGCGCTGACACGCTATGTACGTATTCCATTTTTATTCATTTAATGGATTAGTCAGTGATATTTTTTTAACGGAGGATAACAAGTATTATAACAAGCCACATTTAGTATGTTGTTTTTAAGAGTGTAATTAATTTAATTGAAAAATCTACTGCTATTTCTAGTTAACCCTTTAAACAATGACTGAAAGTAAAATGTAATTTTAAATTATTTCTCATGTTTCGATTATTTAAATTATGTTCAATATATTTAAAAAAAAGAAATGATATCTACAAAAACAACTTTTCAAAAGTAAAAAAAGGCCAAGCGTAAAAAAAAAAAAGTTGTGGCTAAAAAATGGTGTGATATCAAATTTCCAAGCTATTATATTGCTTATTTAACTTTTTTCCATTAAATAAGTTATCATATATATAAGTCGAGTGCCTACGTATATGTTAATAGAAATCGTTTTCTCCTGTACTAAATACATCCTAACGAGTTTCTGAAAATTCAATTTTTTTCAAATTATGCATGATGGGCTTGGCGGCCATCTTTCCATATTTCTAAGCACCCAAATTTCTAAAGTAAAAGCGTAATATGTTTGTAATGTAATATGTTTATAAAAATTTCGAACTTCAGATTCTAACTACGGACAGATAAATTAGATAAGACTGATATTTTGATAAATTGATTTTTACTAGTTTGAAATTAATAATTACTCTAAAAAATAAATCATAAGATGAATCTTTAAGATAAGTCATCATTATCTTAAGACACAATTTTCAGAGCATACAAGTCTATAAATGAAACTCTTAAATATTTGCTTAAATAACAATTTTGAACTTCGGATTTTAACTACGGATTTGGGTGGTTAGAATTTTGTGAATAATAAGCAAAGATGGCCGCCAAGCCCATCATGCATAATTTGAAAAAAATTGAATTTTCAGAAACTCGTTAGGATGTATTTAGTACAGGAGAAAACGATTTCTATTAACATATACGTAGGCACTCGACTTATATATATGATAACTTATTTAATGGAAAAAAGTTAAATAAGCAATATAATAGCTTGGAAATTTGATATCACACCATTTTTTAGCCACAACTTTTTTTTTTTTACGCTTGGCCTTTTTTTACTTTTGAAAAGTTGTTTTTGTAGATTTAATATTTCAATATTTAATATTTTATTTTTTAATATTTTATTTAGATATTTGTCACAAAGAAAATTAAATTAAATTTGCGTTAAACTACGCTTGCTAAAATACGCTATTGGCTGCAAATCTGATTATGTGACTTTAAAAATATCGTTTTAAAAGATACGGCGGTTTTTTTTTAAAGTTTTGAGTAATTCCCGCTTAAGAAAATGAGATTATTTGCCAAATGTTATAAAAAAATGCATATGAAAACATAACAGCATATGAATTTATATATGATATTTTGTAATTATATCATTTAATTTTCTATTTTTCATATGTTGTATCTTTATCTATCTCTTGTCTATCATATGCTGTATATTCACTTAGATTCTTGTTGATATCTTCTTTACATCGTAATTGTTAACTTTATGTTCTCAGCAATATCACTCAGACTAATCCCTTTGAGGGAAGTCCTAGTATAGTTGGTTTTGCTTAGCTTTATTGCATCTATCTGCAGATTCACTTGCTGTATTTCCAATGTGGACATAAGGTGTCCATATTGGGAATCGGGCGTAGTTTTACGAAATCTTGTAATAAATAAACAAAAAAAACATTTTAAAGCAATATATGCAATAGCAATCGAAAATATGTTTTATCAGCTTTCTAAAACACTCCACTTTTCAAGATTTAAAGTAATTTTACCATATCTAATAAGAATTTAAAGTTACCTGCAATTACGATCAGCACACCACGAAACAACAAGTTTCCTTCCAAATGTCGAACAGCGCGTTTTTTGCACTTTCCAGGCTTAATTATCTTTTCAACTGCTTTTCTTCACGGACATGTAGTGCCATATTTCGATCAAAATTGTTACTTTTAAAGATATTAGGGGTGTCCATATTGAGAGCACTGTCCATATTGGGTACAAGTACCTTATATTTATTAAAAATACTTCTAGTCACCGAATCTTTTTAAAACTTGGTGTGTTCGTTCCTAATATATTCCGCCAGTCACACAAAAAATCTTAGAGCACTAACTAAATTCAAAAGTGGAAAAGCTGGCTTACGCTCGTATTCACTAATAACTTCGACCGAGAGTTGAACCGACAACCGAGGGTCCAGTAACCCCAGGTTGAGGTTTTCAACCGAGAGTTGAAAACTCGTATTCACCGTCTACTTCGGACGAAAAGTTACCCAACTCAGAGTTACTCGACCCCGGTTGAATAAAGCGTGCTAATTGGTTAAAAAAATCAGATGACGTTTTCGGTTTCGCGTTGAAGCTTTGTTTGTTTATATTATGGAAGAAAAGTGCCGGAAAAAAAAGGAAATTAAATGTAGTACTTATTTTATTTTTTACAAAATATATGCACAAAATAAAAACTTGTAATTACTAAATATGGAGATTAACTTATTTTAATTTCTTACAAAGTTTAATATTTTTTTTAACAATTTATTCAAATTTTATGTATTATTATTATTACTTTTAAACATATATGTGAGTTAAGAAAGGGATATGAAATGTGTTAATTGCTAAAGTAAATTTTATAAGTTTATTTTTCAAATAAAATTTGTCTTAGTAGCTAAACGAAAACTTGATTTGATCAAAACGAAAATTTTATTTCAACAGCAATTACGTTGATTTCTATTATTAATAGCTATAATTAGTAATTAATTAAATAATTTCTAATTAAGAAAATATTAAAATGGAGAAAAAGGGAAAAATTCCAGAAAATAGCCTCTAGTACTATTTTTATTTTGTCGAATCAATTTATATATTAAATGATATCCAGATGTATTGATTTGATTTTTTTTATTTTCAGCAATCTAATTAAAATGATTAATTCTAATACAATTAGATAGTAATTAATATGCACATTGACAAAAACAACAACAAAAGAGTGGAAATAATATCAACAGAGCTTCAAAGAGTGCTTAAAAGGTGGTGTTTGTGGTTCTAACAGTGCCCTGGCACCAGGCACCCAAGTTTTTCAGGAGCTCCAATGGCGCATTCAATTATCGCTTCCGATCGGTTAACAAACATTTTATTTTAACTAGTCGCTAAATAATAAACTCCAAACTTGTTTTTAGTTTAAACTGTCAACCATGGATATATTGCTATTTTATTAGATGTTATTTTAATGAACACTAATATTTTAAACCTTTTAAGGCTACTATAATTTTCATTCAACACAGAATCGAATAAAGTCTTTTCTAAATAATGATAAATGAATTCTGTATACTATCTGGACATAAAACTGTGAAATATTACAAAAAGTTGATTTTTTTTAATTGTAGCTTTTAGAAGCCCCTTTACCCCTTTTGTATAAGAATTTTTCCATTATCAGATTTACAAGTTCAAAGGTATTCACTTGACTGCCTTTGAATATTTTTTAATAAATCAGCCTAATTACAAAATATTTTTACATGCATAGACATCTATTTTTAGATCCAGTGCATCATTGAAAAAGATGTATTTATATAGAAAATTATACTTCATTTTCTATATTCTTTCTAGTTCTTAAATTTTATTTTTTTCACTCATTTAGATGTCATTTCATAGATTCAATTACAACTTTATTTATGAGAGAGAGAGAGAAAAAAAAAAAGATTTTTAAATATTTTTTTATGAATGAATGGCGATAGATTTCTAGACTAGATAGGGAAAATAATGATAGTTCGTAATCTGATAAAACAATCTGAATTTATTAACGATAATTTCAGATAATTTTATAGTACTGAATTTTAAGGAATATATTTTTTTTTAATGTGATTTAGTGGAGAAGAATAAGTGCCCCATTTGCCCCACCCTACCCATGCATCTCTCCGTCTATCTATCTTATTTCTTTCTTTCTTTTTTTTTTTTTTTTTTTTGGTCAGTGTCTTAAGTTAATTAAAGTAAATTAAAACGTGATTCAAGATTCTGTGTAAGATATAGAAATAAAAAGAAAGTTTAAAGTATTAAAAATAGAATGTATGTAATCTCATATATATATATATATATATATATATATATTATCTGCAAACTTTTTAGCTGGTTTGTTTATATTTATACATACAACTCATATATTATATGTTTAATTATTTGCTTACATAAATATTCAAGATCATGAAGAGTAGAGTTTATTTGCCTTAAAAAATTGTCAACATTACCTAAAGGGCTAATAAAACATTACTAAAATAATATATTTTGCATTTAAGGTTATTTATTTTTTTCAAATTTTCATTAAAAAAAATTAGGAATAACGAATTTATTTTAACAGTAGCGAAATGACTCCTGTTTACATAAATGAAATTTCAGATATCAAACTAATTAGTATTTTTGATTTACCAACTAAAGTAAAAAAATTCAAGGTTTTTTTTTTTTTTTTTTTTTTTTTTTGGGGGGGGGGGGGGGGGGACATTTTTGTGAAAAGTAAAAGAAGTTATTTTTGTGAAATGTATTATATTTTTGCGAAAAAAACATTTTGTAACAAAAGAGGAACTTCAGTTATTCAAATTCAACCAAGCATTTATTAAAAATAACTTCTTTAAGTCCTGCTAAAGTTTTACTTTTTGGTGAATTTGTTTTGTTAGTAGATTACACATTTTAAAAGACAACACAAGAGACACAACCTGGGGGTTCCACACAAAGTGTGTGTGCAATGGAACCAGTGGGAATTGAACCCACAACCTCCTACACTCGCAAGCGATTAGCGGCGTGGTGCCTTAACCACTCGGCCACGGAGGCCCCGCGACCATGCTTATTTATATAAACAAACAATTGAACATAAAAGGGACGACTTTACCTATGCTTGACCCCGCCAAATATGGCGATAAAACAGGTTTAAGAAAGCGATAAAGTCTTGGCGATGGTCAGAGCGATAACTTGCTTTGGGTGGTTGAATAATGCTAGCCAATAAATACGCCAGTAAGTACGTCATTGAGTTTCTGTTTCCAGGAGTGGGGGTTGAATAAAGGAAACATCTGTTCGACGGGTAATAGTGAATGAACGTATGAAGTTCTACGGAAAAGGTTATGTTTGAGATCTAAGGGTGGTTTTGGTTCCTGAATGATAATAGACTGCTAGAAATAGGAGATCCTTTAAAGGGTCACATTTTTAGCCACGATTATTTTACTATGACAAAAATTTCATTTTATTTTGAAATGTGATTCTTAGTGAACTCAACACTTAAAAGTTATTTTATATTAAAATTATTATGATAAAAATGGGTTACGGTTTCAAGCAATCAATATTCAGAAATGATTTTCATTTAGTTTACTCACTGTTTTCTGGGCAATTTTCACTTATTTTCTTTAAAATTTATGTGTTTTCTTAGCTATTATTTTTGTTTGTTGAAAATGCATTACTAAAATAAATAAACGCACCTTCGAAAATATGGAAAATTGTTGACTGAATCAGTTTTTACTTCTCTCAATACAAACTGATCTATGTGAAATCAATTTATACTAATAAAAGGACGTTTCGCTCTTTGTGTGTGCGATGGCTCGCGAAATCTGCCGCACGTTAGAAATCTGAAAAGTTGGTGGTGGGTTGACCAAGGCAGGTCTTTATGCATCTGTCGCTCAGTTTTTTAAGATCCGAGCTCCTTGGAGCCCATTGTAGTTTTTGTGCCCTAAATTATTAATATAACGTCCCTTTTTATCCGATCTTCGTTTTTGGGATCCTTTTCCTCATTGGGATCCATTTCCTCATTTAGTTCCCCCCCCCTCCCCATTTTTACGTTCCAGTTAAGATCCTGGGCCGGTAGGGGCCCCTTGAAATTTTTGCTCCTTAAATTTTTAATTTGTCCCATTTTAATCCGATCTTCTTCGGTTTTGGGATTTTTCTCCTTTTAGTTATTCCTACATTTCTTCATGCCAGTTAGGACCCAGGGCCCGGTGCATCTTTAACTTTTTGTGCGGCATGTATTTTTCATTCCCCTCATTATGTCACCATCTAAATGCATAACTTTAAAGTTTAGTCTTGGACTCCTGTCCCCGGGCCACAACTCTCATATTTTTATTGGGGTCCTAGGGCACTTTTGTGAGCATTTCTTTAAAATTTTATTCTAATGATAATTTATACCTTATGCTTAATTTCGACTAATTGAAGATCTAAAGTGCTAAGTACTAGGATCTTTTGATGTTTTCTCATATTTCCCTGCTCAAAACTATCAGTTGTCATCTTTTGGGCCGCTACTATAGCTCCTTAAAAACTGTCCGATTGACTATCTTTTTTTTTTTTTTTTTTTTTTAAACAACTTTTTAGGACTTCCAGGTACTACTTAAATGACAAAAAAATTTATCGAACCTCAGCTACCATCAATTTTCAATATTAATCTCTTTCTTAAAACGCTTGTTTCAGCTTCTTTAAAGAAAAAAAAAATCATACGAACTTGAGTTCTGTTTCGGCAGTGGTTCCCAAACTTTTTTGCCCGTGCCCCACCAAAGCATCTCTTAAATGATGATGCCCCCCCCTCCTCCTAAAAAATATAATTCTTATAAAAATTTAAATGAATGAACTGATAGAGTAAAAAACATTTAACATTGATCCTGAAACATACCGAAGGTAATGGATGAATCAAATAATTTTTATAATCATCTGATACTACTCGTAGTTTAAAGTATCGTTGGCACATAAAGGGTCACTTTTAATCTCCTCGCAACGGTCGCCACGTATGCGTGATGTATAAAGTGCTCAGAATCCTTGATTAGACCAATCAATAATTTTGAATAAAACATTTTTGTCTTATTTAATCACAGAATTTCTGAGATCAAATTATACAACAATTTCTAATCAGAATAAAACGTGATAAAAGATTCTGTAAAGGAAGGTCGTCAGGTAATTGTTGTTAAATATACACTTTAATAGTTTCATGTGTAAAATGGATTTCCATGTGACATATTGCAGTGGGACTCATTCAATAAATAGTCGAAAAAGTTGTTTAAAATTCTATAATACTTATAAAACAGAAAAATTATAAAGAATTTTTAAATATATAAAAGTATCTAAATATCTTAAATTATTTTTGCTATAATTATTCTGGTACCCTTGTATTTAAAACTTTTGAATGGAGACTTTTTAAAAAGTGAATAAAAAACTTGTTTTTTTCATTTTTTTTTTTTTTTTATTTGAATGTGTTACTTTTATTTTCAGTCTACAGCATTACTATTACAAAAACAATTCAGAGGGTATGAGTTCAGAAAAATCTGGAATTGCCCCCCTGAAAAGTCAAATTGCCCCCCTGTGGGGCGTACGCCCCCCGTTGGGAACCACTGGTTTAAGGTTATTATCACGGCCTGGGTAACGCAAGGCCAGTTAATTAGTTGTTGAATAAAATTTATTTCTAATTTCAGGCCATTCTGGAAAAAGAAAAATCCACTCTTAACAACAAGAATTTTTCTGACACCTTCACCGACTCAAAAGTATGAAAACTACTGAAATGACTGAAAATCAAATAGGGTTTTTCATTTTTTGATAAATGTATTACATTTAAAGTTGTAAGCCATTGTTGTCTCATGACGATCTTTTTCACACTGCTGTGTCTGGAAATTCAGTTTATAATGCCAACTTTTACTGAATTTTCTGAATATCCCGTGCCTTATCGAAATTTGGAAAACGCTATTCGATTATAAATACATCTGTCAGTTTCATGTGTTTACAAATAAAAATAAATTCTGGAGATGTGTCAGATAATAACAGATTTGAATTTAAGGATGGTCTTATGAGGTATCAATATATTTTTCGTGTAATTATGTCATAATGATTTTCTTTTTTAAGTATAAAGGGTGGAATAATACAAACACGCGAAAAAATTAAATGTGTAGGAATTCAGGGTGGCAATCCATTTGTTCAATCAAAAACATGAAATGTTTCATTTCAGGCCAAACACGAATTCTTGATCAAGACTTTAACAATAATGAAGCTATTTTAACGAAATTTTCAATAGACGTTTTTGCCAAATGCAACAATATCACAAAAATTGATGGAAGTTATCATCATCTGCGTCCAAACAGCGCTGAACTAGGCCATCTATATTTCGAAATGAATGTATGTACGATGTCACTGACCGAATTACTATGCATTCCCAGAATTTTTCGTAGTTTCGTATTTCACATAAAGAAAGGTAAGACTTGAAATTTTTATTAAACTATCACCATTATTGTTAAATGTCTGCATAAATATCAGAGTTCTGGTTGAAATAGATAAGCTTTATTTTTTGTCCGAATTCATGGACTGCGACCCTGGTTTTCTGTGCAAAAATTGTTAGTTATAAGTGTGCTCTGCCATTTCTTAGTTTGTTACATCTTTTTGAAACAATCTGAATGTCGCAAATATTTAATTTTATTTTTTTCTGAAAGAAAATAATAATTTCAATAAGATATTTGTGATTCTATGACTGCACATTTAATGACACACACACTGTGCCATTTTATGACAGCACAATCCTATTTTTTTGTGGTACTTCCAATTTTTGGATTACGCCATGCTGCTGTTGTTTTTTTTTTTTTTTTTTTTTTTTTTTTTTTTTTTTTTTTTCTTTTCAGAATAAACGCTTTTTTTTTTTGGGGGGGGGGGGGAGGAGTGGTAAGAGGTGTGTGAGGACCGAACGAAATTTATATGCTCGGACCCGACCTGGACCAGCACGTAAAAAATAAACAAAAAATTAACACTAGAGCTATCGGAAATATTACTTATAGTTTTTTAAAACTATTTCATACCAGAAATTTTATTTATAACCACTTAACTTATTAATTTAACGTATTTCTATGAGTTTTATATTTAATTTATTTTAAAAAGAAATTTCTGGTTCGAATCGGAATATATTCATTAGGTAACCGTCAAAATGACGGCTCATGGTAGTTCTAAATGTTAAAGCCGAAACATTACGAAATATTTATTGGCCGTCCTCATCCTTTTATAAAAGCTGAAATATCGACGCGGTGCCTGTACGGCAAGTTTATTTTTTGTATAACTTATGAATCCAGCCATTGGCGCACCCACGGGGGGGGCTAAGGGTGCTGAAGCCCCCCCCCCAGACCCTGAAACTTAATAATGAAGTAACTATATAAAGTTTTCTATAAAATTATAAAAAGTTTTTTTTTTTCCCCTGTAACTAAGAGATAATTTAAAGCTGTTATGGTATGGTACTATAGTTTGGTTTTAATTGCTTCTTATTTTCAAGTATAATATTTACTTTCCGGTCTTTACAAAAAACCGTATCGGCCTGCAAAATGTCTTGTGACAGCATATGCGGAAATGTGATTAATTTCCTTGGACTGTGGATTTATTTTCTTTCTCCTTATGGCTGCATTCAGTCAGGAGAACACAACGGGAGTCTTCCGGGACTTGCAACGTATAATGAATGACACACTGGCAAATACAAAGGGGAAAACTTATGGAACCTAGGCCATAATAGCGCTACAATGATAAAGAAAATTGGGATTTTTGTATAACGACATCCTTACCATTCAGAAAAGGACAGATTTTCGTCTGGGATAAACAGCACGATATATTTTTTAATTGAATCTTTTTTTTAATTATTATTGTGTCATAGATCAAAGTTAATTAACGGTAGTTATTAATAATACAGCAAAGCAAGAATGTATCTGCATAGATGTTTCCTTAGATCGCCTTACAATGAGAATAAAGTGCTATCATTCTGGAATAGGTTTATAATGTAAACTGTCGCATGTATAAAAATAAAAGCAAAACTGTTTTCGGCCTCGGGTCACCAAATAATAATAATAATAAACAAAATTCATCTCTGTTATTTATAACATGTTTAGCAGCTGCTTAGATTGAATTTTATTTTGAGTGCTATAAAGAAATGATTCGTCTTGATATGATTTTATTAATTCTGATATCATATGAATTTTTATTCTGGTGAGTTTGAACAATTCTTTTAAATTATAGAACCCCCCCCCCCCCCAAACAAAAAAAAATGCTAATGTTTTGCGAAAAATTTAAAAAGTAAACACCGACAAACGAAGTAACCTTAAAGTTAATACAGTCAAAATTCTCCAAATATGTTGGCATCGGATTTGTGTTCAGAAAAATCATGTACGACTATTAAAAATCTTTAAAATATTTGTCAATATTTTCTATGCATTTAAAAAAAAAAAGCATACAAATTTTGTAATAATTGCGCTAGTTGTTCTTTTTCAATAGGTTTCTTCTATCACTAAATTACTAATCTAATTATATAAATTATATTTTGTAATTAATTAATCTGCTAGCAGAGCAGAGCTGGCCAGTTTTTCCCAAATGAACCTGGGTTTGTGGGCCCCCACTGCCTTCGAAAGTGTAGAGCTATCTCCGCTCCGATCTCGAATATAACGACCCTTGAATTATTATGATTTATCTTTTGATCCAGATTAAAATAAAAATTTTAACCATCGTCGTTCACGTTGTCATAGGAATCAATTTCTTCCTATGATAGTGTCAAGTTGTTATTCTTCTAATTTCAGTTTAATCATGGAAATAGCTAAATCTACCGAAGAATTCTTAAGTTGCAGAAAAAAATAGGAAAAAATCACCATAAAATACGAAAAAGGGTAAAAACTACACAAAAAATTCAAAAACCGTAGAGAGCAAAAATAACTATATAGGGCAAAAAAAAAAAAAAAAAAATTAAACTGGATTCCTTTTACGAATGTCAAAAAATCGCTACAGATGTAACGCGAGAAAAAGCTAAAATCACAAAAAATTCGCTATAAATTCAAAATTAGCCGCGGACAAAATTCAGTAAATTGAGCTAAAGGATTGACGGTGTTTTTTATTACGTCCGAATATCTATGAGGGGATATGCCCACCATGGGGGTCTTTATAAAGGAAACTTACTCGTATTTACACAAGGTTACCCAAAGTCCGAAAAAAAAAAGAAAACTCCGAACGATTCGGCCGACGATCGTGATGGCACCTTCACGTCTACCATCTTTGAGAGAAGAACCTCTCAAGTGCTGATGGGCGGCTAAAAGATTGAAACCTGTGTATCTGTAGTTATGCCCATTGAAGCTCGATTTTGGTTTTTTTTATTAGATTTTTTTAATTTAACTTTTTTTATGCGATTTTTTTCGCATTTTGCTGCGAATTTTTGACATGGATAAAAAGAATTCGTTTTGTCCATCGCGATAATTGGATTTTTATCGATTTTTAACATTTTTTCGCGTTTTGTGGCGATGTTTGACATTTGTAAATGAAATTCTATTTCAAACTGTTATCCTAAAGTAATAAAATTTTACCTTCGTGATTTTTGTAACTTTAGCAATTTTTAATATGATTTTCAACGCGATTTTTAGCGTTCCACTGTGATTTTTTGACATTCATGAAAGATTTCCGGTTACAATGTCATTAGATTTTTTTTTAGCATTTAGCGAATTCTTTTGTGTGACTCTGAAATGGTGGGTGATGATGATTTGGTGAGTAAGAAATGCTTTGCACTCTATGCACTACAGAAAGTATTTTTAGTGCACTTCAGAATTGTATTTCAATTTCATTTGGCTTGCCATGGACAGTTTCATCGCGTCTGAGCACGGATTTAATTTAATTAATAAAGTATGTATAATGTAATGCTTTTAATGTTAGGGATACAGAATACACGTGCTTTAATTGTTAAAACATTGAATCGGTTCCCTATAATTCATTATGTATGTATCTCCAGAGCCGGCCCAAGACCATTTTGGCGCTTGTGCGCGCCTTCACTTGGGCGATCCCCACCAAGTTAAGAATGCTTGGCTCTTTTTTTTTTTTTTTTTTCGTAATTTTTTAAATATTCGTATACAAACTTTTATACGTGCTATTCCTAATTACTTAAGGTATGATTTAAAGAGGTACAAAAATAGATAAAATACCCACATTCAATCCTATCTTTGAGTTATTTTTTCTGAAAGTCTTAAACTGAATATCTGAATTTTATCGTAAATATCAATCTCAATTTATGATCTAAAAATAAAATACAAAGCATTATGCCATGGTGTAAGACAAAAATAACAATAAGTAATTTATTGAAAAAAAAAATACTTTATTAGAAAGTTGTGTTTATTTGTAATATTTGTTACAGTTAACGGAGTAGTACTAAGCAGCAACTTTTGTAAGATGAAAACTGTTATCCTGTGTTGTTATTTAGTTTACAGGAACTATCAATTAATTATATATTTGGTGAGTCATCAGTTTTAAAATTAAAAAAAATCGATTTTTTGTTTTTCATATTTTTGAAAAAAGATGTGTTTTGCTACTTGCTTGCATTTTAAATAATAATAGTAATAATAATAGTAATAATAATAATAATAATAATAATAATAATAATAACAATAATAATAACCGTTTCGTTTGCAGAGAGATAATTTCTTTTTCATAAAATGTTTATACCTACATTCTCTAACTATGTTTGTGTCAATTAAACGATGCAAATTTTATTTTTGTGAGTAGAATGTACTTTTTAAAGTGTATCATATAAAGAAAACACATTCTCATTCCAACAAATAAATTTTATGTAGTTTAAATAGTCGAAAAAGTAGATAGAAATTTTACTGTAATCATTTTATACATATCTGTGCAGAAGAAATTATCTAAATTATCTATCTTTCAAAATATATAAATATATATTTTTTACAGTGTGCACGTGCACATGTAGTAAAAACCCTATTTTGAGAAAAACGCATGCAAAGTTGAAAATAAATTTGAGTCACTGTTAAAGTATACAGTTGTTTTGTTCGAATCAAAAATTTTAAAATACATCAAAAACAAACAAAAATCGATTGTTTGAAAGTTTAAAACTGATCATGATCACTACTCTTAAATGCTGAATTTTGAAAAGGTATAATAATTTATAACACTTATAATAATTTTCAATAAATTTGTAAAACTATTTAACTCTTTAAAAAATTATTTTGAAAAAACGGCCTTGCTTTTAAAATAAAGGTTAAATAATCCTTGTCAGGGTTCGGAGGCGAACCTCAAACCTGTAGTGTAGTAGTGCAATACGCTAACCACTAAGCCACCGGCAATCAAAAAAGTATGCGCATAACACAGGGGATAGACAAGGGATTTCCCACGTCTCCTTCATGTCAATAACACTGTGGGTGTCAAATCTTTAGAATCAGGTAGAATATTTCTCTTTATATCATAGCAATAATAAATCAATTTCCTGGGGGAAAAATCACAAGGAATTATATATGTTAGAGATCTGGGCCGTTAGAAAAAAGGGCCGGACAGGACAGGGCGCGGTCATCACTCTTTCCGAGCCGGACTTGTCATCACTTCTCCGAAAAAGACTTTTTTTCCGGGTCGAGCCCGGCCTGTACTTCATTCTTCCTGGAAGTCTCCACGGCCGAAATTTCCATGGATGATCCCGACCCAACTCGTGTATGAAAATCAATGGTCCAGCCGGTGCCACAATAAGTATATTTTGTCTGGGCTAAGAATTTTTTACAAAAAATGGATATCTATTTTTTAAATCGCCATTATTCCACAATTATTTTTTTTTATTTATTCTTTTTAAAGAATAGTACAATCTATAAAAAATATAAACAAACAACGAAACCCTTTTGAAAGTAATGCACTTTTCCTTTCACCGTCCATTTTTTTTTTTTTTTTTTTTTTTTTTTTTTTTTTTTTTTTGAGCAAATTTTAACCAAAAATGAAATTACGGAGTGACAAAGGAAAAACGTCCAATATGTTATAAGGAGCTGTATGTCCATTTTTTTTTCAGAAGATTCTAACAAAAAATGTCATCACGGAAGGTGGGAGTGACAAGGAAAAAGTTCCGGTATGTTATAAAGAGCTGTCTATCCATTTATCTATTTATTTATTTTTTTTAACAGATTCTAATAAAATTTTCATTAAGCAGTATGGAAGAGACTGTTCTGATATGTTATGAGGGGCTGTCTATCCATTTATTTATTTATTATTTTTTTAACAAATTCTCTAAAAACATGCTATTACGGAGGGTGGAATAGACCGTTCAGATATGTTATAAGGAGCTGTCTATCCATTTATTTATTTTTTAGCAGCATTTATTTATTTTTTTTTACGTATTAGTATATTCATTTTGAATGGATCAACACATTTTTCAGTTTAAGACAGGATTCCGTCATAAGCAGGTTCTTTTCCCCACGTTTCACTATATTTTAATAAGCGTATAAATCTACCATTTTTTTTAAAGAATAAATTTTAATGTTTAATTGTAGAACAATGGCGATTTAAAAATGTATGCATGTTTTGCAAAGATTTTTGTGCCAGGTCTTATTTTACTGACCTTCGAACGGACCAGGCCACGCTGCGCTGAGACAATGATTTTCTTCCTTATCAAAACCAGGACTGAAAATTCTCAACAACACGAAACTGTCTGAAATATTTTCTGATTCATTTTTAACTGTAAATGCATAAAAGTGACAGATTTGACTTTTGAAGTGATTTAAAATCGAGTAGTGTTTTCTATTTTTTGATAAATGAATTGCTTATCGAGGTATAGGTGATTCTTGTCACGTGACGACAGGTTTTTAACCTTTTCCATGTTATCACGTCCTGAAATTTGATTCAAAACGCCAATTTTGTCAGTACTTTCTGAAAGATTTTTTCTTTTTTTTTCTTTTTTCTTAATGGAAAACGCCATTCCATTACACAGTTTCTAAATAATAACATTTGCCAATTTTATGCGTTTCTGAACAAAATCGAATTCACAAATGTATTAGAAAGTAACTACTTTTGATTTGAGAAATGTCTTAACAGAGGTCGGACTGGGCCGTGCCCGTTTTCACTGATTTTTGCACGGGCCGGGCCAGGCTTTGAACCGAGAAATTACAAACGTGCCGGGACTAGTTAACTATGATTGAGAGTAAAAGAGTTTTCATTTATAACAAGGCATGCGTTTCACACAAAATTCGCAGATTTATTCATATACAATAGATTTATTGTTTATTAATAAATCATAAACTAAGGAATCGAATGGCATTTTCCATCTTTTAATAAGGACAAAAAAACGTTCAGAAAATGCTGTCCAAGTTTTTGCTTTAAGAGATTTTCGATATTCTATAGCCCAATAAAGGGCGTCTTGAGACATCAATAAATTATAATTCAATATGATATAGTTATCGAAAATTCAAAATGCTATTTGATTTCAAAGTTCTTCAACAATCGTCATTGCAAATTCCATGCATTTATTCATAAATAGAAGTCTGTGAATATGTCAGCTTTGTTTTGCTGAGTTGAGGGAAATATTTTTGTAAACGTCTTAAGTGTTATAATATTGCATAGATTTTTTCAAATTCTAGTGCAAAGCATTTGAAAAAAGCAACATATATACTAATGTATTACTGATATATCAGTGTACAAATATGCTATTATCAAAACTAGGGAATTGAACCCGTGATTCCCCGGTTACAGAACATAAGTGAAAACCAATTTTTTCTAATTCTAATAGATTATTCATATTTAAAATATACATATTTAAACTGATTCATTAACACCGCCAAAAAGAATTTTTATTAAAAAAAATAATAATATATTCAAATAAATTTTGAAATTTAATTAAGCTATACTTCTGTATTAGCCACATGCCAGGAGTTAATGGCAAAAGAATTCGTCCAAGATTTCGCTGCTGACTGCAGGTTTTATTATTATCATTATTATTATTATGAAAATTTTAACTGTTTAAGCGCGTAGTTCGAGAACATGTCAGTTAAATTTACATTTTTTTTTTTTTGTATTATATTTATATTTATATTTTGATGAATTTTTTATTTCGTTCCTTAATGTTAGCCGGGAATAAATGTGGAACTATTTATATGTTTTAAATGCAAACGGATTAATATTTCGCAATCGGGCTGCACGTGATAGAGATAGATTTAAAACAAATTCATGCTTGGAAATTATTTTAAAACCTATAAAAAAAAATTAATTTAAATACAGCTTTCAAAGAAATTGCATTTGTTTTCCTATCCGACAGTATAAAAAATGAAATTGTGCGACGTTTAGAAGTTTTAAAATATGCTGTCAAAACGAAATTTATCAGTCAATTCGTTGCTACCACTATCAAAATGACTTCAGCAATAATCAGACATGTGTTTGGTGTATAATATTGATTATTATTAACATTAAGCCATACAAAAACCAAACAAAACTTTCCACGTGAAAAATTCGACGGTTGTAGAAACACATTTGCAGTGGGGCGTTAAAAGCGCTAAAATAATGCGCTGAAAAGATTATTGACGTTTCAAGCTATTAGCTTAAAATTAACATAGACTTTAAAGTATTTTTGAAAGAAAAATTCGAAAAATCTAAAAGCGTACGAATATGAAGAATTATTTCTTTCTATAATCTAGTATCATTTTTGGGAAGGAATTACAAAATGAGACATTACAGGAAGGGGGTATTTTCCCATATGAAAACTTTAAGTGCGATGGAAAATCCTTCTTCCTACTAACCCACCTTAAAACATGCGGGTTTTGTCCGATTGTAATTTTTGGACATTTTCTTGTGTGCGAATACTTATGATAATAAGAAAGAGAATATGATATTGATATGAATGTAAATACCAAAACATCAGTTAAAATGAAACTTTATATGCAGATAGTAATCCTGATGTAAAAAAAGAAATGGGAAAGGGAACAAACGAAGGATTGGTGACAGTGAAAAAAAAATTCAACATTGGACCAGTGGGGAGCCTACCCTTTTGCCAGGGGGCAATTCCATGTAGGTCTGTCCCGCTTAATGGGTTGTAGAAAAAGAAATTGTCCTTGCAACAATACAGCCATTTCAACAGCTTCGTTAATCTTATCTTACACATCTTGCAGGAAGTCCATAGATGTTAGCAATACCCCGTGGTTCACTGGGCAGTAAAAATTAACAAAAAAGTTTTATTGGAGAGATCCTGTCAATAGTCAACGTTTTGACTAATCGATCATGTGACGTGACAGACCGGGGTTCATCCTTGCACCTGTCAGAAATAAGATTCTTTTTTGTAATATAAGGATAGAAACGGCAACTAATTGGCTATGAAAATCAAAAAAGTAAGCGAAAGTTCTCTGAATAAAATGCTGTAGATCTTTTTTTCATGTATCACCCGAATTCGGTTATATCAACAGAAAAGATCTCAGCTCCAGTTATTAATTTACCGTTTTCTTATTAGAAGATTAATTAGATATTTAAGATTTTAATTTTTAAACGGGCTTTTTTTTAGCTAGAATTGTGTTTAATACCATTTTTTCTGTATTTTTTTTTTATTATAGAGATTTTCATTAAATTAATTTGGTTGAATAAATTACTAAAATTTTTATTTGTTTATTTAAATGTAAATTCGATTAATGAAAAATTCATTTTGGATTTTTTTTAAATATCTTATTTTATTATATATGTGTGTGTATACAGAGAAAGAGATTCTTCTCGAATGGAACCATAAATATCCATTAATTCTTAACGTACCTGTAACAGTATCCCACTGCAACAACATCTTACATTTAAAAGAAATGTTATTATTATTATTATTATTATTATTATTATTATTATAAAAAACTAGAATTTTTGACGTCTAGTAAAATTCAGCTTATAACCAATTTTTGAAATTTAAATTGGAAAAATTTAATTGCTAAAAGAAATATGATATCCCTTGTTGTTGTTGTTGGCGTGTCAGAGAAAGTGCCAAGGCACTTCTCTGAAAGAATGGGTGCCAGAGCCTCAAGAGAGGTTGGACTTCTAGAGCTGGTTTCCTAATTTTGAACCAATTTCAGATGAGAGACCTGCACCTGGATTGGTACCCCCAGAGGTAACGCTTATATGATATCACTCAAACGATTTTATAATATTTTCTCCTGACAATGTGTACGGCGCTAGGGACTGGATCAGGACCGGTTACAGGTTTCCTGGGCCCCTGGGCAAATCAAAAGTATGGGACCCTACTAGAAAAAGTTTAGAAATCCGACGCTTATACGAATTACCTTATAATTGAATCACCTTTTTTTTGTATTTAAGAGCATAGGTTAATTGATGTTTATTGTAATCAGCACCCCCCCCCCCTCTCCTCTTAGTAAATCAGATTCTGCTTTACAAGCATGGTTAATGTAAAAGGTGGTTATTAAACTTTGATCTAATCTTATCATAAAAAGTAATTCACTTGAGGGTATTCTGAAATTTTTCATTTTACCCGTTTAATAATCCCAATGTCCCTGATACATTTAAAAACAAAATTGAAAACTTCAACAAATTTCAACCAGGGTATTTAAGAATTAACAAGAACGAAAAATCATGCGTAAAGCATAGATTATGTAACACTTTCCAACACTTCCAAAATAATTTTAAAAATCATTACCGTTTAATAAGCTGAAAGATAACATCTAAGTAAACAATTTGGAAAACGCATAACATATTAAAAAACGTAATTTCAGGAACTTCCAACACATACATTATTCGGAAAAATATCCGAATACTTTTATTCAGCACTGTATATGATATTTGTATATATACTACATAGGATGCTAAATTTTAGTTGAGTTAGGAAACGCGTAGCACAGTTTAAAATTCTCCTTCTGGAGTTTCTTTCAATAAACGGAAATGTGTTCGCTAACTTTTGTGCTGTACTGTATATGAAATACAGAATTTATACCCACCAAGTAATAGACAAAAAGTGAGTTCAATTTAAAATCGCGTTCAGCAACTTAAAACGCACTTCCAGGAATTATTGTTAACAGACAGTAGAGAATTCTTTTGTGTGTATGATGTAAATGAACGATGACTGCTATACACACGCTATTCTGTAGTAAGCCTCTTGTAACGCACCTTAGTGATATATATAAATTTTAATGCGTTTAAAATAGTGAAACATTATTTAATTAAACCGCAAACGATTTTTCTCCATAGACGTGATGTAACGGAATTCGTTTGACTGCCCCTGTAAAAAAGTATAAATGCTACACACTTCAATTGGAATAGGGAACATGCTATAGATAACGACAATAACATATAAAAATTTCAGGGCAATCCGAGCCTATTTACGGGAGTTAGAGCACGGACATACGGCAGACTGCCATACGGCCAGACAAACCGAAGTCATAAACACTTTTCAACTAGGTTGGAAAGTGTTAATCAAAAGAAAACTGCCCAGTTAAACTGAGGGCATTGAGCTCACAGGCTATTCACACTAATTGTATATTATACTCGTATTTTAAAGAATTTGAAATAAGCCCCTTGAAAAATAAAGAAATCGACAATATATTAAGGGGGGGTTATCCCCCCGTTACCCCCTCATAGTTAACTAATGAACCCCTTAAACTAATCAGGGAAGCCTCTTATTACAATGAATATATATATACAAAATTTGAAGAAAATCGGATAATGCTGCTTGAAAAACCCATTTATATAAATTAAGGGGGATTAGCCCCCCCTTCCCCTTTATACTTAACCAATGAACCCCCAAAACTATTCAGAGAAGCGCATTATCACAATGAACCTATATACAAAATTTGAAGAAAATCGGATAATTCTGCTTGAAAAACCCATTTATATAAATTAAGGGGGGATTGGCCCCCGTCCCCCCCTTTATACTTAACCAATCAATCCCGAAAACGAATCAAGGAAGCGTCTTAACCCAATGAACCTATAAACAAATTTTGAAACAAATGGGATAATTCTGCATGAAAAACCCATTCATATAAATTAAGGGGGGGTTTAACACCCCCGTCCCCCCCCTTTATACTTAACCAATCAATCCCGAAAACTAATCAGGGAAGCGTCTTAACCCAATGAACATATAAACAAATTTTGAAGCGAATGGGATAATTCTGCATGAAAAACCCATTTATATAAATTAAGGGGGGATAACCCCCCCGTTCCCCCCTTTTATACTTAATCAGTCAATCCCAAAAACTAATCATGGAAGCGTCTTAACCCAATGAACCTATAAACAAATTTTGAAGTAAATGGGATAATTCTGCATGGAAAACCCATTTATATAAATTAAGGGGGGATTAGCCCCACGTTCCCCCCCTTTATACTCAACCAATCAATCCCGAAAACTAATCAAGGAAGCGCCTTAACACAGTGAACCTATAAACAAAATTTGAAGGAAAAAGGAATAATTCTGCAGGGAAAACCCATTTATATAAATTAAGGGGGGACTAGCCCCCCCATTCCCCCCCCCCTTTATACTTAACCAATCAATCCCAAAAACTAATCAGGGAAGCGCCTTAACGCAGTCAACCTATAAACAAAATTTGAAGGAAAACGGAATAATTCTGTATTAAACCCCCATTTATATAAATTAGGGGGGGATTAGCCCCCCCCCCTGTTCCCCCCTTTATATTTAACCAATCAATCCCGAAAACTAATCAGGGAAGCGCCTTAACACAGTCAACCTATAAACAAAATTTGAAGGAAAACGGAATAATTCTGTATTAAAACCCTATTTATATAAATTAGGGGGGGATTAGCCCCCCTGTTCCCCCCTTTATATTTAACCAATCAATCCCGAAAACTAATCAGGGAAGCGCCTTAACACAGTCAACCTATAAACAAAATTTGAAGGAAATCGGATATTTCTATGAAGAGTTATCGCGTTACGTACGTACATACGTACATACATACATACATACATACATACATACATACATACAGAACCGGCGGGCACATAAGCTCTCAGGCTTTGATAGCCTGTGAGCTAAAAAACGTTCCCTCCCCCTATAAAAGTGATACAGCTTTGATTATATTGAATTTGCTACCTTATAACCAACTTTTCATATAATGAAAATTGCTTTTAAACACCAGTTTTGACTGTTCATATACGTATAATTTGTTTTAGAATATTAATGTCATAACTCATATTTCGCATATAAAATTAAAATTTATAAAAATCGCAGTATGTTTGTGATGGTCAATACTAACGCCAAAGAATAATAAATGTGAAAAAATATTACAGACAGGCGATATGAGTAAAAATCTATCATTTATAGGCAAACTTTACATCTTTATAATTCCTAAAATCCTTCATCGAGTGGCTTCCAATTCGATATCCAGTTAAAATTGGACTACCTCCTGGTATTAACCATTTTTTAACACTTTGTAACATAGTTGAAAAATGTTTATGAATTCAGTTTGTCTCTGTTTGCCGTCTGTCAGTGCTATTGCCATACAATTGATATATGTTATTGAGATTTACTGTGGCATGTTCAGTATTGAACATGAAGTGTGTAGTCCTTATACTTCTAGTACAGGGGCACTCAAAAGAATTACATTACATTATGATCTATGGGGAAAAATCCTTTGCAGTGTATTTTAATGATGTTACACTATTTCAAATATATTCAAATAATTATACATCGCTGAAGTGCACTACAAGATGCTTATTATCGAATACAGCACAAATAGCACTTATAAATACTTTACAGGGTAACTAAAATAATTCCTTTATATTATGGTCTATGAGGAAAAATCGTTTGTGGTGCATTTTAATCGTGTAAACACTATTACAAACATATTAAAATTGATACAATTTTCTAAGGTGCACTACAATAAGCTTTTTGTAGAATATGGAGTGTAAAGCATTTATCATTCATTTACGGGGCCACACAAAAGTATTCGGTTACATAATTGTTTACGGGGAAAACAACTTTCATATATTTATGGAAACTTTTACTGAGGGGAGGAGGAGGGGGCAGACATGAAATTAAAAGAAATAAAACTTTACATGCATAGATTTTAAAAAGGTTGAAATAAAGGCAAAAAATTGAATTTTTTTTTAATCGAAAATTTTTCGTTATCTTTACCTTTACAAAGGAGGAGAGGGTAGAGTTAAGAAAGGCAACAGAAAATATGAGTCAACATTTGGAGATTTTGTCCAAGAAAACACAATTTCACAGCAAAATTAAAAATGTTTTTCCAAAAATGATTTGAAATAAAATTTAGAATCTAAATTTATTGGTTATAATAGTTCTAAAAAATAAAAAAGAAAGAGAGAGAGAGAGAGGGAGAACGTTTTTACTCGGTCGACAATGAGAGACTTTAAAAGCACAAAACAAAATGAAAAATGCAAAATAACAAATGCAGACATAACAATGTAAATAATTTAGGATCCGATAGATTTTTTTTTCACATTTTGATAAATGAATTCTTTAGTTATAACCACATCTTGAGTTATAAGGGAGTTTTTCTTATGATGATATTTATCGGGCTGTTGCGTGCTATTCAGAACTACAATTTTCACAGCATTTTCTAAAAGACCGCCTGCCTCTTTCAAAAAATGGGAGAATGTTCGTCTTTACAGTTTCTAAATAAAAGCATTTGTCAATTCCATGTTTTTATGAACGAAACTGAATTAAAAAATCTGTTAAAAAATAGTCAATTTGGATTCCAATATAAAAAGATTATACGACTATCTATGGACAAGTGGGGCATTTGCCCAGAGTCACCTAATTTAATGTCTCAAACAGGGCCATACAGAAAGATCGTGGGTCCCGGTACTAATTCCAATGTGGGGCCCTTGACCAATAAAATAAAATCTGCTTACACGAAAACGTACAGGAAATTCAGCTTAAAATAGCTTTTTTTCGTCTTAAAACGTATGTATGCATGAATGTTTTTTTTCTTTTTAAATTACCGTTTACAACAGAATTCCTTTATAAACAGCCTTTAAAGTATTAGAAAATAAATATGCCGACCCAACACCGCACACAGGCGCCGGAATAGGAAAAGCACGAAAGAAATATTTTAGGCGAGGTACAAATATTTGAAAATTCAATTTAAATTTATTGAAACTGTACGTAAATCGAGATTGGCTTACTTCTGATACATTTAATTAATTCATTTTTATTCATAATTTTATTCATTTTTATTTTTCTTCCATCCAATGTACTATTCAAGTTGAAGGGCGTCGTTAGGTACCTGAAATATTTTTTCAAAACAGCTAGTAACATTAAAATTACGAAAGGGCGCCCGCGATTGTCGCGTTGGACATCTTAGAAAAGGCCTGTCCAACCTTTCAGAATGCAGAGGCGCACTACAGCATATGGCAAACGTTGTAGTGCTCCGTTATTTAAATGATTGAAAACATGCAACACTTTATCTGACTGCGTAGTTGTAGCTATACACATACTGCACGATATATAAATGCGTATAGTATAGTACATTCGCATAATGGTAAACATAAGCACCCAGGTTATGCATCGAAACAGAAACATTTAAAAATATTGAATTTTAAATCAAAATTTTTAAAATAACGGTCCTATATATTTAACGTTAGGCAAATAGAAGCTACAAGCAAGTAACTAAAAGTTAAAAGGTGCATAGGTATCCCCCGCCCCTCCTTAAAATCTTCGAGAAAAGGAAGGGTATTTGAAAGTAATAAAAAGAGGTCGCCAAACGTCGGGTACTCCCCACAACCAATGAAATTTTCAAGCTACGCCTTTGATTCGCTTATACAGAAATTGTAAATTGAAAAACATTTGACATTTTTCGATAAAGACAAACAATTTTTTCTTTCAGGAAATACTGTCAAAGTTAATGATTTAAACCAAATTTCGGGATGCGATACCAAAGGAAGGTCGTCATGAAACACACTGCAAAAAAAAGTGTTTATTTTACAATATCGTAAAATTAACAGTAATAAACATTAAAATAAGCAGTAATACGCTGCCGTGCATGCGCGGCAGCGTATTACTGCTTATTTTAATGTTTATTACTGTTAATTTTACGGTATAATACTGCCAGCTGGGGTATTATACCAGTATTATACTGTAAAATCAACACTTTTTTTTTTTTGCAGTGCAACAATTGGCTACATATAACTCAAACAATAAATAAATAAATAAAATATCGTATAACTCAAAATGTAATACATTTTTAAAAAATGAAAAACGCTATTAGATTCCAAATCACTTTAATAGTATGCCTAGTTATATATGAAAATTCGATGTAATATGTTTTTGCTATTCATACATTTTTATTTTTGAACTCTGCAAATAATGTTAAAATTGCTAAAATACACTTATTTAATAATCTGAATACAATATTCTAAACATTCAATGTTAATACATTCTTTATATTTTCCTTTAGACTCTTAAAAATTACTATATTTTACTCCCGTTTTGAGCATTTGTAATTATATATTTGAAATATTTTAAGTATGGTACACAAAATGAAAGGGTGCCGGTGCATTTGAAATGTCAATAAAGTAGCGGGGCTTACTCAAGATAAGAAATTAATAGTTTTTAATAATTTTGGATTAACTTGTGGTTTTTAATTATTTATCTAAACTTATAAGCTATAACTTCTATATAAAAAGAAAACTAAACTTAATTCATTTCTGGAATGATAAAAAACTATCAATTGCTTCTTAGTCTTGTTTTTTCGCTATGTGTACAATATGGTCAAAAGAAAACTCATCCCCTCGGGGCTAGAATTTTAGAGGTGAATTTCCTCTTTTAGTCCAAAATGTAGGGGAATTTTTCTTTTTGGGGAGAGGGCGATGGAGGCAGTAGTGGGTTAATTAAACATCTTAAAGATTTGATTTTTGCATAGTGTCACATTATATTTACTGCAATCATTACAATACTATCAAATCAATTGCTTTATTAAATCATAATATATACAGTAACACACTTAATAATCTCCACAGCCTGGCACTCGAGTCTTGCACGGATCGGGTTGCACCAGAATCCGAAGTGAAAGAAATTTAATCTATATTTTAATACATTTATGGAAAAGTATATTGCACAATTTCATTGCTTATATGTCCAAAAATAAACACAACACATATATTCTCATTAATATTCAAATATATACTTTTTTCATCAGAAACATATTCAGAATTTCTTAATAAAATTGGGTCAAGACGAACATGGCACAAAATAGTGAAAAACCAACCTGCAACCTAAACAACTAACCTTTTGATTACGGGCCAGTATCTGCGACTATTTTTATATGCAATCTTTTTCCAATTTCCAACAAATTGTTTGTGGCAGATTTCTCTTAAAAATATCATAATATAAATATAGTACAGCGGAGATTTTCTGCTACCGATGCACAAATTTGACTATTTTCTGCGAATGAGTGTTGTAATAAGTGCGTTTTTTTTCCGCGATCGATTGAAAAAAATCGCTATTTGTTCCCCCCGATCTTCGGCGAAATTCGCAATGTTTTTCCACAGCTGTTTTAGAAAATTAACGATTTTTACAGCTTACAATTGGCAAAATTCGCTATTTTTTTTTCGCATTCAATTGACAAATTAACTAGTTTTGCGTAATTCCGAAAAACAAAAAAGTTCGACGAAAATTTAAAAATATTCCCGGTATGTGAAAGAAGTTAAGAGGAAAAATCCTGCACATAATTTTTTATTGTGCTGGATTTTGTTATTTTGTGGACGATTTACGCAATCCCGTGTGTTATTTGAAACAGAGTCCCTCAAGAAAAAGTCGCACCCCTACCCCACTCTCTCGCTTGAAACTCTTGAAATGGGGCCTCTGCATTAAAAATTGCAAAGAATTAGTAGGCTCGTAAAAATGCTCCATTTTAGGCAATTCTTCGTCTTAGCAGGTATAATTATATGGTTCCTTTTCATCGAAACTTTTTTCCGATTGAGAAGAAATCTGTTATAGACAGGTTTGTTTTCACAAGTTTTATTGTAACACAACTATGCTCTTCAGAGGTGCAATACAGAAAGAATAATTTAACAGTCTAAGAGGCATCACATTATGCATCATATTAATAGAGATTTTTCGTTAATGAAAGAGCGAATAGTTGAGTTCATAAAGTGATTTTTTACAGTTTAAATATTAATTTACCTATTTATCATACAATGCTTATAATGGTTTCTATTATAAGCATGATTTGTACCTATTTAATATATATTTTTATTTATTTCTTATGTATACCTCTAAAAATAGTTCTAAAAAACAGTTCTCTCTCAGTTTCTAAACGATATTTCTTTTCATTACTAAAAATGAAATTAATTCAGTTCCCTGAAATATTTTTTTATTAAATTTGTATTTAAATATTTAAAACGGTTCCTATTTTATACTCTTATGCTATGTACGTTATTTAAAATTATGTTATATTTTTTGCGATTGAATATATTTGTTTATCTATTTCTTTAGTCTGCTTTTATCTGCAAAGTAACAATTCCTATTTTATATGCTCATTTTTAACAGTTTCCTATACAGTTGAAAAGTGTTTATGACTTCGAATTTGTCTATCCGTGCTTTAAGTCTTGTAAATCTCCTTCCCCCCCCCTACTATACTGTCACTAAATTTAAATATTTTCTATGTCTTTAGAATACAGATATGAATACACAATTCTTATATCTGCCTCAAGTAAGTTAACACTTCGCGACTCGCAATTCTGTCTTATACTTTTTTATGCAAGTCGGTTTGACTTCCATAGTTTCTCTTGCGAGTCGGGTTAACACGGATTTTTCACACCAATGTCCAAAATATTTTTTCAGATGAAAAATCTATATACAATAACACCTCCATAACGGACACTCCCGAATAGCAGACACCTCTATTTAGCGAATACTTTTTCAATTCCTAACACTTTATATACATATGTACGCTTTTACCTCTAATAAGTGACAAACTATCAGAAATATTACACATGCGCTTTTTTTTTTTTTTTTTTTTTTGTGTGTGTGTGTGTATCAAAAATGAAATGTTGGTAATATTCCTCATATTTCGAGAGAAGAAAAAGGGTACTTAACTGCACCATAAAATAAGAATAATCTAATATGATTACATATTTATATACATAGCCGGGGGGAGGGGGCTACGGGGGCTGCAGCCCCGGGCCCAAAACCTGCCAGGGGACCCCCCAGCAGTGGCTTAAGTTGTATAAAAGTTTCGTTTTAAAAATGACTTAATTTACCCCCCCCCCCCCCCCCCCCAAAAAAAAAAAAAAAAAAAAAAAGGGGGGTATTATTACATAGAAATTGCGAGAAAAAGTTCACTTAGTCCTATAACTGTTGCTATACTTTTCGTATTTTACCCTCTTTTCCCGAGACAAACGAAGAAAAACAACTTTATTCGATTTCCCTTTTCTACTTTGGAATCTCAAAAACACATGTGCTTAGCATAAGTTTTCCAAGAAATTACTAACGAGCACAGGACCGACTCCCTACTGTGTGACATCTACACTTGCAAAGGATATTGGCCAGTAAGTACCTTTCAACAGTGCGCAAGTGACCATGGTGAAATTGCCTTTATATCGTTTCCTCTCATGCAAAAAGAAAAAACTGAAAAAAAAAAAAGAATAGAAGGGTATGTTTTTCTTAAGCTTTTATTTTAGCTGATCTGTCTGGGACCCGTTATCAGAGCCGTGCGAAACCGGGGACGTAGGGGGTTGTTGCCCCAGGCGCGGAAATTGAGGGGGCGCCAAATTTATACAATCAACCACGTTTCTTTCTTCTGTTTTGTAAAAAAATTATGTATACACATATTGAAAATTTTTGTGACGAAAAAATACATTCTCAAAATAGCATGTGGCTTGTGTTTTGGATTCAAAAAGCGGTTGCAAGCTATTATATTGTACTATTAGATACATTTATTTTTTCCACATCCGTTTTCCAGACCTCCTTTGCCAAAATATAAATACAACATTCTCGATATATAATATTATTCTTTTAGAGATTATATATATCTCTACATATAATATTTAGTTGTTAAAATTAAACCTTTCAAAATTCCAAAATTAATGCGAAATATGTATTCTATAGAATATATTTGTTCAAAAAGTTGAAGGACTTAAGAAGTTGTTAGGAAAAAAAAGTGAATTGGGCCATTTTTAAGAGAGCTATAATACGGGGCCCAAAAAGATCCAACTGATAGTTGAGAGCAGGGCGCCCAATGCACCATCCCTAACATGAAAGCATGTTAAAAGGTCTTGGTATTTAGTGCTTTACATCTTCAATTAGTCGGAATTAAGCATAGGGTGAGAATTAATCATTAGAATAATTTTTTTTTTAATTAGCAAAAAAAAAAAAAAAAAAAAGGGGGGGATGCTTAAAAAAGGGCGCTACGGTACCAATAAAAATATGAAGGTGTTGATACAGGGAGAGGAGTCCTAGGCTCAACTTTTTAAAAGTTAAGCAGTGAGAGGACACATAATTAGAGGCTGAAAAATGCATGGCGTACAAAAAGTCCAAGGGATCCCGGACCGGACCCCCAGAGCGCCAGTGTATTAACTGAAATGCAGAAAGTTTGGAATAATAAAATGGAGAATGGGTCCCGAAAATGAAGAAAATTGGACTAAAAGGAGAAAAGTTATTACCAATTTAGGGCATAGAAACTTAAAAGGGCCCAGAGAGATCGGACCTTAAAAACATAAAAATCTGAACCCCAGGTTACACCAAGACCTGTCTTGGACTATTCTCGCCCGAATTTTCAGACTTCTACGTGTGATAGATTTCGCTTTAACTTTCTTTTTAACACTTTCCAACCTAGTTGAAAAGTCTTTATGACTTTGGTTTGTCTGCCGTCTGTCCGTGCTCTAACTCCCGTAAATAGGCTCGGATTGCCCTGCAATTTTTACATGTTATTGTCGTTATCGATTTTAAATTTAACTCACTTTTTGTCTATTATTTGGTGTGTATAAATTCTGTAGATCATATAGAAGGCAGCACAAAAGTTCGCGAACACATTTCCGTTTATTGACAGAAACTCCAGAAGGAGAATTTTAAACTGTGCTACGCGTTTCCTAACTAAACTAAAATTTAGAATCCTATGTAGTATATATAAAAATCTATAGATCCTATACAGGGCTGAATAAAAGTATTCGGATATTTTTCCTAATATTGTATATGTTGGAAATTCCTGAAATTACGTTTTTTAATATGTTATGCGTTTTCCAAATTGTTTACTTAGATGTTATCTTTCAGCTTATTAAATGGTAATGATTTATAAAATTATTTTGGAAGCGTTGGAAAGTGTTACATAATCTATGCTTGACGAATGATTTTTCGTTCTTGTTTTAGTATAGATCATAAGACGATTTTGGAAAATGCAATTGTTTTATTTTTCCTTTATCTTTAACCCATTTTTGACGAGAGTCCTTTACAGAATTTTTAATCTTTTGCCATCTGTTTATCAAAACAGAATTTTTCACTTAATTGAATCGCAGAAATGCTAAGATTAAATGAGGTAAAGTATACAATTAAAAATAATTGATGGGAATAATCAAGGATTCTCAGCACATTAAGCAACATGTATACATGACCCAAAGTGTTAATAAATGCTTTTATTTCAGCTTGTGCTTAAGAATGAGAAAACTTGACTTGAAGAAAACCATTTTTTAACTGTATATTTTTAAATGGCTTGGAAATTTTTTTTTAAATGTGTCACGTTAGTTCGATTGTTTGTGAATTATTCATCGTCATCTTGTTACCTTATTAATTTCATTTAGTTTATTTCTTATGAATTTCATTATTTAAATAGCTTTACACACTATTATTTTTTTTTCCTTATCCATGCATTTTTCTTTTGTACCTTTTACTAAAACTCTATGCGTATGGGTTAAATTGTTTAAAATGCTCACATTAATTTACTTAAAATGGTTCTCAAATTCTCAGTTCAACAACGCGAAACTTTCTGGTGCATTTTCTGACAAATTTTCAAACGATCTTAACAATGACAGTCCGGACTGTTGAAGCAATTTGGAATAGGATAAAGTTTTCCATTTAAAAAAAAAAAAAAAATTACTTATTGAGTAATAAGCTATTATTGTCAAGTGACGACAAGTTTTACCCCTTTCTTGCTACCGCATCCTGAAATTTGGTCAAAACACTTACTTTGACAATATTTTCTGAAAGATTTTCTGCTTTACCAAAAAGTGAAAAACGCCATTCGATTACATAGTTTTTGAATTGGCTATTATAAACAAAATTGAATAAAAAAAACTGTCAGAAAGTAGTTCTGTTGTATTTAAGAACAGTCTTAATTAGATTTATCATATTTTGCACAAAAATTAACTTATTTCATTAAAAGCGAAAAATTCTAGCATATATATTTAGAACTTTTATTTCACTGTCAAGATACGTATTGAACTAGGAAAGTAAATTTTCTAAAAAGTTTGAAGTGTTAATTTTTTTTTAAATCAGAAAAATATGTTTTTTCGTAATAAAAATTTATCTCAAAATTGTATTTTGTAACAAAATTTGGCGGTCTGCACAATTGCAAGTTACGATCGCTAACTTCCGTGCAGACTCCGCTAAGAATACACTTATTTGTTCTCATTTGAAAAGGTTGCTTGATTGCAAAAGTTTGATTACGAAGAATTTATTTATTAAAATGTCTCATATTTTGTACAAAAATTGGCTTATTTCAGCTAAACTAAAATCTTCTTGCATACACATTTAGAACTTTTACTTCATTGTGAACATATAGATTGAACTTAGAAAAGTAATTTTTTATATTAAATAATTTCTTTTCATATTTGCAAAAACTGTCTGTGTATCTCTGTAGTTCGTCAGATAAATGATGGGCACACTCTCACAGCACTTAGAACCAAATCTCAATGAGAAACTCGTAAACCTGAAAAATGTGTGCAAAACACGGTGATGCTGCCGTTACGAATGAGTAAAAGCACTTACTGTATATACTCGTGTATAAGTCGACCCCCCCTAATTCTTACGCAAAATTTTGAAAAAATTTTGAATTTTCGTGTATAAGTTGAAACATATTTCTGGTAGTAAGTTGAAAAATGATTTATAATCAAGAATAAAAAAATATATATATACATTAAATTTGTAATACTTTTTTTTTTTTAATTACGTTTCTAATCAAACTTAAAAAAAAAAAAAAAAAAAAAATTAAGATTTTAAATCTGTATAATTATGAGAAACTGAAGAAGCTTAAACTCTTTTGAAACCTATTTACATCAATTTAGTGATACTTAAAATGAAAAAAAATCTTTGAAAAATCTATTCAAGCCTTATTTACAGGGTAGACAACTTCTTAGACTGCTAAAATATAGTACTTCTTTGTATTTTAGGACTTTTAGGAGAGAAATCTAGAAGCATTCTCAAATTGAACTTTTTTAAAAAGGGGATTAAAATATTGAAAGGAATTCCCTGTATTGAAGGGAATTCTATCCCAAGAGAAAATGAGTGCAGAACAATTACAGCGACGTTATTGCTGAGTTTTTTTAGTCAATCACAAGGAAATGACCATTGTCAGCTTTTATTTCTCTCTCAAACCTAGACCCGGTGACTCCGGTATTTCACTCCGCTATATCACACTTCTTCCGGAGTGTGAAATATTCTTTCTTTAGTTTTTTTTTTCTTTTTACTAACTCGTGTATAAGTCGACCCCCATTTTCAACACCCAAATTTTGTCTAAAATTATTCAACTTATACACGAGTATATACGGTATTTAAATTATGACAATATTTTGTGTGGTTTAGAACGTATAAGTCGATAAGTACGAACTGTGAAGAGAAACTTGATACTAGAAGAGAGGAAAAATCCCTATTAAAGATTGTTGGGGAACCGTCGGTAGCGTAATAAATTTTCTTATTTTTATAAATAGTTAAATCAGTCTTCAAATTTAATATACATTTTCATCTTTTGATATGTTAAAGAAGTTTGTTCAGCTTACCTGAAATTTTCCTTATGCGCTGAATATACCCACAGTAGTAATCCAAAGTGTTGAAGTGATATTTATCTGATCCATTGATTCACTTATATTGGAAGAATAATAAATAGTATTAGTAGAAAATGACAATTGTGTGAAATAAACAGAAGATTCATTTTCCTTTGAATATAATATAATTCTTGGCTAGATGTACATGTTTAAAATCGCATTTTGGAGGCTGCGTATAAGTGCTCCAATTTTACATTATATTAAATATATTTACATCATATATATACAAGAGCGTCTTAACTGCTCGGAAACATTTTGGAAACTGAAGGGAGATTGTTATTTGAGTTCTGTGCACACGCGCGGGACAAACAGCTGTACTTTGAAGGAGGGACATCTGCAGTATTTCTCCAATTAGTTAGTTTCGACAGTCTCTGGTTTTATTCACTGTTTTTCAGCTGCGGCACTTGAAGTACTTATTGGTAATTGGGGTCTGGTTTTTAACATGTTTTTCAATCGTTCGCTGCACGTGGAGATTAATTAACTGCATATAAAAGGTTTCTCCGTCACTCCCCCGTAATCTCCTGTGTGGGGAATGGTTGAAGATTCAGTTTCTTACGGTGTTTCTCGTACACAGGTTTGGGAGTGGGCTTCGTGAGAGTGTCGGCTGTCATTTCTTCACTGGGGCAGTATTGTAGATCGATTTTTCCTTCTTCTTTCATCAGTTTGATGTTGTGGAAACGTATGTCGATATGCTTGGATCGCTTAGTATCTTTATCGTTTTCAGTCATTTTTATACAGGACATATTATCCTCAAAAATCGTGATGGGTAGTTTTTGTGGAATGTTGAGGTCGCTTAGCAAGTTTGTTATCCAACTTAATTCTTGTGCTGCGTTGCTAGCTGAAACGTATTCAGCTTCGGCTGACGAAAGTGCAATGCAATTTTGCCTTTTTGTAATCCAGTAAATCGGCGATTTTCCTAGCATGAATAGATTTCCTGACGTTGATTTACGTGTTTTCAAGTCACCTGCCCAGTCTGCATCGGCGTATGCTGTTAGGATGGGCTTGCTGTTTGCGTTAAGAGTTAAATTCAAATTTTCTGTAGTTTTGAGGTATGAAATGATTCTTTTCACTGCTGTCCAGTCCTTTTGGCGTGGTGTTTCATTTCTACGACATAATATGTTGACTGCTGCGGATATGTCAGGACGCGTGATTGTTGATATGTAAAGTAATGTGCCTGTGGCTTGTCGATATTTCGTGTTATTAGGTAAAAGATTATCATCGTCCTCAAGTCTGTTGAATCCAGCAATCATTGGTGTGTAATGAGGTTTCATGTCGTTTAAATTCAGTTTTTTCACTAGTTCCTGTATTTTATTGTTTTGATTTAGGTAATATGTATCGTTGATTTTATTAATGTTTATGCCTAGGTAATTATTCACTTCTCCTAAGTTTTTTAGTTCATATTCTTTCTTAAGTTGGTTTACTGTTTCTTCGATATCACTGTCCTTTCCTGCTATCAGGATATCGTCTACGTAAATGATGATGTATATCGGATTTTCTTGATTTGATTTAAAGTACAGACATGGATCATTTTTGCTCTGTATGAAATTATTGTTTTTGAGTGTTTCCGATATTTTGGTGTACCAGGCCTTTGCGGCTTGCTTAAGACCGTAGATGGCTTTTTGAAGTTTACAAACTTTTCTTTCATCGCCGGGTTTAATATACCCGTCTGGTTGACTCATATAAACAGTTTCAGTTAATTCACCATGCAAAAATGCTGTGGTTATGTCAACATGTTTCACGTTCAAATTTTTGTGCAATGCAGAGATGAGAAATGCTCGTATTGTAGCGTGCGAAACTACAGGTGCAAAGGTTTGATCATAGTCGATCCCGAATCTTTGACTATATCCTTGTGCTACTAGACGCGCTTTATAGCTTTGAATATTTCCTAAATTGTCCTTTTTTAGTTTAAAGGTCCATTTTGAACCGATAATTTTTGTTCCGGGTGGTGGATCTGTTAAAGTCCAAGTGTTATTTTTTCTTAGGCATTGTATTTCATTTTGTGTTGCTTTTATCCAATTTTGTTTATCATTAGTATTTTTCATTTTTTCGATATCTTCCCAATTTTCGGGAATGTTTTCAGATGAACTATTTATGAGACAAACATATCTGTCAGGAGGAACGCCTCTATTTGTCCTATTAGACCTTCTTGGTTCAATTGGTTGCTGTTTAGGCACGGATGGTGTCTCTTCACTGTCAAGTTTTATTTCTAAGTGATTTTCATGTCTATCCGGTAATTGTGTATTGTCATCGGATGTTTTTGTGGTGATTTGTATCTCCTCAATGTTATCTGAGTGTACATTTTCATTCTCAAGAAATTTCACCGTTCTCGCTATTATAATTTGTTTTCCTTGTGTGTGAATTCTATAACCAGTCGATCGTGTATCATAACCTACAAACGTTCCGGTTTGAGCCCTGTTATCGAGTTTTCCTCTATTTACTTTATCGACGTAAAATAGCGCTTTACAACCGAATGTTCTTAAGTGTTTTAAATTCGGTTTAACTCCTTTCCATAATTCGTAAGGTGTTCTGTTGTTGTTTGCTTTAGTTGGGAGTCGGTTTTGTAAATATGTTGCAGTGTTTATGGCTTCACCCCAAAAATGTTTGCTTAATTTTGCTTGTGATAGCATGCTTCTAGTCATATCTAATAAACTTTTATTTTTTCTCTCCGCAACTCCATTCTGGCTCGGATTATGCGGGACAGTCAATTGGTGTAAAATTCCGTTCTGTTTTAAGTATTCATCGATCTCTTGATTTACATACTCACGACCGTTATCCGATCTAATTTCCTTAGGTTTTTTACCGAACTGATTGTATATCATCGTTATATACTCTTTTATCTTTTCAGCAACTTCGCTCTTTTTAGATAATAAATATATCGTAGTATATCGGGAATAGTCATCAATAAGAGTCATAAAATAAATTTTTCCGCCTAAGGTCGGTGTATCTAAAGGTCCACACACGTCACTGTGGATCAAATCCGCAATATTAGTAGCTCGATTTGTTGCTGATTTAGAATACGGCATGTTAGTTAATTTAGTTTCGATACAAGTTACGCATGTTTTATTTTGATGTTTACATTTTCCTATCTTTATTCCGTCCGCAAGTTGATTTGTTATCATTGATTTAATCGCGTCATAATCTCTGTGACCTAGTCTGCGATGCCAGAGATCTATGCATTGTTTGCTGTCACAGTTATACGTTATGTTTACATAATTTTGTGGTTCTTCCACATCGTCCATTTCCTCAATAATGTATAAGTTTTTCTCATTTTTCGCCCTAATATATATTTCTTCATCAAAGATCAAATCGCATTTATTATCGTCGAAGATTAGTTTACACCCGTTTTTAGCGGCTTTACTAACCGAAATTAGGTTCGACTCTAAGTCTGGGACATAAAGCACTTCGCGTAATTTCGTTAGTTTTTCTTTTCCTTCGGGGGTTAATGTTTTTATAAAAACTTCTCCTGAACCTAACGCTGTCAGTTTATTACCATTCGCGATCGTTACTGAAGTTTTATTATAATCAATAAATTTACTAAATAGGCTTTTATCATTACAAATGTGCGAGGTAGATCCTGAATCGAGAATCCAGTTATTTTTGCCTACTTTTTGAGTGATTAATGCTCTATTTTGCGTTTGATCATTTGCGTATTTTCTTTCGTTTGGAACTTTGTTTTCCCTATGAGTTTCGTTTTTTTTCATAACATAATGAAGATGAGAAATTCTTTTTATTTTTGAATTGATTGTTACGAGGATTTCCGGATTGTACCGTGTTTCTGCACTTGTAGTGCCAGCATTCGTAAGTCGAATGATTTTTCATTTTACAGTTGTTACAATATTTTTGTTCTCTTCTATTTTCAGTGTGTGTATATCTCCTATTTGTTTTAAATGCTCTCTCATTGTTGTTATATCCGCTATGTGATTGTTCTGACATTTCATGTGTACGATTATATTCATCCGTTAATTTGTTTTTGGTAAAATCAGGGGTGAGCTCATTTTCCGGTCTCGCCTCCAACGCAGTTATCAAAGTATTGTAACTGGGGGGAAGAGAACACAGAAATAGCGCGGAAATATGTGAATCGCTAATATTTTCTCCAATGGCATTAAGTTTATCTATAATTTGCAAGATATTAGTGATATGTGAGATCATGTTTCCGCCCTCCGCTAATTTAGTACTGTATAATTTTCGTAACAGGTAAAGCTTACTAGATAAATTGCTTCTCTCATGTATATTTTTCAGAGCTTCCCATGTTAATTTGGCAGTTTCTAAGTTTTTTACATTTACGATTTGAGAATCATCAATGCTTAAGTTAATTAAAGCTCTAGTCTTGCGGTCTCTTTTGTGCCATGCGGGGTCGGCTGGATCCGGTGGATCTTGTACTATAATATCGTCGAGTTCCTCTTTAATCAGGAACATCTGCATCTTGAACTTCCATGTACTATAATTTGTAGAATTGAGTTTTTCAATAAATTGAGTATTTTCTTTTATCGCATTCATTTTTTTCTTTTTTTTCTTTAGTGTTCTTTTATTTATTATTATATTTTAGAAATTTGTTAAATTATCGTTTTTGATACTGGGATAATATTCTTTTTTTCAGAATCAGTCTCATAATCTTTGTTGGGGAACCGTCGGTAGCGTAATAAGTTTTCTTATTTTTATAAATAGTTAAATCAGTCTTCAAATTTAATATACATTTTCATCTTTTGATATGTTAAAGAAGTTTGTTCAGCTTACCTGAAATTTTCCTTATGCGCTGAATATACCCACAGTAGTAATCCAAAGTGTTGTAGCGATATTTATCTGATCCATTGATTCACTTATATTGGAAGAATAATAAATAGTATTAGTAGAAAATGACAATTGTGTGAAATAAACAGAAGATTCATTTTCCTTTGAATATAATATAATTCTTGGCTAGATGTACATGTTTAAAATCGCATTTTGGAGGCTGCGTATAAGTGCTCCAATTTTACATTATATTAAATATATTTACATCATATATATATAAGAGCGTCTTAACTGCTCGGAAACATTTTGGAAACTGAAGGGAGATTGTTATTTGAGTTCTGTGCACACGCGCGGGACAAACAGCTGTACTTTGAAGGAGGGACATCTGCAGTATTTCTCCAATTAGTTAGTTTCGACAGTCTCTGGTTTTATTCACTGTTTTTCAGCTGCGGCACTTGAAGTACTTATTGGTAATTGGGGTCTGGTTTTTAACATGTTTTTCAATCGTTCGCTGCACGTGGAGATTAATTAACTGCATATAAAAGGTTTCTCCGTCAAAGATGTTTTATAAATTTGAATGTGTATTAATGTGTACACTACGATAGATATTTTAAAATCACAACGAACGCTGACTTTGAATAACGCCATTTTTAGGTGCGTTCGAATTATATAAATACGTAGCACCTATAGTCGTCGTTTGGTCCGTCCGTCTGTCTGTCTGTCCGCATATAACAACGCAAAAACTACCCAACCAAATGGTTTGCAATTTAAAATATATTATCTTTGCAGAATTTTGACGAGACATTTCAAATTTTATTAAAATCGAATCAAAACTTTAGGAGATATTAATAAAAATATTTATTAAGAAATTTGAATTTTTTTTTTAAGTCTGTGCTTTTTTGTTATAGGAGCTTCCGAGGTTTAATCGTCAAGCGACCGAGATACTTATTTTATGACAGAAATTAATCTGCAGACGATATAATTCATTTCACAGAATTAAAAATCATCAAGATTTGAATATTTATATAACTAGCTGATACATATATATCTGAATATTTATATAACTAGTTAAGATATTTGTATGAACAGTGTCATAAAATATATACTTAACTAGCTGTTTAACCCGTTCTACGCACGGGATATCATGAATTTAATTCTAAAACGTGCGTACGAACGCACCTGGTTTTGTAACGTTTGACGTACAATTTCCAACTTGTTTTTCGGAATATGATTTTTTTTCTTTCTGCCGGGATGCCCAAAGAGGGGTTTGGTGACGCAAACTGCGTCATACAATTTATTTATTTATTTATTTATTTATTTATTTTTTTGGGGGGGGATTTAGAGAAAAGGTACATTTTGGGGGGGATTTTTAAATTCTTATTATTTCCCTTTTTTCCACTATTAAAAGAATTCTTGATTTTTTAATGTCACTTTTAACTTTTTTTCGGCATTCAATTTCCAGAAATGTTCCTGTTTTCTCATTCTTTAAATTCTAGATAAAGGACAATAATAACCCATTCTGCATCTTGCTATCTTTGAAGGTGCGGTAATAAAAAAATATACTTGAAATACAGGTGGGAAAATGTTTAAGACATGCTGAAAGGCAATTAGGACCACAAGATGTGATAAAAGCAATAGCTTTTCAGAAGCGTTTTAAGTAATTTATTATCGTGTTTGACAGGGTCGTATTGTACCGTCCGAGTGCAAAAATACCTTCTTGATGGGTGGGATAAGAAATAACAGAAAATAAGCATTTCAGAGGAAAAGACAACGCTACAATAAATTACTTGACCATTTTCAGAAAACTGGAATTTAAGTACAGTATATTTTAGGGATGTTAGAAGAGTAGTATTGTATGTCATTAAAAAAATATAAGGTAAACAACCTCTACAGAGAAAAAGACTTCCAGCCACTAATTATTTTAGGGGGAAGTGCGGAATTTAAAGAAAAATTATATTTTTTGGGGAGGGGGTGGAGGATTAATTACTAGGTAATAAGACTGAAAAATTATACTGTGAAAGAAAACCATATACAGAATACAGGGGCTTACAATAGATTTAGGACTATGTTTTAATGGTACAGTGTCTGCCATTTTATAAGAATCGGTACTTGTAAGAGTATATTGTATGTTGTTAGAGCAGCATAAGGCAACAACTTGTACTGAAATAAACGTTTTAATCTACAGTTATAAGTTATAAGTTATAAAAATTAACTTTTTGTACAGCCTACGGATCCTATAAGTTATATTTGGTAAAACAATCCTGAAGCTCTGATATATCAAATAAAAATAAAAGAATCATTTTTGTACGACCAAAACTCACCGTGTTATGCGAGTTTAAAATTTGGAAATTTTTCGCTTTTAACAAGGTGCCCGAAATGATGTGCGGTTAGATCGAAATCGCACATCAAGGGGCATAAAATGTCGGTCAAGTTCGTTAATGGGCAAAATCGAACAAAGGGGAAGAAATGGGGGGGTAGGCTTTTTGTTAAAACAGAAAAAAACCCATAATTTATTAGTTATGATACGTATCGAATCTGTTTAAAGTTATTATTACTTTTAACGAAAATTTATGTAGGACAAATTTTTGATATCATTAAAAATGGCCAAAAGAAGAAAAAAAAATTCATAACTTCGTCCATTCACAAGATATCAAATCCGCTTAAATTTATTATAAATCCTCTTACTATTATCTAAAACTTTTATATTGACAAGTTTTTTATAGGACCAACCCTTATACTTAAAAAAAATAATAATAAAAAAAAAAACCTCCCGGCTTTGCCTGCAAACAAGTTAGGTTTCGAAGTGAGCGGTTCCAACTACCGCATCATCGCAAAAAAGTCATTTTTCCCCGAATTTCCAACAAACAGGTGCCCCATGGTCTGCGTCTTCGAAATCTACCTGTGCCTGTAGGCCGAGCCGTCAGGGATTTTTTTTGTTTTTGCAACCAGATTCTGGCTTAGAGGGAGAGAGGTTGGACGACTGCTCGATATACTAAAAACAAAGGAGTTAACACATACGCAAAATAAAATACTTAGTAAAACTTTTTTTTTCTTCCGGATTTATCATTTGTAGGGGTGCAGGAAAAAAATCTCGCCCAGGGTGACATAGTTAGTAAAGCTGGCATTGTTATGCTTGCAGAAAATCCTGGTTTTTGAGTTCTTAAGAACCTACACTATAGTCACGTGAAGAAAGTCGCAAGCTAATATGAAACCTATGGGAGCATTCTTATCAAATTTCTCGCTTGCATTTTAATATTATATATATATATATATATATATATATATATATATATATATTGTTGTGAGCTCGGGGTTCGAAAGGACTGATGCCAATATATAAGAACAATAAAAAGGCTTTATTCACTATAAACAGTGCAATACGAACACCAATATCTTCTGAAAATTACAGGATATTCAGTAATCTTCAAATCCAATAAAAGCACAGCAAAATTTCACACAAACAATGCGTTCAATACGACGTATCAACGACAAAATCAATCCGAGAAACACAGTTCTCAATGCAAAGCCTCTCGTATGAATTCAATCGCAGTTGACAGACAACTAACTAACTGAACTGATGGAGGTCCTTATATAGGTTTCAGAGATCTTTCCAGATTATTCCAGAGCCTTCAGATGCCAGAAATTACCAGAAAGTTCTTTAACCTTCGATAGAGAACCAAAGCGAGAAAGGATCCCAATGTTCAGGTATAAGGGGGGGTGGTTGCACAAAAAGTCGCCAAATCCGTCGCCAACTTGGCGACATTTGGCGATATATCGCCAAATTTGGCGACAAAAATAAGTCGCCAAAACCATCGCCAACTTGGCGATAAACCCATTCCTTGGCGATTTTCCAATAGAACTCATTATAGAAACCGATGCTGTAAGGTTGTTTTCCTTGCAAACCACCTGAGGCCTTTAGCACTGAGTTACATGATGCTCAATAGGAAATCCATTAATAATGCTGCAATTTTCACAATAATAAAATAAAATAAATTAAAAAGAATGAAATATTTACAAAATTCATAACATTGCCCCCCTCTCAAGGACTGCACGTCCCGGGCAGTTCAACCCTTGATCGGAAAGCAAACCCGTTACCAACAAATGCCAACACATTCATAATGCTGAATTATACAAAATATACACTTATTTAAAAAAAAAAAATTAAATTAAATTAAAGCATAGACATCATTACATACAAGTATTTAAATAATAATACCATTAATAATGATAATGCTAAGCAAAATAAATAATTACATTAACTTATATACAAGACCATGGTCATACTAATTTACATTATTTACATTACACTATTTACAATCAATGAACTAAGTACTATGGCCATAGTATGGAGCCAGCCTGTCGTAATGAACGACTCTAGGCTTCGAACTTGGTGACTTTCGGATCCGAATTACGACATCGTTCAGTCTGTTTAGGACTGTATAAGGACCGTCCCAGTGCGATTGCAGTTTGGGAGAAAGTCCTTTGCGTCGAGTCGGATTATAAAACCAAACCTTGTCACCTTCTTTGAATTGATGTCCCGTGGCTTTCGTGTCGTACCTGGTCTTCATCTTCTCCGTCTGTATGTTGATCCGCTCTCGAGCCAAGTTGTGGACGTCTTCAAATCGTGCCTGGAGATTCTGCACGTATCCCTCTGGCGATGAAGGCGCATCTGGAGGGCGACCAAAAATCAGATCACAAGGTAGACGAAGATCACGACCGAAAAGCATCTGAGACGGGGAATAGCCGGTCGTTTCATGGACGGCGCTGCGATAGGCGAGGAGAAACAAGGGAAGTTTTTGGTCCCAGTCTTGTTGGTTTCTTGAAACTAGCAGTGAGAGGTTGTTGAGGATGGTACGATTAAACCTCTCAACCATGCCATCCGACTGTGGATGTAAAGGCGTCGTCCTAGTTTTGTCCATTCCGAGAAGTTGACAGAGACCCTCAATCACAGCAGAGATGAAATTTCTCCCCTGGTCAGAATGCATTTGAAGGGGGACTCCATACCTTGATATCCACTGGTGTACCAAGGCATCCGCAACCGTAGAAGCTTCTTGATCAGGGATGGCATAAACTTCAGGCCATTTTGTGAAATAGTCCATGACAACAAGGAGGTATTTGTTGCCATCAGCACTTCTTGGCAGAGGACCTAGGATGTCAAGGGCGATGCGTTCAAAAGGTGCTCCTACATTGTAGAGATGTAGTCTTCCTCGGCTACGTTTCTTTGGTCCTTTTCGAGCTGCACATGCATCGCAAGATTTGCACCATTGTTCGACGTCAGCTCTCGCTCTTCCCCAAAAGAAGCGCTCTCGGACTCTGTGTAATGTTTTCATGACTCCAAAATGGCCTCCGGTGGGACTGCCATGTAATTCTTCGAGGACCTCTGGGATTCGGGATCGAGGAAGTACCAACTGCCACCGAGATGTCTTCCCATCTTCCGATTCGAATTTTCGGTACAGGACACCATTCCTGACGTGGAGGGAGTTCCAAAGAGCCCAATATTGCTCCGTCGTAGGACTGTAAGTCGAGATGTCTTTCCAACTGGGCTTCGTGCTAGAAGATTCTAATAACTCCAAAATTGGTTTGATGTCAGAGTCTGCCATTTGATCTTCTCGAATCTTCTCATCGCTCCAAGGATCTGGTGGCGTTGATAGTGAAGTCTTCGTCTGGCGTATGACATGTTCGGGATTAAACTTGTTCTCCGCTCTTGAACAATAGCGACAACTTTCGGGACACGGTCTTCTTGATAAGGCATCAGCATTTCCATGTGATGAGCCTTTACGATGCCTGATGTCAAAATCGTATTCCTGGAGCCGTTGTATCCATCTGGCTACTTGGCCCTCTGGGTTCTTAAAATTCATCAGCCATGTTAGGGATGCGTGATCAGTACGAAGGAGAAATTTCCTGCCATAGAGATAGTGATGGAAGTGTTCTATGGCTTTCACTATAGCTAATAACTCCTTACGAGTGACGCAATAATTCCGCTCTGGTTTCGATAAACATTTGCTCCAGTATGCTACGACTCGTTCTTGGCCATCTATTTCTTGGGAAAGTACAGCGCCGACACTTTCATGACTGGCATCCGTGTCCACAATGAACTGTTTCTCGGGGTGCGGATAGGTAAGGACTGGAGAGGATGTGAGAGCTTCTTTCAGCCGCTGGAAGGAATTGTCGCATTCTTGTGTCCATAGAAACTTCTGTTTGCTTTCAGTGAGCCTATGCAAGGGTCTTGCGATGTTGGAGAACCCCTGTACAAACTTTCTGTAATAAGTGCATAGTCCCAGAAAGCTTCGCAACTGATGGACATTTTCCGGACGCTTCCAGTTCTTTACTGCAGAAACTTTTTCAGGATCTGTTCGAACACCTTCAGCTGAGATGATGTGTCCTAAATAATTTACTTCGCGTTGGAAGAACTTTCATTTCAGAGGGTTCAGCTTTAAATTCGCCGCTCTTAGCTTCGTTAACACTTTTCGAATATTTCCAAGATGTTCTTCAAACGTGCGGCCACCAATGATGACGTCATCTAGGTAGATGAGACAAGCTTCAAAAGTCAGGCCTTTTAACACTGTCTCCATGAGGCGCTCGAACGTTGCTGGAGCATTGCAGAGCCCGAACGGCATAACTTTAAATTGCCAAAGTCCTTGTCCAGTAGTAAATGCAGTCTTCTCTTTGTCATCAGGATGGATCTCTACCTGCCAATATCCACTCTTCAAATCAAGTGTGGAAAACCATTTATGTCCTGAAAGAGTATCTAGTGTGTCGTCTATTCTTGGTAGAGGATAGCTGTCCTTCTTCGTGATATCGTTAAGTTTACGATAATCCACACAAAATCTTGTGGAGCCATCTTTCTTTCGGACCAACACGATGGGAGAGGCCCACGGACTTGATGACGGTTCGATGATGTCACTATCCTGCATCTCTTGCAAGAGCTTAGACACCTCTTCTTGTTTAGCGAACGGCAAGCGTCTGGGATGCTGTTTAATCGGTGGATGGTCGGCAGTATCAATTCTATGACGTGTCAGAGAAGTGCGACCAATATCACTCTCGTTTTGAGAAAACACATCCTTAAATTCCTGGAACAGTCTTTCTGCGGCATGTCTCTGTTCAGGAGATAAATTTTCATTTCGTCCAATTACAGGTGTTAAACTTGTAGGCGACTCCGACAACGTCAAGCTCGGGTCTTTGCAAACGCAGGTGACTGGAGCACAGGTTGCAAGCACTTCACCCTTCTGGATAATTCTAGACTTTTCACTTACGTTCGCAATCCTCACAGGTATCACATCTCTCGACAGATCTACCAGCGCTGATGCTATTAGCACTCCCTTTGGGCTTTTCTCAGGATATCCAACCAAGCCACACTGGAAACTTCTTTCGTTCTCAGTGAATCCATGTATCATCATTTCGGTCCGAGGAGGAATGATAACATCTGCCTTGGCTGTGATCTGTTGAATAGATTTGGGCTCATTTCCAAGTTTGAAAATAGTGACATCTTCTTGAGCAGAGCGTAACTCATTATTCTTAAAATCCAGTGTAAATCCATGCTCTTTTAAAAAGTCCAGTCCGAGTATGAAAGGGTCTGAAATATCGGCCACATAGACTGTATGGTGGTAAGCGGCGTTCCCAAACTTTATTTCCAGTGTCATTCTTCCAAATATGTCGATCTTATCTCCTGTCACAGTTTGAAGGATTACACGTGGCGGGGTCCAGGAGAGTTTTTCTTTCAGCCGCTGAGCTAGATCTTTCCGAATGATGGTCACATTGGCTCCTGTATCGATGATCATATTACAGGGCAAATCATTCACACTTCCGACTAGAAAAACTCCGTTCTCGCCGCAACTTCTTGCAGAAATTTCACATACTTGAAAATGAGGCTTCTTAAGATCTGGAAACCTCCGCCCCGCAAGATGGTCAATAATCAGTTTTCTTGCTCCTCCGTTAGCGGGTGAGCTATTACCATCGGTGCTGGGTCGTCTTGGGCAGTCGATTTGGATATGGCCTTCTCCACCGCATCTCCAGCACTTGATCTTCCTGTAAGGTTTGTTGGCCATTAAGGAGTTCATCTTTCTCATTATGTCATTCATCTGCTGCTGTAAGCACTCCACAGCTCTATCCGACGTCTCAGGCAGGTTGGCTGCTCGCACAAAGTGTCGATCTTTCCTAGTAGCTTGCTGGGCTGCCTCGAATTTCAGAGCGTAAACTAAAGCCCCTTTTAAGTCACTGAGATCTGCAATCCGGAGTGCCTTCTGGATCTCAGAGTCACGCACACCATCAATAAAATGCTGCAGAGCTAAGCTTTCTCTAATTTCAGTCGGACAGTCAGGATAAGCAAGATGTGAAAGTCTCTCGACATCCGTAGCAAGCTCTTGCAGGGATTCAGTGGATTTCTGCTGTCGAGTTTTGAGCTGGAGTCTGCTATATTCCTTCATGCATTTCTCGCCAAAGCGTAATTCTAAGGCACTGACGAGCGTTTCAAAATCCAGCGGTTCATTTGCAGGCAAAGTCTGTAGGACGTCGGCAGCATCAGCTCGTAGAGAAGCAGCTAACTGGCAAGCCTTTGTCTGGGAATCCCATCCATTGGCGTCCGCTACGATCCCAAATTGTGTCTTAAAAACTGGCCATGAGGATTTTCCGTCATAGGTCGAGAGTTTAATAGAGGCCCGGGGAAGCATAGCTTGATACTTGACATCTTCGGGATAGTTTTCGGCAGTTATCTTTTGTTTCTTCACATTTTCCAACTCCTTTTCTATACTCTCTATCCTTTCTTCTACGGTATTGGCTGTCTTTTGAACTTTTTCCTCTATTTCCAGAAATCTTCCTTCAAATTTGTTTTCCACGCTGTCAATTCTTTCATTTAAAGATGTTATTTTATTATCTATTAATTCTTTCAACTCACCAAGGTTGGTTGACATATCCTTCTTCATTTCTTCCGACATCTCTTTCATTTCAGCCTGGTTTGCGGTCATTTTCTCATCTATCTCAGTCATTTCCTTCTTCATTTCTTCTTTCAACTCGCCAAGGTTGGCAGTCATTTTCTCATCCATCGCTGACATATCCTTCTTCATTTCAGCTTTCATCTCGCCAAGGTTGGTTGACATCTCAGCCTGATTCGCAGCTAATTTCTCCAATAATTGTTTCAGTTCACCCTCCATTGCTCTGGTGATCGGCATTCAATCCCACTTCTGACACCAAATGTTGTGAGCTCGGGGTTCGAAAGGACTGATGCCAATATATAAGAACAATAAAAAGGCTTTATTCACTATAAACAGTGCAATACGAACACCAATATCTTCTGAAAATTACAGGATATTCAGTAATCTTCAAATCCAATAAAAGCACAGCAAAATTTCACACAAACAATGCGTTCAATACGACGTATCAACGAGAAACACAGTTCTCAATGCAAAGCCTCTCGTATGAATTCAATCGCAGTTGACAGACAACTAACTAACTGAACTGATGGAGGTCCTTATATAGGTTTCAGAGATCTTTCCAGATTATTCCAGAGCCTTCAGATGCCAGAAATTACCAGAAAGTTCTTTAACCTTCGATAGAGAACCAAAGCGAGAAAGGATCCCAATGTTCAGGTATAAGGGGGGGTGGTTGCACAAAAAGTCGCCAAAAAGTCGCCAAATTTACCCAACTTGGCGACATTTGGCGATATATCGCCAAATTTGGCGACAAAAATAAGTCGCCAAAACCATCGCCAACTTGGCGATAAACCCATTCCTTGGCGATTTTCCAATAGAACTCATTATAGAAACCGATGCTGTAAGGTTGTTTTCCTTGCAAACCACCTGAGGCCTTTAGCACTGAGTTACATGATGCTCAATAGGAAATACATTAATAATGCTGCAATTTTCACAATAATAAAATAAAATAAATTAAAAAGAATGAAATATTTACAAAATTCATAACAATATATAAAGTTACTTTCTCTTTCGGAACATCAACCTCAGCTATCCTAAGGAAAAAAAAATTAAATGCTTTTAAGAGCCTACAGTAATCACGCGAAAGCTCTCGCAAGCTAATGTTAAACCTATGGGAGCGTTCTTTTCGTAATTCTCGCTTACATTTAAATACATTTAAATAATTTATTTTCTCATATCATATTTGATCTCGATATCTAACGTTGTGCGCTTTAACTTTTTTGACTTTGGTTGCAGTTTTTTTTTATATGAGGACACTTTCAAAAAAGTAACAAATCCCGAAAATGTACAAATGCATGTACATTAGATATCGACCGCATGTATCCCATGAAAAAAAATAATAAAAGTATTAAGAACGCTCCCACAGATTTAACATTAGCTTCCGAATGTCTTCGCGTGATTAGTGTAAACTCTTAAGACAATGTGATTCATATCACTGGACTTTAAATGCCTCATTTGTAATGATGCACAGAGCGTAAAATCTGTGAAAATGAAATCAATCCAGTTTTGAATTTTAAAATCACATGTTCTCAACAGAAAAAATACCAAAAAATATACCTGCGAAGATGAAAACCTGTATAAAGTGGATTTTTTTTCCTGTTCCTTTCTATTCCGTTTTGAAGGTTTTATTGAATCAATATTTGACAAAGCTGATTACGCAGTTCAGTATTATGTATTTTGTGATTACATATTTTAAATTTAAAACAAGTCGAGTCAGCTATTATAGAAACTTGATAAAATTATCTTTGCAAATTTATTTGGCAAGGGGGGGGGGGCAAGCGCGGATCCAAGGGGGAGGTCATGGGGGTCATGACCCCCCCCCCCCACCCCTCCAAAAGAAAAACATTTCTATCGACTAATACATTTGTTTTAAATATAAATAAGTATTAAAGATGTTTTCATTTTTTCTCTTTTTTTTTTTTTTTTTTTTTTTTTACTGCTTAAAAATTCTAAATTATCTCATCCATTGTTATTTTTAAATAGAAATGAATTTAAATAGCAGGCATTATTGTTTAAGCACTAAACAATCGAACATCGTTTTTATTTTTCCTATAAATGTGGTACATTTTAATTTGTATTTGATTGCTCCCTCAAGACGATATTTCCATGATTATCGACCCTCGAAAATCGCCTTAAAATGTTAAAATGCGAACATTGAGAAAACTTTCTGTAAGATTCTTTGCATGAATAAGAAAATGGGAAATTAATTTCTTGGTATCTGTCTAAAACATGCAAATATTATATATTTACGAATATACCAGCAAATTTCATGCATTTATGAAAGAAATGAACTTATGAATTCGGGTATATGATAGATCATATACAGGGCTGAATAAAAGTATTCGGATATTTTTTCTAATATTGTATATGTTGGAAATTCCTGAAATTACGTTTTTAAATATGTTATGCGTTTTCCAAATTGTTTACTTAGATGTTATCTTTCAGCTTATTAAACGGTGATGATTTGTAAAATTATTTTGGAAAGTGTTACATAATCTATGCTTGATGCATGATTTTTCGTTCTTGTTTATGTATGTTTCAAATTTATAATTAATTTAGTTTTTTTTTTTTTTTTTTTCTTCTTTAAATCATTGTGTTGTCGTCTAGAGTCCTGCACGATGTATTCCCGAAAATTTATTTTCAAATCAACTCGACCCCGAGACCAAAAAAAAAAAATCATGAATTTTTTTTTTTTTTTTTTTTTTTTTTTTTTTGTCAGCTTTTTAAATCATTGTATTGACGGTGGTCTGTCCTGCACGATACTATACCGGACTTATTACTGTTACTCGACTTTACTGTACCCGTCTCGTATTAACACTGATGTACTGTAATGTACCCAAAATTTTCATTTAAAATCAATCCAGCCCGATCAGGGGAAAAAAGTTTCGTCGATCCGAACCCGACAAAATAATTTTTATGATGAAAATAAATTAATCTTTTAAAGCAATTGGGAAATATAATCTCTATATTTTTTTCTCCTGCTATACCAATTTTATCTTTTTTATACAAAAATGGACGGATTTATTATTCAGATATAGTTAATAGAGGAAATATCGATGAAATCCTGCATCAGGTCAGATTGTCCCTTATTTTTTTTTTTTTTTTTTTTTTTTTCGTGTCAGGTTTATTGGCGTAGAATTGTATGAGCTCGTGGAGTTCAAGCCCTTCAATAATTTCTAAAATGAACATTTTTTTTTTTTTTACTTTTATTTATTTTTTTTTTATTTTGTTTACTTTCTAGTGTTTTACAAAATTTTTAAATGTTCCATTTTTTCTTATTTTTCTTTTTTTGTTATAGGGATAAACGACATTAGGAAAACTTTTTCACTTTATGTTCAATTTTTTTTTTTTTAATTAGAATAAAATGATCAACGTTTGAACTTTTTATATAAAAAATGAAAATAGAAAGAACAGTAGTGACCATCCCCCCAAACCCAATGACGCAAATCCCCCCCCCCCCCCAAAAAAAAAAAAAAAATCTTCATACATTAACAACGAACCCCCCCTTCCTAAACAGAACATCAATCGTAAAATATAATCTACTGATAATTTAATAATAGTGTTCTTGCGTACTACCACACAAAGATGAAATAAAAGTTTTAACAGCGTAATAAATAATGAAGATATATATTTTATTATTAGCAATCTGATTGTTTCCACATTTATAAGTCCTGACTGACAAGCCCGTGTTAATACATTCACTAAGCTCCAGTTTTCACTGCGATACAAGCCTTGTCTCAATTAATATAATTCTAAAGATATAATGCAATATTAATGACTGAAGTAATGATTAATACTCTTAATGATTACATTCATATACGTAATAAGTTTTTTTTTAATGTGTTAGAAAAATCAATTCTTTTTAGCATAAGATAAAATACAGAGAAAACAACATTACAATTTTGCTCGTTAGCCGGAGGCAGTGCCGAAACTAACCTTTTTTGCACCCGTGGCTAACATGGATTTTGGCGCCCCCGCCCCCTCAAAGCGTGACTTCCTTTTCCCCCAAAAAATTTCAACCCGAAAAAAGAGAGGGGACTTTAGGGATCTTTTACAAATCAAAATACGGATCCGAGATAAGGAGTGTCACACCCATTCATGCGTGCATAACCCTCTTCGCGGGTTCAGGGGTCAAAAAGGTTACTGAAGCGGTCTGGTAGCAATTAAGGTTATAGTCCTTTTTTGACCATTGTCCAAAAAATGAGTATAGAAACAAAGAACTTCAGCGAGCAAAAATGTGTTTATTTTACTTTTGTTTGTCGCAAAATATACCTAACATCCAAAGAAATGTATTGTTTCAAATAAAGATATGAATGGATGTTAATAAAGCTGGGAATAAAGTAAGCTGTGTGTGCGTGCGTGGTCAACCAATGGCGATATCTCATTTTACAACAAATACTGTAAATATAAATATTGTAGAAAATAAAATAGGAAAAGGTTTCCGAATTAGTAATCTTCTTAAATTTATTAATATTTGTGGAAATTTGCAGAAAATATCTCAATAATTTTCTCTGTATAGTAAAAAAAAAAAGCAGCTGATGCTGATGTCGCCTTAATTAAATATTTTGTGATTGGAGGTGGCTTATATTAAGAAAACTATTGCATATACAGGTTTAGTAGTTTGCTAAAAGAAAATTGGTAGTTTTATAGAAATAAAAATGTTGAAGCAGGTATTTTTTAAATCGAAGAATTCTTTTAAGCTCAATGTTGAAGTCGATCGAAGAATTCTTTTAAGCGCAATGTTGAAGTCGATCAAAATAATTCCTGTAAAAAAGAGATGCGTTAACTTGCCCCCCCCCCCCACACACACACACTTTCGAAAATTTAAATTTCAAAGATACCAGGCATTAGCTCTCAATTAGCTCTAATTTGCTCTCTAATATTAGAATTTGCTCTGGTTATGGTACCGCGATATTCCAATTAGAATGGTGGGGGGGGGCTAAGTTAACGCCCCCCCCCCACTTTCGAATATCGAAATTTCAAATATGCCAAAATTTAGCTCTCAATTAGCTCTAATTTGCTCTCTAATATTAGAATTTGCTCTGCTTCTGATGTCGAGATATTTCAGTTACAAGAAGGGGCTGAGCGTTAATTTAGCTCCCCCCACCCCCTTCACTTTCGAATATCGCAATAAGTAAAATCACCGTTTTTAAAAAATTAACTTTAAACATCAAATTTCCACTTGATCATTTAAAAAGAGTTCATATTCATTTGCACACAACTTCTCTATGAAAACGAATTTTTGCAGGGGGGTTCTTAAGTTTCGTAAGTACTTTTAGCATTCCTAGCAATTACATTCATGATAGAAATCTAGGCATTCATGCATTCAACCTCTTTTTTTGGAGCCCAAACCCAGTGACTCTAAATGCGAACCCGAGTCCGACAGTAGGCAGCAGAAAATCATTAATAAGATTTTAAAATTGTTTAAAGATTTATTTTGTTATTTAAATATGAACATAACTCGTTACATAGAATACACTCTATACCTCATACACTCTATAACTCGTTACACAGAAATATATATTAATCCTAAATACGCTTTCACGTTTCGTGATTTTTCATGTCCCTGAAAATCGGTTTAAAATAACAAATTTGTTATTTATACCCAACTACTGGCAGAAATTAAAATTCTTATATTATTCTTTTTAATATAATTGTACAACTATGGCAAAAAGGCGTGAATTATGTTTCCCAGTAATTTTGGAAAAGGATTTCAAACAGAAAGAGACGATAGACAAAGGATATCTCACGTCTTTTTTATGTTATTAACACTGACCATGCACAGGCTTCAAAATCAGATAGAATATTTCCCCCTTTGTCCCATCAATAACAACTCAATTCAATTTCAAACAAATTTTTAAATGAATTTAAAACACCTTAAGAAACTTAGAGTACATTCTTGTCTCTCTAATAGCAAGTTTTTTTGTCACTCATTTCAATTTGTGATAAAATAAAATAAAATATTTTATCTTGAACTCACCCGAGCCCGAAAACTGGCATAAAATTTATAGACCTAACCCGTTTCGTGCCCGAACTCGGATTCCAACTGATCCCGCTTCATATCTAATGCATGCTTTATAAAAGGAAAAAAAAAAAGTACAAATTTTCAACGTTCTGTAAAATGGTAAATCGATCATTTATTCATACATATGTGTAGATGTTTGAAGATTTTGCTCAACAACACAAAATTTTCTGATACATTCATGCACATTAGTCCGTTTTAAATATAAATATTACTGAAAACATTTGAAATCTAATAGCATTTTTCATTTTTTGATAAATGCATGGATTAAATATTGAGTCATAAACTATTTTGTCTCATGACGATGCATTTTGGACTGTCGCATGCCTAAAATCTATTCAAAAATCCAACTTTGATATACATAAAATAAGTTTTTAGCATTCAGTCAATTGATAAATCCATATGTGTTTGTGATTAACTTTTTTTTAAATTCATAAACTTAGCATAAATCTAAAATTATAATTTCTTTAAATTTAAGATTTTACTAAGTTAATATTATCATTTTTGCGAATTTTTGCCTTTTCCTTTATTCTTAAGAAGGTGTTTTTAAAATTTCATAACTGCTTATTATTTCTATTTACTATTATTAAAAGGGAAAATTTATGTCTAGGAATTTAATATTTTGAAATAGCTTTGTCTTTGATTATTAATCTTTAAATATCTTTATGTCATTAGCAAGGGCTTCAAATAACAAACATTTCAATTCAGAACAGAATGTTTTGCGGAAATATGGAAGTTAGATACATTATTTATCAAATATTGTCAATGTAAAAAAAAATTCAAAATAAATACATTTATTTTATTTAACATTTTCTTAATTCCTTTTTTTTTTTTCTAATTTTTGGAAAAATAACTTTTACGTTTACAAAATTTAAAGTAGTGACAAAAATTAAATTTTACCAAAGTTTAACGAACATATCATTTACTGAAATCAAGTTAATTGCAGTTGGCCATTTTACAAGTTGAAATGGCTTAACAAAAATATTTTTAAGGGAACAAAAAAACATTTTATAAACGTTTATGCCATTATCGGTTAACAGAATAAATAGAAGGTAAAAAAACAATAATTCTCGTAATTATTAAAAAATAATTTTATTTTCAAACCATAACCATCTTCTGTTATGACGTCACATTTTTATAACACTCAGTATAAAACATTTTATGTTGAAAAAAAAAAGCATTCTGTAATACTCTCACTAACTACAATTTTTTTTTATTGTATCAAAAAATATATACATTTAATGATTAAATATTCTAAAAGTAATGATATGTATGTAAAACATTTCTAAATATCATGACTAACTTTTTAGTTCTCTTCTTCATTAAAACCCTCTTCAATTATGAATCAAATTGATTTATGATTATTTTAATTCTGAATTGGAAGTGGCAATAATGCTAATAATTTTATTTTTAAACTAAAGTTTATCAATAGCAAAATCTTCAAACATACACACACATGCATGAATAAATGATTGATTTACCATTTTACAAAACGTTGAAAATTTGTGCGTATTTTTTTTTTCTTTTATTAACCATGCATTAGATATGAAAAGGGATCAGTTCGAATCAGAGTTTGAGTGCGAAACTAGTTAGGTCTGTAAATTTTATGCCAGTCCACAGGCTCGGGCGGATTCAAGATAAAAAAAATTTATTTTATTTTATCACAAATTGCAATGAGTGACAAAAAAACTTGCTATTAGAGAGACAAGAATGTACTCTAAGTTTCTTAAGGTGTTTTAAATTCATTTAAAAATTTGTTTGAAATGGAATTGAGTTGTTATTGATGGGACAAAAGGAGAAATATTCTACCTGATTTTGAAGCCTGTGCATGGTCAGTGTTAATAACATAAAAAAGACGTGGGATATCCTTTGTCTATCGTTTCTTTCTGTTTGAAGCCCTTTTCCAAAATAATTGAGAAACATAATTCACGCCTTTTTGCCATAGTTGTACAATTATATTAAAAAAATAATATAAGAATTTTGATTTCTGCCAATGGTTGGGTATAAATAACAAATTTGTTATTTTAAACCGATTTTCAGGGACATGAAAAATCACGAAACGTGAAAGCGTATTTAGGATTAATATATATTTCTATGTAACGAGATATATTTAAATAACAAAATAAATCTTTAAACAATTTTAAAATCTTATTAATGATTTTCTGCTGCCTACTGTCGGACTCGGGTTCGCATTTAGAGTCACTGGGTTTGGGCTCCAAAAAAAGAGGTTGAATGCATGAATGCTTAGATTTCTATCATGATTGTAGTTGCTAGGAATGCTAAAAGTACTTACGAAACTAAAAAAAAAACCATGCAAAAATTCGTTTTCATAGACAAGTTGTGTGCAAATGAATATGAACTCTTTTTAAATGATCAAATGGAAATTTGATTTTTAAAGTTAATTTTATAAAAACGGTGATTTTGTTCATTGCAATATTCGAAAGTGGAGGGGGGGGGGGCTCCCCTCGGCCCCCTTAACGCTCGGCCCCTTCTTGTAACTGAAATATCTCGATACCAGAAGCAGAGCAAATTCTAATATTCGAGAGCAAATTAGAGCTAATTGAGAGCTAAATTTTGGCATATTTGAAATTTCGATATTCGGAAGTGGGGGGGTCTAGCGTTAACTTAGTCCTCCCCCCCCCCCCACACACACAACATTCTAATTGGAATATCGCGGTACATAACCAAAGCAAATTTTAATATTAGAGAGCAAATTAGAGCTAATTGTGAGCTAATTCCTGGTAACTTTGAAATTTAAATTTTCGAAAGTGTGTGTGTGTGTGTGGGGGGGGGGGGGTCAAATTAACGTATCTGTAAAAAAGTTTTATAGAATCAGAAACTATGCATAGACATTTAACCATCTTTCATAGGCACATACTTGATTATTTTTTAGTAATAAATAATCGTTGTATATCGCAAATTTGTTATTTTTTAGCGAATTTATAAAGCGCATTACCATTGTGACTGACACAAAGCTGAACTGTGGCAAAAATCAGACCTTGTAATAATCCTATAAAGAAAATACGAAAGAAAGAAAGAAAATCCCTGGGAAGATACTTTTCACAGATTTCTAGTTGTTTTTGCCTTAATACCATTTTATTGGCCAGTGGACATGAAACATCAAATAATACTAAACCTTGCTCAGAAAAGCAATAAAACGATAAATTTTACTCCAACAAGTTCACCGACAGCTCTCGCCGCAGGCTTCTTTCGCGTACCTTCTAAACCCCTTCCATAGCAATAAACCTGTGAGGGTGGGGCTCGTATTTGTCCATTTCAGACCTGGAAGATGACAGTATGAGAGTCCTACACAACCCCCTGTATTTCACTGTCTTAATTGCTTTCAACTGGTAAGGAATTTGACTAGAATGGAACAAACCCCTCAAAGGCGTATCCAGCTCTCCGTTCAGAGGGGGGTCATGCCCTTTTTTTTGGGGGGTGGGGGGTCATATGTCTTCATTAGCAGTTTTTATATATTAAATCCACATTGACTGTTTTCTGACTTCCCGCTTTTAAGTATATATTAAATGCTATTAATTTTCAGAATGAAAGCCTCATTACAATTAAATATATGTACAGAAAAATACAAAACATTTAAACGCTATACTATTTTAATATACATTCTTTCTGGGTTTTGCATTCTTAAAAAAGAAAGGAAAAAGAAAAAAAAGAATCTAATACAAAGCGAAATGCTTCCTACTTCCTATAACTTATTAAAGCGGAAATGAAATAACGATAACAAATAACTGTTTGTAGATAAATGACTGACATCCCCACCTTCTTCTTGGGGTTGCTGAAAAGACCCCACTGTTGAAAAATCACAATTGGCTTAATACAGCGGCACAATATGCCAACATCACAAGTATCATTCTGGCAACCATATGGGTCATTCGCCAATGCTTGGCGACTCTATTTGGCGGGGTCAAGCATAGGTAAAGTCGTCCCTAAACATACTATAAATAACATAAATATGCACTAACATAAATAAAAATTCTAACAGTAAGATATATTTAAAGAGCTAATTCCAGATGTACATTTTTTGACATTCGCAGCAATAATCTAACAATTTTAATGTAAAGAAAGTAGTAATCTATTATTTTCCTTTGTACTTGGAAGTTTTTGATATGGTAAAAGAGCTTAGATTGTCTACTTCTTCCTCATTTAAAAGCTGTTCAATTGGAACTGGAAAATGGATGCAAATAAGGGTGGGGTAGGACATGCCATTGCTCATGCCTGTAATTTTAAATTTAATTAAAAAAATTTCCCTATTCTCTAATGAGTTTTGGAAAAAATATGTAATTTATTATTCCCGATTAACTTAACGTAATGAAGTATTACAAGAGAAAATAAGCAATGATTTTTTATGAAAAGGGCACGGCCCCCTTAACATTTTGTATAATATAAAATTTATTTTTTGTTAATTTGTTTAAAAATTATCTAAATTAACGAAAGATAACAAATGAAAAAACTGTTTCATTATTCATAAAAAAAAAAAAAAAAAAAAAAAAAAAAAACTAGTATAAGTTTACTTTTTGATATTTACTATTGCTTGTTTGTTACATTTCTGTATTACTTTTTATGTTTAAAAATTCTCTGTATGTCAAAAATTCTTAGTTTTGCTTATTTTGTATTTTTATGCTTCATTTTAAGAAATGTGCATCTATTTAAAAATCTCACGCATCAAATACACAGAGCCATCGCTATGACATATTATTAGGGAGAGGCTTAAAATTACCATGACAATTATTGGTGTTTGACAGCTGTCTATTTAACCAGAAAGTGTAAATATGTGGAAATGTAGGGGAGACTGGTACATAGTAAACCACCCCCTAACATTTTATTTATTTGATTTTTTTAAAGCTTCTCTTCTAATAGATAACAGCACTGCACTGATTATTTATAGCCTTCAGAAAATATGTTTAGCTCAGATTGAACTATTTTATATTGATTGGTTGTTTTGAGCTTCTAAAAGTAAAATTTTTCATCATATTTTTATTTTTTAAGTAATTAAAGGTTATAGATAAATAAGATAAAACAGCTATTTTGCAAAGCTAAGATACTTGTATTTATTTAACTTTAAAGTTAATATGTTTAAAAGAATGGACATCCTGGGGCTATTTGTGCCCCAGGACTCCTGGGGCACAAAATATTTATCAGATGCTTATTTTCTATAAAGAATGGACTCCTGGGGCACAAAATATTTATCAGATGCTTATTTTCTATAAAGAAATATTTTAAAGTAGTTATTTAACGGTAAAATAAAGTAAACAAAGAAAAATAACAATTTATTTAACATGGTAAGAAATATTTTGTTCTGCATTTATTTACTGCCTTTGATAAATGTAACTGTAGTCTAATTGATGATGATTCTATTCAAATAAGATTTGTGAGATGCAAATTGAATGGAAATCAGTTTTTTTTTCCAAAACTGTAGATGAATCTGTTATTGATATCAATGATTTCATAATGTTGCTCCCAGACCCAAAAGTATTTCAGGAATATTCCACGCTCAATCTTACTCATAAGTATTTTGGAATTTCATTTGCAAATTTTAATGTGCGCTGATTTTTTTGTACTTAAATAATAACTTCAACTAAATTGCAATTGTTCCTGTATTAATCTGTTATTATTTTCAAAATCTAATTAATTTTGTTTTTGTTTCAAAATGTTACTTGTAAATTTATATTACTATGTTATTTTGCAGGTAAAGGGGAAATGAAAAAGAATTAGATTAATGAAAAATAGATTTATATTGTATTTCAGATAATACCTAATAGCGGTCCACAGTACCCCGGTGGGTGGACCAGTGTACCCCAGAAGTGGGACACACTAGTCCACTTTACGGGGGCATATAATTTTTTTTTTTTTTTTTTTTTTTTAATGTATTGAAAACTATGTTCTGAGAAAATTATGATGGATGTATAGAGGGGGGGGGGGGGGGGGCTTTTTGTGAAAACAGAAAAACCCCATATTTTCTTAATTATGATACCATTTAATCCGTTTAACGTTATTATTATTACTTCTAGGAAAAGGGCCGAAAATTTATGGATGACAGATTTTTGATATCATTAAAAATGGCCCGGGGGGGGGGCTTATATCTGCTTAAATTTATAATAAATCCTCTTAATATTACCTAAAACTTTTATATTGACAAGTTTTTTTTATAAGACCAACCCTTATAGCAAAAAAAAATTAAAAAAAAAAAAAATCCCTGCCGGCTTTGCCTGCAAACAAGTTAGGTTTCAAAGTGGGCATTTCCAAATGACGCATCATGGCAAAAAAGTCATTTCTTATGCAATTCCCAACTGACAAGCGCCTCACGGTCTGAGTCTTCGAAATCTACCTGTGCTTGTAGGCCGGGCCGTCAGGGATTTTTTTTATTATAGGTTACAGTTTTTTGTTATTTATTATTATTTATTTTATATTATTTACCACTTTCAACAATTTTATGTATTTAACAATATTAAATAACTGTTTTGCACATTATTGACAACAATTTTTGGCTATCTATCTCCTATCCCAGATGTCAGTGCCAAAAAATCTTCCAGATAATACTAATTTTGTTTTGAGTATGCCAACAGCAAATTTAATGCTTAGTTTGCTTGCATTCAATAGAAAATAACAACGTCACAATATCACAATATATGGTACTTTTCAGTTAGACAAGTTTTATTTATTAATTTTATTTTATTTTATTTTATTTTTTTTGGGAGGGGGGTGGGGGGGGGGGACACAATGTAGTTCTTATGGAAAGAATTTAAACTCTTATATTAAAAGGGAAAACACACACATTAAAAAAATATTTTCACTCCTTCATTTAAAATAACAAAAACAAAATGTTCTAATGAGAAATTCCTTGAATCAAAAGTATTTCATTTCAACATTTACATTGTTTCTTATTTCCATATGCAAAGATCAAAACTACTGTTTTTCTTTAATTAGGGGCAAAAATATTTTAATAACAACAGATATCCTATCTCTATATATTTATAAAAGGGATAAATTTAAGAGTGTTTGACAAACATTGAGATTTGTGATCATAGGATTAATAATATCTAATATGATCATAAAAAAATTTCTTTGAACATTGTTCATTATTATATAGCACGGATATATTTGAAAAACAAATTATGCTGGCCATAAGAAACTTTAGTAGTTGTCATAAAAACATACTAATTATTTTATAAACAACTTTATGTACTTTTTTTAATCTAAAATGTAAAAGGCAAAAAAATCTGTTAAAAAATTAAAATAGCTGTACAAAAATCCTGACAAAGTATGTAAACATGAATATATCAGTACAAAAACCATTGATCTTCCTTAAAATCGGATCATATGATGAATGGGCTTAATCACATCACAATGTCAGTAATGGGGATTGAAGCATTATTTGGTGATCTGGCTAACAAAAAAAGCACTCAATAAAAAAAAAAAAAAAAAAAAAAAAAAAAAGTGTAGTGTAAAATTTGAGTGACAGGGTTTCTAGTTACATTGTGAATGTCATTTTCACATTAGCATGTTTAATGCCAAGGTTGATTAATCTTATTTAAACTTCATACTCAAACTCACATTATTCTGTTTTCATAATATAAGTTTTGTTTATTATTAACTGACCCATCTGGCGTTGCCCGAGACCATGATAACCTTAAATAAACCTCAAATTTGTATAAATTTAACCCTTTTTAAAATGGAATATTCACATATAGATAAACAATGAAGATAGATCATTTACTTGATTTAATTTTGATATTTTTATCTAATTACTCATAATTCATTTTCCTTTTAGGTCCAAGAAAGCTGTCGTAAATAATACTGATGAAGAGGTAATCCCGAGGGTCAGCTAAGAATGACTAAACGACAACTGAAATGCTGAAAAAAGTTCTTCTTCAATAGAGAAGAATTCATCAAAGATGACGTAAGATACCATTCTTGTGTCATATACAGCATCATGATGCTAGCTAGCATCCATGTTTGGCTGCATCGTGGAAAATGCACATTGCCAGCTTGCATTCGAATCGTCATACTGTCATATCACCTGTAGTGACGGTATGAAGTGCCATTGGATTTTTGTTTCGGTAATCTCTTGTTCGCATTGCCGGCAATTTCAACAGCAGACGTTATATTTCTGATGTGTTACGGCCCGTGGTTCTGCCTTATATTCGATGCCTTTGCAATTCTACTTTTTAGCAGGACAGTGCACGACCGCATGTTGCTCGTACTATGCTGATCTTCCTTGATACAGAACATGTTCGACTGTTACCCGGGCCAGCACGTTCTCCTAATTTCTCAACAATTGAAAATGTCCCGTCAATGACTTCTGAGCGACTGGCCCGTCACCACTCGCCCATCAGTACGGTTGGTGAACTGTAGCATAGTGTTGAAGCTGCATGGACTGATGTACCCGTACATGACACCCAATCTCTCTTCGACTCCATGGCTAGGCAGATAAATGCTGTTATTGCAACCAGAAGTGGCTGCTTTGGGTAGTGTTTTCTCAGGATCTATACCTTCAAATTTTCTGAAAATGTAATCGCTTGTCCTTCCCATTATAATGTATTTGTCCAATAAATATCATTCTGTTATTTGCCTTCCTTCATGGTGTTGCATTTTAGATAGCTAGCAGTGTATAACAGTGATAAAGTTATATATATTTTAACAGAAAAATTGAAATTGCTGTTTGTAAATGATATAAAAATTTATTTTGGCCAATATCTTTTTTAATATTTTTAGTACCATTATATTCTTTTAATAAATTTATTTTGTATTATTTACTGTGCAAGAGATTAATTTTATTGTTAAGGCTGTTAGTCAGTCAACTTCCCAATTTCCCTCGCTAATGTTAAACATTATGGGTGTAGAATGCGCCATATATTTAAAATATCTCCTCGGGAAATTTATATTTTTAACTCATTTTTTCTTTGTATTTTTCTTAAAAGATGTCTCTTTTTTTTATTAGTTCTCAAAATATTTCTAAAATCTATGCTTAATTTAATATTTTATGTGTTAAAAGCTGACGAGCTGTGAGTAAGATTTTTAACACCTCACAAATAAAATTAAGTGTTTAATTTAGAAATATTTTGACAACTAAGTAAATAAAAAGAGAATCCTATAAGAACAACAGGAATATACACAGAAAAAAGGTTAAAAATATTAATTACCTTAAATATATGAATGTATTTTATGTCCTAAACTTTTACATTAGCGAGGGGAATTCGGAAGTTGACTGACTAATAGCCTTAATTCTTGTTTCATGTTTATATCATTCTGACTTATTTTTTCTTTTCATTAAAATATATATTGGTAGAAGTGTGCAATATCAGATGCACAATTTTTAACACACATAAAATTTAAAAAAAAAGAAAAATATAGCACAATTTGTTGATGTAAGAGTCATTCAGAACCAAAGAAGATCAAGTCGATTTTCTCATTAAACCAAGATTCTTGCTCTAGGCAATAATTTCATTGATGCCTTCAGGGCCCCGGGACCAACCCTTCCCGCTTTTCGAGGCATTAAACCTATCATATCAGGCTTTTACATTTTACCAGTGACATCTTTATTTCGCATCTGGATGTTGGTCAGGTATGTCACGGTAAAGGGCGTAGGGACGTTGGATGGTCGTCCAATGTCCGTATGCCCTTTCCCGACACTCTACCAGATTCTTTAAAAACCGGATTCAATATCGGAGAAATTTAATGCACCGAAAATGGGGAAGGATTGGGCTCGGGGCTCTGAGATCATTGGACGACCGCAGCAGCTTCGAGCTTAATGTTCGTCTTCATAATAATATTTCAATGTTAGCTGTCTAGAGGAAATTTTGATTAACTGCAAACAATGTGTGTTTATTCTCAAAAAATAAATAAATTATTGGATATAAATAATTTTTACTTTTAACACTTTATTCTTTTAAAATTGCAGATTATTTATGACAAGTAATAACATAAGATGATCTTTAAAATTTTGGTCAAGCTGTAAAAGAAAATTTTCTCGATTGGGAAAATTATCCGGTACTTTTCGGTTAGCCGAGCCCGAGCGCCAGTGATATATGTGCATATATATATATATATATATATATATATATATATATATATATATATATATATATATATATATATATATGTGTGTACATATATATGTATGTATATGTGTAGATATATGTGTATATATGTATATATATGTATATATATGTGTGTATATGTATATATATATCACTGGTGCCCGGCTAACCGAAAAGTACCGATTATCCTTTAAGAATTAAACAAAGAAACTAAAGATATGAAGTCGAATAAGAATGCATTAAAAAATTGGGTGCTAGTTAGAGCATTTCAATAATACCAATCTATCTTTTTTGTTACTTGCTGAATCTGATGGACACAAATCTAGACTTGGAGTTATCACTCAAAAAACAAAATCGCATGAAGTATTTTAATATAAAAAATTCTTTAACAATCTCAGATACCGATAATTATATTAAACAAAGTTAGCCATTTTGAAGATGAATTTGTTTATAATTGTGAGCTAGTTTTCACTGCAAAAATATACTACAGTCAAGGTAGAAAAATCTTTTATTGGCGTGGTCTCCAATAATCAAAATCGCACAATTTAAAAAAAAAAACTAGAAAAAAGTTTGTTTTTCTTTTATATTTTTAAACCAAAATTCTGTTGAATAAGCACCTGTTTACTTTTAACTAAAATATGAAACAAGATGTATTTACATGCACAATCAAACCCACTATCTTGAACCTAACAAGAAAATGAAGGGAAAATCAAGATACGGTTTGTTTTAGACATCGTTTTATAAAATATTGTCTAAAAATATGTTATTAATATATTTTTTTTCATTTAAAAGTAATGTGTATTACAACATAGCTTAGAAAAAAAGCCTGTTTTTAAAGTCTGATGGCTGTTTAAATTGTTTAATGGATGACATGACAGTTTTTGTAAAACTACTGTGCATTTTAAGAACAATATTTTTAATGGTTTAAAAAGCTGGTAAATGTTTTTCTTTTCTCTGCTAATTTTACTGCTGCCTTTTTTTTTCTCCTCCATATTTATAGAAGAACATGTTGAGGCTGATGAGGAAAGTATATTTTTTAGATTCTTAAGAGCAGTTTTTAGATTTTTAAGACTTCTCTAGTCCAAACAGGTTACTTTATGACAACTTTTTTAATGAATTTTTGTTCGCAAATGCATGAAATTGGCAGGTGTACTTATTCAGAAACTATGTAATCTAAACACGTTTTCCATTTTTTGGTAAATGAAGAAGATCTTATAGAAAATACTGCCAAAGTTGGCGTTTTGAACCAAATTCCCTACGCGGCAGCCAGAAAAGTGCGAAAAACGTGTTGTCACGTAACCAGAATCGCTTATAACTCGATAAGTAATCTATTTATCATAAAATGTAAAACTCGTTTTGATTCCAAATCGCTTCCATAGTCAGGCCTGCCAATTTTATACCTTTGTGTTTAAAAATGAGTCTGAAGTTGTGTCAGAAAGTTTCGCATTGTTGAACAGGTCATTTAAGGACTACCTTAACTGCACATTTTGAATTCTGAAGGACACTCTCTTCAAGATAAGAATGAATCAGTTGTTACTATGCAAATAAATTTTTTAATACAAAGGCATTATGGGCAAAATTTTTTTAACTGAGAGGCAAGAAGGGTGCTTATTTTTATACCAAAGGGAAGGCAGGGTCCTGAAACTTGGGGGGAGGGAACTGTAGTATAGGATATAACTTAGCACCAGGTTTACATCATGGTAATACAGGTTTCGTACACTTTTAACACAATTTTTTAATAGAATTGTTTGCCTTATGTAAATGTAGAAAAGTATTATGAATGCTGTAATTAAACAATGTATCTACAATTTCTGCTATTTAAATAGTAAATTAAAAAAAATTATTAAAACATTGTTGTAAAAGTGTACGAACCCTGTAATATGCAAAATATGATTATTAAATAAAGTTTTTGGCACACCTTCTATAGCTAGCAGTTTTTAAAGGACTTCCATCCGCCGTGTTAGAAAATCCACTTATCTAGTGGGGAGTAAAATGATGTAATCCCTATACTTTGTAAATAATTAAAATTCTTAATATCAAGTTTCAGATAAACATCTTATCCCCGTGGCAGAATTGCAGCGACAATGTCGCAGAATAGGAAAGATTTATTGCAGAAATAATTCTCATTTGGAAAAAAAAAAAAAAAAACATTTTTGGGAGAGAGAGAAGATTTATGCAACAGCAAAAAGATATTCTGTATGTGTTTCGCTTCTGCAGAACAATATTGGTAAGAGGTGAAAATCTTCTGAGTTTCGGCAGATTTTTGTCCCTCCACCCCCGAAATTTTTGTTTGTCCCTTCCCACACTCCCTAAACTTTAAAGTTTAAAATATTTATAATTGTTAAGCTCTAAGTTCTGCTCAGTTTCTTAATAGGGTTTTGCAGTAGTTTTGTTGTTACAAAATTTTAGTTTTCTCTTTCTTTGCAACCCCCCCCCCCCACCTCTCTCTCCAGCATTAACCTTTAACTGCTGTGACAAACACTGTTGCATAAGATACTGTGAGCGATCTCTGAGACTGCTTGTTCGAAAGGCGAAAAAAAAAGCTTGATTTACTCATAGGAAACTGTTTATCATTAAAATCCACTTATTCAGAATTCTCTAGCAATAGTACTAGGGCTTCAAACGAAATATTTCACTATAGTTAAATCATAAGTATCTATAGTTAAACTATGAAAATTGAAAAAAATATATAACTGCCTGTGAGACAGCTAACAACAGTTAAGTGTTAACGTTGTTAATATTAAAAAGTCTCTATTTTTAAAATTGTGTCCCTTTTTTAATGTTGTTTTGCCTTAGTTCTTTTATTTTGAGCTCGTTACTTCTGCCTTAGTTCTTGTTACTTTAAAATACTAATACATAAATATCCATGTAATCCCCCCCCCCCACTTTGCTCCATCATCACAATTTAAAATCTTAAAAAAAATGATAAAAATCTGCCGTATTTATTACTTTGAAATAAATTATCACCAACACACCCCCCCCCCCCAAATTTGTAGCTTCCCTTCCTCCTAATAAACAAAGTTTACAGTATTTAAAATTATTTCTTTATGTTTTTTAAGTTTCCTTGTGTTTTTTTACATAAACAATCCACAAATGTATTTTTTTAATTGTTCCCTGAAATGTCTACTGCTTGTTTACCCCCCACCTCCCACCCCTGCCCAGCATACAAAGTAAAAAATATTTTTGGCAACAAATCATTCTATATTTTCCAAGGGGGATTTTCTAAATATGGGGGAGGTACAAAGTATTTAAACTTTTTTGTAGTTTGGCCTAATATAACTCTTGTTTGACTTCAGGACTGTTACTGAAGAAAGATTTTGCGGTTAATAAAGTTTGTCGCAGAAAGTACAGTAATTTTCTGCAAAAGTGCATCTTATATTATAACAGGTGTGCTAAAGGTAAAGTTAAAATAATCATGACTTTACATATTTTGTTACATTATATGCTTTCATAACTTTACATATTTTATATGTATATTAGGATAAAATGTTCTTTAATGATGCCATGAATTATTGAAAAAATTGAATTAATATTCTCATAAAATAATTTTGATACTTTTTGAAAAGAAATGATAGTAGCTTGCACTATTGCATTACTGTGATCTGACATGGCTTTTATAAATATTAAAATCACCCTATAAATTATTTTAAACATCTTTTTTTTTTTTTTTTAACTCTTTTAAGGGTTGGGTATGCGAGTTGATCTTTTCAGAGGTCTATCTGGTTACTATCCTAGGTGGGACAGCTTAGTTTGTGAATTGTACATTTGGTTGCATTGTTCTAAGAATATATAAATGAAATTGAACTTCGATAAGTGGGAACTGAAGTATCGACCAATCCAGCCATAATTAAAATGGTTTCTCTGTTATATAGGTTCAACAAGTGCTTATTTTACTAATAGAGGTTATCAAAGTAATAGTAACTACTATAATTAGTAAAGGTATTATATCTGTGTTCTCAATTTTAACTGTCAATCATGTGGGACTTTAATAACAAGTAAAAACCATCTCAGTTATGAAAGTAATAATCACTTAATACAGAAATAAAATAATTTCAAGTAGAGGTTTCATTGGCTCAATAACAAAGCTTTTTCTTTCTAAAAATGCAGTGGCAGAATAAATAGCAGTAATAAAAGTTTCTCACTTATCCAGTTTTGCCTGTATTACATTAATACTGTTTATGATTCTTTAAAAGGAGCTTTCCATGATGGTTTGGAAAAGGATACAAAATTATATCTGTTATCTGTACACTATGGATTATTTTAAAAATCTAATTTATAAAATTTAATTTGGGTGTAGGGCTAATGATTTATATTTTTATGAATATTATAGAAATTGGTGCTGATACACACACACACACACACATATATATATATATATATATAATACAATTTTTCTATTCAAACTTCCTTAGTATCGCTAAAAATTAAAAAATGTCAGAGGTCAAAATTTATTATACTGAGTTAAAAGATTGAAACAGGATTATTTTTACGAATGTCGAAAAAAAAAAAAAAACCCTCTGAAAATAGCATGTAAAATTTCGTGAAAATTCAAAAATCAAGGTACGAATTCGGAATAAATTTTATTCAAAAGAGTTATATTGCGCTAGAAAATTTAAACTGGATTCCTTTTAACGAATGTCAAAAATTTGCCGCGAAAAAACGCTAAATATTTCCCTGTATTAATGCCTAATCGCATCTGTTAATTTCGTGTATATATCAGCATTTTTAACAATAAACACAACCAGCGAACTTATAAATCATATCTTTAAACTTTGTTATACAAGTATTTTTTACTAAAGTTCGAATAAATGTCTGTTTTATACAATGTGCTATTAAAATTTAACCGAAAATCTTGTTAAAAGCCGCAAAACAAGTTCAAAAACCATCATATTGGCACGGTCGCTCGCTTGGCTGCCAATTTAGAGCGATGAGTAAAGCAGCGCGGGAGCGGATTCAGATATTATTTTGGCAACCCAGGGAGAATGATCTGGTGGGAGGAGTTTGTGGAGGCGATTTTTTGTCGCTCGTAATTCACGTGTAATAGCGCTATAACATTAAGGATATTGGAAAAGTAATTTTCACCCAGTTTCCTCCCTTTAGATGACGACTTATCTGAAAAAATCTGGCATTAAAGTTTTGGAATGGCTTGGGTCCTGACATGAATCCCATTGAAAATTGTTGGCATATAATGGGTACAAAAATTGTTTCTCAGAAGCCTGCTACTAAAATAAAACTGCTGGAAAACATTATTAGGGTCTGGTTGCATGAAATTGGCCAGGATTACATTCAGAATTTGATATATTCTATGCCGGACCATTGCAAGGCTGTCATCGCAGTTCTTGTAGGATCTACTAAATACTGAAGTGATCCTTATGCATGTATACACATCTAAGTATATATAATATGACTACAGTTATGTAAAATTTACATTAATTACAGAATTTGTGCATCTATTACTTTGTTCCAAGTTTTTTTAAATATTGCATTTTTCACTTTTTTCCATTTTTCCAAATAATGCGTAAATAATTTATAAATCCCAATAAAATTTAATTTAGATTGATCCTACAACTACATTTTATCGTAAAAATATCATCCTTCCATAATACCTGTACTTGAAAAACATTATTTGCAGCGTTTTCCACTTTTTCGCAGGTGATGCAGTTTTTTTGTCCGCCACTGTACATCGGTTGTAATGTAATCAAGATCTTCTAAGATACCCTGTAAACGAAACGTATATGGCTCAATGCCGCTTTACAATAGAGAGTTTAAATGAATCGGATGTAGTAACATATTTGAATATCTTGTGTATATAGCCACTTTGACAAAAGTTATGCTATTTACTATTGTTTTTCCTCTGTGTTAAGTACAGGAATCAAGTACTTCAACGTAAAAATTCGCTAATTACACAACTATTTAGTCTTATTAAAAAATCTTTTGAGTTACCCTGTAAACGAGCAGTAAATTTTACAATTCTGTTTTACAATAGGAAGCTAACTTAGGTCGTTCTTAGTAACATATTTTAACATCATGCGCATACGTTCTTTTTGAAAAGAGTTACACTATTTAATATTTCTTTACTTCATCTTAAGTATAGGAATAAATCACTTTAAAGTGGTATACATAAAAAACTAATTAATATTTTTACACGAAATATTAAACATTTGAACTTAACATAAAAACAATTCAAATGCTGCAAACCTCGTATAAATCGGATAATTACACATTTCTTTAGCCCTATATCAAAAGATCTTTTGTGAGACCCTGTAAACGAACCTTAAATTTTACTATTTTTTTTTTTTATAATAGGAAGCTTACTTGGGTCGACTGTAATAACATATCTTAATATCATGTGCATACGATCATTACTAAAAGAGTTGGGTCATTTATTATTTTTTTGCTCTATGTTAAGTATAGGAATCAATAACTTTAAACTGGTATAAACCAAAAACTAATTAATATTTTTACATGAAACTTACAAAGGTCCAAACTACTCATAAAAATAATTCAAATGACGTAAAGCGCGTAAATATCCGATAATTACACATTGCTGTAGCCCTGTCAACAGTTTTTTGCTCTATGTTAAGTATAGGAATCAATAACTTTAAACTGATATAAACCAAAAACTAATTAATATTTTTACATGCAACTTACAAAGGTTTGAACTACTCATAAAAACAATTCAAATGACGTAAAGCGCGTAAATATCCGATAATTACACATTGCTGTAGCCTTGTCAACAGTTTTTTGCTCTATGTTCAGTATAGGAATCAATAACTTTAAACTGATATAAACCAAAAACTAATTAATATTTTTACATGAAACTTACAAAGGTTTGAACAACTCATAAAAATAATTCAAATGACGTAAAGCGCGTAAATATCCGATAATTACACATTGCTGTAGCCCTGTCAACAGTTTTTTGCTCTATGTTAAGTATAGGAATCAATAACTTTAAACTGATATAAACCAAAAACTAATTAATATTTTTACATGCAACTTACAAAGGTTTGAACTACTCATAAAAACAATTCAAATGACGTAAACCGCGTAAAAATCCGATAATTACACATTGCTGTAGCCCTGGTAACAGTTTTTTGCTCTATGTTAAGTATAGGAATCAATAACTTTAAACTGATATAAATCAAAAACTAATTAATATTTTTACATGAAACTTACAAAGGTTTGAACTACTAATAAAAACAATTCAAATGACGTAAACCGCGTAAAAATCTGATAATTACACATTGCTGTAGCCCTGTCAACAGTGTTTAGTTTGAAAAAGATTTAAAAAGTACAAAAAACAGCACTTTTAAAATCGCATTTACTGAAAACCGATTCGTCGTATTTTGCTTTACTTTTGATTTCTTAGTCACTTGGCACGCCCCATTCCATAGAATTAAGAATTTTGTTTCTATCATAAATAGAACGCGAGATATAGATGTGTCAAAAATCCGTTTTGTCCCGTCCGCAAAATATAAACTAGACGAAGAGCAAAAAAATTTTGTAAAATCGTTTGGCATCCATTGGCGGAAATTCCTTTCATTTACGATTCAATGAATTGCTGTTTCTTATGATTGGCGAGAAACTCTGTCGAGTTCCTATGATTATAAGTTTTTAATTTTTCCAGCGATTTAATCTGGCAAAGAACACAACCGTTCAGTAAAAATTTGACAGCGTCAGGTGTCTGCGATATTGAATCCACAAAGAAACAGGGCACTAGGAGATATTTTAGGGGACTCAAATTAAGTCTATATTAAGCTGCGATTTAAAAATTAACAGTGTTCGAATCCTCTGTGTTTCCACATTTCAAGTTTGTAAAAATCACGATTATGCGACACTTGGAACCCAAAATATTTTATTATTTTACATTAATTTTATTGCAGAAAAATAATATTTTTTAATGCGTTTTTTCTCGAGCTAGACATAGCAGATGTTATCTCTAGAGTCAAGTGTCTGCGATAATGAATCCACAAAGAAACAGGGTACTAAAAGATATTTTAGGGGACGCAAATTAACAGTTCTAATTGAGCTACGATTTTAAAATTAACACCGTTCGAAACCTCTCTGTTTCATCATTTCAAGTTTGAAAAAAATAAAGGTTATACGACACTTAGAACCCAAGATATTTTATTTTACATTAATTTTATTGCAGAAAAATTTATTTTAACGCGTTTTTTACCAGCCATGCATAGCAGATGTTATCTAAACTAATAAAAGAAAGTTTCGCTCTCTCTCTGTGTGTGTGCCAGCAAAATCTAGCGCACCTAGAAGTCTGAAAATTTAGATTTAGGTAGTCCAAAGCCTGATCTGATGCACCTGGTACTCAGAATTTTAATATTTTCATAATTACCCACGATATTAATTAGAATTTCATTAAACATCGCATCGGAAATGCCATCTGTCATGCCGGTGACGTCAGGTTTATGGCAACCCTTTTTTTTTTCTCTCGTCTACTGCAGAGTAGGAGAGACGGGGAGAGAGTTTGGCGGGAGGCCAAGGTGTTAAGACGTATGTGTACGGTGGGCACTGTATGAAAATAAAATATAGTTGGTAAAAGAACGAATAATAATATTGTAACTGCGGCTACTGGTATTCCTTATATATTTATGTGTGTCCATGTCTGTGTGATGTTTCGACGTGTTCAATAAACTGGTTTATTGCAAATTAGTTGCATTCTTCTGAGCCTATAGAAATATAAAGAACAAAAATGGTATGTGGCAAAATATCGAGCTTTAAAATTTAAAAAGGAGTGAACGACGAGAAACACGAAGGAAAGAAGGGTATTTATAAAGGTGTATCACACGCTCTCGTACTTCGAATCAGAGCTTGGATTTATGATTGAAGTAAGTTGCATGCTTCTCTATGTTTATTCCTGAAGTAATAAGAAAGAACTTGAGTGAATCATGTTTGAGAAATATTTTATGTTTGGAAACGATGTGTTAATTTTAATAGTATGAACTTTATTTGAAACGAGATAGTATAGATATTTATAGAGTATATTTATAGTATTAATAAATAAGTGCTAAGACTAAAAACAAAAATGTTTAATATTAAAGGGTTAAAGAAAGAAGACTTAGTTGTTGTTGCCACGGAATTGGGCCTAAAAGTAGAGAGTGAGCACAGGATAATTGATTTCAAAGCATTAATTGAGCAAAGCGATCAGTTTTCAAAATATAGCGAATTTATAAAAGAATTTTTAAATACAACGGTGTCAGACCGCATAGAAAGAGAGAAGCGTGATGCAGAAGTCGCGAAAGTCGACAAAGAAAAGTCTAAGACAGAACAAGAAACGTTATTAGAAATTGAAAGAACTAAGCTAGAATTAGTTAAAGCTCAGATAGAAATGGCTAAAATCCAGAGCGAGTATAAAAATTCTGATACAGGGGTGGATGGACCTAAGCCTAATTCGTTAGAAGCACTAATCAAAAGCGTCAAAACTTTGACTATTAACGTCCCTAGCAGGCCCGAATCATGGAATTTATTTTTTACTTCGCTAGAGAAAGCATTCGAAATTAAAAATGTCGCGGAGGAATTAAGGATGGAGATTTTGTTTAATTTGGTAGGAGAACGGGCGGCGCACTTGTTAGTGTACGCAAACACGGAAGAAATGAAAGATTACCAAAAGGTTAAGGCGTTAATCTTAAAAGAATTTCAACCCACACCAGAGGCTTGCCTAGAAAACTTTCTTTTTGCGAAGAGATCGAGAAACGAAAATCATATGCAATTCGCGAGTAGACTTAGAGCCAATTGGGATTTCTATTGTGAATTGAGAAAAGTAAATGATTTTGACACGCTTAATGAGTTAATTGTCAGCGACAGATTACTAAGTTCACTAGATTCGGAGACGCGAAGCTATGTTAGGATAAAACAATTAGATAATTGGTTAAAACCACGACAAATCTCGGAAGTATGTGATAATTGGTTTTCGTCAAAGGGCAGAACATTTTCGAATTATACGATAAACCGGTAAAACCCTCCCCCGCAATCATGACGAATCCGGAACTGGAAATTACAATAATGGAAAATATATACCACCCCATGTTAGAAATAATTTGACTTTTCGTAGTGATAGAAAATCAAACGCGTCAAAAGAATGTAGACTTTGTAAACAAACGACGCATTTGCGATTTTGTCCGAATAATAGAGAAAAAGATAAAATTGGAAGTTTGCAAAATCAAACAAAAAAAGATTCTTTTGTCGGAAAAAATAAACACGATGATAAAATAGTCGCCAAGGTTGAATGTTTTGGAACGAGCCAATAAGTACGCAACCACTTCAATTTGAACATTTGTGGATAAAAGGGAAAGGAGTTAAATGTATTATTGATAGTGCAGCAGAAATACCTGTAATAAACTCTAATCAATTACCGGATTCATTTAGAAATAATGAAAATTCAAAAATTCAGTTAATATCGGCTTTTGGAAAAAAAATAATTGCTAATCTTATGACACTACCAGTAGCTTTAAGATCCGGAGAGTCAAATTGTATATTTAACAACAGTGTAGACGTACTGTTTGCCGTTACGGATAAATTATATGGGACATGTATTATAACACCGGCAGTTTACGAAATTTTACAGTTAGCTAGTAAAGAGGGGGGAAAGGAATGTTCTTCGGAAGATGATAGACAGAAATGTTCTTTGGCGCCAGTAAATGATACGCGATCGGAAAAGGGAAATGAAATTGAAAGAAAAGAGGGGGAAGGCAACCAAACAGAGGGAGATGATATAAATATTGAAAATTTATGCTGGCGAGTTGAAAATCAAAACGCGGAAAGAGAATTAACGATTAGTTGAATTGAAATGAAAGATGATAGCGGAGATTTGAATGCAGGTCAACGATCAGATGCAAGTATATACAGGGAGCAACAGAAGAGTTGCGGAACATTACGGGGTGCTTTCAAAGATGCGGAAAAAGGTAAAAACGGGTTTGTTATAGTAGATTATATGCTTTATCATAAAGAAAGAGTCACGGGGGATTGTGTTACGCAATTAGTTGTACCAAAGGTAAGGAGGGGGAAAATTTTAAAAATTGCACACGAATCAATTTTCGCTAATCATCTCGGCATGAAAAAAACAAAAGAAAAAATTCGTTATTCATTTTATTGGCCGAATATGTCACGGGATGTAGAGGACTATTGTAAATCTTGTAAAGACTGTCAATTAAGGAGTAGAGAAAGGGCTAGCGATCAGATACCCATTGTCCCAATTGAGAGGCCGGAACTTCCGTTCGACGTTGTAAATATTGACATAATTGGCAAAATTGAACCACCTTCAGCGCGTCGACATCAATATGTACTTACCTTAGTGGATCAACATTCGCGGTGGCCGGAGGCGGTCCCGTTAAGAACAATTACGGTTAAAGCTACGTGCGATGCATTATTAGAAATATTTATGCGAACAGGGATACCCCGCGTAATAGCGAGTGACCAGGGCAGGAATTTTGTTTCAGGTTTAATACAGGAGTTTCATGCTAGGCTAGGAGCGGCTCCTAGATTTGCGACGACAGGACATCCGCAAAGCTCGGGATTAGTGGAGCGATATAACCAGGTTCTTAAACGCATGTTACACCATATAATTCGGAGCGATTCCAAAAATTGGGATAAACACATTCCTTATTTATTATTTGCCTATAGAGAAATTCCGAATAATACCACGGGAGTATCGCCATTCAAATTAATGTACGGAAGGGAGGCGAGGGGCCCATTAGCAGTATTGAAATCTACATGGTCAGGAGAAATACCAGTACCACTACCCATAAATCTGGGAAAGAGCGCAACTGACTATCTTCAAGAGTTAAAAATTAATTTAGAAAGGGCGGCGGAGCAGGCAGCAATAGTAGCGGAATTTAAACAAGGCTCGTATGCGAAGTACGCTAATCGGAGAGCGATTTACAAGGAATTTAGACCAAGGGACCAGGTATATCTATTAATCCCGGATTCCACGAACAAACTTTATGCTAGGTGGACGGGACCAGCCGAAATTGTAGCACGCTGTAAGCCTGATTCTTACAAAGTAAAATTAATAAACGGGAATGTTAAGAATATTCATGTAAATAAAATAAGAAAATTTATTCCTAGGGTACGGGCGGTGGGAGTAATCTTCGAAAATGAAGAAGAATTAGGAGAAGTCCATCCCACCCCCAGTGTGAAAGATAACTCAAATTTATTTGACATAGAAGAAATAGATTTGAAGCATTTAGGAAATGTAGAAAGAAAACAGATGTTCGATTTATTATACAAATATAAAGATTTATTTTCAAAAAAGGTACAAATAGCTAAGGTAGGCGAGCACAAAATTAGATTAAACGGCGAAGAAATGAAAAAGACATATATTTACAGAATTCCAGAGGCGTTGAAGCCACAAGTAGACAAACAAATCGAAGAAATGTTAGAGTTAGGACTGATTGAAGAGAGTGATGCGGAGGCGCCACACCCGGTAGTGTGCGTGATGAAGAAAGATGGGGCCCTCCGACTGTGTGTAGACTTTAGAGCTTTAAATGCAGTTACTAAAACTGACGATTTTCCGATGGAAAACGCAACGGATCTTTTGTTCAATATTGGCAGGGCCAATGTAATAACTACAATCGACTTGCTGAAAGGATATCGGGCCATACCGCTGGAAGCAGAAAGCCAGGATTTGGCATGTTTTAAGACTCATAGGGCTCAATATCGCTTCAAAGTGATGGCCTTTGGGCTCCGGAATGCAGCTGCGACCTTTCAGAGAGAAATAAATAAAGCACTTTCAAAATACAGAAACTTTGATAGAGCGTACATCGACGATATCGCTGTTTTTTCAGAAACATGGGTAGATCATATTACGCATCTTGACACGATATTCTCTAAACTTCGAGAAATACGGTTCTCGGTGAACTTGAAGAAGTGCGCCTTTGCGAAAAAACAGATAAAGTATTTAGGACATGTCATCGGGTCCGGCAGCCATCGAACCGACCCAGACAAAGTGGAAGCCATCCGAAAATTAGCTGTCCCACAGACCAAAAAACAACTTAAGACCCAGATAGCAAGCAAGGTTCCGAAAACGGTCTCTTTTCATTTTCTTTCGACTTTTCTGCGAAGGTATATTATCTTTAGCGTATATCACGGTCACAGTAATGTTTTGAATATTAGGCTTTTGGAATAACCGTCAGGAAACCTACCTTCTAAAATCATCCTTTGCACATTCATTTTCCGCGCATGCGCAACTTATTTTATCACTTTGTTAGCTGCAAATTGTGCTTATTCATTCACTCATTGAAGGTGATATTGGCTTGGCGTGCGAGCAGGTCACGTAGCGACGTAGCATCGCTTTGCCAGTGCTGGGCTGGCTTTTCATTTACATGTGCAATCATAGTCGATCCGAAGTATGTTAAACTATTTTGTATTGATTTAATTTGATATAGATTTATGTTATTGCAAGAACTACATACATACGCATATTTCTGTTATAGTTCTTGAAATTTCCATTCATAACATGTTTTTTATTCTTGGCGAATTAGTGCAAGTTCTTTAACCATACTTTCATTGCAAAATACAATAGATACAGAGTGGCATTTGTTTATGTTTTTATTTTAAATTATATTATTATCGTTTATGTCATTATCTATTGATGTTCCCCAATTTTAAAATATACATCTTATAGATCATGTGATTAAAAATTACCTTCAAACGTTTTAAATATTGCGTAATAATAATAATAGATTGTGTACTTGTATTTAAACTGCAATTTAGTCAAAGTTAATTATTTTTAGGCATATGTTTTATTTTCTTATAATCTAGTCATTTATATTGCATAAAATTATACCATTCAATTACGTACGTTTAAGATATAAAAATGTTATTGCATGCGTTGCTAGAATATTTTAAATTATTGTTATTTTTATTACTTTCTTTAATACATTTTATTTTCATGAATTTTGATGAAGTCAAACTATTTAAATTTTTGACGTTTCAATATACATGCTAATAATTATGAGCGATTTTTAAAATGAAGGTTTATATTTTAAAGGAAAAAAGGTCTAAATAATGTTAACTGATTATTATTATTTATTTTTAATTACGGAGCATCAATAGATTTAATTCAGAGATAAATCATTCTGAAAAATTATTGTCCTTCTGTGTTAAGTAGAATGAAAACATGCTTAAAGTAAAGATTAAAAATAAACAAATAGGTAATATGCATATGACATAAAAATATTATAAATGGAAATTTCATGTTATTTTTCTAATTTTTTTCAGTAATTATATAAATACCAAAATTTGGTTTTATATAGTTCTTAAATGGAGATAAATCTTTATCAAATTAAATTATGCAGTTATGTTTAACTTTCTTCAGTTTGTCAATCAACTAATAAATAAGAATAATTGATACTGGGTTGACCATTATCAGTTTTCAAATATGAAAACACAAAGGTAAAGACAACATAAAAACCAAGACATAAGCAATTCCCAACTCAGAAATTTAAAATATTGTGAAACTTTCAAGATAATGTAGTAGGGCTTAAGCAAAAATATAGTATACAAATTTTCTTGTTGCCCGAATTCACTGTAAAAGGAAAATATTCCCGCTTTATTTTAGACTTTATTTTAAAACTGATTAATGGTAAAAAAAAAAAAAAAGATAAAAGTTATCTATTTTAATTAGTTTTGTCAAATTCAAACAAAAGTTAGGAAGCTTCTGTAAAATAATTCTTACCGTTCATTCTAACAAAATGTATATTAGATTTAAATTTTTTTTAATGTTATCAACAATTGATATTTGTAGCATACTTTAAAGGATAAAATGCAATATATTAATTAAAATATAAAAAATAAATATATTCAAATTTTAGCAATTACTTTAAAGTACTTATAATAAAAATTACTTACAATAAAAGCATTATTATCTACATTTGATTGTAATTCCTGTTACAATGGTCAATATGAAATCCTGTAACTAGCCTTACATTTATACCTTTTGGTATGCTTGTCCTAAAACGCTTACAAAGTACCTCAGATTGTGTCAACTAGCAACCTTTTATAATCATTTTTACAATGTTTGCAAACCTTTCAGACAAAGCCTTTAAAAAGCATCTAGTCATTTACATGTAGAGGTTAGAAAAATGTTTTAAAAATCAAAAATTGTTATCTGGGGAGTGTCCTCGGATTATGCAATTACTACCGCGATTACCTGCCTAAGTATGCTGAAACAGCATACCCTCTGACAGAACTTACTAAAAAGAACAGTCCTGAGAAATTGGGCTGGTTGGAGGAACATGATAAAGCTTTCAACAAACTAAAGAGGGGTCTCGTAGAGGCACCTAGTCTTTATACACCAGTTATTGGACTTCCTTTTACCATTCAATGTGACGCATCCGCAATAGGCATCGGTGCATGTCTATCTCAACAGAAAGATGAGAGACTATATCCAGTCAGTTATGCCAGTCAAAAGCTCACCAAAACTCAACAGGCTTGGCCGACCATTGAACGGGAGGCCTATGCAGTTATTTGGAGTTTAAAGAAGTTCGAAACTTGGATTTTTGGTTCACCCGTGGAACTTATCACCGATCACAACCCACTGACTTTCGTCACCAAAAATGCTCCCCAGTCTTCCAAACTGCAGCGATGGGCTTTGGCTTTGCAGAAATATGACATTATTATTTCGCATTGTCCTGGTGCAAAGTTGACGAACGCTGATGCACTGTCGAGACTGGAGACAACAGGTTAATAAATTGACTGTGAACTTTTCGTGAACAATTAATGACTTTTAAGAAAAACTTTTGATAGTTCACCTTGGTGTATGCTGCAGCTGAAATTGTATTTCATATTAATTTGCATTCTGTTCCTCATTTGTTATTTGTAAATAGTATTATATATTATGAAACATTAATTGTATTTTTATATTGCGTAGCTAGCAGGAGTTTCCAGAATTTTTCCGGAAAAAGTATAAGTATAGTTGTTTTGTATTTCTTTATATGTATATTGAGTTCCTCATGTTCATTAGTAGTTTAATAGTAAAGAAGGAAGTGGTGTGACGTCACCAATCTGGATTTCAGATTTTTAAAGTGGCATACCCCTTTTTCAATCTTAGGTGGGGGGTGTCATGCCGGTGACGTCAGGTTTATGGCAACCCTTTTTTTTTTCTCTCGTCTACTGCAGAGTAGGAGAGACGGGGAGAGAGTTTGGCGGGAGGCCAAGGTGTTAAGACGTATGTGTACGGTGGGCACGGTATCAAAATAAAATATAGTTGGTAAAAGAACGAATAATAATATTGTAACTGCGGCTACTGGTATTCCTTATATATTTATGTGTGTCCATGTCTGTGTGATGTTTCGACGTGTTCAATAAACTGGTTTATTGCAAATTAGTTGCATTCTTCTGAGCCTATAGAAATATAAAGAACAAAAATGGTATGTGGCAAAATATCGAGCTTTAAAATTTAAAAAGGAGTGAACGACGAGAAACACGAAGGAAAGAAGGGTATTTATAAAGGTATATCACACCATCTTTTTTATCAAAATGGCTAAAGAAAATAACACCTGCTCTCGATTTGCAAGCAGAAATGAACGAATTCGAAGTTTATTTATTAATTAGCTAATTTTAAGAAAACTAATTAAGATATCGATTTTAAAATTTCTGAGCATATGTAGAACAATTTTCTGCCTCCGACAATGCAATTTTTGAAAAATTCTGCCGGAAAATTTTCTTAATTTTTGCAAAAATCTGACGGCAGCAGTCAAAAAAAAAAAAAAAAATCCAAGAAAGCTTCAGACAAGGATCTGCTTTCATTAAAAACTAAATTACAAGGAAATCTGTTTCTCTGGCCGATCCCTCCATTTAGTTTTCGAAAATGAAAGGAAATAATTGCCGATTTTTACTAATGAACAAAAATTAAGATAACTAATTAAGATATTGATTTGAAATTGAGGATGTGAAGGAGTGCCCTCTGGTGGCTATTTTAGAGTAGCGTCTTCGTTACGTTCTAATTATCAGAAAAATGCAATTCTTTTTTTAATGAACGCGTTAATGTAGAAGATGGTTTTCTTGAACAAATTATTCATTACTAGGTGACCCGCCCGGCGTTGCCCGAGCCCGTGTAATAAACATAAATTTCTTAAAATGACTAATTAGGAGGACCAATATGCATCTTTAAAAATTCGTTCGTTTGCTTAAGCTAGGAATTTAATTACAAATTTGGCTTAAACTATTATTCGAAAATAGTGGTAACCGCTATTCATAAATTTAGTTTAATGTTATAAATGGTGACTATTAAGTTAATTATAATGTTTGGAATCACTTGCGTTGAAATCGGAAAGGTAGTTGCTGAGATATGGAAACAAGGCATAGGAAGAGAAAAAAACCTTCAAGGAGGACCCGGCAGGGGGGGGGGGGGATGTTCAAGTGCCCTTCAGCAAAAGATTAATTAAGAGGACCACAAAGCATCGTTCAAAAGTTAATCGTTTGATTAAGCTAGGAACTTAATTACAAATTTGGCTTAAACTATTATTCGGAAATAATGGTAACCGCTACTCATAAATTTAGTTTAATGTTACAAATGGTGACTATTAAGTTAATTATAATGTTTGAAATCAGTTGCGTTGAAATTGGAAAGATAGTTACTGATATATGGAAGGGATAACGACAATCTGACGGGTACTATCAATCAACACTGTGAAAGGGTGCGTCAACAACCTCTTTAACAACAAGGTTGCCAGTAGATGGGTAAGTAGCGCATTTTTTCCATTCTAAATTTCGATGGTTTTACGTTTTATTTTATTACTAGCTGTTACCCGTGACTTCGTTCACGCAACATTAAAAGGAGAATAAATGCATTAATTAAGCAAAATATTTCACTCGCGATAGTTAAAAACGTAAATAATTAACTTACTCTTTATCACATTTCATAGAAGACGATACGGTATCTCTTTGTTCAGGGACCTTGACATAACTCAGTCTTAAAAGAGTGAAATTTTGTGCCAAATAATCGCGAAAATGAAATTGCAACAAATGCAAAAAAAGGAGGGCCAAATGAAATCGTGTAAATCGACGAATTGGGTAAAAACAAATGTCAATTTTACCTGATAAACCATTTTACTTTTAACGACTTTGTGAAACATTCTAGCAACCATCTTTCTAAAATAATTAATTGGAAATAGTATATGCTTTTTCTTTTAATTGGATTCTGCCTCCTTGGTTTAACACTAGAATTACGGCAGCGGTCATTTTGACCGTAAATCCAATTTAACTTATAACTTTATTTTTTTGTTTATAGTCTGAATATTTGACTTTTCCTAAAAACCCAAGAATATTACATAAAATCTTTTTTGTTCAATTTAAATAATTATTTTTGAAAATATTAGTATGTATACCTAGAATTACGGCTACCGGTCATTTTGACTGTATCTAGAAAATTACATATGTCAAGTTATTTTCTTCACTTTCATAGCTATTTCCGCTATTCTAATAGATAAGCAGGTGCATCTGTGGCGAGAGGAATATTGCTTTGTGTATTTCAAAGCATTATTTGTTAGGTGGGAATCGAAGAAAGGGGAGGGAGAGGAAAAACACCTGTTTGGAATTGCAGCGCCCCTTCTGACTGCGCATTTCTTTTGTGTTAGAAATGTTATTTTTCAATGGATACAAATATATTGAGTTGAATTTCGTTTCAGTGAATGTCAGTGTTCAGACTTGCTTATATTATTTGCTTCTTGTCATGGCACGTAGAAGGGTTGGTAGAAAATATCTAACAAAAGAAGATGCGCTAAAAGTTTTTGAAACTATTTCCGATGATAATTCACGAGCCGTTAATTCCCAAATTGGCTCAGCAATATGATTGGCTGAAATTGGAGGAAGTGACGTAGTATTGATAAGCTGCCGCGGGTACCAGATTTGGCGAAAAATCACATATTCGTGTGGTAGATTTCTGTTGTTTATGGAATGGTCAGTCGTCAGTTGTCGTCGTCGTGTATTTTGTTTCGGAGAGTGAATGTTGCACGTGGTTAGCTATAAAAGAATAATTTGCATTTTATATGTAAAAATAATATTTTGCTCTTTACCAAAGTTGCGATGTTATGCTTGAAATGGATTTATTACAACGACGAATTACTTCCTATGGGACTTATTTAATTTTTATAAAAGAAGTCAAAGGTGAGCTTGCAGAAAAAGTAAGACGTGTTTGGTAATATTTTAATTAAATAATTGTATATAAATAATTATATAATAAATTTTTGTTATAATTTATTTAGATATTAAGCATTGAAGAATATAGTGCAATAGAAAGAACTTAGACAATCATTTATTTTATTATTTAAGTTCTTTCATTTTATCGAATAGAAAGATAAAAATTTAGCTGCGATGTTAAAAAAAAAAACAATGTGTTTATTGTGATTGCTTGTTCATTATAATTAATATTTTGCAATATTTTGCTGTAACGTTGATCACATTTAACAAAAATAAATCGGCTTTTTCCGTATTAAGTGCATTGTTATATTTTTTACATTACTACAAATAAAGAAGAAAATAAAGATTATTTCATGAACCTGTAGCTCTATCTGATGCATAGAAAATTGTCTAATATTTTAAAATTACATTTCTTATTAAAAACATACATATTATTGTCTCTTTATTTGTTTATTTTATTTATATTCCCTTTAGTATTTGCTGGTTAGTTTGTATTTGACATTTTAACTAGTTGGAAATTTTGGTTATTATAATACATTTCCTACCCTCTCTGCTATAATTAGTTTACCCATAAACTATATAAAAAAATAATGTGCATTGAATGTTTACATACTACCATGTCAAGTTTTTTATTTATATCTAACAGTTTCGTAATTAATATCCATTTATTTACCTCATAATATTTTTATTTTTAAGAGTAGGGGAGACCGGTACACACTGGACCTATGGTCACAGTAGACCACCCCCTAATATTTTATTTATTTAAAAAAAATTTAAGCTTCTGTTCTATCCTAATAGACAACAGCACTGCACTGATTATTTATAGCCTTCAGAAAATATTTTTAGCTCAGATTGAACTATTTTATCCTGCTCTGTTGTTTTGAGCTTCTAAAAGTAAAATTTTTCATCATCATATTTTTATTTTTTAGTAATTAAAGGTGGTAGATAAATAAAATAAAACAGCTTTTTTTTCAAAGCTAAGATACTTGGTTTTTATTTTACTTTAAATTTAATATGTTTAAAAGAAAGCTATAAACAATATGATTATTTATTGAACTTCAACATGGGGGTACAGTGGACCACCCACTCCTGGGGCACAGTGGTCCACAATAAACTCTACTCCTGTAATGCAGAATGTTCAAAATATTTAATTATTTTCTATAAAGAAAGATTGTTTTAAAGTAGATTTAACTGTAAAATAAAGTAAACAAATAAAAATAACAATTTATTTAACATAGTAAGAAATATTCTGTTTTGTATTTACTGCCTTTGATAAATACAACTGTAGTCTAATTGGTGATGATTCTATTCAAGTAAGATTCATGAGACGCAAATTGAATGGAAATCAGTTTATTTCTCCCAAAACTGAAGATGAATATGCTTTTGATGTCAAAGATTTCATAATGTTGTTCTCAGACCCAAAATTATTTCTTGAAAATTCCGGGCTCAATCTTACTCATAAGTACTTTGGAATTTCATTTGCAAATTTTAATGTGTGCTGATTTTTTTGTACTTAAGTAATAACTTCAACTAAATTGCAATTGTTCCTGTATTAATCTGTTATTATTGTCAAAATAAAATTAGTTTTTTGTTTTTGTTTCAAAATTTATATAGAGTTACAAACAAATTAAATATGTTAGTTACATTAGGAAATAGACTAACATTTATAAATGATAATGTAACCTTTTTTATGTGATAAGCTTAAAAGTGCAGCTATTTTATTGTAAAAATTCAAATGATATTGATCCTTATTAAATGTTTCATTCTATTTCATTTATAAATGAGAAAATTTATCATTTATTTACAATAAATAAAATTTTTCTTACCTCCACTAACAAGTTATGTTTCATTCATAAATTTGAATATGTTTGTTTACCATTATATAAACTGGAATGTGTATGAATGAGTTTTCTCACTGTACCATAAGGTAAATCTGCATTATTCTAATTTTATTTTTAATCATCTTATATTAAGGAAATAGATTTAGAGTTACAAACAAATTAAATATCATGTTAGTTACATTAGGAAATAGACTAAGTAAGATTTATAAATGGTAATGTAGCCTTTTTAATAGTACGATAAGCCTAAAAGTGCTACTATTTTATTATTGAAATGCAAATGATATTGATCCTTATTAAATGTTTCATTTATAAATGAGAAAAAGTTATCATTTATTTATAATAAACCAGAGGGCCCGTGCGAAGATTTCGCACTGAAATCTAATATTTTTTAGGTACTTCTCTATTAACCCGTCGACCTTTTTTCATAAATGCAGTCCCATTTACGTGAGGTCAGAATCATTATGCGTGTTTGTTACATCATCTAGTGGTATTACATTCGACATTTGCGTGTATTTTTTATTATGTTTTATACTGATTTAGTAGTTATTTTATTAATTAAAATAAAAATTGTGTCCTTAAATTCTTATATTTTATTTATTTTTTGATATTCCAATGGCAACGTTCACCCGTTTATTTGGCGATAGTTTTTTGTTATGAGAAGTGGTCGACGGGATAATAGAGAAGTATCATTTTTTATCAATATGTAATAATTATTAGATGCAGGTTTAAACTTCTAAAGAAAAAGCAAGGATAAAAATATCTGCAAACAACATTTAGTTGTTAGTCAAGCCATTATATAATCTAATTTATTCTTTCAAAGTTAGACTAAAAACTGATCCAAGATTGCTAAAGGCACGTGCGAGAAAAAAAAAATAACAATCGTATTTTGACTGCATTAGAGGATGACGTCATCCGCTTCGTGAAAACCATGGGACTTAGAAATATGAATCTAAACATTTCAATTTCGCTTTTTAATCATAAATATAAAATAAACCCGTGCGGTGTTTTTTTATAATAATTGCTATGAGCATCATATAATGTGGTATTTTATTTTTTGGCAACAATAATTTCAGGAAAACCTTTCATTTCTTTCATGAAAACAATGCCGATTTAATTTTTTAATTTCAGCAAATTTTAATCAAAAACATGGGCTTAGATGCTTTACACTCACGCTAAAAAAAAAAAAAAAATTAATCGGTTAAAAAAAAGAAAAAAGTCGCCAAATTTAGGGGATTTTTTCCTTTAATGGCAACCTAGCCATTGTATTAAGTTATTCGTTTGGCGCAGTCTTGGAAATCGCGCCAACCAAACAGTCGCCAATCTTTTGTTTACATTTTAGCGTGATAGTAACACATCTGTTCCAAAACATGTTTTAACGAATTGTTAAGCGGGCTATGTCAGAAGCCGGTTCTAAAACCTTTCATATGGTATCTCATTCGTTGTTCTGCGTTGCATATTTTCTGAGTAAAAGGGATGTTGACAGGAGAAATAATATATAAGGATAAATTTTTTCTTACCTCCACAAACAAATTATCTTTCATTCATCAATTTCAATATGTTTGTTTACCATTATATAAACTGACATGTTTATGAATGATTTTTCTCACTGTACTGTAAGGTAAATCTGCATTATTCTAATTTAATAAATTTATTTTTAATCAGCTTTTATTCAGGAAATAGTAGAGTTACAAACAAATTAAATATGTTAGTTACATTAGGAAATAGACTAACATTTATAAATGATAATGTAACCTTTTTTATGTGATAAGCCTAAAAGTGCAGCTATTTTATTGTAAAAATTCAAATGATATTGATCCTTATTAAATGTTTCATTCTATTTCATTTATAAATGAGAAAAAGTTATCATTTATTTACAATAAATAAAATTTTTCTTACCTCCACAAACAAGTTATCTTTAATTCATAAATTTCAATATGTTTGTTTACCATTATATAAAATGACCATGTGCATGAATGATTTTTTCCACTGTACCATAATGTAAATGTTTTATTCTAATTTAATAAATTAATTTATAATTTATTTTAAATCATCTTATATTAAGGAAATAGTTTTAGAGTTGCAAACAAATCAACTATCATGCTAGTTACATTAGGAAATAAACTAAGTAAGATTTATAAATGGTAATGTAACCTTTTTTTATACGATAAGCCTAAAAGTTGTATTATTTCATTATTAAAATGCAAATGATATTGATCTTTATTAAATGTTTCATTCTATTTCATTTATAAATGAGAAAATTTATCATTTATTTACAATAAATAAAATTTTTCTTACCTCCACAAACAAGTTATCTTTAATTCATAAATTTCAATATGTTTGTTTACCATTATATAAAATGACCATGTGCATGAATGATTTTTTCCACTGTACCATAATGTAAATGTTTTATTCTAATTTAATAAATTAATTTATAATTTATTTTAAATCATCTTATATTAAGGAAATAGTTTTAGAGTTGCAAACAAATCAACTATCATGCTAGTTACATTAGGAAATAAACTAAGTAAGATTTATAAATGGTAATGTAACCTTTTTTTATACGATAAGCCTAAAAGTTGTACTATTTCATTATTAAAATGCAAATGATATTGATCTTTATTAAATGTTTCATTCTATTTCATTTATAAATGAGAAAATTTATCATTTATTTACAATAAATAAAATTTTTCTTACTTCCACTAACAAGTTATGTTTCATTCATAAATTTGAATATGTTTGTTTACCATTATATAAACTGGAATGTGTATCAATGATTTTTCTCACTGTACCATAAGGTAAATCTGCATTATTCTAATTTTATTTTTAATCATCTTATATTAAGGAAATAGATTTAGAGTTACAAACAAATTAAATATCATGTTAGTTACATTAGGAAATAGACTAATGGCAGTATTCTGCCCTTAACGAAACAAACCGACTCGGAACCAACCGATCCCGTAATTCATAACGAGATTTGACAGTTTGCAATTCTGCCCTGCTTTCGGATTTTTCGACCGACGTTCAATCTCCATGCTTTGAGCTTACCAGTTTCGACCAATCATTTCCAAGGTCACGCGTGATTTGTTTATTTACGCGAGATGTGAACGTGTGTTTTATACCTATTTAAATGCAGACTTTTTTGAAATTTTTTTTCAAATGATTGATTTTTTTTTTTTTTCCGAAGTTAGGTTTGCGGGAATTTAGAAGTCAATGATAAATATTATTTATAAATATTAATTAAGAAATAATTTTAAAATATTAATTAATGATGAGACTAGGGAGATTAGATGGGATATGGATTTTCGGTTAGAATTTAAATATTTTGATGAAATAAAGGAGAATACACCAAATTTAATAAAAAAAATATGAGGTATTTATCTAAATTCTGTAAATATACATTGTTGTTTAAATACATACTACATTTTCTTGTGACCATACAGCAAAGATTTTATTGCTAATTTGTAAATAATGTATAAATTATACATATATTTTTTTTACTGTTCAGTTAATCTGAATTGTTGTAACGTATTTCCTATTTTTTATTTTTTCAAACAATTAAAATTAATTTTTTATTGTAACTTGAATTTGAAATTAAATCTTCGTAGTCATGTGACATTTCCCTCCCCCCCCCCTTTTTTTCTACTTTTCAGTGAATATGAATTGTTCTTATGCCTTTTTCATTAGACTTAAAATTAAATAAATATTTTCTATATAAATTAAATATTCGTAGTCATATGACACCTTCCCTCCGCCCACTCGCTCCTTTTAGGTAGATTTCGTAAGAAATACTACCTATTACATTCTCACCTAAGTTGGAATTTTTGAAAAATTTTTGCAGATCTACGCCGATCATGACTCCCAGAACCCAAAAACACTCCCAGTTCAAAACTTTATCTATCTACCTATGTCACTTTTTTATGGACACAATAACTGGAAAAATTTTGCATAAATCTCTTCCAAACAGATACATAAAAACAAGGGGCATAAAATCTCGTTTAAGTTCGTTAATGGGCAAAATCGAACCAGGGGGGGAGGAAATGGGGGGGGGGGGGCTTTTTGTAAAAACAGAAAAAACCCCATAATTACTTAATTATGATACGTATCGAATCCGTGTAAAGTTATTATTACATCTAGGAAAAGGGCCGAAAATTTATGTATGACAGATTTTAGATATCATTAAAAATGGCCCCAAGGGGGGGAGAAGGGAAGGGGGGGAGGTAGAAGAAAAAAATCATAACTCCGTCAATTCACAAGATATTAAATCCGTATAAATGTATTATTAATCCTCTTAATATTATCTACAACTTTTATATTGACAATTTTTTTATTAAACCAACCCTTATAGCACAAAAAAATTAAAAACAAAAAAATCCCTGCCGGCTCCGCCTGCAAACAAGTTAGGTTTCGAAGTGGGCGGTTCCCATCTGCCGTATCATGGCAAAAAGGTCATTTCTTCCGTAATTCCCAACAAACAGGCGCCCCACGGTCTGCATCTTCGAAATCTACCTGTGCCTGTAGGTCGAGCCGTCAGGGATTTTTTTTTTTTTAATCTCGTGTAATATACCTTTTAGATTTCATTTTAAAACTTGAATTATGTATATTGCAAATTGTATTTCCTTTCCACAATTTGAATTACATTCCGCATAATTATGAATGCAGCAAGTATATTTCAAACTAAATAAGATTTTTATGAGGTGTTTATCTAAATTTTATAGATATACAGAGTTATTTAAACATATATTACATTATCTTATGACTTGTAGCAAAAACGTTCGCAAAGCGAGTTTTTTTTTTTTTTTTTTTTTTTTCCCCGTAGTGGGTGATTAATAATGTTGAGACTTTTAATTATATATTAATATGTTTTTAATCTCTTACACAGGGACCGGTTGCACTAAAATATCGCCCGCTCCCACCTTTTTTATTATGTTAATTAGTAAATTATAAGGGATCTGTTTAGGAAGAAATTGGGTCCCTTTAAAGAACCCTTCACAATATTTTCCATTTCAAAACTGGACCCTTGACAAAAATTTTCATCTCAAAACAGGGCCATTAAAAAAATTATTTGTCTTAAAAAAGGACCCTTCACAAAATTCTTTGTCTTAAAAAACTTTTACAAATTTAATTATTTAAAAGTAAAATCTAACTGTCACTTTTATATAAAGAAACTGTATATTTTACATACACATATCTTCTTAAAAATGTATAAACAAGAACCAGAATATGATGATCCTTTCAAATTCACAAAATTATGACTAGATTTTTCACAAATATAAAAAGCTGTTCATAATTTACAAGGACAGGACCCAGGGAGTTAAGTCTGGACAGACCTCTGATTATGCTAAGTATGCTATGAGATTTTGGAAAATTTTAATGCTGTTAGCGAAATATATTAATTAAACTATATACATTTTTAATCTTGTTTGTGAATTATGATTTAAACTAAACAATTTTTTAGTGTTGAATAAATATTTAATGTAAGCAAAATCTTTCATTAAGTTATTGTTATTTATTTATTTTATGAATTATCTTTTTAACGAAATGTGTTAATTACATTTTGGAAACAAAACGAAATAAGTAGTAATGCTTTCCCTTATTAGTTTTCAATAGAAAATATGTTTCAATCTTTATGTATGTATTATGACTCACACTATATTTCATACATATACAAGACAGTGCCAAAATATTCCGGTAAATTTCATTAGTATATAAATTCTATCGGTAGTGTAAAACTGTTTCTTGTAACATGCAAAAATAATTTCGTAAGCAAATAAAAATCTTTTCACTCTAGTGAACTTTTAACTAATTATTAGTACTATTGGATTAGGGCGTATTTTTTTCTTTTCCTAACGGGTCTATAATACTTTATTATTTACAATTCAAAATAGTATTAAAATAAATTTTAACTGAAAAATAATTTATGTTTAAAAATTTCGTGTAAACTGTATTCATTAGAAAATGTACCTATTCTAAAACACTGTATCCTCATATACTAACGGATAACTATCCTCATATATATCGGAGCGCTGCATATATACGCGCGCCATCTTAAAACGATAAAGGTAACGCTTTCCGGCTGCCTAAAGCAGTCGGAAAAATTACCACATAACAGCCCCGAAATACGGGAACGAATTCCGAGACGGTAGGGGCAGAATGCGAAATTATCACTTCGTCGGCGCATTACGAGAAAGTCTTCCGTTCCGATGAGGGGAGAATGCTGCCGTAAGTAAGATTTATAAATGGTAATGTAGCCTTTTTTAAAAGATAAGCCTAAAAGTGCTCTATTTTATTATTAAAATGCAAATAATATTGATCCTTATTGAATGTTTCATTCTATTTCATTTATAAACGAGAAAAAATATATAATTTATTTACAATAAATAAAATTTTTCATACCTCCACTAACAAGTTATGTTTCATTCATAAGTTTGAATATTTTTGTTTACCATTATATAAACTGGAATGTGTATGAATGATTTTTCTCACTGTAACATTGGGTAAATCTGCATTATTCTAATTTATTTTTAATCATCTTATATTAAGAAAATAGATTTAGAGTTACAAACAAATTAAATTAATATAATGTTAGTTACATTAGGAAATAGACTTAGTAATTTTTATAAATGGTAATGTAGCCTTTTTGTAATAAAAATGCTACATCGGGAATTTGTTTAGGAAAAAATTGGGTCCTTTAAAGGACTCTTCACAAAATTTTTCATTTCAAAATAAAACCCTTCACAAAATTATTTTCCCTATAACAGGACCCTTCACAAAATTACTTTCCCTAAAACAGGACACTTCACAAAATTCTTTGTCCTTAAAGATAGGTTTTTGACAAAATTTTTCCATCTTTATACCGAACATTTCACAAATTAATCATTTAAAAGTCAAATCTGACCTGTCACTTTTACAAATATAAAGAAAAATATGTATTTTACATCCGTTTATCTTCTTAAGAATGTATAAACAAAAACCTGAATATAACGATAATTTCAAATTCACAAAATTATCATTAGACTTTTCACAAATCTAACAAGTTGGAAATTGTACGTCAAACGTTACAAACGAGGTGCGTTCGTACGCACGTTTTAGAATTAAATTCATGATATCCCGTGCGTAGAACGGGTTAAACAGCTAGTTAAGTATATATTTTATGACACTGTTCATACAAATATCTTAACTAGTTATATAAATATTCAGATATATATGTATCAGCTAGTTATATAAATATTCAGACCTAGATGATTTTTAATTCTGTGAAATGAATTATATCGTCTGCAGATTAATTTCTGTAATAAAATAAGCATCTCGGTCGCTTGACGATTTAACATCCATCGGAAGCTGCTATAACAAAAAAGCACCGATTTAAAAAAAAAAATCAAATTTCTTAATAAATATTTTTATTAATATCTCCTAAAGTTTTGATTCGATTTTAATAAAATTTGAAATGTCTCGACAAAATTCTGCAAAGATAACATATTTTAAATTGCAAACCATTTGGTTGGGTAGTTTTTGCGTTGTTATATGCGGACAGACAGACGGACGGACGGACAGACAGACAGACGGACGGACCAAACGACGACTATAGGTGCTACGTATTTATATAATTACGAACGCACCTAAAAAGCTGTTCACAATTTCACAAGAACAGGACTCTGTGAAAAAAGTCTGGGCAGACCCCTGCAAATATTAATACTTAATAAGTGTCTGAAAATTTGAAGAACGGCCTATGGCTTAATTTTTAGACAGTGTCTGGGAACTCCATGGCAATTTATTAAGGATCATCAGTCCTGTTAGGCGAGTAATGAACACTATTGTCCAGGCTTCTCTAAATAGTAATAGTTTTTTTTATTGTTTATTTTCTAATTTGCTTCTACTTTTCTTAATTTTTGTTTCCTTTCCCAGTTCATAAATTGTTGACACTCTCAGGAAGCTAAGAAAATCAGGAGCAAAACCAATGTAAAGCATGTCGTAATTCTTCCAGATTTCAACATAAATGAGGAGACATGCCTGCCGTGCTCTTTCACAACAAAAAATTTGTTGTTCCATATCTGTATTTTTGGATTAAAGGAATCAGGTAAATGAACATCTGAAAATATGAAGACTGTCAATCGAAAGTTCACAAAGATGGTGAAAGATAACGGATGCCGAAAAATAGTGATCATGTACATATAATTGTAATATTTGTAAATGAAGGCAATGCCTGGTGGGGCGGTCTTCTGCATAGTGCCATATTGGCCGTGCAGTAGTGCTGAACTTCCTGGAAAAATCATTGCCTATAAAGTATATACGTATGTAAGTATAACTTTCTTTATAGATGAAATTTAATTTTAATTTGCCCATTTTTAACTAAATTTGGGTAAATGTAAGACCTGAAAATGTCGTAACTGTTATCTCGAAAATGGCTCAGGTGATTTTAAAAAAATTAATATACAGTAAAACCTCCATAACGGACACTCCCGAATAGCGGACACCTCTATTTAACGGACACTTTTCAAATCCCCACTCCCAAAATCTAAATTTTTGTATGTTTAACCTCTGAATAGCGGACATTCCGAATAGCGGACAGTAGTTTTGGCGATCAAGGATGAAAAATGATTTTTTAACCAGAAAGAAAATTGAAAAAAAGTAAAAAGCCTCGAAATTTATCAAGGCAATATGTCACAAATTTTTTGACCACAGATAAATGTAGGATGTGGTCTCTGGAAAATTCCCAATGGCCTGGGGAATCCCCCAATATCGTATGTATTTTGTATCGATTACTGTTTGATTCTTGAGATTTAATTGACATACAATATTCAAAGCTTCAAAATATGTTAAAACCATTTTTATCGTTTTCTGAATATATTGAGTTCTGCGTATTCTGAATTTAGTGTCTTGTTTGTGATTAATGTTTCGAGAATGACCTCAAAACGAAAGCGATTAACTTTAAAAGAAAAATTTGAAATTGTAAATGTAAGTGAATCTGAAAAACAGAAATAGAGTTTACGGATACTTGCCGAATCTTTTAAAATAGGTAAAACACAAGTGGGAGAGATTTTACGAAATAAAGAATTTGTGGATTATTACCTCTAAAGAGAACACCAAAACTGTGAAATTGAGGTATACTGATTCCATTGAAATTAATTTTATATTTCTGAATTGGTTTACTTCACTTCGTTCAAAAAATTTATTATCACTGGGCCTTTGATTCAGGAAAACGCTTTAAAAGTCGCCAAAGAACTCTGGTTACATGATTTTAAGAGTTTGGGTAGATAGCTGAAAAAGTTCCTGTCTTGGCACAACATCTCTTTCAAAACAATATGTGGAAAAGCAAAATCTGTAGCTCTGAAAAAAATGGAGGATTGGCATGAATAACTGCAATCAATTTGTGAAAGTTTTTAGGAGAGAAACATTTTTAATGCCGAGGAAAGCAGACCATTTTTCAGAATTTTTTTCGAATAAGACTCTGTTTTAAAAAGGATGGTTGTATCGGCGAAAAAAATGACAAAAGAGCGAATCACTATTTTATTATGTTGCAATGTATTAGAGGAATTTTAAATTCCTCTTATAGTTAAAAAATCTCTGAAACCCACGTGTTTCTCAAAGAATATCCAATTTTAAAAAAATTTGGTGTTATAGAGCGAATAAAAAAGCGAGAATAACCAGTTTTTTAGTGATTAAATGGTTAACTTCCTTAGTTAATAGGATGAAAAAACAAAGAAAAGTTCTCTTGTTTTTGGACAGTGCAACTTCTCATCCAAAACATTTTTAATCGGAGAATGTTAAAACTGTGCCCACCCCCCCCCCCCTCAAAGACAACTTCCGTATGCCAGCCCCTTGATCAAGGCGTTATACACAATTGTAAAGCCTGGTAGAGAAAGCTTTTATTAAGCCATATTCTTTCGAAATTATATTCTATGAATACAGTTGAGACCAGCCTAAAATTAGTTAATGTTCCCGATGCTTTCAAATTCGGATTTCTTCAGCTGTAAAAAACACAAAACTGGAATGCGTACGACAATGTTTCAGAAAAGCTTGCTTTATATTAAAATAAAACGAAACACTTATTTTCGATAGAAATGAAGAACTATCGCAATAAGAGAATTAATGAAATGGATCTGGCGTGAGGAAATGCCGAAATATCCATCAACATTGATTATGGCCTACTGAAAATGAATCAATTGACGTTAGTCGATAATATTCCTTCAGAATCTTCGACAAAAGCTGATTCTATTAGTGATATGAATCAGATACTAAAAACAAAGGGATGTTTCCTGCAATATTCAGAATTTCCAATAAGCAGAAAAACACAGTGAGCGCAGTTACACATATATTTTTCTTTTTCCAAAAAATAATGATTCAGAAGGATTAAAACTACTGATAGTATTAAAACGTCGCATAGAAAAACTAACTACATATAATCGCAAGCAAAAGCGAACTTTTGTAACAGATATTTTCCTTATGAATATAATAAACAGTGGGAAAATGTATGTACAGCTTCATTTCAGTTTTATTGCTTAAAAAGTAATTTTAATTTCTGATTAATCATATAATAGAATTTCTCGGACATATAAAAGCCAATTAATGAAACGTTAAGCATTTCTTAACGATTTTGGGAATCTCTGACGTTTTCCCAATAGCGGACACCTCCGAATAGCGGACAATTTCTGCGCTCCCGAGGTGTCCGTTATTTAGAGGTTTTACTGTATTATATTAATCGGTTTTAGACTAAGTGAATGTGGTTTCGTGTTAACGTAGGAAAGCTCTTGTTTTCTATATAATCCACTTTTAAAATCTGACTATTTTCCTACGAAATTTCTCATAGGAATACATGGGACCACATCACCTCTTTTGACTGCTCTAAGATAAGGTTAAATATCTCGTCACAGGATACAGTTAAGCCTTCTGCATGTAGCGAATAAATTATTTAGACTGATTTTTTCATACAAAAATATATTTTTAATTTGTAATATATATGTATTAAATTAAATTGTCGCTTATATATTTTTCTTTTTTGTTCAGAATATATTTCGCATTTTATATATCTGTATTTCGTTGAAAAACTTTAGATTCATTTTTTAAATAGGGGAAATATTTTTAACTATGCATTCAATTTTACTGTTATTTATAATAAGTTTTCAATTGTTTAAGGATAATATATTTTCTGTTGGTTGGATAATATATTTCCCTTTGCTCATTAGAATATCGTAGACAACCAACCATTCGCTGGGTTGTAATCATCCATGGGTTTGCTTTTGCTGTTAGTCTGGTTTCTGGAAAATACGCCGTGAAGAAAATTTTGATGTCGAACTTATGGATTATATGATTCTGTGAACAAAATAAAATGTGATCAATTGAGGTTATGCCGGCATGTAGCTGTAGCAAAATACCTCGAAGCTATAATAATAATAATCATCTGCATTGTACATAGCTTACATACATGAACATCGGGAAAACATTTTGTAAACAACAGAGGAATGCATTTTATTCACAGGTAATTTTTATGCTTTTCAGGGTTTCGTAAAAATCTGAATTTTTTATATATCTATGTAGTTTTAACCATTGTAATGCAAAATAGAATCAAAAATAGGTAATGCTTGATTTTAATGACTTAAAAAAATTGACTTCAGAACTTTTGTCTCTCGTGACAAAAAATTTTAGCTTTCATCAGTTACAGAAGGATAGGATGTCTGTTTATTTATTTTAAAAATATTTTTATTTGTATTACACATTAAGTAAAATTAGTAGTCAGATGAGTCTTTAAATAAATATAATAAGATGACTATTTACGCTTTTGAAATTTTGCATTCGATTGTTGATAACAAAAGATAAAAAGGGTGTGTGTGTAATATTGCAGAATGTCTTAAATGTTTTTTAAAATTAATTTAATGTGAAAGCATGAAGTTAAAATAAATAGCCATGGATTTTATTTTAAATGTTTTAAAATTATAATAAAAAAATAATTGTTACCTATATTTAACTTAATTTATATTAATATTTATATTTAAATGAAGAAAATCTGATTCACTAGATCAATCTACATCATATTAAATCTACAATCATATTAAATTGTAATTTGTAAATCTAACCATATTTGGATTTTTCATACTTAAAAAAAAAAAAAAAAAAAAAAGAACATGACTATTATTAAACATATTTCTATGACTGATAGAACCTTAATGGCATTTATTTTCCCCTCAAATTTGTTTGAATAAATTGAAAAGAGAGCGACTAAATTTAGTGTAAATATTTTTTAATGTAACATCTTTTTCACAAAAAAAATGTTGTACAGTAATTAAAAATGTGATTCTTCTTTGTATTACAATAATTAAATACTAAGCATATCTAAAAAATTAAGATTACGGAGCACTGAAAAGTATTTATAAACTTTGCCCTCTTTGTTATTGTACAAAACTTTTTTTTTTTTCCCCCTTGCGAAAAAGATGTTACATTAAAAAATAGTTAGACTAAATGTAGTCGCTCCCTTTTCAATTCATTCAAACAAATTTGAGGGGAAAGTAAATGCTATTAAAGTTCTATCAGTCATAGAAATATGTTTGATAAAAGTCATTATGCTTTTTTTGTGATTTTTTGTTCCTTTTGGGTTACTTTTTTAAAATATTTTTTCTGTAGACTAACAAACATTCAAAACACAGCATATATTTACATTAGCAAATTCACACAACATTTTTCTAAATATATTAAAATTTCTTTTAAATGTCTTGTTTTGAAATGAACTAGTATTATGTAAATATATTTTTGTGCATTTTTAACACTTTCCTACCTAGTTGAAAAGTGTTTTATGACTTCGGTTTGTCTGTTCGTGCTCTGACTTTCATAAATATACTTGGATTGCCCTGAAATTATTGCATGTTATTGTCGTTTACTATAGCATGTTCCTTATTTCAACTGAAGTGTGTAGCATTTATAGTTTTTTTACAGGGACAGATAAAAGTATTCCGTTTCATTACCATCAGTGGGAAATAATTGTTTCAAGCTGTACACCATTTAAAACATGATATAATTAATAAAAAGTTAATTTCTGCTTGTGATAACACATTGCAAAAAAACTAATGTTAATATTTTAATGTTTTTAACCTTGCACTAAAGAGAGAGTTTTAGAAGTTTCAAAACAACTGTCTGCTGTCTATATTTAAAATTTTTGTTTTATATTGCATTGTCTATTTATATTTTAATAATCAGCCTTGCTAGATTAAAAAAAAAAAAAATAATTTCAATTGAGCTAGAATAAAATGAGAAAAAGACTTTCTGATAAACATTTATAATTTATTTACACACACAATAATAATGATAAATTTACAAATTTAATATATTCATACAATTCATCAATACATAAAAAAAAATTGAATAACACATCCAAGTATTATTATTCAATGAAAATTTTACATTGAAATACAATATATCATACATATATTGTATTTCACATCATACATATCGAGCACCAATACATTACATAATTTAAGAATTCTTTTCCAATTGGATATACAGTTCATTGTGATTTATAAAAATTGTGAGTATTTACCTATCTATATTATAAAGGACAAACGTGTCCGTGCGTAACGCTGATGTCATTTTGTAAATGGCAACAGTTGATGATGAAATTTCGGTTTTGTGATTTTTACTATTGCAATTTTTTTAATTTCTAAACATCTCACATTTTTAATTTTTACACTTTTATATAGGAAAGAAAATCTACTTTGAAATGCAATTTGTTTGAAAACTGTATCTTAATTCGCTGTTTAATTATGGCTTTTAAAATTAAAAAAAATGGTATTTTTCACGTTTAATGGTTGCCATTGGTAATCTTTTTCCCCCCCTCTTGGCGACCGCATATTATTATTGATTAAAGAATTGAAATTAGTATTATTAGATAGAAATTTAATAGAGATACGTTGAAAAGTAAAAAGAAAAAACTTTTACTGATTTTATATAAAATGCAAAATAATAATAGTAATAATAATAAACGTTTTGATGAGCAATAATTTTATAAATCAAAATTTAATTTAAAAACCAAAAGAATGTTTGTGATACAATTTTTACATTGAAAAACATTTTTATGTAACTCAAAACAATATTTGGCTATTTATCGTTTGCGCCAGGATTATCACGTTCAAAAATCAATTTATGGTGTAGTTTCGTTTGCTGTTTTAAATGAAAATTCTAAGGTTTATTTTCTTGGCGCTTATTATATTTATTCCCCCAGAATAAAAAAAGGCTGGGTGCTCCTTCAAAAAATGGGCACTTTTTTATGAAAAAGGCTTCTTAGTGCTTTTCATAAATAATAGCTTAATTATTGTAAAGTTTTCTTTCTATAAATTAATACTTAAGTGTACCAGAAAATATTCTCAAATATTGCAGTGTGAAAGCTTTGCACGAGTCTTCGGGTATTGTTTATTTGTCTTATAATATTAAATAAATCATCTAAGAAAATAATTATTAAAAAAGATGAATAATAAAATAAAAATGCATATATATATATACATATGTTGTTTAAAGCTATTTTCTAAAGAACTACAGAAAGGTAAACAGTTACAGTAATTTGATACTCTTTTGAAAGTTATAAAAAAAGCAAGTAATAAAACAATTATATAAATCAATGAAATGTTAAAATTCACCATTAATCAATAAACACTACAAGTACAAGAGAAAAAATAATTTTTTTAACATGCATTTTGAAAGTACTAATATATACTTGAAAATACCTGTGAAAACGAACATAGTAATATAAAGAATACAAAATTACACAATTTTTAATCAATATATTTGAATGCAAAATTTCTATACATTAACAGACTTATATGTTGCAACAGTATTGCTTTATTCTGGAAAATGTATTAATATATATATGTATATATTACACATCTTTTCCTATACAACTATAAAAAAGCAATATGGTCTCACCCCATAAGTTTTAACAGGGTGGTCACAAATATCTTGTGTTAAAATTCCCCAATATTTCCAGGTTAGCATTAAAATAATGAAATTTTCATGAATAGTTTCTTTTACAATATTATTCTAATGCATAGTCATTGCTTAGTAAAGTTTATATTTAAAAAAAAATCATTCTACAAGTTCTTGCATAGTTAACCAAAAGTAGACATTACTGCTTGTTAGATCTTGTGGTACTGTACAAGATAAGAAAGAATACTGTCATATCAAAACATCTAGTGTGGAGCTGAATAAAAAGTTACTGTGTATCACGGTAATGACAATCAAGACTAACTTCAAATAAGGATAATTTGTACTTGTCTATTATCCTGTTGATCAGTTTTCATAAAAGAGTTTACACATGTTTGTCATGTCATCAAGATATTTTTAGTTTGATGTTTTCTCTGTATTTTTAATGATGTTTTACTAATTTTTTAGTTCTAAAAACATTTGCAAGCTTTCTAAATCTTAAAAATGAGAGTTTCAATTAATAAATTTGAAGTTTGGGACAAGACTTGGCAATGACATTTACAACTTATAATTTTTTTTTCATATTTAAAGTAGATAATGTAGACAATGATATTTACAATTTTTTTTAGATATTGATTTTTTTTTTTTTTTCATGTTTAAAGTAGATAATGTAGTGAATACTTAAACACAAATATTCACAAAAACCAAACATTCATAGTTGACTTGATCAATTCATATTTTGTAGAGAAGAACATAAAATTTCCCATTATCTGAGAATGACTCTTATATCAAGTTTCACTAATTAAAGATTTGTACAAGGAAAATACATTCTTTCATTTTTATCCTAGAGATAAGTTCAGATTTTTTTTTTTTTTTTTTTTGGCTGAGACGGATATTAAAAGCACACAGCAGAAATTTCTTAACAACATTATAACATTTTAAAATTGTTTCAAGATTAATATTTTCATTTAAAAGCTTCAATTTTCATGTTCCTGAAAATCATTTAAAAAGACAAATTTGTTTTTTACTTCTAACCACTGTAAAAGTAGCTGTTTTCATTCTGCTAAAATATCATTGTACAACTATGGCAGAAAGATATTAGTTCTGTTTTATAATAAACAAAGGACTTCAAACAGAAGAGAAATATCTCATGGCTTCTTTATGTTACTAACAGTGACTGTGCAAAGGCTTCAAAATCAGACGGAATATTTCTCTTTATATCACATTATTATCAATTTAGTTTACTCTCAGTTTTTAAAAGATTGTAAAATACTGTAAGAAACTTAAGTCACATTCTTGTTTCTAAAATAACGAGTTTTTTTTTCTTCTTTTTTTCCATTTTTGCATAAATAAAATTTTCACCATAAGGCTGAACTCCAAAACTGATATAAAAATAGAGTCCAAGCTGGTTTCAGGCACAGAATGAGCCCGAGAGCTGAGATTAATTTTTTTCTTCCTGATTACCGCAATCATAATGGAAATTAACATTTGTTTCAGTTTAGTTTGAATTTCCCTGATATTTCCAGGTTAACAAAGTTCCCTTATATTTACATGTTTAACAGGTCTGTGTACCCTGTTTAACTAAGATAGCAAATTAAAATTTCAATTTTAAAAGAGTACATTTAACACTAAGTCAAATTATGTATTAAGATTATAAAAAATTGCATGTTTTTATGTATGTAACAATAATAATAAAAAAAACAAATGAATGAAGAAATGACATACAAACTCTGCAAAATAAGTTTTCACATCTAACATTTTAAATGATTAAAATCCAGTCAAAGATGTGAAAAATATTCAGAATGTGAATTATTTACATGCAAGACTTTTAAAGTGAGAACTAAACAGTAGTAATATTTAATTTAAATGTAAAAAAAAAAAAGAAGAAGAAAAATCTATGCTATTTACTAAAGCACTTATTTTTGCTGGTATTAAAATTGAACATCATGGAAACTCAACATTAAACGAATTAAAATGTTCACTACAAGATACAACAGAAATTATATACTAACCGTAAAATTGATTCTTTACATGTAAAACTTAAATCATGCATACATCAAGGTGATTCCTTTTATTTAATGCTATTAAAAAAAAATTGATTGGGCAATCAGTATTAACCCTCTCACTAACACATCTGTGTTAATACTTAATACGTTCACTAAACTCCAGTTTTCACTGCAATACAAGCAAGTTTTAAATTAATATAATTCTACAAATATAATGCAGTAACACATAGAGAAATGATTAATACTCTCAAGGTATTCATACATATATAAATAAGTTTTTTTTTTATACGATGTTGGAATAATCATCCTTTTTTAGCATTTAAAATAAAATACAGAGAAAACAACATTACAATTTTGTCCTTTTGCTGGACAGTCACAGAATTAATGGAAGAAAATAGTTAAATATAATGAAATCTATTTATTTAATATACATTAATTTAATCTTTTGTTTTACAATAAGAATGGTCATTGTTATTTGTATTATTAACATAATCGATGAGGGATAATTTAAATGATGTGCTTGGCTTAGACTGAGTAACTGCTGTTTGAGAGGGCTTTTTTTTTGTTGAATAAAATCTCTTTTGTAACTTTATTTTTTTGTTTGGAGGCTCATTATTTTTGTTTCCTTGTTTTTGATCTGCACATATTAAATTAATTATGTTATCAATGCTTTTACCAATCCTTTTTCTTGTATTTTGTGAAATTTCATGTTTATCCAACAAAGATGTCATAGTATTTATTTTGTTTTTTAATAGTTTATCTTCTAAAGCATCAGAGGAACTACTACTGGCTGTCAAATCAGCAAACCCATCACTTGTAACAATATCATTTATAATATCACTTTCTTTTTTACGTTTGAGAATACCACCTGTATTGACTGACATATGCACAGCATGAATATGCTTACATAAGTTGCCTCTAACTATTGAATCAATACAGCTACATGTATATGAATGAATACATACTGCACATAGTCTACATTTCAATTCACAAACATGATCTTTTTCAACGGACATTTTTTTAATTTTATATACCAACTCGTTACAATTTGCTGACTTGATTTGCCAACCATCCTCAACTTCTGTAATAGGATTTGTTATTTGTAATGCACTTCGATGTCTGTTGTGAATGTCAGAGATCTTTTTTGAGGTACTGCCTTTAATTAAGTTTTTGTATCTTTCAAAACTTTTATCCCTCACAAAGCACAAAAGGTAAGACACACACATGTCTATTCTTTTGTTCACCTTGCCATGCATATATATATGCTTCAAAACTTTGTGGAAAGCTTCCAAGTACATATTGGTATTAATGCCAGCATAAAGTCTATGGCAATATGCCCATAATTTACACCGTTTGGCATAATTCTTTTCAAAATAGACTCCAAATTCCCTCACATCATCATCTTCATTGCATTCTTCAAGAAAATTTTTCAGTAATTTCTCAAACTGATAAGGGTCAGTTGTTTCCAACATTGTTCTTAGATATTTATAAACAGCAATTTTCTTTTCAACTCCTTTAACTTTGGAAAGTGCTTGTTTCCAATTCTTGTCAACGTGCCAGGTGCACAGAAGTTGCTTTTCAACTTCCCCAAATATTTTCTTCCAGCTGTTATAATAAGCCGGAGCATCATCAGACATGAAAATATCCGTTTTTATTTCTGGAACCTTTTCTTTCAATGATTTAAGAAAAATTTCCATGTGTACAGAAGAAACTCTGTTGGAAAAACAAAATGACACTGGAAAGCCAGCACCAAATTCATCAACGACAACAATTGTTGTAAGATAAAAATCATACATGTTTGTTCCATGCGTTGAATCGATACAAATTTTGTCCGATCCAAATTTCAAAAGCATATCCCTTTGGATAGGTGTCATAATTACAAGCATAAAGTCATCATTGTCTAAGTGTTCAGAGACAGCACCTTGAGCTTTAAAAAAAATTACAGGAGAAACCTCTCTCATTGTATTCATCTCAGATACAAATAGTTCAACACTGACAGAATCATTCTGATGCCTTTTTGCATCTTCTAAATTATTTAGTCTGGCAATGTTATGGAGGTCTTGCCGGGTGAGAAGATGGATTCTATCAAAAGAATTCCCCAACGTTTCTCTAACATCTTTTAAGCATCGCTCAAAAGGTATTCCTTGAGCCAATTTTCCTGCAAAAAAAAATTTAAGAACATTAAACAATTTTGAATGAAAATACTGAACATAATGTATAATGTTTTAAAGATTTTTTTAAATAATTTCCTTTGTAGTAATTTAATTCTCCATTCTATATATAAAATATACAGCAAGTTGTAAAAATGACAAATTAGATTAGTCGTCAAATTTCTATTAAAATACAATAAATTTTTTAAAAATTATAAAGGTTTAGAAGAAAATCCATAGTTCAGTATTTTTTAATGGCTGCAAGCAACAAAGTCAACTGTCTGAGAAAAAGAAGCATAGCAAAGTGTGATGGGATAAAAGATTGATAAAGTCAGTGGCAATGCACAAATCACATTAAAAACTGCAAAACACACTGCTATTCCTACCTTTTTATGATGTATTTAAGAATTAAGTTTCATTATATTATTTTTATTACATTTTGGTATAAAATTATCCAGTTTTTTATTAAGTCAAATTTACACATTACTCTAGTTTTAAAAATTTATGTTTATAAATAAATATCTGATGTGACACATATTTAATATGTTTGTTAAAAATACTCACTAGATAATTCTTCTTTTTCTGCTTGACTCAGCGACAGATGCTTTATTTCCATCTCATGACCAATGTGAGTTTTATGGTAGCTGACAAGAAGTTCTTCTTTTTCAATTACTTCTATAGTAGCTGGACAATGTGAACCCATCTTACAGGTACCTTGGGATTTAGGTCCTCTTGTGCCTATAAGGAATTTTTTTTTAAATCTTAATCATTCAGCAATTCTATTCTAAAAATATAATTAAAATATCATGGTACTACATTACTGTAGTATATATATATATATATTTTTTTTAAAGTAGAACACCCCCTTCCAGTGTAAGATTTTGATTATAATTGTACAAAGCCAATGCTTTAATTCTAAAATCAAATTCCAATTTTAAGAGTATTTTTCAATTTACCAATGACACTGATAAATCATACACAATTATCGTTATCCGACATTAATTGCATGCAAAATGTATGAAAATCATCATAGAATCGGTTGGTGGATAAACATGTAGTGTATTAAAAGTACTCTGCATGCACCAATGACATAACGACAATCTTATATGATTTATCAGTATAATGTCGGTAAATGAAAAAGTGCTCAAAAGGAGAGGAAAAAAAATATATAAAGAATTGAAAACATGTAAAAATCTTGCACTTATACAAAGACATACTGAATGTTTTAACCGATAAAAATGTACATACTTTAAGTGTAATGCATTTTTTAAAGCTAATTTTTATAAAAGTTAATTCACATAAAATTAATTATATGGAAATGAGAGTTCACCTTTCTTTGAAAAGTTACATAAATAAATAATGAAGGAATTTTATGATCACTGGTCTCATCAAAATGAATAAATCTAAGATAAATTCAAACTTGTTTTTACCAGCCCAGAGTTCTGATTTTTATGTTCTTCGAATAATTAGAAACAAATTCTTAATTTTTTTTTTATTCACAATTTACTTAGAACTACAAGTCTTGCACAGGTTAAGTTGTACCTGACCCAAGCCTGAAAATTCCGTTTGAAGTCAACCTGAACCTGGCAAAATAATATGCAGTGACCCGTAACCAAAGATTTTAACCCAAACCTGAAATACTTCAACCTACAATCTGATCTGAACCCAAAAGGAAAAAAAAGTAAATCTTGTTTTAATAGAATTGTTAAAAGTAATCTACAATTATATTTCTAATACCAATTTTATATTTTATATAGATAGAAAAATGGAGAAATTTTTTTTACAAAACAAACAAATCAACAACATGAAGCACAAAACATCAGGGTTGACATGTTTCTGCTGGGGTGATTAAAACCAGTGGTTGTAACTGGTTAAAACAGACATGGCAAAAACTGGCAGAAACTAAGAAATAATACTAAGGAACTTTAATCTGCAATGATTCATAATTCACACATGTATTTGATATGTAAACAATTTAATTAAAAATTAAACTAAGATTATGAATGTTATTCAAAGTAGCAAAAAGTTTCAAAATGATCATAAATATACTTTATTTATATAATACTAATATTCTTTCACTTGAGAAAAACAGAAATTTTAATAATGATAACCTGATGCTGTACAAGTTTAACTATTAATATTATTGTTTACAGTTGAAGTTGAATATCTATTAAAAAAAGAAATTTACAAAAAATACTATTTCAACAAATCACTTTTCAGAGTATTTTTAAATAAATAATACAATGCAATAACTTAAAGATTATCTACTATACAAATGTGAATGGTTCTTGTGAAAATATACAAGTAAATAATTGACGCACAAAACATACCAAAGAAAATAAAAATTTTAATGAAATATCTTGTACAATTATTTTACAATATTGAAAGAACAAAATTACCACTCAAATATAATATTATTACTTTTTCCATGAAGCATTCCATAGCATAGTACTAATTTTGCTAATCTTTCTGAACTCAGATTGTTTCTTAATTTGTTCTGAATGAAAAAAAAAAAAAAAAAAAAAAAAAGAAATTATTCTTTCCAAGACCACCATTACTTGCTGGCAATGTCATTATTGAGGATGCAAAATTTGAAAAATCCTCATTTTCACCAGTATTTGTTTTTAAAAACGACCAGGCAAGACATTTTCTAGGACTTCCTTGGAGAAATATGTTTCTGGGAAAGAGTTGATTTTGCTTCAAAAGATATTATATATGGCACAATATTGGATTAATATCAGAAAGCAATTTCCTTGCCTTTTCTTTTTGCTCATTTGTCAATTTTGATACCACATACTTAGAATGAAGTAAAATAAGCTAGCATATGTTACATGGAATATGCTAATGGAATATGTTAGAAAATCCATGGAATTACACAATCCACATATAACTATATCATTTCTATGAGAGAGATTTTTTTACAGTTATTAAATTATTATGTTAAATTACAGAAAAGTATTTTGAGTAAGTATTGATTATTTTTCTTTTCTTTTCAGTGTTTAATTTAAAATAAGTATCACATATAGTTTACTATTTTGATTTTTAAACTGAGATTTTAAATACTCTAATAATTGTTTCTATATAAAATTACACGACCATATTATAAAAAAATTTTATCTGTTACATTATTCATTTTTTCTAATACAAATTTATTTCTTTAATTAAAACTATCCACAGTACTTTATTTGTTATTCATCCTGAATAAAATGTACTTGAGAAATTTAATACTACTAAAAAATTCTCAGATTATGTCACGAAATGTGTTTATGTCAGTTGTTTCCAATTTCTGCCACTGGCACGACAAACACCCAGCCCTGATTAATATGCAAATATAGTAAAATATCTGAATAGCAGACACTTGGGATAGTTGTATATAATAATGCATTGAGATAGGTTGTCTCTAATTTTCTTTTTCCGGGTCAGAGTGACTACCAATTTTCTTTCTGGAGGGTAAAGTTCACTGTAGAACAATTATTGTAGGACAGATTGTTGAGATTTTCATTAAAAAATTGAGCAGAACTATGTTTTAGATGAAAATAAATAGTTATTTGAATATGAATGAGTATGTACATTCAATATACTGTATACAAAATAAAATGTATAACAAGAAACAATCATAAATTAGTCTTTCTTTATGGTACACAGTGAACCACTTTTTCAGTTAATTTTTTTTTTCTTTAATGGACAAACCGATCTGCATGAAAATATTTTTGAATATTCCTTAAACCTTTATACATTCATCATAATTTTCACAGAACATGGAATTTTCCTGAAATACTTCACTCGGTCTGGGAGCAACATTATGAAATCATTGACATCAACAACAGATTCATCTACAGTTTCGGGAAAAGTAAAATGATTTCCATTCAATTTGCGTTTCATGAATCTTACTTGAATAGAATCATCACCAGTTAGACTACAGTTATATTTATCAAAGGCAGTAAATACAAAACAAAATATTTTTATTCTTATGTTAAATAAATTGTTATTTTTCTTTGTTTACTTAACTTTACAGTTAAATAACTACTTTAAAACAATATTTCTTTATAGAAAATAAGCAATTATTAAATATTGTGAACATTTTGCATTACAGAAGCAGAGGGGATTGTGGACCACTGTGCCCCATGTTGAAGTTAAATAAATAATCATATTAATATTGTTCATAGCTTTCTTTTAAACATATTAACTTTAAACTTAAATAAAAACAAGTATCTTTGCTTTGCAAAAAAGCTATTTTATCTTATTTATCTACAACCTTTAATTACTAAAAAAATAAAAATATGATGATGAAAAATTTTACTTTTAGAAGCTCAAAACAACCAATCATGATAAAATAGTTCAATCTGAGCTAAACATATTTTCTGAAGGTTATAAATAATCAGTACAGTGCTGTTGTCTATTAGGATAGAAGAGAAGCTTTAAAAAAAATTAAATAAATAAAATATTAGGGGGTGGTCCAATGTGCCAATTAATGAATAATACTTACCTGTGGATTGGGAAACGTATGTGCCAGAACGATTACAAGTGTAGTAGTACTTTTTAGAACCATCTTTTAAAACAGTACTTGCAGACAATATATAAAAACTCTTCTCTTTCTTTTCTTCCATTTCTTTCCAAATCATAAAATCTAAAAAAAAAAAGTATACAAAACATAAGCATTTACACATTTAAAGAATCGTTAATTGAACATCTTGTTGCTTTATTAAAAATAAAAGTTTAATATTTATTATTTTCAGAAATTTGGTGATTAAAATATAATATAAAAGTATATTTACCTGTTTTGTTTGGAATTGACAAACTTTGGGTCTCTAACGCAATTTGATGCTCGTTCTTGATGTGTTCTCGCAGCTTACTATAAGAAGCAAACAACTTTCCACATACAGGACAAACAATTTTATTTGATATATCAGCATCAACCTTATGCACATTTCTTACATGCCGGTACATATTTTTAAGGGCTGAAAAACCCTTTTCACAATACGGACAAACTGCGCTCATCTTTAAGTGCAAACGATAAATAAAGCAGTAAAGTTACATCCACGTGCTCGATAAGTACGTGCGAGCTGAGCTCTGGCTCTGATGTCTGAAGCTCTGACCTACTCTTCACAAATTGGCTCTTCAGGGTCACGGCGATAGGCGATAGTCTCAGCGCCAAATCTTTTCCTCCCAGCAACCCGATTCTGTAACTTCATAAATAGCCAATCACATTGCTGAGCCAATTTGGGAATTAACGGCTCGTTGATAATTCTGGTTCAGATATTGAATCTGACGAAAATTTTCATATCGAAACTATATCCAGTTTATCCGACGAAGACTGGATTGACGAAGACTGATGAAGAGTCTTTTCACGAAACACCAAATAAAAATGATAATTTAGATCCAGAAAATATTCCATTGCCTGCTGCTAGTACAGTTTCTAGAAATGAAATCAGTGGCACAGTCAAGATCAAGAAAGTAGTCAAGACCTACCAAACAGAATTATAAAAAAGACTTAGACGTACCCAATGCGAGGAAAACAAAAAAGATGAAGAAACAGCAAATGATGGTTCAATTTGGAAAATAGGAAATATTTCGACAAATGTTACAGGGAGACGTCCCCATCAGAATGGCTTACGAGAAATGTCTGGCCTAACGTCGCGTGCAAAAAGAAAAATATCTGATGACAGTGCAAGTAGTGCATGGAGATTGTTTATCAACGAAAAAATATTGCGTCATATTCAACAGTGCACTGAAAAAGAGGCTCGTAAAAAATCCCAAAATCCAAATTGGTCTTTGTCACTCAATGAGTTAGACACTTTCATATCACTGTTGTATGCTCGTGGAACTTTGGCTGCAAAAGGTCTTTCTATTTTAAGTTTATGCTCAAAATCCTGGGGTCCGAAATTCTTTGCTGACACATTGTCCAGGGATAGGTTCTTGGAAATTATGAAGTACTAGTATATAACCCCGTCAAAAATGACGGATTGTCGATCCGCGTTTCATTTTCATAAGACTTCATACAAACAAACAGCATGAAGATTTATTATTGAAAGGTTTGTATTGTAGAAAAATACATTTTAAAAATGACAAATGATTTCTACAAATAAAAATAATGAGGATATACACACACACACACACACACACACATATATATATATATATATATAATTATAATATCTTGTGCATGTGTTTTTTTCCATGTCCAATTCATATTTAATTCTCATGTGGTTCATATTTAATTTGTTAATCCATTTGTGTTTACTTAATTGCAACTCCAATTTATAATTTTTTTTTTTCCCCCTTTCTCTCTATTTCTTTTTTCAATATTCTTTTGGTATGAGTAAAATTTGGCCAATTACCATTGAAGCATCAGCTATGGTAATATTATGTTTGCACATGTTAATTATTAGCTATGTGGTATTCTGTATACACAGTATCATTGATTATCTCTTTGGAGATTTATGTAGAATAGAACTTGATATGTTTTTTGAAATTCATAGATATTATAATTATATATATATATATATATATATATATATATATATATTTTTTTTTTTTTTTTACTTAGTATTACATTTCTAAAATAGTTCAACGATTGGACAAAACATTCAAATTAAATATTAACAAATAATCCATGTGTGAAAGTTTTTGTAAAAAAGTGTTATCAATGAGTTTCTAAACAGCTAGACTTACCACATAACTGATTGTTTGTTTATATAAGCAAAATTAAATGCAAATTACTCTGTACTATGTGTTTCTTATATTTTAATTACGTTTGGTAAGAAATAATCATTTTACAGTTTATGACCCATTATCCCGAAATCCAAAATCCGGAAGGAGAAAATTCGAAAATTTTTACTAAATTTTTAGATTTTCTGAAAATTTTCGAAAATTTTACCAATTCTTAATTTTTTTTTTTCAGTCCATTGTGTTTCAATGTCTAATCGCTCAAATATTGTTACTTCGGTGGCGGGTGAACACGGTCCCCTCTTCCCGAAATTAAAAACAAATCATTTTTCTCTAAAATTTCATTTTAAAATTAATTTATATTACGATTCGTTAGAAAAAAAAATAGTTATATATTTATTTCATCAGGGGTGATTCGGTTCAAGTTTTCCTAAAAATTTAAGGCATTCGGTTTCGAAAATTTTTGTCTTCAGTCCAAAAATTCGAACATAAATATCTCGAATTTTGAACGATCGTCGCCGGAAAAATCAATTATGTCTATCGTTCACAGAAAAACAGTAGACAATTTCTTCAAATGATTGTGGAAACAACGTGAATTTCGTCAAAGAATCGAAAAAAAAACTCAAATTTTATCGCAGGATTGAAAAAAAAAAAAAAGAAAAAAAAAACGCTTATTTTGTTCACAAATCGCAGAAAAACGCGAATTCCGTCAAAGACTTGCGAAGAAAACGCAAATTTCTTCCAAGGACTCCGAAAAAGTGTAAAATTTCATCAATGGATCACAAAAAAAAAAAAAAAAAAAAAAAAAAAAAAAGGGTTAAAGGATTGCAAAAAAAATCCTCGAATTTCGTCAAATAATCGCGGAAAAACATGAATTTTTTCAAAGGGTCGCGAAAAAAAAAAGACACAAATTTCTTCAAAGCACTGCGAAAAAATTTCTAATTTCGTTAAGGGATCGCGAAAAAAGTGAAGTTTCGTCAAAAGATTGGAAAAAAACGCTAATTTCGTCAAAGAATCTCAGAAAAAACTCTAATTTTGTCAAAGTATCGTGAATAAAAGGCAAATTTCGTCAAAGAATAGCAAAAAACGCAAATTTCCTCAAAGGATCGCAAAAAGAAAACGCAAATTTCTTCAAAGGACTACGAAAAAACGCAAATTTTGTCAACGAATAGCAGAAAAAATGCAAATTTAGCCAACGAATAGCAGAAAAAAAGCAAATTTTGTCAAAGAATCACGAAAAAAACATGAATTTTGTCAAATAATCGTAAACTTCGGAAGGACCCGAAATCCGGCAAATTCCAAAACTCGGAAAGCCTTTTTGGTCCCGAGGATTCCAGATAATGAGTTTTTACGATGGAAGTAAATTAAAAAATCCACCAGTAGATGGCGCCTGTATACTGAATCAACCTCAAATCCTCCCTACGAAATAAATCTCCGCTACTTCTGAAAAAAAAAAAAACTTGCTTACAGATTTTTTTTTTTTACAGAAATGGTGATATATATGTTTTATATGATATAGTTTTTGAAGGTTTTAAACAAAATTAAAATATTTAAAAGCTTTAATATGCTTTTACAAATATTTTAACAGCAGAATCGAATGTAGCATAGATTTTTTAGTAAGCCTAACATGGCGTTTAACTATGGTTTGATTCGCAAACCGGAGTGGTCGCACCCGGATGCGTTACAGACAGTTTCTTGCCTTTGGATTTTATTATATGGGAGATTTGCGCATCGACAAGAGTCAACTAGATCCCAAAAGTAGCAAACTGATATATTTGCCCTTATTTCATATATTTGGAATACATTTATCAAAAGTTGCTTGATGAATTATAAACCGGGGAAAAATATTGTAGTGGATGAACAATTGTTTCCCATGAAGACACGATGTCGATTTATTCAGTATATGCCTAAAAAAACAGACAAATTCGGCATGAAATTTTGGCTTGCTACTGATGTGCATTCAAAATATTTACTGAAGGGATTTCCGTAAGTTCTAGTAAGATTGCTAACCATGAAAATATAACGCTTACGTCTTATCAAGAAAAGAAGAACAAAAACGTCTTGCTCCTGAGTAGTTTACACCCAACATTGGAAATTTCATCTAATGAAAAACAAAAACCTGAAATTGTAAATTTTTACAATGCGACCAAATATGGGGTTGATGTTTTGGACTAGATGGCCAGAAAATATTCTGTGAAGTCCTCATCCAGACATTGGCCAGTTCAAGTTTTTGTTAACGTTCTTGATTTCGCAGCGATAAATGCATGAATTATTTATAGAGAGACGACTGGATATAACAACTACAGCCGCCGTGATTTCATTTTAGATACAGCTGAGGAGCTCAGAAAGATGTACTTTTCATAAAAAAAACTAACGCTTTCTTCTTCTAACCAGTTGAGAATCGATGCTTGTCACACTCCATCCCATAAACGTAAACAATGCCAAATAAATGCTTGTAAAGGCAACAAAACTCCGAATATTTATGAAAACTGTAGAAAATATGTTTGTGGAACCTGTACAAGTAAAATTAAGAAACCAGTAATCTGTGTATGCTGTCAAACTGAATAATGCAAGCAATAAATTTATTTAATTTTAATTAAAATCAATTTGTATTTAAATTTGTTAAACTATAACAAGTTTTAAAAATCTTGAATGATTTTTTATTTTTTAACTCTTTGTTATGCTAAATTAGCATTTGTTTACATTTGTTTATCTTATTTACTATATAGTTTACTTATTAAAAAAAAGTATGTTGTATATTTACAAGATTTAACTTACATAATATTAGCAAAAAATACGCTTTTCCGTTTATACGAGACAAGCGGTCAAAATGACTGGTGATCGTAGTTATAGGTATATGGAAAACTCCGTAATGCTAGTGTTAATGTATAGCTGAAACAAATCTTGTTTTCTAAATGACAATATGTTGACAGACGATTTTTGTTCTGCAGAATAAATTGATTCATGAAGTTTGAATACGTGAAAATATGTTATTATTTTTCGGATAATTTACTGTAATCAAGATTGTTTACAGTAAACATTGTTTGTTGTTTACAGTTGTTGTCAAATTGAAAATAAATTCTGTTTTCAGTTTTAATTAGAAGATGGCGTAAAAAATATATTGATCTGTTTTATTGCTCCTTTTTTATCCACAAATATGGAGTACTTGCTGTTTTTAGAGAAACTTCATTAAAATTTACAATAATAATATCTCAGAATCAATTTTTTTTTTTTTTTTTTTTTTTAAATTTTGAGAGTTTGTGTGACATCCTCGAATCAATGATAACCAGTGTTAAATAAATCGCGTTGCGTTCGATAATCTAAGAGGAGTAGTTGCGAAATACAAACAGACGGTCAGTTTTTAATATAATAGATTCGTGTTCATTTTTCTTTTCTTGAAATCATGATGTGATTTTTAGCAGAAAATTTTCATCTGTATGTAACTGATACTCCTGCTTAATAATTAGAGTATAGATAAAAAAAAAATTTAATTTTTTTGTTTTAAATAGGACGTGAAACTCATCTACTTTCTATACTTACTGATCCTTGTATTATTAATGTACGGAATTGATTCACGCTCCTTTTAAAACATATTTGAAAATTTCTGTTTTATTTCAAATATGACGTCACTTTCCCCCCCAAAGAAATCTCTTTTTAGTGATATAATTTTACTTAATTTTCTTTTTCTAGCAATCATGATGTAAATTTTAACAGAAAACTCACGTCTATATGTAACTGATATTCAAGCTTATTATTAATCAGTATCAATAAAAAATATTTCAGTTTTACACCTTAAATATGACGTCTATTATCTATTTACTTTCATTATATACTGATATTCATGTTCCTTGTATTATTAGGAATATCTGAAAATACATGTTTCATGTATGATGTCATATTTGTCCAAGTCAAAGAGGGTCCTTTTCAACGTTCCATGGTCCAAGCAAAATTTTTTCTTAATAATATAATTAGTGTTCATTTTTCCTTCTAATTAGTTATAAGGAAGAAAATCACTTCTCAACATAACCGATATTCATACTTCAAGTATAATAACAAATACTCTACATTTTCGTTTCAAATACCGTGACAATTCATCTTCTTTTCCATTTTGTATGTGGAAATCGTTCAATTGAAAAATAATTGTTGAGGAAAAATTATTATTCCAGGTTGTGTATTTATTGGCAACGATAATGCCTAGCAACGTAAAATGGTTAATTAAATTACAGGAAAAATATTCATTGATTCTCTATAAAAATAATGAAATTTTGAATTAAGAAAAATATATAAGAATAATAAATAACACCTACTCTATGTTAATTTCTGGGTTATAATCTATCTATATGCAAAGATACAGGGCCATCAAATCATCCATTTTGATATTTACTTTTGATGTTAAGACACTTTCACTTTCGAAACTGGTTCTGAAAGTGAAAGTATCTTCGTAAAAAAAAAAAAAAAAAAATTGCAAAGAAAATGGAAAAAGTAATCAATGGTGGAAGTAGAAATTGATCTCTGCTATCCAATGCCAAAAAAAAAAAAACATTTAAAAATATTGAAATGCAAACAAGATATTAGAAAATAATGCCCCATAGGACTAACATTAGCGAGTGGGTGTTTTCAAGTGAGTGAAGAGGAACCTTAAGGTATACATGTGTCTGTAAATTACAAAAGTAATGTAGCCAATTCAACTTTTTTATGGTCATATTCATGTCCAGCACATTAAATTCTTAAGAATCAAGTATTTTTATGTAGAAAGCATTATTAACATCATCAAATTTTGTTGCACGGTGAAATTGGCTATGTGTAAATGACACAATCATACAAAAATTTGTAGTGGACAATTTTTGACACATTTATATTTTACATTTCCTGATTTTAAAGAAAGTATATATTGAAGCCAATTCCATGTTCCACAGCAGAATTTTCAGAGCAGTTGTAAACAAAATCTTTTCTGTAGTAGTACTTAATTTGAGAATTAAAAAATAATAATAGTGTGAAAACAACTTCTGTAAATTTCGATTGCATCACCAAAACAGGATTAACATAGGAACAATTTAACTAAAATAATAACTGCAGAAAAAAAAAAAAAAAACATTATATGGAATAATATGAAATAAGATTATTTTACGTTTGCTTCTTGTGGAATAATTAAAAATTACACACAATTAATAAAAAAGAAAGCAGTTTCCTTTTCCTAATTCATTTTATTTAATCTAAAAATAACATCTTTTTAAACAATAATCATATTTGGAAGCACATACTGATATGTGATTGTTACAACACTTTGGAATTATGATTGTTTACAAAAATAAACGTCACATCCAAAAGCCTAAAAACAAGGACATTAATAGATTAAAAATAAATAAATTTATAAGTTATCTATTTTTAGATATTTAGAAATGCAAAGTCAATACATGAATAATAGAAACTTAATATAGTTTGTTCATATTTTATGCTTTTACTTTTATCTCAATTTAAATTTACAGTATTAAAATAAGTGAAATAGTACTTTAGAATAAACATAGATTCTTGCATATTAATTTCTTTTATTTTATCATTGCTTTTTGAATGTCTAATCCATGTTTTACATTTCTTCTTGTTAATAATTTGGGCAGTAAAAATAAAAATTATATATATATTTTAACTGACAAGGTCACTGTACTGTTTTCACAACTAATGATAATACCAAAAATGAATTGTATGCACAAATGTCTGTAGCGATATAACACAGTAAAGCACCATTTGTACGTCTCAAGGGTCCATTAAAAAGTAGCATACAAATTAAAAAATATATGTAACCAAAATGTTAGTTTTAAGTATAGTTTTATAAAAATATTAAATTTATTATATTTTTCAAATTTACCCCAGGTATGCAATAAGTTCTCCAAGTTTTTGCTGCCTCACATTTGAGTTTCAAACAATTTATTTACTTTTTAGATCATCTTGGATGATTGGTTGGATCAAAAAGTTAAATGTTAAATAACTTAATTTTTCATATTTTGAACAACTTTGATACAAAGTCATTTTGTTGCCAAGTCCATTTTTCAGCACCAAAAATCCATTTCATCTTCAAAATGAATTATTATATTTCAATTGTAACAATTGATATTTTTTATTTAAAGTAAATTTGTATTTTTTATAATGAAAGTTAAATCTTTCAAAATATAGAAAGTAACCCCAAAAACATTAAATAATTACCTATTGGCACACAAGCTATATATAAAAACAGAAAATTAACAACAATACTATCCCCCCCCCCCCACACACACACAAAAAGAGCAAATCAATAAAGCTGACTGAAAACATAATATGTAAACGAAAATTATACTATAAAAATAAAAATAAATAAAAAATTAAAGAAGAAGAAGAAGAAGAAGAAGCAGTGATAACAATGAGGAGGGAAAAAATAAATAAGAAATCACCAAATCAATACAGCAAACAAATTAGAAAGGACAAAGGCTGTGAAAGCTGAGCCTCATACTTTTTACGACTCTCACTAGATTTTGGTCCCTCATTTGTAGAACAGTTATTGATTTTCTCTTTTTTTTTTCAGAACCTCATTAAATGAAAGCAAAATTATACTGATAATTTTATGTTACTTACGTTTATCTGTAATAAAATCTTTATATAAAATAGAACTTTACCAACCTTATAAGATTTTCATCAGAAAAATTGAAAAATCATAATTTCTTTAGACACTGCCAGTGAATAAATACTGTAAATATAAAATTTTCCCTTTTGAATGTGACATCCATGTGTATTTATTTATCATTCATAAATATTCTAACTAAAACTTGACTTTATATTAACAATACAGTTTAACGAATCTACAAACATTCTCTCTGTACTTAAGACTTTAAGTGACTGCATATACAAGCAGAGGACAGATAATCTATAAAATATACATATATTCAATTTGTATTTAAACTATTTCTTTCATTGATATGATTTATATAAAAATATTCATATAATAATTAAACAAAACTATAAACATTTTATTGTATAGAATAACTATATAAAACTCAAAAAATTACTCAATTAACAAAATTTAAGTTTCATTTAACATTTCTTTATCTTAAAAGATAACAGTTAATATATTTTATGAAAATTTTTATGTAATACAGGGAAAAACAATATAATATAATAAGAAAAGGCAGATATTCATTATTCAGGCACATTAACATTTAAAATAATACTTTTAAAAATATTTTAATGAATTTCAACAACATTAGAAGATCAAGGTTAGCAAGAAATAGCCCTCATTTTAAGGGGCTCTGGACTGCTTTCTGCTGCTCTGATTGAGATAGAATTAAAGCTCCAGATAATACAAATGATGCACTTGTCATTTATTAAATAAAAATATTTTATACAAAAACAATTCTGAAAAGTGGCATTGTAGTACTCGAATAAATATTCAATAGGCTTATACATTTTAATACCTAATATGCCTTCACATAAATCTTTAATGTGCTGCAATAAATGCACAATATGCCACCTTCATTGTCAACAACATGTTACAAGTGCAAAATTATATTTTCCTATCTATGCCAGATCTGAAAGAAAGCATTTGTCACTATGTTTGAGATATTTGGCCAGATTTACTATGACCAGCTTATTGAAAATATGTTTTTGAGATTACAGTACATGAAGGAATATAATGAAGAAGGATAGGAAGGATATATTGAACATTTATTGTAGCATATTAAACATTTATCACAGGTCCACCATTTGGAAAATTTTATTTTAATAAATGACAAGCACATCATTTGAATTATCTGTAATTTTAATTTCACCTCAATCGAAGCAATGGAACATGTTTCAGAGTCCTTTAAAGTATGTAACTTATTTCTTGTTAACTCTGTACTTTCAATAAACAATTCAAATGGTTCTATTAATAATAGTTTATGAAATAAATATAAATAGGTAACGTTTGTCATATGTAGTATGTGTTGCTTAAATAATTATGAGTAACATTTGTAGGCAAAAAACTGATTGATTTCAACATATGCAAAAAATATTAGAATTTGTTTTGCATTTAGTCATTAATTGCGGCTAATTTAATTAAACCAATGATTCATATACTATAGCACCTTTTAATTCCTGAAATGCAAAAATCTAAATGTTAGCACAATATCATACAATATTGGTTTGCTAACAGTGAAAATGCAAAATCACAAATCAGATTATTTTTTATCTCCTGGCAAAGCAGATGTAGCTATTTCCCTTATTTTCGTCCCCTTTTTGATTGTTTTAAAAAAATTGAATGAGAAATTAAAAATGTTATTTACAAATGATTTTTTAAATATAAGTTAGAATATAATACTACTACTAATAAAACATAATAAAAGTGATGCATTCAGTATATGGAAATTTTTAAAAGATTCTGAAAAGAGCTACTTAGTACATTAAGTAAATTGACTTCAGCAGAGTTAGGCAAAATATAAGAAATTTTTTAAAGCATATAATATCAATTACAAAATGTTTTTCAAATATAATTTAACAAAAAATGCAAGTTTTTGAAACATATTAAAAGATAAAAATTATTTTTCAAACATCTATATTAAATACATGTACATTAAATTCAAATTACTTTTAATTCTGAAACTCCAGAGGAACTTATCAATTTATTTGCAAATAAATGCATTTTTTTATGCATTTAAATGTATGCATTGTATGTAAAAAGTTGCTTTTAGTTGCCAAAATAGAACACATATTTCCAGTGTCATCTTCAAGAAGTTAAGTGACCTGTAAGTGATATAGTTAATGGCACTGAAGTTTTCCTATTTTTCAGAGGCACCTTTCATATTATATATAATTGTTCCAAATTTTTTAAAGTTTAGGCAGAATTGACAGTATCTGAATAAAAAAATATAAAATAAAAAAACTTATTATTTGATACATATGAACAGTCAATTCATATGTCATGAAATATGTTCTGAGTGAATAAAATATACATTGAAAATGCATCCCAAGTACTAAAAACAAAAAATGCTCTACCATTTTAGTCCAAACATACAAGCATTTTAAAAATAGATTTAAAATACAAGAAATATGAAATACTGCCTGACTCTGCTTCTGTGTAATAAAAATTCACAAACAAAATCGAAAGGTATTGGGAAAATATAAAGCACTGAAAAAAAGGCAATGTTTCTAACAATTAATAATATTTTATAATTGATAAAAAAAAATATGCATGTGTTTAGCATACATCTATGATGAACAGAGCCATTGAGAACAGTATAAGTTTTACTTATGATACAGTTTATGTGACACAAGAGCTAAGACTCTGAATAAAAACTTTCCAAAGAGGGTCCTGACAAGCTCCCTTCAGTTCAGGGATGCAGTATAACTGTTCTCTTTGTCTCTCTCCTGTTCACAGCCCTGATAATAAACTCAATTTGTGTAACAAATAAATAACAGCTACTAAAATAACTACAGTACTAAAAAACAAGAAAACTGACAGATAGACAATGTAATTTTTAAAGCTGATAAACAAAAGAAATAAAATCAATGTTTATTATACATGAAACTTTAATTTTTTAAAGATATTGTAATGATCAATGTATGATGAAATAATGTTCAAATATAATGCACACATTTTAGAAAAGCACCAAGCTTTTGAAAAATACATTGAAAAGCTACAATGTGCAATTACCTTTTAAGCGTCTTAGAGATTTTGCAATGAATTTCATAAAAAATACCACAAACTGGCAATTAAAAATTTAAAAGTAATAACAAACAACTTATCCTTTCTGATAATAACACATGCCACACTTGCATGTTTATAAATATTATTTTTTAAGTAAAATGGTTTTACAAACTATTTACATTATTCAAGTAATATTTCATAATACAGTTGTCTAAAAAGTAATTGTATGAATGCGGTTTGAAGTAAGTACATTCAATTAATTGAAAACATTCATTTTTTTTCATGATTACAAAACTTTATCATAATTAATTGCACATATGTATTTGTTAAATGTTACCTCAATGTAAGCAATAATTAATATATATTATTTATTCACAATTTGTCAAAAAAAAAAAAAGTAAGTTAATTTAAAAAAAAGTGATGGCAGTACATTTAGATTGAAATTTTTGATTCACATAATATTATAATGAATAAAAGGAAAGAAATGAGTACATTTAAAAGTTTTTTTTTTAAAAAGCATTTTTGCTACTTCGCTAATTTTTATTGGATACTCAGATCTAATTTTTTCTTCTTCTTAACTTTCTCCCATTATTGAAATTATGTTAATATTCTATTTCTGAATGATATAATAAACAACAAAACTTGTACAGAAAATATTAAGATGAAAATTCTTACTTTTTATAGCAAAGCCCCCCCCCCCCTTTTTTTAGACCACTGTATTATTACTTTATTTGCTAATTTTATAAAATTATTTTCTTTATAGATCTGTAAAAATCTCAGCATAGAATGAATAATATTAATAAAATTTATTCTTTCTTTCCAAGCCTATGAAAAGATAATGTGTAAGAAATGGTTACCAATAATGATTAATATTTAAAGTAAGCTCCTAAAATGAATCAAAATTAAAGTTTCTAGTCACATAACAATAAAGCTAGTTTTAGCATCTACAGGTTGATAGCACTGCACTGATGTCTAAGATTTATAAAAAGAAACAAGTCTTCCAACTTTACAAAGTATTTTCCCCAGTGAGTACATAAAAATATAATTAAACTGTACAATGAATAATAACAGAAGTTTATACTTCTTCTAAACATCTATAAAAATCTGATCAACATTATAACGATTATCAATAAAAAATATCCCTTGAGGTACTTCTAAAAATAAATTCATCTAATCGCATAACAATCAAATTATGGTACTTTCTTGTTATAGGGGGCCTTGACATTATGGAGAAAATAACCTTGGCAAGAGAAGAAAAATTTTCACACATATTTTCTGGCAGCCTATTTACTTATTTTTACCTTTTACCTATTTTTACCTATTTATTTATTTTTACACACTAGTCATTTTTTTAAACATTTTTACAATTTATTTAATATAAAGAGTCATACTTTTTAAAAAAAATACAAATAGCAGTAATTTATCTAATACATGGCAATTTTTTTAAAATACATACATAAACAGGCATAATAGTTCACCAGGTTTGTTTTCATAACTGTTTATATCATTTGGCAACAAATCTCATTTTCTGAAGTCCGAATTCTGCCAAGCTTTTTAAAAAAGTGCCAAGGCCGCTATAACAAAGAAATACCCAAATTACTTTGTATTTTTTACACTTAATGCTTAAGATCCAGTACATTAACATTTAATTCTACAAGTCTTTGAAATTTATAAAGTACTCTATGAGTATGTAAAAAACATGATTCAACATTTTAATGAATGATAGCAATAAAGTTTGTTTCTTATATGAGTATAAAAACATGATCGTGTATAGTGAATGATTGTCAATAAAAATTGACATCTTATAAGGCAAGCTTCTAAAAGACTACCAAACTGATTCTTCTAATTATGTAAGTACATACTTTGTTGAGATACAGCAAAATACTCAGTATATTTTAAACAATCTATTATAAGAAATATGCTTCTCAAAAATAACTCTCTTTATGAAATATCTTACTAGTCATGCCTATATATTTACCACACCATCAAAATAGCAACAGCAAATAAAACATAAGCTGTTTACAGAGCACACTTTAAGCTGTACAGGAAATAGGTTTAAAATATTTTAATCTCACAAATAACCAAAATAGAAAACATAATTAAACAAGGTATTTAAAAAAATAAACTGGAATGAATGCAAGCTAAAATAAACTTAAACAAACTTTTCAACAGGAAATGCTCCCTCATCTTTCTCTTTTACCTAAACTACATGTATATCCATTTTTTTTTGGAAAACACCTAGTATAATTTATAATAAATTAAAAAGATGATATAAATAAAATATATCTATTAAAAACAAAAACAAAATAAACAATATCACAGGTAATCTCTCTACTCTAGAATTTCTATGACCATCGAATTTTTAATTTTCATACATGCTAAAAAATAAAATACAACTAAATACTATATAAAAACAACAACATTTAGTGAATTAATATTTCTTTAAATTAAGTAGCAAGTTTTCTAAATATATTAAAATCCTAACTAAATGAGACTATTTTTATCAATCCTATATAAGTTTAGATTTATATGAATTAGCAACATTTTCTAATGATAAAAAATTTGTTAAATCAAAACTAGTTCAAATGACTTATTTTCAATGAATTCTTAGATGATAATACTGTTTATCAAGAAAATGTCTTTCTTTCTATTTCTTTTTCTCTCTTGTTTGAACTCAACAATGAAACTTTTCTACTGGCCTTTAATAATCAACAAATTGAATAAATAAAAGATTGAATATTTCTAATGATCATTTGAAAAAGTTTAATAATGATACATAAGTTTAACCAAAAATAAATGATTAAACAAATATACCAGTAGAAACTAAAATGCTGAAGACCGATTTTTGAACATTAAGTTGCTGATAGTTTATAATCTATAAATCACATGAGTTATGCAGTGGACACAATTTGGGAGACTTTAATGCAATTGCTCTTTGTTAAGTTGTGTATGTTGCGAGACCACAAAATAGCACATTATATCTTAAAATGCAAAATATCTAAGAAAATTAAAAAACAGATGAAGAGGACACAAGTAAATATTTTATACTTGTTTCAAAAACAATTTTATATACATATTGCAATTTTCTTGACAAAACTAGCAATAGAAAATTACACTTATTACCTACTTTTACAATTCAATTAGAATTAGCTATAAATTTGCAACATGCTTAAATAAAAACCTTTTTATTTTGTTTTTGAAGACTTTTAGATTATTAAAATATTTTATATAGTTTCTAATGAAGAGCAACAGAAATTTTTAAATGTATGTTATAAGATTATGAAAAAAAATTTATACTGCTTCCAAATTACTTAATAATGAAATAAATAAATGTATATTTGTAAATCCTTAAGAATCCTTATTTTTATTATTATTAAAGGCCAAGAAGTTAAGGAAAATGATTTGGTTAGATAATTTATAAAGGTTTCATTTCATATATATTTATGTTTGATGTTTAACTAAGCATATGGTTAGCATAAGTAGGCATGATTTAATCGCAAGAAAAATCACAAAGTATTTCATATACAAAAATAACTTTCAAAATAGCCGGTCATTTTAATATTTAAAATAGAAATTTTCTTATTCCTATATACATTATTTTACATAAAAGCATTAATTTACACAAATTTCCCACTGAATTTTACTTAAATGTAAACAATATATAAAAATGGAATATTAAGCTTCCATCAAGCATAACCCAAATCCAAGTACAGTTGGATGCATCTAATTTTTCAGATTAAGAATATAAATAATTTCCATGTAAATGAAATAAAATAATTCTGAAAAGTTTAGATCACTCAAAATATTGCATTTTAGGCTGTAATATAAAAAACAGGAATACATTGAAAAAATAACAATCAGTACAAAGCAAATATTTTATAAACCTATAAATAAAAACCTATAATAAAAACTTTTTAAAATCTCCAAAATTTTCTAGATTAAAAAAAAAAAATAATTAAAGAAGAAAAAGATTTTAAATAATTAATTATTCATCTTCAACTAAAGTTGTACTTTATATTAAGATAAAGTATAAATCAAAATAAGAATTAAAAAAAAAACATAAAAGAAAAAGGAAATAACAGGTTTCTCAACTATCAAATGATCAAGAGAAATTCTACTGAAAAGTAAGTAAGACTTGTTTGATGAAAAAAAAAAGAAACCCCCCTCTTTAAAAGTTTAGCTTAAGCATGCTTAATGCAAGGCTAGGGAAGAAAAAAAAAAAAAATCAATTAACTTATCAATTTGTAAAATTATGCAAAAGCAGCACAAACTAGAAGCAAGTTGAAAGAAAATACACCAAAGGAACTAACACTTAACAAAGTAACCTGTTAAAGGTATTTGATTTTAACCCTTTGATAACAGAGCATGCTATATGACATACTTTTTCCATTGTAATATAATACAAAATCATTATTTACAGTAACTTTTGTACTGAAACACACAAAAATATAAAAATATCTGTGTAAAATCCAATATATATATATATATATATATATATATACCTTGCATACTTTGATGAATTTCATGTAAAACATTTGCTTAATCAAGTATAGACATAGCCATATTTATTATTAAGGTTGAGTTGATTTTTTTTTCTTTTTGTATTAAAATATCAAGTATCTGATAGAATAACATTGCAATAATTATATTTTTATTTTTGGAAGTAATCTTTAGTTATCAAAGAGTTCATCATGAACTCTAGTGTAGCAGAGTTAAAAAATTACATTCCACAGTTAAAATGTTAGAATGCTATGTTAGCTTATTAACAAATGAAATTAAAGGCATAACAATGATTTAAAAAATCTTAAATAAATAAGTATGATAAATAATTTTTAATATATATAAATTACACAGTCATATAGACCATTTAACAAATAGCAGATTAAAGCAATGGTAATAAACCAAAAAATGGCAGATGACAATTTCAATTTATAAGTGACTAGCGGCCCCGTCTTGGTTTCGCACAGGTAAACAATGCGTCAACTAAAATGTAGGGTAAAAATGGGTGGGTACTTTGGAAAAAATGTTCTAAATTGGATAAAAATGGGAATGAGACAAAATTGCAGTATTTACAAATTTGGAACTTCAAATAAAAGTTTGTAAAAAAGTGATAAATAATTTTTTCTGTTTATGTACATATTGAAACTAAAATAAATTTATTTTAATGTAACAGAACCACCCAGGTTCATGCAAATTAACATTGGTCTTTTGGGTAACAAATAAAAATGTAATATTCTAAAAATACGCCAATCACAATAATACATCAACGTCCATAAACCATTAAAATGGCAATCAGAAAAAACTTATGTTATTTTGATGTAATCATAATAAATCCCTCAGCTTTATAAATGATTTAAAAAAAAATTCCTTTTAAAAATGTCTTATGCAAAATATTTAATAAAAAATTATTAATAGTTGGCTCATTTGTCTAATCTTCCATAATTGGGTTCATAGTCAATGTTGGCAACAGAATCATTAAAATATCTTTAAAATTACTGAAACACATGTTTAACAATTTTTTTAGCAGATTGGTTTAGCTGCATTTTATGCTCATACCTAAAACTGCAGCTAAGATATGGCGAAAATGACATAAAACATTCAACCACTTTTAGTGATTGAATTTCTAATATCGCTAAATTATGTGTTTAACTATTTTTTTCAGTAGATTTGTTGTGCTGAATTTCATGCTCTTGCCTAAAACTGCTACTGGCACATGGCCCTAAAACTTTCGATCCCCCATTTAGCCCCTTTAGTGGTCGAATTTCTAAAATCACTAAAGTATGTGTAACTATTTTTTTAGTAGATTTGTTAGCCTGAGTTTCAGGCTCCTACCTATAACTGCTGCTGAGATATGGTGAAATGACCTAAAACTTTTGACCCTCCATTTAACTCAATTAGAGGGTGAGTTTTCAAAAATCCTTTCTTATTACTTGCCTAGGTCATAATGAGCAATCTACTCTCCAAATTTCAAAGATCCTGACTTTAGTCGTTTCAACTCTGCATTGATCAGTCAGGCATTCTCTTTTTATATAATAGTATAGATATAGATTTGCAGCATAAGCAATAATCTATATATTTAAAACGCTAAGCGATTTCTTTCGACAATCCGTGAGAACAAACTACTGCATCAAATTACACCATTCTTTTTTCAAATGAAAGATATTTGGACACAAATTTGTTATCGTGCATCCGTTTGTTCGAAAATTTAATTAATTAGCCGTAATTTTTAATTAAACTTTTACTTCTGCTTATGACGTCATAAAGTCTGTAACTCCCACTGTTGCGAGGAATAGAGTTTATTCTCTGAACTCCGTGGTTCGGCAATCTTTTCACATTAGCTAATATCAACTAAGTAATATTTAAACATTGAAATGTAAAATTAAAAAAAAACTTACTTAAAATTAGCTAGAATATAATAATAATAAAATATCTAAACATAAACATATCAATATGAATAACAAATCTCACGTAAAATGTTGTAATTTAAATTATTCCAGTTGAAACAAGATTCGAAGAGTTATCCCTGACGCCCAGCTAACATAAAAGTACCTATTTTATTTTATTTATTTACACAAAAATTAAATTTTATTATAAAACACCAGGTTGCCATACAAAGCAAAAATCGTCATTTAGGCGCCAAAAATTAACCCCGGTGTGTCTGCGATAATCAATATTGTTTTGGTTGCACCGCCTATTTCAAAATTAATATGATTATTGTTTCTTTCTCAGATTAAAAATAAGAAAATTTGTACTTCTCTATTATCCCGTTGAACACTTTTCATAACAAATAACTATCGCCAAACTGTAACGCCAAATAAACGGGAGAACGTTGTCATTGAAATATCAAAATAAATAAATAAATAAAATATAAGAATTTAAGGACACAAATGTTATTTTAATTAATGAAATAACTAATAAATCAGTAAAACATATTGAAAAATAGACGCAAATGTCGAATTAAAAACCATGTGATGACGTAACAAATACGTATAATGCTTCTGACATAAAGTAAATCGGACTGCATTTTTGGCGTTTAATTTTACAGTTTGGCGATAGTTTTTTGTTATGAAAAGTGGTCGACCGGATAATAGAGAAGTAATCAGAAAATTTAATGCTTAACGAAATTCAATTATTTGATCAATCACAAGATATAGCAAGAATATAGTCGCAGAATGGAAATTAAGAAATCTGGAAACAATAATCATAAACATAAACGAACACAAAACTGAAATCAGGCTATGGCTTAGATATGTACACGACATATTTATTATCACAAGTAAACGAATTAATCTAGATAACCTCCTTGACAAAGTATATTCGTATGATAAGAATATCCAGTTTACAATAGAAAAAGAAATAAAGCATTCGATCAACTACTTAGATGTAAAAATAACTCATGATATAACTAAAATAAATACTACAGTATATAGAAAACCCACAGCAAACTTAAATATAATCTCCTATAAAGCCGATACTCCACTACCATACAGATTAGCAGCCATGAATACATATATAAATAGAGCTCTACATGTTTGTTCAACAGAAAAATCACTAAAGGAAGAATTAAAAATCATTGAAAACATAGGTTTAAAGGCAGGACATCCGAGAAAAACTATACTTAAAACTAATTGAAAGAGTAAGAGAAAGAATTGACCATATACAACCAGCACAGAGGAATCTAACATACACTCCTCCTATTCCATATATAAAAGATGTATCTTTGAAAATAAAACGAGAATTAGAAAAAATAGGAAAAATAGTCCCACTAACCCCCAATCCATCCCTCTTCAAATCAATAACAAATGAAATAGAAAAATATGAGGAAATACAAACAGCAGGAATATACAGAATAAATTGTCTAAACAGCAGAAATGAAAAGGTTACTAACATAAGAATGACAAAGAGAAAAATAGAAGAAAGAATGAAAGAACATATCCGAGATATAAAACTAAATAAACAGTCAACAGCTCTTGCAAGATTAAACACTAAAACCCCAATAAAACTTGAAACCCTACAAATACAGAAAATAGCTAACTAAGAAAATTTACATAACGCTTTAATAAGAGAATCAATAGAAATCAATGCATCCAAAGGCGCATGCAATGACATGGTACACTCATTACTTGATTGCCACTGGAAAAAAATGTTGGAAGAGGGAGTAAGAGAGAGAGAGAGAATATTGAATGCCGATAGGAGGAGCTCTTCAACCAGCAGTCATATATATAATGGAGAGGAAGGAAGTTGAAGATCACAACTGATGATGCCCTAGCAAGGGGGTGAAACGCTATTGTCAAGTGGTAGAGATTTTTATTGGAGACTGTTTTTACATTATTTTAAATGGGGAACGTTTTTAGTAAGAATTTTTAACCATGCTTTTTTAAAATAATGTCTGAAAGAAAAATAGGTAAAATGTACAAATAGTAAATTGTTATTGTAATTTTTTCCGTCAAGTTTTGACGGGTTCCATCTAGTATATATTATTTCAGATATTAACATTCATTTTTCTGTGCACATACAAAATTCAAAATGACGAATTTCATTAAAACAAATTATTTGATTAAAAATTGCAGTTAATTAAAAATTAATGAAAAATATATCAGCAAATAATCTCAAAGATTGCTGTGCGAAAGCCTTACACGGATCTACTGGTCATCTGTAAATTGAAATGTTATATGTTGTAGGATAAAATATGCATGCATTTAAGTGGTCAATAAGTTTAAGAACAATTCTACAAATTAATGCAGAGTTGGGGCTGATATATTTAAGAAATTATTCATCCCCAGTAAAAGGATCATAACTAATTTTGACAAAGGACCACAAAATATTAAATAAAAAAATACAATAAAATAAACAAAATAAATACTTAAAAAAAATGACTAGTCTATCAGGATTCTTATAAACACAGATTTAACTATCAATTATATGTTAGTGACAAAATTATGTGAACAATTATTTGTTATTTACATAATTATACAGTCACTGAATTAAGTAATCTTCAAACACATGATTTTAAAGTATTAATAGATAATTTAATATTTTTCTTAACAAACATTATTTGGTAAGATTTTATTTTTAGATACAAATATAGATATACATATTATCAAATATATACTTCATATATATTATCATGAAATAAAAGAAAAAGGAATGGAAGAACCAGACATTTTAACTCTTAAAAATATAAAATGGTGGAATTTGGCAAAAAGTATGGAGTGTCAAAAATCAAACTATTTATTACTTTCTTCAGAACTTTCACTGACTTTCCAATCCCAGTTACTAGGAACAACTAACTCTGTATCATCTGCATCATCAGATTCAGTACTAAAGCTAGAAAAAATATTCTGTTGCGTGAACGGAGACAGTCTGCTGTCAGGTGTTCTGTTAAAGCTTGATAGATGCAATGGAGATACAGAACTGGTACTCGAGGGACTCAATGCACTATATGCGCTATCAAGTGATAATGACCTGTCTCTTGGAACGGTTGCTATAACAGGTGATGAGGCATTGTGTGCAAGATGTAAATAACCATCCGATCTAGATTTGTGGATTCTCTTATGACAGAATGAAACTTTCCTTCCAGATGGCATGGCAGATTGAGACTTCCGGAGTTGTGTTTCACCATCAATAATTTCATCTATTGTTCTTATGCCAACAGCTTTTAAAATGATGTCCATTTTATTTGCATAATCCATGTGACCAGAAACCTATAAGATACAAAGTAAAAAATGAATGCAAGCATGAAAATGATTTAGAAATACTCTGGGGTGAGGAATTTTCAGAAAATCTTACCAGCCAGCAAAATACAATGTAAAGTTAAAAAATGTGATAAAATTTACATGACTGTAAAAATACTTCATATTTTCAAACTAACATTTTCTTATTTTTTTCCCTATAGAGTGGAACTCCAGATATACATTACCTGAGTTGTACGTTTCCCTCAGTTATACGTTACAACTCAGCGGTCCAGACCGCTTGCCATTAAAAATTAGCTGAGTTATACATTTCCCTCAGTTATACGTTACGTTTTTGCGTCTCCGGATGAAATTTTGTCTCATTTATACATTTTGTAACCAGAAACACTGACGACACATCGGATGAGTCTCATTTGAAAGATCCCACCCAAATTTTGGAGCTGCTCTGAGGGTTTTTGACATAGTAAAGTGGTTTGTCAGTAGTAAAAGCTGTAACGATAAAGCGGTTGCATTATTAACAGATATGCAAAGTTTGTTGTTCAATGTTGGCTCTGCCGAAAAGATACAATCAAAGATGAGTGATTATTTCAACAAGATTCAGTAAACTACTGAAATGCCTTTTGATAAATGACTTACATGCCAAGGTGATAAGATTTCTTTTAAGTGCTCTATGTATATTACAAATATTTTTAATAAAGCTTTTATGATAAAATAACTTCATGTGTACTTTTCTTACGTACCTTTTTTATACTCTGTTCCATTTCGAAAATTTATGTAGTAATACTTATGAAACTTCCGTTTTTGATATAAAAGGTAACTGAAACGCCTCAGTGGAACAAAGTTTTTACTATATATTGAAGAAAAGGTTCCAGTAGATCATTAATTGAGTTGTACGTTTTACTGAATTATACGTTTTGTTGTCCGGTCCTGGGCAAAACGTATAGCTGGAGTTCCACTGTATATATATTTTTAATTAAAAACAAAAATTACATACGACAGAGGAAAGTTTAGTGTAGAATAGAACTTGGTGCCATGTTTTCAATGCTGGAAAAAAGTTTAGGACCACCAACAAAATCAGAAAAGCTCTTACTTTAATGGAAAACTAAAATATCATTACAAAATTATACACATAATGTTATGCAAGTTTTGTTATTTATTTTAAATTACAATAATATGTTTTAAAAAATAAGTCAAACTTAATTTCTACATAACACAACTTGGGAGAAAAAAGTTTATGACCAGTATATTTAATATTAAATTATACATGTAAAAAATTTGTTTAGTAATTTTAAATGCCTTGTTTGCTTCCCTTTAACAGGGATGACTTCCAAAAGGCGTTTTGGGAAGGATTTGGCCAGTTTTTTGCATGTTGAAATTGGTATTTGGTTCCATGTTTCCAAAATGGCTGCTTTCATTTCAACAATTGAATCAAACTGCTTAGCATTGGCATAAACTTCACAAACCAAGATTCTCCACAAGTTTTCTATAGAATTTATGTCAGGAAGTTTAGCGGGAAAGTAAGTTTTAATGTTGTTTGCAGTCTGTGTCATTCTAAAATTGACACAGACTTGTGAATATTATTTTGAAGCAACACCAAATTCTGATACATAAGTTCATCTTAAGTGGAACAAAATTATTACCAAGAATATCTTGATAGTTAAAGGAGTCAAATGATAGTCATCTTTGTCTGGGTGAAAACCAAACTTGTTTTTCCTTTTTCATTAAAATTTGTCCAAATCATCACTGAGCACATGTCTTGAAAGCAGATATGGCTCACTTCGTAAATCATGCCAGTAATATCTTAAACCATCTGGTATCACAGGGGTGAACCCATAAAAGCGGCAAAAAACCCTGACAGAAACAAATAAAACAAAAAGTGACATCAGTCCATAAAAGCGGCAATAAAAACTACAGTGACAACCCACCATGAACGTGACAAGCCAACAGACATGGCAAATATGTAAATCCATGTACGCTAATGGCACCTGGTGCATGTAAAATCCATCGTGGGTGCAAAGTTCCCTATGAATTATATCAATCTGGAATTCTTCAAAATCCGGTCATTTTGCTAACTAGTTTTTTTTTTTAAAATTTTTATTAAAAGAAAAAAAGTATTATAAATTTCGAATTCTTAAAACCAGATCTAAAACCTCTCTACTCCAGTAATTTATCGGCTCGAACGACAGATATCTTGGCCCGGCCTGACCTGCTGTAAAAATCAAAAGTTCAGCCCAGGTCCAGCCTGGCCTGTTCTAAAAATAAAAAGTCTGGCCCGGCCTGCTGTAAGAATCAAAAGTTCGGCCTGGGTCCGGCCAGTTTATATTTTCACAGTTCAAGGCCCGGATCGTACAGAAATCAGGGAAAACAGGCCCGACACAATTTCTATAAAAATTCAGATTTTTAACATATAATTAAGATTCCTTTAAAGAATTTTGCATACATATTTATGGGATAATTTTACAATTACCTGCCCGGCCCGTTTGAAAATTCACCTACATTTTGCCGGGCCAGGTACGGGCTGACCTCTACCGCGATACCCACATCAAAACGCCTTGTTGGGATATTTTTTTTTTTTTTTTTTTTTTTTAAGAGCTGTGATGATTCAAAACTAATTTTTTTTTCTTTCTCATTTTCTGTGCAAGAGAACTAGCTATTCAATTTTTTTTTTTTTTAAACATAAAAAGGAGTCTGTGAATGTATCAGCAAGTTTGCGTTGGTTAAGTGCAGAAAAAGAAAAAAAAAAACTATTGAGCTGCAAGCAAACAAAAAAAGAAAAGAATGAAAAACCAAACTTTCTTTTTGCCCTTACTGTTAAAAAAAAAAAAAAAAAATCCATATCTCCTATGTAAATTGACCAATTTCTTTCACATTTTCAGCAATTTGAAATGATAATAAATTAGGCCGTGTAACTAATTTATATTAAAATACAATCAGTTGATAGAAAGTTACAACGCCTGCCAAAAATGTCCACTTACAGAAACCGCAAAGAAAAAGCAGTAAGTTATCTGGGGTTTGTTTTTGTTTATTCACCTTGCTGCTCAGTGAAATCGGATGTTGAATGTTTACAGAATCAGATCATCAACTTTTGATAATGTTTTTCTATGCAGAAAGAAACCATGGATAGATTTAAAAAAAAAATTATTTATTCTTTTTAACTAAAGATTTTATTTTTGTTTATTCTTTTTGACAAGATTAAAAAAAAAAAAAAATTAAAAATACAAAAGCATACAATCCAAAATAAGATGTTTATAAAGCTTAGAAAATCACTAACGAAATCTCTTCGAAAAATGGAGTTTGTTGAAAAATTGGGAAGGGGGCTTGGCTTACATTCGGTGGGGTCGTATTTTCAGAATTTTATGAGAAATAAGTTAAATTTGTTGATAATTAAATCCAGATGATGGAGTCAAAGTGCGACCTACGTTATACACGGCCGCTTCATGACTTTTATGACGTCACAGGTACTGGATCATCTTTACACGGCGAGATAAAGCACGAATAACGAAATACATGGTTTTGGGATGGACACAACTAAAAAGTTCACAAATATACAAAAGGTTTTTTATTTTAAATCTCTTAAATTTACTAATGGCGATCTAGAAGCAATCCCACGTGTTGGTTGCTAGATAGCAGATTAAACAAATTATATATATTTGTTTACATTTTTTTGGAACAGATGCTTTACACTCATGCAGCATTGTTTGACGATTTTTTGGTTGGGGCGATTTTAAAGCTGTGCCAAACCAATAAATACAATTGCTAGGTTGCCATCAAAGGAAAAAATCCCCTAAATATGGCGACATTTTCCCTTTTTATAACCGATAAAATAAAAAAATAAATTTAAAAAAAACATGCGTGAGTAAGACATCATAGCCATTTTTTTAATATCAATTTACCAGCATCTGATAATACTTAAAAAGGAACAGCTGTCTCATACGTTATCATTTGACGCGATTTTTGTTTTGCGCCATTTTGGCGAGAAAAACCCCACTTACAAAATTTAGGCTGTTAAAGACCAACTCGTTTATTTAATCATTTACAGTAGGATTTCCCAAATAACTATACTAAAACTATCTCTAAAAAATTAGCAATGCAAGTTCCATCGAAATTCATTCAGCGGAATCTTTTAATAAGGCTAATGTTTCATAATTGGGTTCAATTGATTGTAGAAATTCCCCCCTAATTCTACAACTAAGCAACATAGAATGATATGTTACACACTAAAACCTTCCCTCAAAATTTAGCTAATAGTGCAAGTCACATCTAAAATCTATTCAGCCGAATTCAAGTTATAAGCGGCCGGGTCGAAATTCCCCTTTGCATTATATGTAGTATACAATAGATAGATAAATGTATCTTTCATAATCAGCTTCCCCTGATGATATAACTTTCAGGGATGTTTTAGAGAGTATATGCTGGTATACGCCGTGTACCTTCTGGAATTTTTAAGAAGAAACTCTGCACACCCTGCATAGCTATAACATATACTCTCTAGTAGTATATACCTGCTGCCTATAGCGTATATCCTGTGGTTTTTTACGACTACACCACTGATAACTTTCTCCCACAGCTCCATAACTAAACAATGTAGAAAATCTATCCCTGAAATATTATCTAATTCTGAAACTCCAATTAAAATCCGTTCAGTGGAATTTTAAAAACGTAATCTTTCATACTCCAGTTCACATAATTTTATCTATAACTTTCTCCCGTAGCTCTATAAATAAGCAATGTAGCACAATGTGCTTTATTTTAAAACCTTTCTAAAACAAATTACCTAACAGTGAAATCCTATAAAAAATCTGTTTCGTAGAACTTGAGTTTTAACCAATCAGAATGAAATATGATTTTGCGTTTTATAAATATAGTAAATAATGATGACATGAATACGAACATTTCTGTAAATTATTAGCAATATACTACAAATGTGATAATAATGAAAAGCTTTAGAAACTTACCTTGCTATACTGTGAAGATTCATATGCAAAAAAACTTTGTTAATTCTCCAAAATAGCATTGAATTAATCGATAAGATGTATTTCTAAACGTAAACACACATTTCCTTACACATAAGCCTATTCACAATTTGATCTCTGTTCTCCGAGAAGTTGATCCAATAATCGGGACGTCATTACCCTGACGTCAAACCGTGATCGGGCTGTGTATAACGTAGGTTGCAGTCAAAGTGAGATTTGTAGCGTCAAATTTTTATTTTGCGATATTACACCGAACAAAAATGTCTCATGAAATCTGAAATTGTGTAAAAAAATAATATTCGTAAACAAATTAAAACCAAATGTAAATCAATGCGCTTGCATGGCATTTTCCTAAAGCGAGAAGTTGCATCTTTTCTCTACCTATGATGGTATATTAGAGCGCTTGAATCGCCAATTTTTTCTGAGGATGTTATAACAATCGATGCAGAGTACTCTATCTCCCTGGTTGTAACAAAGAACTTCTCTTATTTTATATTTTTCAATTTTAAAATCTGGCAACATTGACCCAACATGACTTGACTTTTGATTCCACGTGATCATTCTCTTTCTTATGATCGCAGAGTTAACACGCTTTTTAAAATTTTCTAATTGAGTTTATCTATTTTCTTAAGTTAAAACAATTCGTTTTAACATGTCAAAGAGAGCTAGTGATTTGGATGTTACACGTTGTAAACGAAAGCATAACTTTCTTAGTATTAAGGTGAAAGTAGAGCTTCTAAGAAAATTGGAACATGGGACCTCAGTTTGCAAGTTATGTGAGGAATACGGCGTAGGGAAATCTACTGCTTATGATCTGCAAAAGCAGAAAAAAGAATTTCTGGAATTTTTTATTGACAGTGACACACCACTTGAAATGGAGAAAAGAAAAACCATGCATTCCGTAAAAAATGAAGACTTCAACAAAATTATGATAGAGTGGTTTTGCCAACGTCGTAGTGAAAACAGACCCTTGACTGGACTGATGTTAATGCAACAAGCAAAGAATTTTCACAAGGAATTGAATTTAACGACGGATTGTGAATATTCTACTGGATGGCTGACAAAATTCAAAAGACGCCATGGAATTCGGCGACTACGTGTGTGTGGCAAGCGTGCATCAGCAGATCACAAAGCTGCAGAACAGTTTGTGGATGACTTTAATAAATAAGATAATTTCTGAAAAAACTCTAGCTGCAGATCAAATGCACAATGCAGGTGAGACTTCCTTATTTTGGCAGTATGTGCCAAGGAAAACATTAGTAACGGGAGATGAAGATGCACCTAGCGACATTAAAGATGCTAAGGAGCGATTAACTGTTTTAGGTGGGGCAAATGTCGCTGGCACACACAAGTTAAAGCTCGTAGTGATCGGTAAAAGTGCCAAACCACGAGCTTTTAAAGCTATTCAAACTTTCCCCGTACATTACAAATCAAGTAAACGGGCCTGGATAACATAAGAAATAACGACAGATTGGTTTGAAAACCACTTTGTGCCGGAAGCACATGCCCACTGCAGATCTGTCGGTCTTTCAGAAGATGCAGAAATATTGCTACTCCTAGATAAATGTCCTGCCCACTCCCCTGCTGATTTACTTAAAAGGGAAAATGTAACTGTTTAAAATTTACCTCTGAACTGCACGTCTCTTTTGCAACCCATGGATATGGGTATTCTACGATCATTAAAATGCCGATACAAGAGTGATTTCCTCGAAAGAATGTTGAACTTTGTTAATGATCATAAGAGAGTGCAGGATTTTGTTAAACAATTCAATATGAAGGATGCAATTTGGAGTTTGGCGCGAGCATGGGAGAGTGTTACACAAGAAACTTTAAAAAATGCGTGGCACAATTTATGTCCAGCTACTTTATTCACCGATGACAATAATGAACCTGATTTTGAAAGGTTCCGTAATTCTCAAGCGTGTGCCCTCAAAAACGAAATTTTTGATCTCCTGAAATATGCTAAATGTTCAATTAATCTGGATTACAAAGATATAGAAGAGGTCATGGGCATCAATAAGGATGTACCAGTCATAAACAAATTAACAGACTCTGAAATCTGCGACATGGTAATGAACCAAAAGAAGGTTGATTCAAACAGCGACAGCAAGGAGGCTTGCGGCACCATAGAAGAAAAGATTCCCTTAGAAAAAGTGCTTCATTCATTAGATGATGTAATCAAAGGATTGGAGCAGTGGAACATTGTTACAAGACAGGAACTAATGTGCGTGTACAGAATATAAGAAAAAGTTATCGCCGAGAAATTGAAATTAATGAAGCAACGCAGAATAATGGACATGTTTAGTGTAAAAGGAATAGAAAAAAATTGAGAAAAATCTAAATTTTTTTGTAAGTCAGATAAGTTTTTATTTATTTTTATATAAAAAAAATTATCTCATATCTACTTTAATTTTATTATTTTAAAGTGTTATTTTTTTTAGTATTGTAAATGTGTTTCAGATGTAAATAATTAGCAGGGAAAGGGGATTTTCAATGTGGATAATTTTTTTATTTTGCCTTAAAAAGAAGAAAAAAAAATCTGCTTTAATATTATCTTATTATTATTTGAAATATCCGATTTAATATTATTTTTTAGTATTAAAAGTACGTTCTTTACATAAATTCCACACTTTTTTTTTTTTAGGGAGGAGGGGTGTAGATTAATTTTTTGACACATTTTTTATCTGAAATTCAGAATCACCGAGGTCCGGAGGATTCCGGATTTTGGATCTTGTACTGTATATATTAAAATGTCTTTTGAATGTCTAAATCAGTAGAATCAAAACACCATTTAAAAGTAAGTTTTTTTTCCTTGGAAAAATTCCTTACATATAGAGTGGACGAAGGCGACAAAAAAGACTACGTCATCCAGTTACGAGATGAAATCATGATGTAGGTCAAGATTATTAAGAGTAAATGTAGGAATGACTGGTCTGCTGCGTCATATCTTGGTACGATATGAGCAGCAGAAAGCACAAACTCGTCATTTTGGCAGTAATGTCACACCATCGAGTTAGGAGATGAAATTGGCACCAAATGAAACGTTATATATATAGTATTTAAAAAATATTTTGGGCTGCCTGGGCATATCCTGGAAAAAAACCACTGGATAAAAATTTATGAAAAAAAGAAGAAAAAAGACGTCATGTAGTACAATTGAAACTTAATAAAAATCATAATTTACATTACACTGCACTATATATTACTACATTATCGACTTTCAAGATTAACTAATGGTAAAGGAAAAGTTTATTAAGAGTACGTGAAAAAATAAATGATCTCACTCGGCATATCTTGGTACAATGTGAGAAGAATAGGCCGCTGATTTGTCATTTTAGCAGTACATTCCTGTCACCGAGTTCTGGCATGAAATTTTAGCACATTAAAAATACTGATTAGTACAGTACAAATATTTCAGTCTGCCTCGTGATATCTTTGTACAAGATGAGCGGAGCGGGGTGCCAATTCTTCATTTTGACAGTACTAGGATATAACCAGTCAGACCAAAGTATCTTTAAATTTCTATATTTAACCTTTAATTTGGCACCAATTTCATCTCATACCTCGATGTTGTGATATTAGCCAAAATGACGAATTGGCGCCCTCTGCTGCTTATATTGTACCAAGATAGAACAAGGCAAATCAGCCATTCCTTCATCTACTTCTAATTATCTTGTTCTATATCATGATTTCATCCCGTAACTCAATGACATGGTCATTTTTGTTGCCGCTGATGCCTGGTCTAATAACATTAATATGTCAAAGCACAGCAACTATACCAAGTTTAAATACAAATCCTTATATTGTTATCACAAACTTAAAAAATATCAATAAAAATATTAGCAAACAAATAAACTTTAATATAACTTACCACACTGCTTAAATCGATATTACACATTCTCCGATCATTCCATTTGATAGGCTCCAGGCCAGCTATTCTCATGGTAGCAGATGATGTTCTGTATAAGAATTTCAACAACCAGTCTCCCCTATTTACAGAGGAAAAAATATCAGGATATATGTGGTGTGTTTCATAAGTCTTTTTCTATATTTGAAAGACTATTAAATATTTATTATTGTTGTTTGCCGACTGATTTTTAAGGATACTTAAAGCAAATATAAACAGGAATTTATTTTAAAAAGTAGCTGGTAATATTTAATTCATGCAATCAAGAAAATCAAATTAATGGAGAAAAATTTGTTTTTAAAAATTCTTTATCATTACTTTTATTAACGAAAAAAAGTGTATTATTGTATGTCATGTCAATGAAAGATTAGTATTCATTTGTATTCAGAGATGGCACCACTCAACAGGCTCATCTTGATATATGGCTCTCAGGCTATGGCTCTCAGGCTCTCTTGCATGTGAGTGAAAATACGAGGTACATTAGTTTAACCCTTAGACTCACAGTGGGACACTATGTCCCAGTGCAACTTCAAAAATTATCACTGGACATAGCAGTCCCTGAAATGCTTGGAAAACCATGTCTGCTTGTCCCACTGGTCTCTCACATTCATTTGGGATCATAGTTGACCATTTGCTCAGTAGATGGCAGCCCAAGGCGGGGCTTAGCGTGTTGCCTTTTGTTAAAAAAAATTGGTAGTCAAGGGGTTAAAAATAGATGTTGAATGAAGCGGTTTGCTTCACCACTATTTGTAAATATGTATAATAAATATCTATATAGTTAAATATAGATGCCTCCTTGCAATAGTAAATGAAGTAACAATATAAAGTTATATTAGTGGTGATGAAAGTGGATGTGAATCCAACATTTTTTAAAGTAATGAAGAATTACTGGAAAAAGAAGTCAGAAAAAGAAGTAATCTCAATGGGAAGATAGGAAGAATATACTTCAAATGTTCTATGGGTGATTTATGTTGAAAAAATAAACTTTTATTTTTCTGCTAACAATATCAAGGATGGTGAAAGGAAGAAAACAATATTATTAAGATCAGTACGAAATTCAACATTTTCAATTTCAAGAGATATTATTGTGCCGAATACGCTGAAAGAAATCAGTTATGAGGATCTCGTAAGGAGTGCTAAAGAATATTTTTCACTGCACCCTAGTGAAATTGTTCAACGATTTAAGTTTTAAAAGAGATTACGAAAGCAAGGAGAAATGATAGCTGATTTTGTAAGAGATGTACGTCGTTTATCCGAATACTGTAATTTCGAAAATACATTAAATGATCGTTTATGTGACCAGTTAGTGTTTATGTTCGATACTAAAAATCTAACATTTCAAACAGCAGTAGAAATTGCTGAATTGCTTGAATCTGCCAAAGCTGGTGTTAAATCACTGTATATCAGTGAAGGAAAAACCATAAACAAAGTTTGAGATGTCAGAACGGAGAAATCGAAAGTACAGAAGTACTCATCGAAACCGAAAGAAAAGATGTACATGTCTGGAAACCGGAACGGTTTTTAAGTGAAACCTTATTACAGATGTGCCAGGAATAACAAACCTGTAGAATGTCATTTAAATCTTCAGAGTGCCATTTTTGCCATAAAGTTGGGCACCTAAAAGTCTGTTGCCGGAACCAGAAATTCTCTACAATAAATAAGAATAAAAAAAAGAACAGTAAAATTAAAACTGTTCAAGAATATTCTTTAAGTTTCATGAGGGATAACTGCAATAATGTGTTGTGGGATAAATCTGTTACAATTAATGATATTAAAATTAATTTATGAAATATTTTAAGTAAAAATATTGCTGATAAATTATACTCAGGTAAGCCTCCTTTAGTTACATCTAATATTAAGTTGCAAACTTATGCTAAGGATTCTTTAACTATATTAGGGGAATTAAAAGTAAATGTTTTTATTGATGATAATTGTATACCTAATTTTAAAATGCTAGTTATTAAAGAGGAAGGTCTGAGTTTAATTGGTAAAACTTGGTTGAAAGCACGAAAATTATTTTGGCCGAATGTAAATGTGACAAAGTATTTCAAAGGATGATTTAATTAGAAATTTTTCTAATGTTTTTGCTGATGGGATAGGTACAAACAAAGCTGATTTAGAATTGGAACGATTAACAAATGAGGGTATTTGAAAACCAGTTGATTATTCTGAATGAGCTAGTCATGTAGCAATTGTTCCAAAACCAAATGGTTCTGTTCATATTTGTGACGATTATAGAGCAACAGTTAATGCTAACACTGAAAATGATAATTATCCTCTTACAAGAATGAAAGAATTATTTGCTAAATTAGCATGTGGAAATTTCTTTACTGTTTTTGATTTAAAAGATGTTTAGTTGCAATAACCTGTAGATGATGAAAGTAGTAAAATTTTAACTATTGATACTCACAAATGATTATTTAAAGTTTTAAGATTAGCTTTTGGAGTAAAGTGCACTCCTGGAATATTTCAGAGAAAAATTGAAAATATATTAAAAGAATTTGATTATGTTGATGTATTCTTAGACGATGTAATTATAAGTGCTAAATCAGAGTCAAAACATTCTGAAAGAGTTGAATGTATGAAATGCTTTTCTGAGCATGGTACAAGATTAAATAAGGAAAAATTAAAATTTATGGTTTCAGAAGTTAGCTATTTAGGACATAAAAATTCACAGGAAGGGATTAAGCCTATTCCTGAAAAAGTTGATGTTATTTTGAATGCTCCTTTTTCTACTAATGTGTCACAATTGCGTTCATTTTTGGAATTAATTTCTAATTATAGAAACTTCCTGCCTAATATTTCAGATGTGTTAGAACCTTTGCATAGATTATTAAATAATGTAAAGTGGGCATGGTCAGAAAAGCATGAAAAAGCATTTCAGAATGTTAAACAAATTTTATGTACATCACCTGTTTTATTGTATGATGTAAAAAAAGATATTGTTTTACACTGTGATGCTTCTGAATATGGTATTAGTTGCGTGTTAAGTAATATTGTTGAGGGTAAAGAAAAACCTATAGCTTTTGCATCTAGATCAATGAATAAAACTGAAAGAAATTATGCTACGATAGATAAAGAAGCTTTATCTGTAATTTTTGGTGTTTCTAAATTTCATCAATATTTAGCTGGTAAGCAATTTAAAATCATAACAGATCATAAACCTTTAATTTGAATGTTTGATCCTGTTAAAGAGGTACCTATGTTACATTATCACACAGAATGCTGAGATGGTCATTAATGTTAGCAGAGTATGACTATAATATTGAGTATCGTGAAGGTAAAAATAATAAAAATGCTGATCCATTAAATAGATTACCTCTTCTAGAAACTGTGACTGTTGTAAATAATCCATCGGAAGTAATGTTTGTTTCAAATAGTAAAATTTGGCCTGTTACTTCCAAAACTATTACAAAGTGGACAACTGAAAAACCAATAACAAAACAAATTTTAGAGTGGGTGTTATATGGATGGCTGAAAAAAGTTAAATCAGAGGAATATCACCCATACTTTCGTAGACATGAGGAAATTTCATGTTAAGAAAATTGTTTATTATGGGGACATACAGTAATTATACCAGATGAAGGTTGCGAATATATGTTAAAATTATTACATTCGGTTCATCAGGGTATATCTAGCATGAAAACTAAAGCTCGAGGTGTAATCTAGTGGCCTAATATGGATCAAGAAATTGAACAAATGGTAAATTCTTGTAGTAGATGCCAAATGTTTGCTAGGAATAATCCTAAAATGAAACCTTTAAAATGGGAATCAGAATTAGCTTGGGAAAGAATTCATATACATTTTGCCAGTCCTTTAGAAGGTAAAATTTTTTTAATAGTCGTCGATTCTTATACTAAATGGTTAGAGGTACAGGTGGTACCCAGTGCTGATAGTAAATCAACTATTAGAGTACTACGTAGCATTTTTGCTACATTTGGTTTGCCTGTTGAATTGGTCAGTGATAATGGACGTGCATTTACAAGTGATGAATTTCAAGAATTTCTTAAATCTCCATCCTCGCGAATAAAAAAAAATACAAATGTCCCTATTCGATCAATAAAGGTAATAGTTTTATTTATTTGAATAGGTGCACAAAATTAGGAGTTGTTTTTTGATCTGACAACCCCCATTTACAGTAACCTCATTTCCGTTTGGGTCAATTTGATTTGCATCTGGTCAGTTTTTGGCCAAAATAGAGAAAACTTTCAGTCCAATTTTCACAAAATTTGCATTTTTGGAATGAGAAAAATCAACTACATATATAGTCTGAGTTTTGAATCGATACCTCCAATAGTTTTTTTAATATTTTGGATAAGTGAAAATGAGAAAATTTTGTTGTCTGGAATTATCAAGGTGGTAATTTCTTTTGCAGTTACGATAAAAATAGCCATTTTCGAAGCGTATTTTAATGAACTTTTTTAAGCAATGCTTAAAAAGGTTTTTAATTAATATTTAGGTTAATTTTCAAAATATTAAAATTCTGAGACTCAGGTGCACCAGGGGAGGCCTTGGACTACCCTCACCTAAATTTTCAGATTTTTAGGTGTGCTAGATTTTGCTAACCATCGCACACAGACACACACACATAGACAAACAACTTTATTTTATTAGTATAGATTTAATTATAAGTCCCAGCACAAGGCAAATTAGGAAAAAATGAAAGCAAATCTTTAGAAATGCTGCTATGTGAAAGAACTAAGAATATAAATGCTGTCATACACTGAAAAACTTAAGAAGCTCAATAAGAAATTTTAAGATTTGGAGATTTCTTGTTCTTTTAAATACTGAAAAACACATGTATTTATTCCTGATCTTTAACATGATTTAAATGAGCAAAATGTTTTGCAATTAAAAAATCCAAGTTAAAAAACAAAAGCCACAATACATGCATACTGCATCATTTGATTTCAGAAACAGAGAAATTATGACAACCAGCAAAATAGAAATTTTTAATATCAATAATAATAAATACCAACAATGGCTAGGAAATGATATTCATAATACAAAAATGAAAGAATACTCAATAAATAAATATACGAGTAATAACCATTCTTTACCTGCAATATCCATTCACAATTCTTCCATTTACAACTTTAGCAAATTCCTTCCAATACTTAACATGTGCAGGGACAGGTGCACCCAACAATATAGCATCTTCCACAATTCCCTCACAATCTATGAAGATATGTTAAAAATAAATAACTATATAACTAATAAATTTCAAACAATGCTTTGGCAGATTATGCAACAGATGGGAGAATATAAAACCTTTTATGAAAGTAAACAAAAACTTTTGACTTTTTTCATTGTAAAAGAATGGAGTAATATGATAGAAAAACTCGAAAATAATTTAAAGTGGAATGACATATTCACCTTGTAGTTAAAATAGATAAAATACTCATTAAAATTACTTAAAAGGTGCTGAAATAAGACTATGTACAAGATGTTATAATATTAAAATATTTTACACAATTTGTAAGAATTTTTTGTTTTTTATATTTACCACCTTTTTTATTTTAGAATATCAATGGAAATTTTCTTACACTCATGTATAAGCCACCCCCCCCCCTCCACTTTGGAGCCAAAAAATGCTTAAAAATCCTCTGCTTATAAACGGAAATATATAGTAATATTATTTTGTGGGAAGCTTTTCTTACACTTTGTCCTAACAGTACAAGAATATATATATATACACATATATATATATATATAAATTTATTGAAGGAGGGTTACACTGATACATGTATCATACTCACAGGAAATTACTTATCCCAGTATACCCCTACATAGTTTATTTACAGGCCAATAAACTGATAATTGATAGCTCCTACAAATGGACATCTCCTATATGATTAGAAACTTCATTTTACATGGTTCACATGGTTGTACATCAAACTTATGCCAAAATAAATAATATTTAAATGAAAAAAAAAAATATTTAACAAAGAAATATTCATTTAAAATGTCCTACGTTATGTTATTTTACAAGATTTACAGACACATAGAAAGAAAATATATTATAAAAAATCTTGGTACATAATTATACAGTAATTCATTAACTATTAAATCATTTATTTATTTAGTTACAATACAAAATCAATGGGCTAAAAGTAATTCTTAAATTTTTATGTAGAATTTTTTAGTGCTGAAAATTTATAAATGCTTCATGTATGCGTGAATTTTAAATAAAAGGCATTTATAAATATGAAAAGCTAACTCATAGGAAAACTGCAAATATACATTCATTATAAGCAAATTTAAGTATAAATTCAATCAAACTGCAAATATTTGAAAGAAACATGCAGAAAAATACCTTTTCTTTTAGCCATTTCCTGTAAGCAGTAAAATATTACTCTTGCCCCAAGACTAAATCCAATCAAAGTTATTGGTCTTTTGCCCTTTAAAAGAAAATAAGTTTCAGAGTGATGTTTAATGTTTAATGCATTTAAAAAAAAAATTGCATTTCCTTTAACCTTTTTAAAAAGCTAAATTAGAACAGAAAGTTTACTATAATGGCTAAAAAAGATAGCTCACATCACAACAAATACAAAGTAAAGCAAAAGACTCTCACGGAAAATTTTATATGAGCTGTGAATTTTTTTAGAATTTATGTATTTAATTATTCTACAATTTTTAAATATTTAAAAATTTTTATAAGGGAAAAGAATAGTACTCAATAGCTTATCTAGAGAGTCATCAAGGAGGTTGGGGAGGGGGGGGGGGAGTGTCAGGGCTATCTTTTTCTTCATCGCGGGTTGGGTTAACTTTTACTTTTCTACTGCAGGTCAGGTTGACTTCTACTTTTTTGCCGCAGGTTTGATTCAGGTCAGGTTAACTTCTACCTTTTTGCTGTGGGTCAGGTTGACTTACATTATTTCGAGTTAATTCAATTTTTCAAAATAAAATCTAATTTAAAAAAGAAAAACTATATACTGTAAAAGCTTTACTTTCTGACAAATGCCTAAATTCATTTTTGTTCTCAAAAGCATGAAACTAAAGCACTCTTATTCATATACTATGTAATCAAACACTTTTTTTCTATTTTTCAGGAAATGTTGTCAAAGTTGGCGTTTGGTACTGATTTGTCAGACACGACAGCCTGATAAAGTTCATAAATACCCATCAAACACTAATAACTCAAGTTGTAATTCATTTATCAAAAAATGAAAAAAATCCCTATCATTCTATATCCTTTCAAAAGTCATACTTTTAGTTTAAAAATGAATCCTTAAACGTGTCAAAAAGTTTCAAGCTGTCGTGCGGTGAAATTTTTTTATACATATACTTTTTAGAACTATCTTAAACAGACACTATACAATTTATTAAATTTTTTTTTTTTTTTACTAAATAACTAAACTGAAAGAATGATAAAACTATATTTATAATTAATTAAAAAAAAAATTAAAGATTGATGGTACTTTATATTTCTGTAGTAAAAAATCAGGTAAAAATCGATTGTAATTTAAGATGCAGATGAAAATAAAAAAATCCTATTCGATCCCCCTTATCAACCCCCAATTGATTCTTTAAAATTTGGATTCAATGCTAAAATTTGCAAGAAAAGAAAAACTTTCATATAAATTACTATAAAACTAGATTTAATATAGAATTTAAGCTTTTATAAAATGCTGTTTACATTTATTAATATATATGTGTATATTTGCAGTATTTATAAAAAGAACTTAGCTTGCCCTTTTTTCTGTGTGAGTGAATATATCTAATTTTTTAACATTTAGTGGGATGTCTTGATGGGTGTGCATTGATGATTATAATGAAATGTTAACTGATGATTACATCTTCGTGACTATAAAACTAAGAAAATTCAGTTTAAAACATTAATTTGGAGTGTATTTTCAGAAAGAAATTATAGTTTTGATAAAATGTTCAATTATTGGGGGTCTTGAATAAGAATATCTTGATACAGATCAAAAATTGCTCTGAGCGCTACATTTTTTTAGAAGCTCCAAAATGTTGTTGCATTAAAAACTACAGTATAAGCAACTAAGTAGTCTCTAAGGAAAGGGTGCAAAGTTTTTAGTTGCCATGGACACTTAAAACGAAGTCTACACCATTGGAACTTGCGAATGTGTTAGAAAAAGTAAGTTTGTTTATTGTTTTTGTTTAAAGTTCTCAAAAACAAACTACTGTAAAATTTTTTCATCTTTGTCACCTTTTTTTATGCCTTTTTTTATAAGCTGCACAGTTTACTTCAAAGTTTTATTTCTTGTTCTGGTTCTGTTCCATATAAAATTATCCCTGTTCAGTTAAATTGTGTATGTACGAACGCCAGTTTTTCTCACTTTTCTCAACAAACACCTCAAATTTTGAATATGAATCTGTTATTTATCAAAATGCAAAGAATGGGAATTATCACTTTACTAAACAGCGTACAACCAATAGAGCGAAAAAATTTCCAGACAGGGGTTCGATCCCGGGTCCCCTGGTATAGCGCACTAAGTGCTTTACCAATTAAGCCATCCGGACGACATCCAGTCTAGAATTCTCTCACTCTTATATGGCTAGGCTACAACCTTGCAGCACAAGATGGAATGCCAATCATTAGCACAACTCCTAGTGGCATACATGAGACAAATCAAACCCCGTATCGGTGAATATTTATATACTAATTAATTTTTCAGCTGAGCTCAAATTACGCTGTAAATTACTGAAATATTAAGGATGTGAATTATCACTTTACTAAACAGCGTACAACCAATAGAGTGAAAAAATGTCCAAACCGGGGTTCGATCCTGAGTCTCTTGGTATAGCACACCAAGTGCTTCACCAATTAAGCCATCCAGACAACATCCGGTCTAGCATTCTCTCACTCATATATGGCTAGGCTACAACCTTGCAGCACAAGATGGAACATCAATTTCAGCTCTGCTGAAAAATTAATTAGTATATAAATATTCACCGATACTAGGTTTGATTTGTCTCATGTATGAAACTAGGAGTTGTGCTAATGATTGACGTTCCATCTTGTGCTGCAAGGTTGTAGCCTAGCCATATAAGAGTGAGAGAATGCTAGACCGGATGTTGTCCGGATGGCTTAATTGGTAAAGCACTTGGTGCGCTATACCAAGGGGCCCAGGATTGAACCCTGGTCTGGACATTTTTTCACTCTATTGGTTGTACGCTGCTTAGTAAAGTGATAATTCACATCCTTTGTAGTTCAGTAATTTACAGCGTAATTTCAGCTCTGCTGAAAAATTAATTAGTATATAAATACGTTATTTATCACTTTGCACATGTAGGCAATTGCTATATCACTTGACTCTCATTGCAAGAAAAGTACGGGGTGAAAGTGGCAGTGAGCAAAGATGATCGTAAGGGATGCGAACTTGAAAGTTGTCTCCAACCAGACAGAGGTAGCAGTAGGTAGGATTGAGATAGGGTGAACTCTAATCCCTGTAACATCATCTATGACTTAATGGATGAACTGGACATTATAATAAAATGCCCAAAGGAGCAACGAACCCTTTGGAAATAGAATTATAGGGAAGAATGTTATCACATTACAGTACTAGTAAAAAGGTTGTTCTGTATTTTCTTAGAAGTATTTTATATAGCGGTAGAATGACAAATATACAAAGAATTCATACAAAATCATTTTTAGTAGAAATATGAATCTGAGAGCAATTGGGGAATTACTCTCCTAAAGTCACATAAAGGCTCAAATTTTTAAGGCTAACTACTCCCTGTTCAATATACTCATAAAGATAATTTAAAGCTATGATGCTTTACCACATTTCAGAATTAAGTAAAAAAGACTAAAAGGATATAAGACAGCTTGTTTATTTATATCTAAGATCAGGTTCTAGTATTTAGAGGGCTCCACAGACCAAACCAGGTCAATAATGGATTTTATATGAACTGGGCTGGGTTGGGGGGTCACAACTTTAGCATTTATACCGGGCCAGACATGGGCTTAGAAATTTCAGTCCGTGCAGACTTCTAGGAAAAATGAAGTCTAGGCCAGGCTCAACCCATAAAAAAAAAGTGTGATCTTTCTGGCCATGCTTGTTTCTTTATATCTAAGATCAGGTTCTAGTATTTAGAGGGCTCCACAGACCAAACCAGGTCAATAATGGATTTTATATGGGCTGTGCTGGGTTGGGGGTCACACCTTTAGCATTTATACTGGGCCAGACACGGGCTTAGAAATTTCAGTCCGTGCAGACTTCTAGGAAAAATGAAGTCTAGGCCAGGCTCAACCCATAAAAAAAAAAAGTGTGGTCTTTCCGGCCATGCTTCAGACTAGGCCCATTCCTGTTTAGACCTCTAATGTCGGTTAACAGACCCTTTATTAGGTTTGTTTCCAAAGCGGGTGGGGGCTATCACCCTATTGCCCCCACCCCCTTTAGATCTGCCACTGACAGCATTTAGAATTAGAATACCTGCTGTCTCTCTAGAAGCACATTTGCCAGGTGACGTCCAACTTCTGCAGAGCGTCTAACACACACACCCCAAGGGTTATCAATTACACCTGCCACAGTAACTAGAGTAGCAGGCCAAGTTATGGCAGCTATTAAACCTGAAAAGAAAATTCAAAATAAATTATCATTACACAGCTTTACAGAAAAGTTATAACAATGTTATTCAAAATAAAGTTACTAAATGAATAATTAATCAACATATCTACATTGTACTGTGTAAAACACATATTAAACTTTTGTTTCCATCCCATCTGCGATCAAAGATAAATTCTGCATGATTTTTCTACTTGACATCATCAAAATTTAAATGCTGAAATATTTTAAGATTTTTATAAATGTAAAAATAATATTCTACAGTAAGCAACTATAAGTTGTTAACTTTTATAGACACATATAGCAAAACTATAAATGTGACATTATTTGAACTGAATTTCACACCCATAAATTTATTAATACTCAAAATATAGTTCTAAAAATAAAATTATTTTAATGCAAACAAAGTGAGAAAACATATTAAAAAACCTCGTTAAAATTCCTAAATAAATGCATAAATTTAAGAGACAGGCTGTGACAACGGGCATCTAGTATTTTCTAAGAATGTAGGCTGAATTATTCATTTAACAAGAAGAATTATTTTTAATATTTTTTATTCATTAGTTTTTCTTCTTTTTTAAAATTAACAATGTCAGTTTTTTTTCTTGACTTAACAAAGATGATTTCCTAACCTTTTTTACATTAATGAAAGAAAGTTTTCTTTGTATGTGTGTATCTGTTTGTTGGTGATAGCTAGGTAAATCTATCACACATAGAGGTCTTCAAATTTGGATAAGGATAGACGAAGACAGGTCCAAATGTACCCGAGCCTCAGATTTTGGATATTTTTATTAGATTTATTTTTTATTTTCTATTGAATGAAGCAATTTGGGCATTTCCTCGATATTTGAAGTTCACCTGTGATTATGACTTACTCGTAAAATCAAGCAATTTGCACATTTCCTTGTTAGTTGAAGTTCACCTATGGTTATGACTTACTCATAAAATCAATCTAAATTCAATCTTTTTGCCCAATACAGTACATTTTCTCCTTTTTTCAATAAAGTTTATTCAAAATTCGTACAGTGATTTTCAATATTTTTGCAATAATTTTTAAGTGCCAGTTTTGTCGAAAATGAGAAGTTTGTTTTTTATAAACTAATTTCTAGTTGACATTTTATCCACCCATATTACATTTTATATCAGACTTTTGGTAATCAACTAAAAGAATAATAATATGAAATAGTTAAAAAAAAAAAATGTTAATAAAGAAAGTAAGACCATCGATTTTTTTCTCTGAAATGCCACAAAATTTCAATAAGGTATATATATATATACATTTAGGGCATAGAGGGAGGTTTATTTGGAAAAATAGACTAGTGTAGTGAGGTAAAGGGTGGCCATTATTAGAGTATAGGTGTTTAGAGCTCAATTATAAAGAATGTACTGGAGAAAACATAACACCATTTCATTTACGTACTATTTTGACCATGGCATATCGATTTATATAAAAAGAGTTCTGAAAAGGAGAAATTTTGAGATTTTATGCTTATTAATGGTCATAAAGTGAACATTCTTCCTCCCTCCCCTAAAGAACTCCATAATCTCCTCTCCCTGGAACTACAGAAATAGGTCCCAAAGAAAAATGTCTGAATTCAACACTGTGTCAATAGATTAAAGGTTTTCATATGGTGAACATAATGCAGATTGCTGTTATAATGTTTTATATTTTTGTAAAGATAAAATTATTTTACAAAACACAGAACAGATAAATCATCAACTTTTTTCTATTAATCATAAGCACTTTTTTCCACCAAGGTAAATTTAGTAATCACTAAACTTTCTCTACAATGTACATTATTCTAATTCCAATATACAATGTATATATTCTAATAATTAAAGTACCACTGTTATACACCAACAATTATGAAATGCACCAAAATATGGTGTATTTCTACTCAATCGAAACAGAGATACAGCTATAATGTTCATCACAAAAAATAGCACAGAAGCATCTCTTGTTGAGTAAACAAAGCCAAATTAGAATCCATATAATTTTTAATAAACATTTTACATATTAAATTTGGTGAAATTCCATTTCATAGAGGCTGATATACAGCTATCATAGAAATTGTATCACAGAATACAAGTGCTACTTGTTGGAGAGTATACATCCAAACCTAACAGGGCCAATTTATGTCAAGGTCAAACAGAATATGAAATTTGATGATATTCCGAGCATTATTTCTTGAGATAGTGAGCCCACAAAATTTGTGTCACATACAGACAGACATTTTCCAAAAATAATCAATTTTTTTCAAAATATCCCAAAACTCTTAAATCCATAAAAAAAAAAACAGAAGTTGAAAATCTTCACAAATCTAATTCTTTCTTCTTATGCATATAGAAGAAAGTAAAAAAGAAAAAATACTAGGAAATTATGTCTATTTAATCCTATTGTAATACAACATTTTCCAAATGTCTTAAAAAATTTATAGCCTATTGTAATTAATATTAATAGTACCCAAAATAATTATATTTGTTAGATTTCAGCACACAATATATTTGTTAAATTGCAATAAACATTCATTTTCATCCTTTGGATAGCTACTTTTAATTTTTTAAACCTAACTAGTCGGATGTGCCAATTCCAAAACTTTCTTCTATCTCATACACGTTAATATTTCAAAAAGCTTACTTTTTTTAATTATGCATTTTAGAATCCAAAAATGCAGCATAGCAGCGTTGCCTGTTATATGATTTACACGAAAACCTAATCAGCACCAACTTATGTCAAGGTCTAACAGAACACGATGTTTGATGAAATTCTGTGCATTAATTCTTGAGACATGACTATCGCTAAAACTGTGTAAATCCTGAAAAATGCAGCATAACAGTGTAACCTGTAGGGCTATTTACACCAAAACATAATCAGCAACAACTTATGTCAACGTCTAACTGAATCTGAAGTTTAATGAAAATCCGTGCATTAGTTTTTGAGATAGGGCTATTGCGGAAATTGTGAAAAAACAGGATAGCAGCGCCACCTGTTGGGAAATTTATACCAAAAATGAATCAGCACCAATTTATATCAAGGTCTAACTGAATCTAAAGTTTTATTTAATTCTGTGCATTAGGTCTTGTGATATGACTATCGCTAAAATCGTGTAAATCTTGAAAAAAAACAGCTAAGCAGCACCACCTGTTGGGAGATTTACACCAAACCTAATAAACAGCAACTTATGTCACCGTCTAACTGAATCTGAAGTTTGATGAAATTAGGTGCATTAGTTCTTGAGATATAGCTATCGTGAAAAATTCAGCATAATAGCACCACCTGTTGAGTGATTTACATAAAAACTAATCTCAGCACCAATTTATATCAAGGTCTAGCTGAACCTGAAGTTTTACTAGGACTTCCCTCAAAGGGATTAGTCTGAGTGATATTTCTCAGAACATAGGGTTAACAATTACGATATAAAGAAGATACAATGTGTGAAAAAGAGCAAATTAAATGATAGAATTACAAAATATCATATATAAATTCATATATACTGTTATGTTTTCATATATATATATATATATATATATATATATATATATAATTTGGAAAATAATCTCATTTTCTTAAGTTGGAATAGCTCAAAAATTTAAAAAACAAACAAACAAACAAACAACAACAACAACAACAAAAAGTCGGATTTTTTTTAAAACGCCAAGCTTTTTAAATTCATGTAATCAGATTTGCAGCCGAGAGCGTATTTTAGCAAGCGTAGTTTAACGCAAATTTAATTTCATTGTTGAAACATTTTCTTTGTGACAAATTTTTACATTTGAATTTAAAAATTTTCCTCCTTGTTTATTTGTATAACTATTTATAGAAACTCATACACTTCAAACCACATTGATAACAAGCTTTACTACAAACCTGATTACGAAACTGTAGCCTAAATTCCTACTAAAGTAATATAAAAAATCTTTCGATGACTTCTGTAAAAATCAAATTGAAAAAAATACATATATTTCAAAGATAATACTTCTTGATTATTTTCTAGGAGACTCTACCCCTTGCGCTTTTACTGCGTCAAACCTCAGACTTTTCTTTTGCCTGTCTGTCTGTCTCTCTCTACAATCTGTTTGTTTCCCTATCCGTTCTTCTATCCATCTCCATACCCGATTGACTGTCTCTCTACACGTTTCGCTACATGTCGTATATTTCCCTACTGGTCTCTCTACCCATTTATCTGTTTCTCTAACCATCGCTGTCTAACTACTTTTATGTCTAGCCGTGTGTCTATACTGTATTTCTCTCCGTACCCATCTGTCGACTGCCTCTCTACTCGTCTGTATACCCGTCTCACTATCCATGTGTTTTTCCACCGCATCTTTAAGCGTCTCGCTACCCATCTGTCTATCTGTTTCTCTAACTGTCTCGCTTCCCGTTTCACTATCCGTCTCTCGACACGTCTGTCTGTCTATATACCCCCTCTCTCTACCCGTCTGTCAACTCGTCGCTGTACTCGTCTCTCTATTCCCCACGCTACCCGTCTCGCAACCTTTCCCTCTACATGTCTGTCTACCGGCCTGGCTACTCGTGTCTGTACCCATCTCCCTACCTATCTCGCTACCCCTCTGGCAACCCTCTTTTGTCTCAGTACCCGTCTGTCTATTCGTTTCGCTACCCGTTAGCTTATCTATGTCGCTATCCGTCTCTACCCGTCTCTCTACCCGTTCGTTTACACGTCTCTGTACATCTCGCCACCTTCCCAATATTTAAACAATTTAGTATACAGAAGCTGTTCATCTGTTATTAAATGCAAACAGAAGTAATTTATCTAATAAGTGTAATCAGATGCAATTTTTTTAAATACATACATATACCAGTATAATAATTCATCAGGTTTATTTTCATTGTAGTTTATGTCATTTGGCAGTAAATCTGAACTTATTAAAACCGAACTGCGTTAAGCTTTTTAAAAAAGCCCCAAGGTCCGTATAACTGGGAAGGAAAAGTACCCTAAGGGCTACAATATACATGTTATTAAGTTAAGTGAAAGTTTCGTAATCGAGTTCGCAACAATTGCTTATGTTAGAAAGCGTGGCTTAACGCCATTTTAAATTCATTTCTGTAACTTCCTTTTACTTTTTTTTTTTGAGGGCGGGTGGGGAGGGTTCCAAATATTTACACTTAAATTCAAAGTATTACCCCCATGCTAATATTAGTGTTGTTTGTATTATTATGACCGAGCTTCATTCGAAACAAATGTAAAAGACTTCTTCCACAGTTTTTTTTTTCTAGGAGAAACTTCCGTAAATGGGCCCAAAGCTAATCGGAGAATTTAATATCATTATTGTTTGTAACTCTTATAGAGTTAAAACAATATTGTTGCTAGCATTACTCTTGTTTGAGACCAACCTTGTTTGTGTATCTGAATGGGGAAAAGTTCTGTATCATGTGCTGATTGGCACGATTGGCGAAAAAAATTAAAAATGGTGCTTAAAGGCAGTTTTAGCATCTTACCAAAATTTCCTAGAGAGAGGAAAAATATGTTTTTCAAGTATTTACAAATATACATTTATTAAACCCTGTTTTTGCGTCATCTTAAAAATATAAGTACGATGCTAAAATAAAATTTTATTGCCATTTTCGATATTTTAATGAAAATACATAACAAACATATATAACAAAACTAAGAGACATTTTTGTGATAAATAATTGTTGTTGTCAGGGGGGGGGGGGGGGGGGAAATTGTAAACAGTTAATAAGCGAATTAACAGATTACCGAAAATAACTTGTGGGAATTATAAATAACTTTTAAAATCTTAAAATGGAGAAGTGGTCCGTATAAAAATGCAAAACATAATACGCCTGATACAAGTATTTTTTAATTTTTTGATATTTCCAAAAGAACAGATAAAAGGGTAAAACTCCCGGCGAAGATGTCATATACTCACCACGTTGGCGCGATTTTCCCCCTGCCAATTTGGCAAAAACTGTTTGTTGTGTTTATTTACTTTTATTTTTTATTTTAATTCTATAGATTATTTTTATATGTATGTCAATATTTATTGATATCAAACTATTATTTATTTATTTTTATTTCCTTTTTTAAAATAGTAGAAGTTACGTTTATTACGTTATTTTATTTTTATATTGAAATAAAAAATCGCGTGCTATTATTGCCTGATATTTGTGACTAAAATTCAAAAACAAAGTTTTCGCCAAATTGGTGGGGGAAAAAATCGCGCCAACGTGGTGCGTATATGACATCTGTCATTTCACTTATGTATTGGTACTTTTATGTTAACTTGGCGCAGTTGATAACTCGCCAAATATTGTTCTCATAACATCTTTATATTTCATTAATTTCATTTAACGGTACTTGCGTATTATCCGTGCCAGTTTTAAGCCAACTGCGCTAATGGAGCCAATATTACTAATTATATTAACCCTTATATATTTTTTTCTTGCTACATGGTACATGCCTGTGAATAATCTATAATATTATTCTTTCTTATTTACTATGCTATTTACCATTTATTAATTTTACTATAATAATGTTATTTACTATTTTTAACAATGTTAAAAATTTAATAAACATATATTACATTTTATTTATTTTATATTAATTACCATTTTTAACTATGTTATTTGATAATGTTAAATTACTGTGTTTGAAAACATGATTGGCAACGATAAATAAGATTGGTACTTGGCAGCCATTTTTGGCGATCAATCTCCTGTCACGGATAATACGTAAGTACCCATTTAACTATAAACCTTTCACTCATTTCATTTGAAATACATACATTAAAAATTCATGTCTTCCACTCATTTAATTTAAAATACATGCCTTTCACTAATTCCATTTAAAATACTAAGAAGAAAATAAAAAGAAATAATGTCGCAAATCAAAATCTTTTATTTAAACATCATAGAATTGATTCCTATTTACACACGCGAAATAAAAAGCTGCCAATGTTGAGATTCGCGCCAAATCTCTAATACAAAGTTATTGCGGATTTTTTTCTTTCAAACAGAAAAAAATCCAGATTAATTTTCCATTTTTAATAAATGGAAATATGTTTTATTGTACTGATATTGTATTGTATTGGGCGTGCATATTTTTTTGCTCCATGTTACTCCATGAACTTTTAAAATCTTATTATTTACGAAAATCTCCGCCGGTGAAAATGACGTATGTACTAAATTTTAGTGACGTATGTACTTTAATTGTGCTTTTTTATCTATTTTTTAAATATAATTTCCAAACGGTTTGACATTTATTCTTGGTAATAAATAGACGTCGTTGTCACCTTTATAGGTACCTGCTGTAAAAATTTGAACGAAATCCGTTAAATATTGTTTGAGTTATGCTTGACGAAAGGTTTTAATATCCATCGTAGCTATATATGGGGCAAAGTAATACTGCGCTGTGTATGAGTCTTCGTTGCACTCAGACAATTAAATTTTGTGTTTTAGTTCTTGAGATAAAGCACCCCCACAAAATTTTTGTCACATACAGATTCACAGACAGACATTTTCTAAAAGCAGTAAATTGTGTTCAAGATCTTCTAAAATGTATAAATCTGTCAAAAACTGGATGAATCCAACACTTTCTTCTTGTAAAAACATAAGTAAAAAAAAACTTTGAGCATGAAATATCTATATACATCACATACGCACTAGAGATGAGACGGGCTCGGGCTTGATTTTTATACCAGCCTTCGGGCCCGGGCTCAATCTTTGAGAAACTGACAATTTTATTTATTCTCATATAGGAAAAATAAAAATAGCCCTTTTTACCTTAAAAAAATTACATATTCTATTTCAAGACGTTTTAATGTTATTTTGATCAAAAATGAATAAAAGAGTAAGTAATTTTTTTTTTTTTTACTTTTCTAGTATTAGAATGCTACTTTTAAAAGAAAATTTACAATATTTGTGATGCGACTGGGTGATATGGCGCCACTAGGACAGTAGGATATTTTTTAATTAGAACGTTTTATTTTTTTAGAGATCTAACGCGAAATGAATATTTTTTTTTGCTTGTTTTTAGTCAATCAGCAATAGATTAGGTTTGCAAATTTTTAGTCTTCTATCGTGTGCGAGTCATAATCGCTCTTCATATGAAAATAACATTAGTAATTCTATTTTTAATTATGAATGCTGCTCCTGCTAAAGCTCTGTTCTGAACATTTACGAAGTCACTTTCATTCGTAAGTAGATATAATTGTCATGTATTGTTATTCCGATAGAAAGCAATCAAACAGTGTTTTCACTTTTCCTATAAAAGCATAGGATCTTTCAGATAACAGTGTAAAATTTTTAATTTAAGCTACTTTTCAGGAACACAAAATATTGCTTTAATTAAGGTATCAATTATAATTTGCGAAAAAAACCTTTTATAAAAAATAGAAAATGTTGTTCGATTCTTTGGCATAGAAATAGTAATTTCTGAAAATTTCATGTATTTATGCATAAAAATGCACTTTGTTAATGTGTCCATCAGATTTGCTTGTTCGGAGAGAAAAATATGAACATCCTTTTAAGGAAGTATCTTTTTATTTGATACCAAACTTCTCTTTTGATAAGATTGAATGTAAATTTCATAAAATTAATTATGTCCATGGGATTAACAGTTATTTTAAAGTACAGAGTTTTTAAAAATGAGATATTACTTTTAAAACAATTTTTAAATATTATGCAATTTTTTTTGGTATCGGATTCGGACGGGCTCAGATTTAAAATCGTCGGGTTCGGGCGGGCCTGGGCTCCGAAAAGAGAGCCCGAACTCATCTCTAATGCACACAACCAAATTTTTTGCAATAAAACAAATGACTCTTTACAAAACAAAGACAACATGATTTCCATTTTGTTTTTAAATATTTGGCATATAAAAGAAAGAGATTAAATATAGTATATTTTACACAAATGGTTGTTTGCTATATTCTAAATAAAAACATAAGCCCAGCTTTACTCCACTGAATGAGGATCATAGCATGGGAGGAAACGAAAGGAAAAACAGTTTAGTGTCAGTATCTGTCTGATCTCACACACCTTCAAAGATTGGTTTGATTCGTTCAACATAAATGATTTTTGATACAATCGGATCAATACCAATAGAAATTGGTTGACTGGAGTCATCGAGAAACAATTGACACACTAAAAAACAAATGAGATATTTAAACAATTGAGATACTCAATTAAAACATCTTGGCATTGCCCAACACTAATTAATACAACACACATAACATTAAAAGTAAGTAAATAAATATATGTGCACTATTACATCTATTTTCTTCCAATGAGAAATTGCATGTTTTCCCTTAAAATAAAAGTACCTTTTATTTTAGCTGTAACATTTTTATTTTATTATTTATAGCCATACGTTTTAAACACATGGTTATATCTTGACTGAGCTGAACTATTACTATTATGAATTACTCTATTTACATAACTTTTTCAATTTAAAAAAAATTAAATATTTAATTCTGTTAAGTTAAAGTTAATTTGATAAATCATAAGATTTATAAGATAGGGAATGAGGAAGTAATTTCTACATAGCCACATTATGGAGCTCAAAGGAAATTGTTTCTTCTGTACCAATTTCTGAACAAACTTACCACTAAGAAATAAAACAATTTTTTCCGACTTTTTCTGAAAGTTTCGAGTTATTCCATTTTTTTAATCACTGGTTTATTGTTATGTCACTTTTTGCTCTTGTAACAATAGGTAAAAGAAACTGTATAGTCATCCTGTGCTACAATGCAGCATATCATGCTTTAACCTGGTTCATATCAACTGATTATGGATGTAGAAATATTAAAATAATTTATCATTCATCTTATTTAAAAATATATATTTTTAAAGTATTTTTTATTTATAGAAAAAAGATCAGATCTTGAGTTATGTCACTGTTTTAAAAGAAGTAATAATATTTCATGTTTTACACAATTTCATAAAATATATACCTGATAAAATAGTATATTTTAAAGCTTCTTGAGCTGCATATGTTACAGCAAAGCTGAATAAGTAATCAATAGCTCGCCCTAACTCCAATAGATATGTGGATTCATATCTGAGACAATACTGCTCTCTAGAATTCATAAGAGTTAGCCAGGGCTCTTCAAATGCATCTGAAATCACAATATTTTAATGGAATTAAAATAACTAAAAGCTTTACAAATTCTTAACTGTCACACAACAATTTATGTTATTAAAATAAGCTGAAAACAAAAAGAAATAGTTCAAGGAACATTCATAATAAAAACAGATATCAAACAGCATTTAATTATATAGTTAAGCAACCAATTTACACAGTCAAACAGGAACTATTCATCAAGTTTATAATCAAATCAAACCTGTTAAACCCAGAAGAATACAGACACAGCATCAGAAAACAACATTTATCTGCAATATCAATGATATCTGCTATCGAGAAAATGATAGAAACCTAATGTTCCTGTTAAACATGCTGCACACTTCCCTTTTTTAAAAACCGCAATGCCTTTTTTATAAGTAAACAAGAGCAAAAAATTGTGCCAAGCATAGATTATGAAACACTTTCCAACACATCCAGAAAACTAATGAAACTTCACCATTAAACAAGGTGAAAGAAGATATGTAAGTATACAGTATAGGAAACCTATAATACATTTAAAAGTCCAGTTTTAGCAATTACCTTCCATACAGTGGTGGTCAGAATTATAAGAACAACTGAAAATTGCACAGAAAAAATTTATTTCTGAACTAAATAAAGTGAAATTTATACATAAAATACTTTTTTATGCTAGAAATCATTATAGAATGCAAAACATTGGGAAATGCAAAATATGAATGTTTTGGCATAATTAACAAAATATGTCATTGTAAGAGTTGGACAAAATTATAAGGACAATGAATGTTTTTGCCTGAAACACACTAATAATTAATAATCTCCCCCTTCTTCTCAATCACTTTTATCAGTCTTGACGTCATGGAGTTTGACAGTTTCTTCAGAACGTTCTAGGAAATTTTTGACCAGGCGTTTTCGATGGAGGACATGAGCTCTTGCTTGTTCTCATATTTTATACCATTTTTGTATACTTTATGTGCCAGAATACCCCACAGATTTTTCATTGGATTCAGATCAGGGCTTCTGGCCGGCCAAGGAAGTAGTTTTACGAAATTAGCATCAAACCATGATTTTGAAGTTTGGGAAACATGTACTGAGGCATTGTCCTGCTGGAAGAAATAGTCTCCACTCGTTATTAACGGTGCTTCTGGTAAAAGATTATCTCCCAATACATCAACATAACTTTCAGAATTCATTCTACCCTGCACAAAAACTATTGGAGTAGTTCCACCAGTTGCGAAACCTCCCCAGACCATTACGGAGCCACCTCCAAATGCACGCTTTGAGAAAATTTCTTTTTCTCTACGGATATCATACCAGAAGTAGAGAAAACCATCTGGTCCATCCAAATTAAACTTTTTCTCATCGGAAAAGACAACATCATCCCACTTTTTCCCCATAGTAATGTATTTTTTTGGCAAACTCCACCCTCAGTCTCTTATGAACTTTTGTAAGAGGCGGTCGTGACATATGTTTGCCATAGCGAACCTTTTTTTCTTTTTATAAAACACGTCGAACAGTTCGAGCGCTGCATTCTAAGTTCAATTCATGTTTTATTTCTGTTGACGTTTGTTTTTTGGAGCAAGCTTGCCTTATTATCGTTCTTTTCTCCCGTACAGAAACAGAAGATGGCCTACCTGTATGTCTTTGCCGTCCATATTTACCGGGATTTTTAAGATAATTGTAAATAACCGTTCTTGATCTATTAAGCTTCATCGCAATTTGACGTACAGAAAGTCCTGAACTTTTAAATGCATCCACTTTCCCTTTCTCAAACTCCAAAAGCTTTGTAACTAGCGGCATGACTGAAAAACAGAATATGACGAACTTAAACGCTTACTATGCATTTTTATCGTCTGGAAGTTCCGTGTGCAGAGCAAAAAATATGCAAATTTTACTTTTTAGAACACACAAATACAGTTGTTCATATAATTTTGTCCATATCACATGACTCGATAAATCCATAATACATTTTATAAATATGAATTTTCCACATATTTCCATAAAAACTTATAAAAATATTCTTAATTTTTCATTGTTTTTCAGCTATTAAATTTGCATAACTTTCAGGCCAAGTGCAGCCAAGATTTGGCGATTTTTGCCTTGTCCTTATAATTTTGACCACCACTGTAGTCAAAAATGTAGTTGAATAATTTTGTGTGGCCTTGTATATGATCTATAGATTTGGATATATACTACATAGCATGATAAAATTTAATTCCTTAAGAAAATTCACATTTAGCAATTTTCGCCAATCAATGGAAATTCACTAGAAATATTTTGTACAACCCTGTACATTATCTAAAGACTTTTGAACATACCCCATATTAAGCTAAAATTTAATTCAGGTAAAAAACACATAAGGCAACTTAAAACAAACTTCCAGCAATTACCAACCATAAACCATAATTTACCTTGTTCTTTGCACAGCCCTGTATATGAATTAAAAAAAAAAGTAACTTGCAAAGCAAATTAAAAAAATTAATTTATTTCCATATTGTTAAGCACGAGAAGGGACAGATATTAAAATTATTTTATTTAGTCAATGCTACAATAATGTTGCATTTTTATATTAAATCTTGTTCAGTCTATTTAATTTAAAAAAAATAAATTTAAATTAGAAACATGATATTAAAGCAACTTTAAAACATTTCATTTAGTTGAAATGAAATCTAAATAAATCTTCAACTTTTTAAATTATTTGTACTTCTCATGTTTCTTGTCTGTTAGAATTTGTTACAATACAAATTTTGCATAATGCATGTAAAACTGAAAAAAAAAGTTGAAGATTTATTTAGGTTTCATTTCAACTAAATGAAATGTTTTAAAGTTGCTTTAATATCATGTTTCAAATTTAAATTTAATTTTTTAAGATTAAATAGACTGAACAAGATTTAATATAAAAATGCAACATTATTGTAGCATTGACTAAATAAAATAATTTTAATATCTGTCCCTTCTCGGGCTTAACAATATGGAAATAAATTAATTTTTTTAATTTGCTTTGCAAGTTACTTTTTTTTTAATATCTCAAGTTTTTTAATAACAAATTAATATGAAGCAGATAAGATTCACACGAGGCAAGTGTATGTAAAAGACTGCACAGATCAAAATCAGTATTGGTAATATGAAATATACAGTTCAAACATTGATTATTCTGTAAACAATTAAAATAATAAAAGTAATTTTTAATTAAAAAAATATATAACGGACTTCAACGGATTGTTTCTCATATTCATAATGATAATAATAAACGAATCATGTTCATTTTTGCAAATAATTTTATTCCATTGTGCAAAATACGTTTGCAACCACTTTGGAAAGAGACACTAGTAAGTGGTGTGTGAAAGCTATCGATAAAATCTTATGTTGTTTTATTACATAATAAGAAGTATAAAAATAATAACGAGTATATATGAGCAGAATTTCTTGAATATAATTGTAAACAGTGAATGTGTCAAGAGTTTTTGTTATATAATACAAATAATAAGAAAACAAGCTGGCTTCGCCCGCTAGCGGGCCCTTAATTTACGTCGGTGCCTCGAATCTTGTAAAACCTCGAACCGAACGAACCTTCGACCTGCTGCCTTCGGCACCGTATACCGATCTTGCTGCGCACTCACCGGATAATCCCTTAATTTGCACATTGAATACTATAAAAATCTAACCGAACGAACCTCCGATCCGGGTCCCCGCTGCTTTCGGCACCGTATACCGGTCGTGCTACGTACACACCGGATGATCCCTTAATTGGCACATCGAATAGTATAAACCTCTAACTGAACGAACCTCCGACTCGAGTCCCCGCTGCATGCGGCACCGTATAGCAGTCGTGCTGCGCACGTGCTGCATAATATGATTAAGCGGTCACAGACCTTTCCAATGATATATCCCATGAGGGGTGTGTGCAAAATTTAGCAAAGAACCCCCTTGGGGGGCAAAAGGGGGGGGTGGATACCGGATATACATAATCGGATTAAGCGGTCTCAGACCTTTCCAACGATATATCACATGAGGGGTATCGGTAAAATTTAGAAAAGGGCCCCCCTTGGGGGGGTGCAAAGTGGGCGATGGACACCGGAGATGCATAATATGATTAAGCGGTCACAGACCTTTCCAACGATATATCACATGAGGAATGTGTGCAAAATTTAGAAAAGTACCCCCTTGGGGGGGGGGGGGGACACCGGAGATACATATTATCTTTAAACAGTCTCAGATCTTTACGACGATATATCACATGAGAAGTATCGGTAAAATTTAGAAAAGTGCCCCCCTTGGGTTGGGCAAAGTGGTGGGATGGACACCAAAGATGCATAATATGATTAAGCGGTCACAGACCGTTCCAACGATATATCACATGAGGGGTGTGTGCAAAATTTAGAAAAGCATCCCCTTGGGGGGGGGGGGGGCAAAGTGGGGGATGGACACCGGAGATACATAATATGATTAAGCGGTCTCAGATCTTTCCAACGATATATCACATGAGGGGTATCGGTAAAATTTAGAAAAGTGCCCCCATTGGGGGGTGGGGGGGGCAAAGTGGGCGTTGGACACCGGAGATGCATAATATGATTAAGCGGTTTCAGACCTTTCCAACGATATGTCACATGAGTGGTGTCGGCAAAATTTAGAAAATCCCTCCTTGAGGGCTGAACGCGATCCCCCCCCCTCCCCATAAATTTTGACGCAGCTTCATTTAAAAAAAAAAATGTTATGTGTTATAAAATATCGTAAAGTTTAAAACAGATCGCTTTATTGTATTTCCTAATTGTGTTCGCGCCCTTCCCCCTCCTCTCCCGAAAGGGCAAACCCCCCCCCCCCCCCCCCTCCTCCACATAATTTTTTACACGGCCTAAGGTCTAATTATTAAAATCATAATATCTCGTCCGCACTGTAATAGAAAGCTTCAATTTACCCATAATGTAGTTTAAACAGATTGGATGAATAGTCGAAAATAATCTATCTTCCTGGTCAAAGTGCTAGTCGAAGGCTGACAGGTCTCTAAAGAAAGTAACAACACCAGAATTTAGAGTTTTTTGATTGGAGGATTTATTTTTTTACAGAATTAGGTGTTTTGAAGAAAATTTGTGGAAGCGTGTACAAAAAGTGGGAAAAACTCTAGTAAAATAACTCGTTCAACGGGATTTCCTGTGTTAGAATAGCATGGGGAAGTCGCACTGGAAATAAATAAGCCTTGCGCTACCGCGCAAGGCTTAATATATTTATTTGCCACAAACTTTTATAAGTCTACTAACTATAGTTCAGCAGGAAAATGTGTAACACAATTTAAAACTATCCTAAGCAATTCACTCCCATAATCTGTAATACTTATGAATGCCCCTGTGTAGCCCTGCATATGATCAACCAAATTTATACACACCATGTCCTATGCAAAAATTTAGTTAAACTTAAAAACGCAAACCAACGTTGAAAACACACTTATCGCACATAGACTGTAATAATTGCATGTATACTGTAACTGATATCTTTTGTGTGTCCCTGTAAATGAAAGATAAACGCAATGAACACCGTACTTTTAAGTGAGCAATTTATAGTAAAACCTCAGTGTATAAATTTCATTATGTTTGAAATAGTCAAACATCATTAAATTATACTGCAAATGATTTTTCCCCGTAGAACAATGTGCAACAGAATTCTTTTGTGTGACCCAGTAAATCCTAATAATATTATAAATGCAATTGTGTGTGTAAATGTTTGGCTAAAGTAAACTTCAAAAAGAAGGAGTTAATGGCCAGTATCTTTGTATATAGATGAATTATAACCCCGAAATGAATATACGGTAGGGTTATTTATTATTTTCATGGTGTTATTAGGTATCATGTTTTTCAGTGTTTATTAGGTGTTATTTATTATTTTCAAATATTTTTCTTAATAATTCAAAATTTCATCATTTTCATAGAGAATTAATGAATACTTTTCCTGTAAAATTTAATTCATTATTTTACGTTGCTAAGCATAAAGAAGCTTCAAAAAGGTTTCATTGCCAATAAATACGAAACCTGGAATAATATTTTTTCCTCAACAATTATTTTACACATGAAAAATTTTTACGTGAAAAATTAAAAAAAATTAAGAATTGCAAATAAGATTAAATGACGTAATATCTATATACAGTGGTAGCCAAAAGTTTGGACATTTTTTGAAAGTTTCATGTTTTTCAAATTTGTGTGCTTGTAGAATATATTAATTTTCACTTAAATACAAATGTTTATATATCAAATTGAAGGTAATTTAATGTAGAATTTAATAATAAAAACAGTATTACAAAAAAAGTTATACTCATTTTAGTAGAACAAACAAACACAAATCGTTTTGAATAAGGACGTGTTTTGTAATAAAAGCCTACTAGCCAATCACAAACACTGTTCTGAGGACCAATCAAATGTCTGTAACTATAGTTTAGGTTATTTGGATGGTAAAAGAGTTATTGTTGTGGAAATATTTTGTGGAATGATGCATACTCGTACAATTAAATAGAGTATTGATGTTTTTGAATATTTAAAGTCCTTTTTTTAAATTAAACTAATTTTAAACAATGTCATCAACAAGAAGAACTAATTGGACATCTACAAAAAGAAGCCAAATTGTCATATTGAGAGAAAATGGCCTCTCTTATGCTGAAATTGCAAGACAAGTTGGTGGTTCAGTAACTTGTTCTGGTGTACGAAAGTTCTGTTTACGTTATGAAAAAAAGAAATCAGTGGAAAATAAGGCCAAATCAGGCCGAAAAAAAATGCACAAGCGCTACTGCCGATAGAAAAATTAAACGGCTAAGCTTTCAAGATAGAAAAATTTCATCAGATGCCATTAGATGTGAAATGAAAGCAGCGGGTATTGCAGTAAGTTCAAGAACAATAAGAAGAAGGTTTACAGGATTTGGACTACAAGCTAGAATTCCAAGGAAAAAACCATATTTAAATCAAAAGCAACGCGAAAAACGAGTTAAGTGGGCAAAAGAACACATTAAATGGTTAGAAAATCAATGGAAGCAAGTAATCTGGAGAGATGAGAGTAAAATATGGCTTTTTGGTAGTGATGGTAGAAAATATGTGAGACGTAGAGTAGGAGAAGCACTTCATCCTGATTGCATTGAAGCAACTACAAAAAACCCAACAAATGTCATGATTTGGGCATGTATGTCTGCAGATGGTGTGGGCCGAATTCAAGTGATTGATGACATCCTGAATGCCAAAAAATACATCGAAACTGTCCTGGAACCAAAATTGATACCTTCCATCAGGGATCTCTTCCCCAACAACGCACCATTTATTTTTCAGCAGGATTCAGCTCCATGCCACACAGCAAAAGTATGCAAAGCATGGTTTCAAAATAAAGGCATAGATATATTACCATGGCGCAGGGTTGGCTTTTTCCCGTCCAAAACTTGTTTTTCCCATCCCACCGGGAAAAACTGGTAAATACCGGGAAAAAAGTGGTAAATACCGAGAAAAAGTGGTAAATACCAGGAAAAACTTCCAAATGACAATATGTAAGAAACATTCTGGCTTTCTGAATCTGATGTGTAAAATTAAAGTTAGAAATACATAGTTATTACAAATTTCCCTTAGGTTTAAAATTATTCTGTAGGAAAGGAATACAAATAAATAAGAATTATTAAATAAAACATAAAATTTGCTCATAAAATTTTTAATAATAATGTTTCTTAAATAAATACTTTAGAACACATTAAAATAAAATTATTACACTTAAAAATATCAGTGTAATCAAGAGAAGCAATAAATAATTTGTGTTAAATTTAAATAAAAATTTGATTACTTTTTAAGTTGAACTATTAAACACAATTTTGGTTTGGTATAATATTTACGCAAAATGTTCTTTTGCATCATCAGTCCACCCTATTTGTTTAAATTTTTTGTTGTTGCCAGATTCTTGTCTAGTATATTATAGAATGCTTTAAGAATCAGTCTTTGAAGACCGATACAGATTTTCTTTAAAAAACCCACCAAGCTCCATACAAAAACAATTAACAAAAAATATATACAGCAATAATCACTTTTACCAGCACTATGGTGGAAGAATTTAAGTAAAACTGGAATAGATGCAGAATTTCTCCAATTAATGGAACATTTTCAGCATCTCTTCTACAGTGTATTTTTTCTAATTTTTCTTTCATCCGAAACATGATTAGAAATAGGTACGTGCTAGACTGGATTTACAAAAAGTCTCTGAATTAGTATTTTGTTATATGATGCTAAAATCCAATGTGAACGTGGAAGACGAAGAATATGAATACGATTGGTAAATGTTTGGGAATCTTTGTGGTGTGTAAATATTTAAATACAGGGATCACTCTAGAGAGTTTCAGAGGGGCAGCACACCTTCATGCCCTTTTCAGATAAAATCCCACCCTCCTTGCCCCTTTTCCAGGTAAAATCCTGTCTAGTATGCATTGTACTTTCCAAAATGTTTTACCTATCTTTTCTATTTAGAATGCTAGTATGGTATCTCAAGAGTAAATATTTTTCCCTCCCACCTTTATTTCTCTGCGAAATGCCCTGGTCTATCACTAATCTTGGAGTGATTCATTCTTTCCACTGACAAGACATGAAGGGTAAATAAGGGTCATTGATTCATTTCACCTTCTATAGTGAAATAGTATTACATCAGGCATTCTGGCCTTTAACCACAGGATAGCTTACAGAAATTCTGTAAAAAAAATTAAGAAGTAACTTCAGAACTTTTATTTTGTAGTCATTTGAACATGTTTAGCTAAAACCAAGAAAAAGCTATGTGGTGAATAAAAGTTTCAGTGAGAAAAATTTCTAAAGACTGTAGGAAAAGGAGAAATTGACTGTAAATAATAAACAAGGCCAAAAATGCACTAAAATGACAGGCTATTTTACAAGAAAAATCATGAACATAAGTTTAATTTTACTATTTTTAATACTTTCAAACAGCGAAGTTATGTAAATCATAAATGTTATTGCATTGTTATAAAAGCAAGGAGGACTTTGGTAGCTATGTTTTTTTTTTTTGTGTGTCGCTAGCAGTTGTCTCAACTTTCTCCTACCTCCCCCCTCGCCGGTATATTGATGTATGCACTTAATGCAAAAAGCCCTTTTTACGAAATGATGGGCCCTTTTTAACAAAATTGCCCTTATTCTGTAATGTGCACCCTGCCTTTTGATATGTTCTAGAATGATCCCTGTAAATAAATGCACTCCATTGTCCATTTTTATAGGTCTTCCTTTTCTTTTTTTTTTACCTTTCAAGCTATTTACTTAGAACTCAATTTTGACATTTTTAAAGGTTGTTTTGAATTTATATTTACATTTCTAATAATCACTTTTTCCCATGTGGGAAAAACATAGTATTTCCCAGGACGGTAAATACCGTTTTTTACCATGGTATTTACCAGTGGTGGGAAAAACCTTGCCAACCCTGCAGGAAACAGCCTTGATCTCAATCTAATTGAAAATTTGTGGCGACGTTTGAAAATTCTTGTATGAAAAAAAGTCCATCCAATAAAAGACAACTTATTGAAGCTATAATTGATTCTTGGCACCATGTGATTATGAAAGATGAACTCCAAACACTCGTTCACTCGATGAAAAGACGCTGTGAAGCTGTCTTAAAAAATAAGGGTTATCCTACTAAGTATTGATTGTGTAAGTATCACTTTAAAAAAATGCAAATCTAAGATAGATCTTACTATTAGTTGCATAACTTATTTTGTAATACAGATATTGTAATACTGTTTTTATTATTAAATTCTACATTAAATTACCTTCAATTTGATATATAAATGTTTGTATTTAAGTGAAAATTAATATATTCTACAAGCACACAAAGTTGAAAAACATGAAACTTTCAAAAAATGTCCACACTTTTGGCCACCACTGTATATAAAAGCCGTTCTTGGTATGTATGTTCCTTATGCAAATGTACAGTTTTTATCCGATTTGAATGAAACTTGTTGCACATATTTTTTAGAACACAAGTAAAAGTACTGTCAAGTTTAAAATTTTCTCAGACCATTCTTTACATTTTTTTTCCGAATATCTCCCATAGTTTATCATTACAGATTTTTTATTATTTTTTTTCCCCTGATTTATAATGCAATTTCTTTCCCATCGAGACAAAAAGAAACTGTGTATAGACAGTATATTTATAAACCAATAAAAATTCAGATTATCTCACTGTAATTGGAAATCTGAAACTGACGTCATTTCTGGACAGATAATGAGATTTTTTTACATATTACAAATATTACTATAGGTGCATAGTACATTTAAACGACATAGTACATTTATTTAAATGTGTTTGGAGATAAAAATAAATATCTTAGCTCCTAATTTTACAAATATAAAACATTTCTATGAGTTTGTTAATATTAAAGTAAATTTTCCTAAAAATAAAAACATATTTTTGCGTATTAAACTGCAGGATTTAATTTATTCTACATAATCAAAATCGTCTGTCAAATATTGACATTTGGAAATCATTATATGGTAACTTTTTTCAGCATGAGCTTCAACCAAGGAGTCATATTTAAGCTCCTTGGATTTAGGTATATAATAATTGCCCACTATTAATAAAAATTGGATTTAAAGAAAACAATGCAGTATTTTCTAGTAATTATTCTTTAAAAATGGGTGTTAAAATAAATGGGATTAAAAGTAAAACGGTTTATCGAAAAAAATGACGTAATTTTTTTAATGTAAAACATTCATTTAATTTAAAAAACTAATATATTTTTTATAAGTTAGACAATGTGGCAACATATTTTACCAGCTTCGAAATTATTATCCAATTCGTAAAAGAACATATTTTTAGGAATATTTTTTTGCATCAAAAATCACATAATTTCAAAATGCAATTTTAACAAATTCTGTTTAAATTACATTGTAAATATAATTTAAGAGTTAAATTTAGTATTTAATAATATTTACGTTAAAAAATTTTCTATGAGTACAGTAGTATTAGATTTCTTTAAATGCTTTTATGTTTTAAATAGATAATGTGCATGTGACGTCACACACTCAAGTAAAGGCGTTCTTTTTAACTTATTGTAGGCGAAAAGTAAGAATTCTTGCAGAGTTAGTAATTCATAATGTATTATTTCCCACACATAATATAATCTAATTACTTGAAAATTACGGGAAACTTAGCGAAACTCAAGCTATTTAGCTCGTTTTGCCTACGTTAAGTTGACAAACATGCACATTATCTATAAATATAAATGCATATTTGTACATGATTCATGAAGTAAAAGAATTTTTTTTTTAACTAGACAAATATTGGTTCATAGGAAAATCTATACACGGTGAAATTATTGTCATATTTTAAATCATGTACCGGTTTTCATTCAGAAAATATTAGTATTTTGTAGCAGTTACACAAAGTAGCGTAGTATTAGTCACCAAAGCATAAGTTTAGCATCCTTTTACCATACAACCTTCCAGAATATTAAATTTCAATAAAATTTAATAAATATATTAAAGTCGATGTAAACGTTGTTAGCATATGCAATTTTCATTGGAGAATGGAATTTTCATTTGACATCGTTCATGTGAAATTTAAAGAAGAGTTGATGCAACTAATTAAACAAAAAAATCCCCCTTCTATTTTTAAAGGAAATATGGAAAAGAGCAAAAGAAAAGCCGATTAAAAATTCAGGTATTATTAGTTATCTTTCACTGTCACTTATATAATTCCTTATAATTTTAAAATATCTAAATCTATAGTTAAAAATATATCTGCAGGATAATTTTTGCCCCTCATTGGAATACATTCCTGTCAAATTTCGAAACTCCCATATTCCTAAACTACAACACAACAATCAATATGACAATGCTCCATAATTGGGGTGCTTTTTTCAGATTGTTTTCGCCATTTAAAAAAATATGCAACTCTATTGCTTAACAAATAAGCAATTAGGCTTTGACAGTTTTTGAAGCCTTATAAACATTTTGATTTTATTGGTAGAGCTACAGCCGTTAAAAGCTTGGCACTGTGAAATAAAATTACCATAAATATATGAGGGTTAAAGGTATTTTTCTATTTATTTTTTTAACTTTTATGCTCCACAGACATTTAATTTCTTTTTTAAATATCGTATAACTTTAAATATCATATAATAATATCATATCATAAACTGTTTTGGAAAAGAAACATAATTTATGTTGATTTTTAAACTATTCTAATCAAATAAAAATGATACTTAAAGTGACATGTTAATTAACAAATTTCCTTAAAAATATTTACTAACATAATCACTTTGAAAAATATTCTTTGACACGAAAACTTAAATTAAATCAATTTCTATGAACAGAATAAATGTAAAATAGAATAAATAGAAATGCTAAAATAGAATAACAAAGAATAAAAAATGTGTTGCATCAATTTTTCATTCTACTTTTTTCAAAGTATTTTGCCTCCACCCCCTTTTATTTTAAATGTAGAATACAGATTAAATGCTTTTAAAAAAAAACAAAGATCAGAGAAAATATAATTTAATGAAAGAGTATGAAATTTCAAGTTAATGAAATAATTTAAATGATCATATATATATATATATATATAAACAAAAATACGCAAATTGTGATTATCAGAAGTATTATCTACTATAAAATATGATAAAGAGTTTGTTAATTGTATATATTGCTTAATTAATTCATTAATTTTCTATAAATGTTTACGTGAACCAAGTCATGGGTAACAGCTAGTGAATAATAAATGCTTTGCTCCCCATATTCTACAAAAAGCATGTTTTAGTGCGCTTCATAATTGTATATCAATTTTATCATGTTTCAAATGGCGTAGCATCATCCAAATGCACTTGAAACAATTTTTTCCCATTGACTGTAATGTAACTGAATACTTTTGACTGTACACACTTCATTTTCAATAGTGATCATGCTATATTAAACGAAAATAACGTAAAAAAATTTCAGGGTAATCTGAGTATATTTGCATGAGTTAGAACATTGACGGCCAGACAAACCGAAGTCATAAACACTTTTCAACTAGGTTTGAAAGTGTTAAAAATACACCCTGCCTTTTTCAACATCAATTTTTCATTTAATTTTTTTGTATTTTTTAAAAAAGTAGACCGTAATATATCTGAATTTATTTGTATGTCCCTGTAAAAGAACCATAAATTATATGTTAACAAGGTAGGATGTGAACAGACATACATGAAAGGATAAAAATAAACCCTTTTTAAAATTTAGAAATTAAAATTTAAAATCCCAAAACATTTATTCTAACTTATAAATCTAATGCTTAAATCTAATCTGCCCCTGTGATCTTTGTTTCTCAGCCTCACAAATATTACTTTCATCTATCAATTTCGACATCTCTTTAAGTTTTAAAAGTGATGAGTTTGCATTTCTTGCAGCAGTCTGTTGGGTGCGGCTCCCAGGCCCGGCCAAGCCTTGGTGTCGGCATAAGACCCCAGACATCAGTCAAAAGCTAATTGACCAATTAAAATAAATGATCCTCCCAATTTGACTCTTTCTCCCTCTGCTGGAAAATATCCTAAATTCTGATTAAAACCACATGCAAGGACGAAGAAGACAGATTTTTGGCACATTTGAGCGGTCAGCCAAACACTCGGCCATGTAGATCTCAAAACAACGTAAATGGCTCGCGGGACCTCCGACTGAACGCACGATGATGTCTGTACGAAGAAATGCTTCAATAAACGAGTTCGATCTGTCAAGAGGTCCCGAGTCCAACTTATTTCTCTGTTTCTCTCAAATTATTAGTCTCCCAAGTCGTCCCCGGATAATTCGTTACATTTTATAAAGTCGGCAGGAGTCGAACCTGCACGGGAAAATCCCAGCCTTTCTTCCAGAACTTGATAAAGGACAAAATCCACTTGTGCCATGAAAAATTCGGATAGTTTCAGAGTTGTGTCGGCGCAATTGGCCCACGAACAATCTTAGAATATTGCCTGTAATTAATGTGACATTCGATTGACCAGAGGAGAAAGAAAAAGATGTTTTTGCGCATACCTTTGCGGATAAAAAACTCCATTTTCATCGTCTGCCTGGACTTTGATAAAATAATTATTTTTTCTAGTCGCCTAACGAATCAGATGTTTTCCAAATCGGACGTTTAATTGGACGATAATCGAATCATTAATCTGACTTTTCCAAACGCGATGTGCAGATTATTCGTATAAAAGAAAAAAAAAATCGTTCTGATGTTTTAATGCGAACAGAAAAGACAACTTCAAACTGCAAGTGATTCTCTGAAGAAAAATCAACAGATTTTCTTTCTCCATCAACCACCGCCTGTTAAAATCGTTAAAACTAAACAATATGACTGCAAAGCAATCTGCTGCATGTTTCTTCAAACTGAAGCTTAATTTGACTTACTAACGATGATTAAATCAATGGAACTAAAGTGGCTTATCAGCAGTGCTAGAATGAGTCATTCAACTGAGCAACCATGAAAATTTTCAGTGTTAATTTTGTTTGCGTTTTGAAAGACAGAAAATGTGGGTCAAAGATCGGTAATTTTTAAGGAGTCACAGAAGGCTGATTGCTTTTTCAATGATGAGCAGCCAAAGTGCGGTTTTATTTATTCTCTTTTTGTGTTTATTTAGAAAAAAAAAAAAAAAAAAAAAAAAAAGAGAGAGAATTTTATAAATTTTTTTTTGTGTGTTTTTAACACAATTTGGTAAATTGGATATTTTAATTCACAGGTAAGATTTATTTGTATTAAAATTTCTGTTTTAATGGTGTTGAAGGAAAAAATGTTAGCCCATATTAACAAAATTAAGTAGTCATATAGTTTTGTTATTTCCGGAAGTAAAAAGGAAAATTTCCTAGTGTGAGTAAGAATTATTTTAACTTGAAGTGTTTGAAAGTAACTAATATTTTTTAATTGAAGCTTATTTTAGGAAGTTTTTGTATTAAAAGTAATTAAGCCATACTACAGATTTCTTTTACGTTATTTTTTCTTTTATTAAAAAGTGTTTTGAAAAATAGATTTTGTTAAAATAAACAATATTTTATTTGTTTATTTGCTTAACGAATTAATATTAAAATTATTCCTGGAAATATCAAAAGTTTAAAAAAAAAAAAAAAATGCTGTTATCAATGTGTAATTTTTAAAAGTTTAAAAGTAGATTTTTCTAAAATATCACAGTTGGGTTAAAGGGATTTTAGAAGTCTTAAGAAAATTTAAATTTATTATTTTAAAATTTTATTGGCTTTATTTTTCTTGTAAAGTTGAAGTTATTAAAGTTATAAGAAATTTGGGAATGACCAGCTATGTACATTAATTGTGATAAGTTTTGATAACAGTAGTTTTCTTTTCTTTTTCATGAGGTGAAGCATAAGTGCGATCACCAAAAACTAAATGCAGTTGAATTTAATGTTTATGTTATTATAAATAAATGGGTTGAACTAGTTACTTTTATGAATGCTTTCCAGTAAGAAGACTTAAACATACAACATTTTTGTTTATTTTTACAACTTTTTCCATATAAAAGTGAAACAGGAAAGAAAATAGCTATGAAGATATTAAATGATACATTTACACAGTGATCGTTCAGTGTTTCATTTTTCTATTCACTAAGTATTTTTCATCAAGTTTTTACCCAATTTTTCCAGGTGAATTTTTTTTAAAATTTGTAAATATATTTTTTATTATTTTTAGAATTTGTGTGTGTTTAGCAAGTATTACCTATTTTACTTAGTCATCATTATAGTTTGCTCCTTTTTATATGAAAATATATTTTTACACAACTGGTAACCATACAAATCACATTGCAAATTTATATATCATGTAAGTAAGTATTAATGTTGTGTTTTTCTGTACATTTATTCCGTATTTTTAGATGTTATATTATTATTTTTGCCATTTCCTCTTGTGCAACTTTATTATCTCTATCACTTTTTAAATTAAAATGTCACACCCCATCATTCTCTAAACGACCCCCATGTGTTGGTTAAACCCCAACCAGTTTTTAAAGAAAAATTTGGAAGGCCCCGTCCTTACCATTTTAAATATTCAAAATAAATTCAATTTATTAACCAATCGGTTTAGACATGATCTTGGTGAACCCACTTTTGCCGTGGTAAGTCCAATAGTGTCTAAATCCACCCATTCAATTTTTAAAGATTACCATGGTTCCATTCCATTAAATCTTTAAGCCCACAATTTTTTTAAAGTTTTTGAGTTGGTTAAACTCCAACCAAAAACACTCCTATGCAATCAAAGAGGATTCAGTGACGTACATGTGCAAATGTGGCGACTGTTGACATTTTTGTAAGAATAGATTCATTAGTAAACAGAATTGTCACCAGGTTGCCACGCACTTCTAAAACACTGTCCTTTTTTATTCATACCAGGTTTATTATTATTTTTTGTTTTATTAATTAATATTTCCTTTGCCAGTAGTAAAACCCTTAAAAATAAAAAAGTTTTTGCTATTTGCGTAAAATCTAGCAAGGAAAAAAACTCTGAGCATTCTGGCCTTAATCTTAAAGGAAAAGTGTTCTGTGAGTTATACTTGTCTAGAGCAGGAATTTTTTTTTTTCTTTGAGCTAACAGTGAGATGTAGTTCTAATCTATATATATAAAAGAAAGTCCTTTCTGGCTAGATGATCAACGCACAGCCAAAACTACTGAACTTACAAAGACGAAAGTTGCAGGAAAAATACTTCTTAGTATGTAGAGACACACTAAGAAGGGATTTTCAAAAATTCCACCCCTAAGGGGGGTAAAAAGGGGAACAAACTTTAAAAAAAATTCTTAAAAATCGGGTATTGTAGTTACATGACAAATGATAACATATTTTAATGTATTTTTGTATGCTGAATCGAATGGTAATCAATTAAATACTCATAAGTCAAATAGTTCGTGAGATATTGCACATTTTTCTAATTTGCCGAAGACTTTGACGTCAAAAACTAACAATTCTAACAATACAAGTGAGAATTTCTAAAAATACATCCGTTACTATAGCAAAGGAAGAAATTCAAATTAAATCTTTTTGTTATTTAATTCTTTTGTTTATTTTACAGATAGAAACATTAACTGTTCAATTGGGAATGGAATATTATTCTTACGGATATTTATGTAATTGTGTATAATTATTAATTCTACAAACGCCACGATTTAAAATAAAACGTGATTGCTAAAATAAAGTTTCAAAGGTCTGTTTAGTATTATACAAGTATATTGCTTCTGTATTTGTTTTCAGTCTTCATCCATGTTTCCCCTTTTCTTTGGGTAGTTAGTAATTCATACGATTTCGGGCTAATTTTCCGCAATCAGATACCTCGACAATTGGAGTTTTAGCTACCATGTTGGGTACTTCTCTGCCCTTCGACCACTTTTCATAACAAAAAACTATCGCCAAACTGTAACGCCAAATAAACGGGAGAACGTTGCCATTGGAATGTCAAAATAAATAAATAAATAAAATATAAGACTGTAAGGATACAATTGTTATTTTAATTAATGAAATAACTAATAAATCAGTAAAACATAATGAAAAATACACGCAAATGTCGAATTAAAAACCACTTGATGACGTAACAAACACGTATAATTCTTCTGACATCAAGTAAATGGGACTGCATTTTTAGTGTTTAATCTTACAATTTGGCGATAGTTTTTTGTTATGAAAAGTGGTCGACGGGATAATAGAGCAGTATCCAATGAGGAAAAGCATCGTTTACGTTTGAAGCGAAACCTTCATGATGAATCCTATTACAGAAAATCATATCATCATCTACTATGAGTATAAACCTCATATTCATATTTTAATCCGATTATTCATGATATTTTGTTAGGTTTTACACTGTTAGTTAAGTATTGTTTTTTGAAAGGTTTTAGAGTATAGCTATTCTACGTTACTCTGTTATAGAGATACAGAGGAAAGCTCTAAAATTAAGTGAACCCGATTATTAAAGATTACCTTTACAAAAAAATGCTACTGAACAAATTTTGATGGAAGTGACTTTTCAGGTATGACTAATGACCCTATTATATATCATTCTATGTTGCTTAGTGATAGAGCTAATGGGAAAGTGATTGGGAAAGATGAGTGCAATTATGAAAGATATATCTACTATATATATAAAATGCAAATTCGTATTTCACTCCGACTGTTTATAATTTTAAAACTGCTGGACGGACTTTGGTGGGATTTACACAGTTAGTTACGCAATTTTGTGGAGATGGTTGGCAATTATCTGTAGAAAAGTTTTCCCCTGCATTTCTTTTTCTGAAGCAAAAGCTTGACAACGAATCCGATTACAGAAATCATGTCATCATCATCTACTATATTTATAAAACGCAAATTCGTATTTCAATCAGATCGATTAAAACTCAGGTTCTACCGAACAGATTTGTATAGGATTTCACTATTAGTTAGGTCAGTGTTGAATTCAGACACTTTTCTCCAGGAGGGATTTCTGTAGCTCCGGGTGGGGGGGGGGGGGGACATAATAGAGTTCCGGTGGGGAAATTCCACTTTTTGCCCATTGAAAGCATAAAATCTCAAATCTTCCGGGGGGGGGGACATTTCCATGCTCCAGGGGGGGAATGTCCTCCCCGGGCCACCCCCTGAATTCAACACTGAGTTAGGTAATTTGTTTTAGAAAGGTTTAAAAAGAAAGCACATTGTTCTACATTGCTTATTTATAGAGCTACGGGGGGAAGTTTTAGATAAAATTAGGTGAACCCGATTATGAAAGATTACCTTTTTTAAAGTTCTACTGAAAGGATTTTGATAGAAGTTTCACAGTTAGTTAGATAATATTTCAGGAATTGATTTTCTACATTGTTTAGTTATGGAGCTATGGGAGAAAGTTGTCAGTGGTGTAGTCGTAAAAAAACTGTGCATATACGCTATAGACAGAGGGTGTATACTAGAGAGTATATGTTACAGCTACGGAGGGTGTGCAGAGTTTCTTTTTGAAAATTCCAGAAGGTCAAGAAGAAAATTCCAGTTCTATCATCAGGACAAGATGATTATGAAAGATACATTCACCTATCTACTGTATATATATAATGCAAAGGGGAATTTCGATCCGGCCACTTATAACTGGAATTTTGTTGAATGAATTTTGATGGGACTTGCACTGTTAGTTAGCTAAATTTTGAAGCAAGGTTTTAGTGCATAACATATCATTCTACGTTGCTTAGTTATAGAATTAGGGGTAATCTCTATAATCAATTGAACCCGATTATGAAGCATTATCCTTTTTAAAAGATTCTGCTAAATGGATTTCGATGCAACTTGCATTGTTAATTTTTCAGAGATAGTTTTGGTGTAGTGCATTATCTATATATATATAAATGAAAGTCCTGACTGGGTAGATGATCAACGCGCAGCCTAAACTACTGAACCTACAAACACGAAACTTGGAAGAAAAATACTTCTTAGTATGTAGATGTGCATTAAGACGGGATTTTCAAAAACTCCACCCCTAAGGGGGGGGGGGGGGTAAAAAATGAACAAACTTTAAAAAAATTCCTTAAAAATTGAGTATTACAGTTAAGTGAAAAATTATAACATATTTTAATGTATTTTTGTATGCTGAATCGAATGGTACAAAGTACATTTTTCTAAGTCCCATAGTTCGTGAGATATTGCACATTTTACAAATTTGGCGACGTTCTTGGCGCCAAAACCTCAAAATTCTAATATTACAAATGATAATTTCTAAACATACGCGCGCGTTATTATAGCAATGGAAGAAATTCAAGTCGATAAAACACGACGGACTTCTTTTCATTGTTATAAGATAATGTGGCGAAATCTGTTCCCGCAAACTGTTATCTATATATATAAATGAAAATCCTGACTGGGTACATGATCAACACGGAGCCCAAACTACTGAACCTACAAACACGAAACTTGGGGGGAAAATACTTCTTAGTATGTAGAGGCGCACAAAGACGGGATTTTCAAAAACTCCACCCCTAAGGGAGGTAAATAATGCACAAACTTTTAAAAAAATTCCTTAAAAATCGAGTATTATAGTTAAGTGACAATTATAATATATTTTAATGTACTTTTGTATGCTGAATAGAATGGTGTAAAGTACATTCTTCTAAGTCTTATTGTTCATGAGGTAATGCATATTTTTGTAACGATTATCGTATAATAGTTCTACGTTGTCTAATTATAGAACTAGGGGTGAAATTTCTATAATCAGTTGAACCCGTGAAACATTAGTCTTTTTAAAAAATACTGCAGAATGGATTTCGATTGAACTTGCATTAACAATTTTCCAGGGGTAATTTTAGTATATTGCATATTGTAACATAGTTCTTTAGCAAATCATACTGTAAATGATTAAATAAAGAAGTTGGTCTTTAATAGCCAAATTTTGTGCAAAAAATAGAAAATATAACAGAGCAATGACGTCTATTTCGTTTTACAGCATTGCGAAGGACAATCAAAGTAAAGGTGCATATTGCTTTAAAACACAAGATGACCAAATTCACGGGTATATTTCGTTTGGAGAAACCAACCAGCGTAGCGGGCAAAGCCTGCTAGTTTATTATATTGCTGCTCAGATTTATTAATGCCACTGGGGAATACAAATACACCTCAGTTTGCAAAACAGTAAATTCCATTGCTTACAATTAAATTGCATCTACATCCTCACCCAAAATAGAAACATCATGCTCAATTTTCTTTTTTTTTAAATTTTTGCTAAAACCTCCCTGAGGTTTAGGATCTGCTAAAACCGCCAAAGGTTTAGGATAAATAAAACTACTTACCTAACCAGTAGTCCCTGTAAATAAACTCTATATCTTACATTTGTTATGTCCACACCTGTTTTGTCCATTTTACAGTATATTTCATTATTTTTAAATATTTACATAATCTTTTAATTTTAACAATTTTATATTGCTGCAATTTTATTTTGCAATATTTTCACGTTTTGAAAAAATGTGAACAAATAATTTCAAGTTTCTTTTTCATAATTTAATATTTTCAAGTATTTGTCTAATGTGAACATGTTGCATATAAAAAACATATTTTTCAATTATTTCAGATATTAGAATAATTTTATTTTTCGAATTAATAGTATATGTTTACAGAATTATAATTTTGTACAGAAATAGAATTTTATATAAAATTTGGAAAATTTGTGCTGTAAGGACTTGAACAAAAATAGCACAAAAATGTCCCGAGACTTTTAAGCCACACAATTATGGCCACAAAACTTTAAAACAATATTATTTTTTTATTGTATATATATATTTTTTTCATATATTCCTTGTGTTAGTATTACACTAGTGTATTATTGTTTTCATAGATTTCGTATGTTTTGTGGTATAATTATTATATTTTTCAAGTTATTATGTAAAGTTTGGTCAGATTGTCCCGAGAGCCATATCCCAAATTTAGAAATTTTTAGCATAAAACCATAAGATCTTTAATTTTTCCTCAATTTTTATGCGTCACAATGTAAACTTTTAATATTTTTCCAGCAGCAAAATTTAGCCCTCACTTTTTACCAATCTTAGTTGTAAATTTAACTTTAACATTAACTTATTTTGAAGCCTCACTCAATTAAACACTTCTTTTTAATTCACTTTGGCATTCTCAGTCTTCCAGGAGAGTTCCCCCAGTTTTGCAGGCAAATCTGGTGGATCTCATCTTGGAGGGGGGGGGGGGGATATGAAAGGATAAAAATAAACCCTTTTTAAAATTCAGAAATTAAAATTTAAAATCCCAAAACATTTATTCTAACTTATAAATCTAATGCTTAAATCTAATCTGCCCCTGTGATCTTTGTTTCTCAGCCTCACAAATATTACTTTCATCTATCAATTTCGACATCTCTTTAAGTTTTAAAAGTGATGAGTTTGCATTTCTTGCAGCAGTCTGTTGGGTGCGGCTCCCAGGCCCGGCCAAGCCTTGGTGTCGGCATAAGACCCCAGACATCAGTAAAAAGCTAATTGACCAATTAAAATAAATGATCCTCCCAATTTGACTCTTTCTCCCTCTGCTGGAAAATATCCTAAATTCTGATTAAAACCACATGCAAGGACGAAGAAGACAGATTTTTGGCACATTTGAGCGGTCAGCCAAACCCTCGGCCATGTAGATCTCAAAACAACGTAAATGGCTCACGGGACCTCCGACTGAATGCGCGAAGATGTCTGTACGAAGAAATGCTTCAATAAACGAGTTCGATCTGTCAAGAGGTCCCTAGTCCAACTTATTTCTCTGTTTCTCTCAAATTATTAGTCTCCCAAAAGTCATAAAAACTTACCTTTCAATTATGTTGGAAAGTGTAAAAAAATTATAAATATTAAAATAATAAAAAATTAGAGCATTCCAAAATATTAATTTGGAAGACAATTTAACAAAATAAATAAAATGTCTATTTTTTTTATATAATTAACCCTTTTTTAATTAGAGAGGGATGTAGGAAACATTGGAAAAATAACTTATGAAAGTCAACGCTTAAATCTACAAACACGAAAGAAAATTTAATTTTTTTTATTAAAAAAATAAACATATAAGGCTTGAATGGTTATTATTTAGCTAAACTATGCCAACTTTAGCTGAATTATGCAAGAAATACTTTAAAAAACATTGAACATAAATATGAATATATTATGTATAGTATAATGTACAATTCAAAATTATTACTAGCAAATAATTATGAGAAAGATAAGATTCACTTGTCTTGGAAAATATAACAATAAAAAATTTGACATAAAAATTGCTGTTTACCTTTTCCCTCATCTGTTAACCATCCTGATATAGCCAAAGTAATATGAAGTTGTTGACCATCTGTCAAAACATCAAATGCAAATTCTTCAATATCACCAACTCTCTTTTGCATTTTGTAACCTGTAAAAAACCCATTCAAGATAATTAATCTCTATAATAAAACTGTAAGTCATGTGACTGTCCTCAACAGTTCCGGGATGCCGCATCGCTTTTTCATATGCCAAGCGGCCATTTTTATTCAAAATTATTTTTTCGAATAAACTGCATAAAAGTTACATTTTAAGAAAGATCGTTCAAAATAAATTAATATTTGAGAGATGACTTGCGTTCAATTATGTATATATTCTGCAATAACTTCAGTCGAAAGATTCGCAGTTCAAATTCTCTATTCATAAAAGTAAACAAAAAAAACATTGATTCGTCGTGAACATTTAAAATATTAAATCATGGAGGTAATCATTCGCAAAGCAAGTTCTACGCGAATGAATTTTTGGACCGCTGCCTCGCGTCAAAAAAATAATTCGTACCAGTGAGACAATCAAAGTTTACCATAATTATGTGCTATACAACTCAACTTTCGGACCTTTTCTTGACGTAAATTGAACTCATGTAATAATATTTAATGAATCAGATTTTTAGCATTTTTAAAATCGCTAATACAGCTTTTATTTATCGCATGTACAAATTAGAAATGATACTTTGATTTTGAAATCAAATGTTTTGATTTATGATATTATTTCTTATTTATTTATTTATTTTCTCTTTTAAATGAAAAGTGTGAAGTATTTTAAATTTATGTAATATAAGCATTTTAGATTAAAGTTAAGTATTTTAAATGAAATGAGTGACAGGTTTATAATTTAAAATTAAATAACAAAAATACCCATAATTAAAAAAAAGAATAAAAATAAATAAATGATAGTTTGTTGTAAATAAATATTGATATACATATCAAAAATAATTTATAGAATTAAAATAAAAAATAAAAGTAAATAAACAACAATTTCCATAACAAAGTTTTCACCAAATTGGCGGGGGAGGGGGGGGGGGGGGGGGGGGAATCGCGCCAACGTGCATATGTGACATTTGTGCCCAAAAAATATGCGAAATGCTACCATGATCGCAAAAGTTCATGATTTGTCTATTAGAATCTTCCGATTTGGCGAAGAATTAAGGGAAAATTAAATTATGAATAAATGTAACGTGTTGCAATGTTTAACATACATTTAAGGGAGACCAAACTGGTCGCCAGTGGCGGCTAGTACATAATAATAATACATCTAACATAAAGATGGTGCTTTTCAATAAGTTCTCCTTTTGAAATGAAAGCAAAATCAATGTTTTCAAAATAAAGCTGTGAAACAAACTTTCACTTAATTTGATATAGTGTTACCACCTACCTATAAATAAGAACTGGGTATAAAAATGTTATATAATTAAAATAGTAGTTTGATTATTTCTCCCCCAGACTACATGCCAAATTTTTTCCATGACTTTTTTTGTTATTATTTCAATTTAAATAGCACAAAAACTTGACAGTTTAACATAAATATTTAAAACAAATAACCACCATCATTTACTAAAAGTGAAAAAATTATCTAGATCAGCAATTGCTAAACTATGGATAATGAGTAATGTTTTGGTGGGTTGGGGAATGATTTGGCCAGTTCTTCAAAAATATACCATATTTACTTGCATATTTTGCACACTTTTAAGTAGCTTTTATTACATAAAATAAGAAGCTATCTATAGCAGCCATATGGAGGAAAGCCATTCTGGAAAATGATGGTACATTTTCACTGATAATGATTCCCGACTCCAAAATCACCCTCCATCCAAATGTTGATTTATATATGATACAAGTTTTCTGGAACATTTTTGTTTCAACCCTATCTTAAAAAATAGCCGAGATATAGCAGTTTGAAATTCTAGGGTGACTGACATTTTGAAACAAGACAGCAGATTAAAAATAAGGGATTTCTCCATAAACAGGTTTAACTTACGAGTTTAAGTGAATGTGGTTTCTTGCAAATTCTCTCTCATTGCTGTAACCACTCATATCCACTAGCATCAAATTATCACCAAGCTTGGTGAAATCAGGGGTGCAGAAAATGTTTTTACTCCTAACATTTCCCCCAATCCATCTGAAAATTCCCCCAAAATTTTATGATACGTTATAGGCTTACATAGGGTTCTGTATTACCGTACATATAGCAAATTTTGCAAAATACAAATCGCATCTTTAAAAACCTATAGACTGAACTTTTAACATGCCTAGTTATTGTAAAGGTAAATTAAGTTAATGCATGTAAGTTTTAATCTAATTATTATGCCTAATATTTATTAATAAATGCACAGTTTTAACCAACAAATACAATGTTTTTGATTACCTTTTCTGATAAATTATCAATTATTGAGAAACTGCAATCTTCCACTCTCTTTATGGATGTTATCAATCATTTTTGATGTTTTGTAGATCTTGAGTCTGTTTCTTGAAGAAAATCTAGTGAAATGATAACTTCCACCATGAAAATTTCTGTTTAAGGATTCTTTTAATAGTTCCGCAGCTTTATACACTGTTTGTCATTCCATGATATAAACACTTCATAAAAGAGATTTCAGATTTTAGGGTTCTGTCATAAATGTGTTTCCCAATAATAGAGCCAACAGATTCACAAACACACTCACTGCAAATTTTCAAGAAGTTTTCAAGGAGCTAAAGTATTTCTGGTACATCAGTGTACACATCAGGATTGGTAAAAGCTTCTTTTGTAATACCGCTGTCTTGATCTAGAAGTGAGGGTTTCTTTTCAGAATTTAGGATTCTTTTGTTAAATTAAGTTTTTAGAATGTTTTTCTTCAAAGTTGTCCATAGATTAAAAAAGACTTTTCTCATTATTAAATTTAAATTCTTTTCTATTTTTGCTCACCCATTCAGTGACAGCTTGTCATGAGTTTTCCACAAGTGGTGGGTGTGAGATCTTCTTGTTTTGATTCTCTTTCTAAAGATTTCTGTTTCGCGATTTTTTAATGTCAGAAAATTATATCTTTAAAAAAAATTTTTCTAAGGTAACTCATTAGAAAAAAACTTAGAAATTCGGATTATTGCGATTGCGTAATTACTCCGGAACATCAGCGTTTTTCTAGTCCAAAAATAAATTTCGACTTTTTTGTCGCGGGTATAAGTCGACCCCCTCCCCTTTCTTTGAAGGGGATTATTTTTCCAAAATTTCTCGACTTGTACGTGAGTATATACGGTACATATTATTCTCAGAACGATTTTGTGAAAGTCGCCATACGGGTCTTTTTATTTATAGGGAAAATTTTTTATATCTCGGGGAATTATGTAATTCATTGTTAAAATCAAAATCAATTGTATATTTTTTCAAAAAATTTCCCCAGATGGCAAAAATTTTTCCCGATCCTATATCGCTGGATTGGACATATTCTGCACCCCTGGGTGAAATATCAGCAAATTTGAGAATAAAAAATAAATTGCCATAAATGAAGCCAACTTGGCTATAGCCGACTAATTTGGTGAAATTCTCATTCAAATTCAGTATTGATGAAAACTGGGAATGAACCTTCCATTATTGGATTCTATGCATTTTAGCTTTGTGTGTTTGAGTAAAATGAGCTGACCTCTTAAAAACAAGGAATAGGGAAGCAACCCTTTTTACAAGGTACAGGCTGGAAGGACTTTTTTAAAACCATTTCTTTGGTGCCAAAAGTCTGCTCTAAATTTGAAGTTTGGGATAAAACATATATATATATATATATATATATATATATTTATTTATTTATTAGCCATTATAATCTCACAGTACAAACAATATGATCAAATGTCTTACAATGTCAAACAAAATGACTGAAATGTATTAATTTTTGACAGAAAGTATTAATATATTGCACGTCTGTTGATGCAGCATAAAATCATCTGCACTCTTGGGAGTGCGTGAAAAGTCATTCAGAGTGTCTTGGATGGTGTGAAAAATATGAGTTATTTTTTTAAAGTATTTATTGATATTAAATTTTCATGGAGAAAAGCTTAGATTATTCACAGAAATGTCTTTCTTTAAAATAATTAGAATATTTATATGTGCATGAAATTTGGAAACATTAATATCAAAATACTTTAGAATCTAAAAGCATTTATCATTTTTCTATAAATGTATTACATCTTGAGTTGTAATAGATTGTTACTTAAGGAAGACCTTTCACAAACAGTTGTTTCTAAAATTGCCTGAAATCCTCAACTTTACCAATTTTTAAAAGATCTTCTTAACCTTAGAAAATGCTATTTGATTTTTTAGCATCTGAAGAATTGTAAATTTTGTGCGTTTAAGCTGGTCAGAATTTGTCCATTTAGATTTTAGAAAAAGGTTTCAAAAAGGAATGATTATCTTGAATTTATTCAGCTAAATATCTAACAATATTCAGCAAATGCTTCAGACAAGTAGTGTACAGTATTCAGCCAATCGAATACTTGTTACATCTTACATCACTAATAATAACTACATAAAAATATACCTGTTAAACCAGCTCCAGCTACACCAAATAAAGAACCAATAACAGCAATGCCTGCAGCTGAACCTAATGCAGCAGCTCCTGCTCCACCTATGATTGCACCAGCACCTGCAGCCATGAATGGAGCAGCTAAACCACCAGTCAAACCTAGAAAATGGAATTTGAAAAAATGCATTAAATAACTTCAGTTGATTGTAAATGTAAACATCATTAATTTATCAAGAACTAGCTGATCCGCCGGACCCGTGATGATAAATTTAAACAAACCTAAAGTTTGTATGATTTTATATTTTTAACTCAATTTCGTATGAAATGAAATTTTTTAAATTCGCTAAAAAATATTGATTTTAAGTGGTTAAAGCACTTGTAGGAAGACATTTTCTTGTTTTTTCAATTCCTACTATTAGCTCACACTCTCTATATATTTATATATCTTGTTCAAATTTTCAATCGTTAATAAAATATTTTCTATTCATCCACTCAAGTTCAAATAATTTTTTTAAAAACTTGTAATGGATGACACTTGATGTTAATACAGTTTTTTCAAATATTAATTCATTAATTAATTTAATTTATTAATTTTCGTTTTATATGGGAGAAAAAAATTTCTCCCATTGTTTTCATAAATGAAATGAAAGATTTTCCTCAAATTAGTGATGCCACAAAAATAAAATACCGCAACGATGATTCTAAAAAAAAATGTTCAATAAAGATAACGTGGGACATTAATGCTGCACTGGTTTATTTTATATATTTATGATTAAAAAGTAGGAATTGACTTAATTTTTTTTTACTACTTGTTTCACTTAAGATCATTTCATAGTTTTTTAAAAAAGAATTCTTGTCATCCGAACTGTTTGAAATTTTTATTGTTTATAAATATGATTTTACAATTTTCATAAAAATTACATTAAAAAATATAGTTATCTAGTTGTAAAATAAATAAGTTTTCATCTCGTTTTTTTCGGTTTTCGTTTCGGCTCTCTTAACATAACAAAAAACAGTTTTTGTATCTGAACTCACTGAAATTTTAGTAGTTTACAAATATAACTATCTGAGCCCTCTATAAAATTTTGCGAAAAGATATGCATATTAAATAGCAAAAATGTTACCCAAAGCCGAGCATGGCCACGCAGAAACACCCCATTATTTAGGGTTTTTGTCAAAAATTTCCCAGATTTTATTTCTAAAAAGAATTCTATTTGTCTAAATGTTTTGAAATTGTTGTAGGTGATGTAAATCTGGTCTACCGAGATGCTTTAAAAAGATTGTGTTGAAATATGGATGTTTAGTTACTTTTAGTGTTAAAAAGAATCATCTCAGGGGGGCGTGAAATGACCTGCGTTTGCCGGTGTTTTTGAAAGGGTTAAAAATTGTATTTTTTAAATTGATTGCACTGTCAATTAGAAGGTAGTTTCAGCTTTAAGAGCATACTAGATGGAACCCGTCAAAATTTGACGGCAAACAACTTGATAGTACCATAAAAATAAAATTCATAGCTGCTTTAAAATGTTTGAAACTTTTGCAGAATAATTCATATAAATCAAAAACCCACCTTAAATTAAAGCTAGATTGGAGAACAGCAATTGGCTAAGTTTCACTGGCACATGCACTCACAGAATTTCTTTCATCTGACACATTTAGCGCTATTCTGCCAGTAAATGGAAAACCATGGCACAACAGCGATAAATCATACACAATTGTCATTATACGATGTCAGTTAATGCAAAATGCATTTATATACACTACACACTTTTCCATCTACTCGTCACTCAGCGAGTAATACTGAAAATTTGGCAATTGACTTAATTGCCAAACTTAACAGTCACACTTACCAATTGCAACGATTGAATGGAAAATGAGATTTTTTTTTCTGCTGTCGTTTGACGAATTTCATAGTGGGAAGCATAATATGATTAAGCGGTCACAGACCTTTCCATCGATATTATCACATGAGGGGTGTGTTCAAAATTTAGAAAAGTACCCACCTTGGGGGCAAAGTGGCGGGATGGACACCGCAGATGCATAACATGAATAAACAGTCAAAGACCCTTCCAATGATCTGTAACATGAGGAGTGTGTGCAAAATTTAGAAAAGTACCCCCTTGGGGGGGTCAAAGTGGGGAGATGGACATCAGAGATGCATAATATGATTAAGCGGTCACAGACCTTTCCAACAATATATGACATGAGTGGTGTCAACAAAATTTAGAAGAGTGCCCCCAAGAAAGAGATGAGCTTTTGATGAGTTTTTAATTAATATTGCAGCTAATTATCAAAATACCAAAAACCTGAGCCTCAAGTGCACCAGGACCCAGTGTTGAATTCAGGGGGTGGCCTGAGGAGGAAGGGGGGATTCCCCCTTGGAAGATTTGAGATTTTATGCTTTTAATTGTTAAAAAGTGTAATTTCCCTCCCCCCCCCAGAACTCTACATTGTCCCTCCTCCTCCCGGAGAAAAGTGTCTGAATTCAACACTGTCAGGACTTGCCTTGGACTATCCTCATCAAAATTTTCAGACCTATTTGAGATAGATTTCGCTATCCATCGTCGACAGACACACAGGGAGAAACTTTCTTTTATTAGTATAGATGTAATAATACTGATAACTTAAATATCACTTAAAAATAATTAAATAAATTTCATATTAGCTAAATTAAGTTAGCCCATTTAACTAAAAATTACCAATCAAACCTACAAAATTAAATATGATAAATTGCATTAAAATACTTTAATTGATTACAAAGGGAACAGTTAACTTTTTAAACACTTAATCTTCCATTAGTCATGTTCCCAACATAAGTTAGTTTTCCTAACATAACTAGCCGCACCGCACAGAGCTGAATTAAGCATTTGTGGGGCCTGAGGATACTTAAAATTTTCAGTCCCACTCCTTGCACTACTGGAAATCACTAGGCACCAGTATCTTAGTCTTTTTTACTTTGAAATACAAATCCTAAAAATTGAATATGTATATATTGCTAAACAAAAATTTTAATGGTGAGCTTAAATTAACTGTTTAAACATATACAATTAAAAATTACTTTAAAAACATCCAGGAAACATAAAAAATATTGCAGTCATAAAAAACTCACTACATTTAAAATAATTCGAATACACTTTTTTACTTATATATATATACAAATTAGTTACATATTTATACATTTTTTATTTTAGCTTTTCCTTATTATAAAAAAGCTAATTAAAATATTTTTTCCTCGCCTTGCAGGACATCATCAAATGCAAGGTATTTTGTGATGTCATGTTCTAGAGACAGTGTTAAACCACTAAGTCTGGGCTCCAACATAGATGATCATAGTCTCTTATTTACTATGTTTACATTATAAAATAGGTCATTTTGCTTCACAGTTTGAAAGCAGTATCATTAAATATAATTTTAATGCAATGTACAAATTTTTAAAAACAGATCAATTGCTTGTCCTTAATATATTTCACAGGATCTTGACAATATTTTACATCTACATTTCCAATAAACTGAGAGAAATGCTTAATTTCTAATCTTAAATTTTCATCAAGATCCTCATTATAAAATTTTAAGCAATTTTTTAAACAAACTACTATGGTATGTGAGGATATTATTTCAATTAGTAAATTAAATTCTTCATCATATGAAAACCCATTTACATCAATACAATATTTTTTAATGTTACGAAATTTAAATCTTATATACAGTCAATGGGTTCTATAAGTTACATTATATATAGAAAATTTTTCTTCATACAATTTAAACAGTAAAATTTAAGTTATAATACTTTGAAATTTATTAATTTTCGGCATTTTCTGGCACTAAAAAGGAATTTACAGTACCAGACAGTTTTAGTAAATGCCACTCAGTTTTAGTGCTATTGTCTTCATATGGCCAAAAACAAATAAATAAAATAAAATAAATAATAGGAACATAAATATGAATTTTCTTCTTTTCATTTATCTTATTTCTTTTATTATAACACAGTTGTTTTTTTTATATTATGAAAGTAGCTATTTACCTCATTTATATATTTTATTTATAATTTATTTTTGTATATTTACAAAATACATTTGATAATATCCCACCGATTATCTGACATATCCCTGACCCCGGGAGTGTCAGATAATTAGGAGTTTACTACAAAATTGCAAAAAATATATACTTTAAAATAAAACCAATTTAAGAAGATGGAAATTCTTAATACTAATTATTTTAATATTATTTTTCCATTAAATCAGCATTTATATAGTTTAAAAGACATGGTATATAAATGGGACATATAGTGAAATTAAAATTTTATTTTAAACCATAGTAATGTTAGGTAGAATTTATTTTTATTTTATTTACTAATTTATTTACTTTTTAAAATTAGTTTTAAAGGCAATTTAAAATAAAAAATGCAATTGAAATGATTGTTTTAAGAAATGAATGAAATGTTTTAAACAATGATGCTACACTAATCAGAGAAAAATACTGTGGAAGTTATGATGCTGAAAAGTTAAATTTTTACTACTGAAAATCATTAATTATTTAAATAAATCTATACTAATAAAAGAAGACTTCGCTCCCTGTGTGTGTTAGAGATGAGATGGGCTCAGCCTGAGCCCGGGCTCGGACTTGATTTTTATACCAGCCTTCGGGCTCGGGCTCATTCTTTCTGAAAATGGCACTTATATTTAGTCTCGTACAGAAGAAAAAAAAAATTCTCCTTAAAAATTATTTATTCCATTTTAAGTCATTTTAATGCTATTTTGATCAGAATGAAAGAGAAAAAGACATTTTTCTCCCTTTGTAGTAGTAGAAGCAGAATGCTATTTTAAAAGAAAACTTGTGATATTTTCAGATTTATGTTTGGCATTGATGTGTGAAGACCTGTTATGGTACATTTTTTAATTGGAATGTTTATTTATTATTACTTTTTTAAAGATCTAACTCAAAATGAATATTTTCTTTTAAGTCAATTAGCATTAGCTCTAGGTTTGCAAATTTTTATACTGATATTGTTTGCGAGTGCTAATCACAGTTTATATGAAAATAAACATTAATGATTCTATCAGTTTTTCTTCTTGAACTCTGCTCATTCTGTGGCTCTTCTTTTTACATACATGACGTCCTTTTTATTCATAAGTAGATAAAATTGGCACGTATATTGTTATTCCCTATAGAAATCAATCGAGCAGTGTTTTCTCTTTTCCTATAAAAGCCTATAAATCGGATCTTTAAGGTAGTGTTGTCAAATTTTTAATGTAAGCAGATTTTCAAGGACACAAGAATTACGAAAGATGTACACATTTTATAGAAAATAGAAAAACGTTGTTCGATTCCTCGTCAAATAAATCGTAATTTTTGCAAATTTCAATTATTTATTCATAAAATGCATTTCGTTAATGTGTCCATCAGATTTGCTTGTTGCGGGAGAAAAAAATTAGAATCTTTTTAGGGATGTGTATTTTTATTTGATACTAAACTTCTCTTTTGATAAGATTGAATGTGAATTTCTTAAAATTAATTATATGCTAGGGATCAACAGTTATTTTCATGTATGAAGTTGTTAAAAAATTAGATATTACATTTTTAGAACAACTTTTAAATATTATGTAATTTTTATTGTACTTTTTCTTTTAGCATACTTTTTGGTATCGGGCTCGGGCTCTAATGACAGAAAATGTTTTGGGCTCGGATTTAAAATAATCGGGCTCAGGCAGGGCCGGGCCCCAAAAAGTGAGCCCGAACTCATCTCTAGTGTGTGCCTGTGTGGGCTGGCAAAATCCAGCACACCTATAAGTCTGAAAATTTTAAAAGGGTAGTCCAAGGTCTCTCCTGTTCCACTGGAGTCTAAGAATTTTAAGATTTGAAAATTAACCTAAATATTAATTAAAAACCCTTTAAGCATCGCATCAAGAAACTCATTAAAATGCATTTCGAAAATGGCTATTTTTATTGTAACTGTAAAAGAAATTACCGTTTTGATAATTCCAGACAACGAGATATTCTCATTTTTTCAGGGGAACGCCAGAGGCACGGGAGGACGTAGACTTTTGAAATGTATTAATATTTTTTTAAAGGATAAGCAGTTAAAAAATAACAATTTTAAGAAATAAATCACTGATTTTTAATACTTTCCAAGCAAGTTAAAAAGTGTTTAGGATTCCGGATCGTCTGTCTGTCTATCGCTGCTTACGTAAATTTCAAAACAAATTTTAATGAAAATCTCGTTGCGTGAATGAGCGTTACTGAATTCCGAATTTTATTGTTCCACTATTCAGACCCTATGTTCGGGACTATGAGCATCCCCCCACTTTTTTTCGTAGCATTACACCACTGTACACAGTTGATTTTTCTCATTTCAATAATACAAATTTTTGAAAACTGGACTCAAAGATTTCTTTATTTCGGTTAGGGGTGACTTTTAAATAAATATCGCATTTAGTGAACCGCACACCCTTAGCGGCTGGTTTATTGTTAATTTAGTCCATAACAGATTGATTTTTAGTAAATTGTACAGAAGAAAAAAATGTATACACGGGTATGGAAATTTTAATAAGGATGTATGTAAGGCTATTTAAATAATACAATTCATAATAAACAAACTAACTTAAATTAATAAGATAACGTGTTGACAGTAAAACATATTTCATAAACAATCAAACTAACTTAAATTAATAAGATAACACATTGACGATAAAACATATTTCATAAACAATCAAACTAACGTGAAATGTGTAAATATTATTTAAACCTTTTCTTTTTTGAAGCTACATAAAAACATACAGTAAAAACAATAGTTTTCTTCAAGTCAAATTTATACATACTCAAGGATAAATGAATTGGATAAAAACTTTTCTTTACTAAAAATGAAATAAAAACATTTATAAAGATAAAGGAAAAGTGAAGCAATCTCACTTCCTAAAATCTTCTTATAACCTTAAATTAAAACTTTACAAAAAAAAAAAAAAACATTCCCTTCTATTTTTTTTTTTTTGTTTGTCTTATATATGAGCCCAAACTACAAAGACAATTCCTAAAGTTCCCAAATTTTTAGTTCTTAAGCAAAGCACTGTTCTCTGACATTCGGAAAGAGTTGGATGTTGGACAGTGGGGGAAGGTCATTTCTTAGAAAACAAATGCAAATGTTTTGTTGTGATGCAGACAAGAGATTTAGAATAATTTTTCCTCTTTTGATCTTAGGCAAATGAGAGTAAAAATACTGAAAGAATAGCCTAGCAACAGAGTATTATATCAGACTTGCAAAGCTTTGGTACTGCAAAAAGAAAAAGTAAATAACATTGAACATGACTTTCTTCTTGTCATTGCAGAGTAATATCCTATCTATTAAAACGCCAAGCTAAAATCTTAATTTTCAGTGCAAATTCGATATTTTTGCACATGCATTAGATTATATTCTCCTATCTCCATTTGTTTTATTCTTTGTTTATCTTTTTATCATCACATTTAGGGGAGACCGGGGTACAATGGACCAACCCCAATTATTCATATTATTTCTGTTTTTGAATGCTTCATATTTTGGCATATAGATGATAGCACTAAAGTGGTGAATCAAAGTGTAAAATTATGTGTCCAACTGACAAATTAGCCATTTTATTGCAGAAAGATGGTTTGTGGCAGGTAGAAGTAAATATTTTCAGCGAAACACGTCTTCTTTTCTTCATTAAAGAATTATGATTTGAAAGACATTGCTGAGCACAATTAAAAGCTAAGATAATCTATTCTTATATTAAATGTAGCTAAAATAATTGAATATAAAATTTGTTATTTTTTTTAACTTTTTTCTGTCAAACTTCTATATGGGGAACAATGGACCACCCAAAACTGGGGTACAATGGACCATGGTCCATTGTACCCCAGTTCTCTATCTGGGCATTATATATGAAATTAAGATTAATAAATTGTTTTATTTTTAGTGAGTAATTTAACCATGATTCACGTAGTTCACATTTTTTAAGTATTTTACTTATTCATTTATTACTTTCTTCTATCTTTACAAGAAGAAAGTATTGGATTCATGAAAATTTTCGACTTCCGGTTTTCGACGGATTTATACGTTTTAGAAGGTCCTGAACACGATTTGACTATTTTTAGAAAATGTCTGTCTGTGACTCTGTATGTGACAAAAATTTTGTGGGCGCTCTATCTCAAGAACTAATGCTCGGAATTTAATAAAACTTTAGATTCAGTTAGTCCCTAATATAAATTGGTGCTGATTAGTTTTTGGTAAAAATCGCCCGGCAGGTGGCGCTGCTATGCAGCATTTTTCACGATTTCCGCAATAGCTCTATCTCAAGAACTAATGCTCGGAATTTAATAAAACTTTAGATTCAGTTAGTCTCTGATATAAATTGGTGCTGATTAGTTTTTGGTAAAAATCACTCAGCAGGTGGCGCTGCTATGCAGCATTTTGAAGGATTTACACGATTTTAGCGATATTCATATCTCAAGAAATAATGCACGGAATTTAATAAAACATGAGCTTCAGTTAGATATTGATATAAATTGGTGCTGATTCATTTTTAGTATATGCGAAACCTGTGTGAGATAGAAGAAAGTTTTGGGATTGACACATCCGACTAGTTTATTTATGGTTTCTTTACTTTTTATAAACATTCAGTTAATTTTAAATTTCTATATTTTTACAATGCGACTTTTTACTGCAATTATATTAAACAAGTACATTAAAAAATTAATATACCTATTAGTCTGTATCTATTTATATTAGTGTAGATAAATTATAGGTGTTAAGTAAAATAAAAGTTTTTTTTTTTTTTTTTGGATGGTTTGGTAACAGGATTATGATTATGTTTTCTCAGATTCATGCAGTGAAAACCTAATCAAAATGTGTTCATTTTACCTGATCTTGTTGATGAATCTCTTGTAAAGGTTCAAGATATTGCAATGAGTTTTCCGAACTCTACATATTTACAAGAAAACAGCATACCTTCAGCGACACAAAAATGTTTTAGTATTTGCTAACTTTAATATTTATTAATCTTATATGTTTGAACTGAAGCCACCAATAAACAAGTATAATACATTCTATGTTTGTGTCATTAAAGAATGTACTACATAAATGTTTTTTTTTTTTTTTTTTTTAATTTACTTGTGGTCCATTGAGTCCCATGCTGCAGACCATTGTACCCCGACCTTGGGGTACAATGGTCCACTTTGTCACTTGCTATTTAAAAAAATATAGTAAAAAAAGTAAACATAATTATTGATTTTGAGTGAGTGCAACTTAAACCCTAATATATACATAATATGCACACATTTTTTCAAACACAAAAAACCAGTATTTTGGGAGTAAACAGTCAAAATTTACAAAAGTGGTCCATTGTACCCCGGTCTCCCCTACATTTAGTTCCCATTACCATCACCGTAAGTTCAGTTTAGTTTATCTTTATTTACAGTTTCTAAATATCATTTTTCCTGTTCACACAAACAACGCATATTTGATTTCAAGCTGTTCAGAGTTTGTTTTGCCAACCAACCCTTCAATGGCATTGGCAACTGGAGATGATTACGTCTTGCTTGGGTCATTTGCATCATGCCTCTTTTTCAGCAAATCAGATTGCGGCATTTGGAGGTGTGTCTCTGGTGTGGTGTAGTAAACACATTTTGGTTCTCCTTGCTTTATATAACCATTGAACTTTCATTCGATCTGTGGTGTCTGGTGTCTGAGATTGTTTTAACTTTTCCTTTCGCTTGACAGAGTCAGCGTGTTTGTTGCTGGAATGATGTTTGGTTTTAACTTAGCCTTCTTTTACAAGCTATTTTAAGTAAGATCTTTTAGCCCAAATAGTTATTGATTCAATAAAGTTATCTAAGCTTTTATCTATATTTTGTATGACCATTATCAAGAAGATATATTTGTATAATTAAGAAAAATATATGATTATTCTCCTTAAAAAAAGAAAAGAAGATAAAAAAGAAAGAAGCAAAAATATTTATATAGGAATTATAAAAGAAATTACCTTGATATCCATGGTTTGGTTTAATATAGAAATAATTAAAGTAATTAAAAAATATATATTATAAATCATTAGCTGCAAACAGCAAATTTTAAGTTCTGGGTTTTAGAGTCCGGCTGATAAAAATAAAATTAATGAAAAATTTTAAAGGTCGTGTAATTAAACAAAAAATTGAGACTGTAGTAAGTAAAAATAAATCATTCAATTAATATTTTTAGTTAAATTCCTGCTAAATTAATTCAAGCATAATAGAATGTAAATTAGCTTAAAATTATTTCACTTCATTAGTTGAGTAGGCTGGATTGACAACACCATCTATCGTCTTAAATCTTTAGGAATCGCTTACACAAAATAACAATTCATCAAATTTTCAATACCTAATTAATTTTAAAGCAACTAATTAAAAATAAAAGCATATTTCTAAAGGAACCTTCACAAGTTATTTACGGTCAAATCTAGACAGGTACCATCTAGTATATACTAAGGTATTTTCATATATTTCTTTCAGATACTTTTTCAAAAATTTAACTCAAGTAATTGATTATGACTTAATTAAAATATCTTTGATAAAATTACATGTATAGCTAAAAATAAAAAAATAAGAGTAGATTTTTTTAAAATTTATTTTATGTGTAGATTATAATAAGAGAATTTTTTTTAATTTTTCAATTTAATATTTTTAGAAGATGACCAAAAAATTTTCTACTGTTGTACGAAAATTTTCAAGAAAATCTTCTGAAAAACGTCTTTTTTAAACAGAAATAATTATTTCAAGGTTACAGAGTTCAAAGTTAACATGTAGTAGTTCAATAGATTTATTAATGTATATTACGTTTTAACAATTATTTATCTGTTACGTATGAATGAACATATGTGCATAAAATTTCAGCGAAAATTCCTGCGATTCAATAGATTTATTATTCATTTATTATCGACTTATTATAGAAAATACAAATGAGGTGCGTCCGTACTATAGCTAGTTATATAAATATTCAGATCTTGATGATTTTTAATTCTGTGAAATGAATTATATCGTCTGCAGATTAACTTCTGTAATAAAATAAGTATCTCGGTCGCTTGACGATTAAACCTCGGAAACACCTATAACAAGAAAGCACCGGTTAAAAAAAAAAATCAAATTTCTTAATAAATGTTTTTATTAATATTTTCTAAAGTTTTGATTCGATTTTAACAAAATTTGAAATGTCTAGACAAAATTCTGCAAAGATAATATATCTTAAATTTCAAACCATTCGGTTGGGTAGTTTTTGCGTTGTTATATGCAGACGGATGGACCAGACGACGACAATAGGTGCTACGTATTTATATAATTACGAACGCACCTAAAAAGCATCAAAGTGCAAATCAAAACTATCACTATATTTCCTTCAACTGGACATGTACAGTTAGCTAACCTTCTGTTTGAAGGTAGGTTGAGTTACTCAACTTAATACTTTTTCTTACACTATATGCGTCCAGAAAGTAATATTTAAGACAAAATCTTTAATCATACAACTATATAAACAAAACTAAGAAGTGGTTATTTATACTTTTTATTTCTAATTTATTAATGAATTTCTGAAGATAATTATGCTTTGGGAACTTTGTATCAATGGAATGAATATAAAGTTAATTTCTCCCAATGGCAAAAAGAATTAGTTTTTTCAATAAAACTTAAAATATCCTGAAATCATTGTAATTTTTTTAGCAGGCAAACTCTAAAATATCAAAGCAAGATACTTTAAAAAACTAATATAGAGCATAAATTATAGCTATTACCTAGAACAGCTCCACCACCTAAAGTAGCTATTCCAACCATTAAATATCTCTTAATTTTTTTGTTTCTCTGACGACGTGCAATTGCCCTTTTCTCATCCCTAAAATTCACAAAACGTAAAAGAAAAATTAAAATAAAAAGATATCAGGTGTAAATACATCATTGAACATAAATAAATTTTAAACAAATAATTAGAAATTTTGATATTTATGTATTTTTCTCATCAACCAGATTCTGTTTCCAAACAGTGTTACTTAAAGTCAATAATAGATAAGCATACATCAGAATGTAGTCATAAAATGGTTGCTTAATTTCATGTAACTAATTTTTGATAAGCCAATGTAAAGATTTCAGAAAGATGTCCGTATGTGATCACTGTCTTGTGACTAAAATCTGTTCTTTTTCCCATTTAATTAATGTTTAATCTTTAGATCAGATGTAAATAGTGCAATCAACAAATGTAATTTTGAAGCCACCGAAACTTTTTTTTATTATTTTTTTATAGATATTTGTTAGTGAAAATTTTCCAAACCACATCACCATTGTCTATCTGTTTTTGATAACATCTCATATTGTACACATTAATGCACACTCTTTTTTGATGGCAGAGTTACCCTTAATTTTAAAAGTACTTTATTGGATGCTGTTCGGTAGAAGGAAGATTCCAAATGTATCTTTTTTTTTTCAAAACACAAGAGAAAAACAGAGAAATAGTCATTAACTTATATCATTCATTACAAAACCTAAACTGACTTGATGTCTTATGGGCAAAATAAATACAAAATATAATATGTACATCATGTATCATGCGCTGTATCACAGTTGACACTAGTGAATATGTTAAAACTGTTTTTCAATTCCAAAATTTAAAAACATAAAACTTCACCTTTTCTAAAACATATACACAAATTAAAAACCTCTTTTACTTAAGCAAAGTGTCAAATACATGTAAAATAAAATTTCCAAACTTGACATGTTTTGGTTTCAAAGTATAAAACCGTAATCATAAGCAAACAAACATCGTTAATAAAAAGAAAACTGCCCAGTTAAACTGAGGGCATTGAGCTCACAGGCTATTCACACTAATTGTATATTATACTCTTATTTCAAAGAATTTGAAATAAGAGAAAAATAAAGAAATCAACAATATATTAAGGGGGGGTCATCCCTCTGTTACCCCCCCCCCTCATAGTTAACTAATGAACCCCTTAAACTAATCAGGGAAGTCTCTAATTACAATGAATATATATACAAAATTTGAAGAAAATCGGATAATTCTGCATGAAAAACCCATTTATCTAAATTAAGAGGGGGATTAGCCCCCCCCCCCCGTTTCCCCCCTTTATACTTAACCAATCAATCCCGAAAACTAATCAGGGAAGCGCCTTAACACAGTGAACCTATAAACAAAATTTGAAGGAAAACGGAATAATTCTGCATGAAAAACCCATTTATATAAATTAAGGGGGATCAGCCCCCCCCCCCCCGTTCCCCCCTTTATACTTAACCAATCAATCCCGAAAACTAATCAGGGAAGCGTCTTAACACAGTGAACCTATAAACAAAATTTGGAGGTAAACGGATAAAACTATCCTGCGCCGCCAGGCGCCCTCGGGTGTAGCCCGCGGCACGCTTTCGACCATCGCGCCCAAGTCTCTGAAGGACTTTTAATGCACCAGGACTTTGTCTCGTTCGGCGCTGCGACCGGTCTTGGGCCGCCCCTCTGCGAACCCTAGACCCTTTTACCAGGTATCGACCCCATAGGTCGTTGCGGCAGTAACCCTGCTCTGGGGAAACTTCCGCGTGGAACATACACCTGATGAACCGCCGAAGAACCCCCGACGGCCTCGTTCACGAAACCCCACAGGGGGAAACGGTCCCTCGGTCATATGTCGAGTTACTCCGACGGCTCTTGCTTTCCCACGGCTTCCGATCATAGACATGCATGGATGGGCAAGCTACTGGGCTCGTTGGCCGTGAGGTTCACATGTCATGCACTTTAAAAAGGAGCAGAAGAGGCCTCTCTCCGACCCAGAACCACGAGGAAATTCGGTTCTTTCCCATAGACGGGATTCGGATAGGTTGTCCCTACGCAGTCTGGCACGAGGTTGAACCCGACTAGGCAGAACTAGCCGGTAACCCAGCGACAACTCCAGAACTACGAGATCATCCACATATAATATCACTCAAAAAACGGAAGAATCCTAAGACACCGCTATCGGACTCTAGAGGTTGCGGAAACTTCCTCTAAGCGCGCCAAAGAGACGGGCCCGATCGAGATTAGTAGCGAGAAAATTAGTAGGCGTGCCACTAGTCCGCCCGCCAGGTGTGGAAATTCCTGGCTGCACGAGAGACGTGCTCGGACTGGGTTTCGGACCTAGGTCTCGAGTTTCAGCTGATCGATGCCGCGTTAGTCGGCAGCCTCCGGCCCGGTTCCTTGTAATCACATGGCAGGAAGAGGGTGGTCCTTTCCTCGAAGAGAACGTTCGCGTCCCTGGCGCCTCTGGCCGGTCGCCTTCGGATGGTGACCGTCTCCTCGATTCAGGCACTCCCTGCGGTGACCATTGAGGGCGGCTCACAACTCTCCAGCTGCAGTGGATTTCGTGAGGTCCTCTTCCACGAGTATGGGGGTTCGTGTTGGGACTATTTCACCTCTGCCTCCGTCTCGTCGCAGATAGTTGCTGCATGCCGTATCTCCCGACGATCGGTGCACAACAGAGTCATCACGATTTCGTGCTCTACAGAGATCGATCGTGCTTCCGTCAATTCCTTAGTCAAGTTTTGGAGGGATCCGGCTGGCATTTGCTAGCCTTTGCCCAAGATCCACGTGAACCTTGGGATTGGCCTACGGAGTCGTCTGCCTGTCACCTACGGAAAATTCCGATCACAGGCTGTGCTCGCGTCGCAGAGAACCTGCGCTTGCGAGGAGGAGACCCACGAGCCCACAACCCAAAATGGGCGAACCACAATGGGCCATAGCGTGGCGTCTCCGGCCCTGCGGAGACTCCTTTCCCACTGGCGGACCACGATGAGGAACCCAGACCAGTCACCTCCTGTCCCCGTCGTGTCGACGAACACTCCGTATGAAACGGTGTGTCCGCGCAATGCTCCGCTCCCAGTCACCTCCTCCACCAAAGGAGTCGGGTCGGGACCACGGAGAGGGACCCGCCAGAGGTAAACGGATATTTCTATGAAGAGTTATCGCGTTACGTACGTACGTACGTACATACAGAACCGGCGGGCACATAAGCTCTCAGGCTTTGATAGCCTGTGAGCTAAAAACCAAACCAGTAAAAGTAAAAGAGGTTTTTAATTTGTGTACTAGTGAATATGACATCACATTTATCCATTATTGGTGTTAAATCACATTGCTTGGCTACAGATTTTGTTTACAGAAAATGGTTGATGGGACAGTACTGAAATTTCATATGCTTCAGAATAACTTTTCTTTTAGGAGTTCTGTAGTAAAATAGTTTGAAAAGCTCTGTAACAGGGCTTCCAGCAACTTAGGTCCAAATAATAGGTACTTAGTGACCTAATGATTAAAAATAAGGGACTTTTTAGGGACCTGAAAAATAAATGCAATATTTATGTAAATCAAATAATATATCAAATACAATTTTTAACAATTAAAAAGTACACCAAATATTTATTTTAAAACTTCTTTAATTAGAAACAATATTTCTCACAAATTAACTAATAAATTAATTAATTTTTAGGTTTGTTACTCATAAAATTTGTAATTAAATTATTTTTTCTTTTATTTATAAAAGTAGACAAGCTATCAATGTTATCGTTTTTCACTTTCAGTTCCTTGTTAGCTGTTACACCAGCTGTAATAAGAATTTGGGCAACTTCAGCTTAATTTAGGTTTCCTTCTTCTAAAGTATTTTTCAACCTTTGATTGCTTTCAGCGATCAATCTGTCTGACACAGCTACTTCTTCACTCACATTTTTGTTTAAGTCTTCCAACTTTTTTTCAAGATTGATATAATGGGGAAGTTGCACTCACTTTAGATTATGCATTATTTTATGTTTAATTGATGAAGACAACTTTACATACCTCAAAACTTAACTCGGAATCGCAAAAATAATTTAAACTATGTAGTTATTCGAGTTTTAAACTCCGCTAAAAGCAAAACAAAACCACGTGATCGGAAAACGCGACGGGATTGGTTTGACGTCACTACACATGAAACGGGGAATTCTGCTTAGAGCCGAGTGCTCGCAGGCTGTTTTATATTGCTTTCTATGTACTATAAACATCTTTTAAAGACTCGTATACTAAAAAATTAAAGTCAAAAGATTATTTTATCATATCTAAATATAATGCACTATTAATTTATACATTTGCATTAATTTTCATTTAGAAAAGTGTTGAAGTTGGTCGGATTCGAAAAATACAAAATTATGTCTTTCGGAAATAGTTTTTTATTTTTTTAATTCAAATTTGCTTTTAGGACAGAAAAACTGCATTTCATGTGGGTAAAAATACAAGAAGCTAAAGCTAAAAGGCACGTATATTGTTCACTTACTCTGATTTATTTAAACGAAATAAGAATGATACTTTTTTATTACAAAAGAAATCGTAAGTAAAATCGCATTTATATAGTTTTTGAAATGCATTATTTTCTTAATTCATTTTAATGCTTAATAATTCGTTTTAATATGAATATAATTTCGTGTTATGCAGGTTATATTACGGATAAAAAATGTACTCGAATTAATTATGAGAAAACGAAATTTTAAGCAACAATGCAGAAAAAAAATGCTTTATTTAATACTGATTTATTGAATAAAAATTTTAATTAAATACTGACAATAATAATTGTGTATTCACTCTTCAGAAAAAAAAATTACTGCAACATACGTGAGTAAATTTATCACTATTGTCTTTTATTTTCTCTTTTTATGTACTTACTTAAAAATAAGTATTAAATATATTTTTTAAATACACATCTTTTATAAGCATCCAATGTTTATTTTGATAATCACGCCTCCTTTTATGATTGGAATTCGTGATTTTTCAAAAAATGTCCAATATAATACTATAATTTGGCGTGGCCACTGAAGTCTTATGGGAAAATTCACCGCTTTTCTTTTTTACGCTTGGTAGAAAAAGAGAGCTAATAAATTTATTAAAATAAAGGTTTAATTTTTGTTTTTTTTCTGTTTTAAGGTATGGAAAGAAAAAAAAAAAACATTATTTAAACTATCTTTTAAGGATTGCTAAATTGATTTCTCAACGTATAATCATAATTCAATAAATATAGAAAAGTGTAAAAATAATTTAATTATCGTTTTATTATTATTTGCTTACGTATAATTTTTGAATGGATGCAGTACTTTTGTTTGTTTGAAATATAGTTTTTCAGAATGTCCTATTTTTAGATTTATCAGGTTCTAAAAATGTTATATCATTATTTTCCTCAATGTTCTAATTTTTGTAAAAAATAAAAATAATGAAAATATTTGAAAATCTTGTTAAAGAAAGCAGTATCTTCATTTTGAAAATAAGCATTATACTGCACAAAGCTTTTTTAAAACAGAGTAAGATGTGCTGAGAATTAGAATATGTTGTTGAAGTAGAGCCCACTCTTTTCACTTTTGAGAACAGCCATCTCATTACACGTAAACTTTTTATAGTGACATATAAGGAAATCAAGATATATTATCATTCAAGGTTTATTCTTTGTTTGAACAATGCATTATAGTATCATAAGGGCAGGGCATTATGTTGAGAGATATTATGCTATAATATCACAATGGTTTTTAAATTCAATTCACAGGTAAGGCATGAATTTGCATGATTAATTTTTTTAATAATTCGGAAGGTATGGATTATATATTAATTTAGCAACAAAAATTTAACATAGAACCAAAGAATAAAGAAAATATTTATAGATCATGAACGAAAATTCAAACATACTACCATTCTTTTAATGTTTGAAATGTTAATAACAACAATAAAATTTAAATATACATAACATTGCTTCATATACATTTAGAATTATTATATTTCTGCATAATATTTCTCTTTTGGCCTTTTTAATTTCCGTATAAATATTGTTAATTTATAACAAAAATAAAACAGATAATTTTTAAACTAAACATCATCTCTAATCTGCAAAGTTCTATAAAGCATAAAACCTTCAATCCCACATTCTGAAAATTTCACAAAACTGACAGTATTTAAAATAATTACTTGATTGTTTTGCCTGTGTGTAGTGTAGTCCAGAGATCTGTTTAGGAAGAAATTGAGTCCTTTAAAGAACCCTTCACAAAATTTTTCATATTAAAACAGGAACCTTCACAATACATTACACCTTAAAACAAGACCCTTCACAAAATTTTTTGTCTTAAAAATAGGCCTTTCACAATTTTTTTCCATCTCCAAACTAAACCTTTTACAAATTTAATTATTTAAAAGAAAAATCTGACCTGACACAAAACAACTGAAGCCGTCAAAGAATTTATTTACGTAGCTTTTACATATATAAAGAGTCTTGTCAAAAATTCATAAACAAGAAACTGAATATAACAGTTATTTCAAATTCAGAAAATTATAATTAGTTTTTTCACAAATATGAAATACTTTTCACAATTTCACAAAAAAGTACCCTGTGAGAAAAGTCTGGATAGGTCTCTGGAAACATTTTTTGAAAAATTATCAAGCTTTTCTTGTGTATATTTATATAAAAATTCTGTAAGCCTGTCTTAAAGCTATCTTAGCACATTTCGCTCTTTCTAATAACTTTAGCTGTTTTTCAAAGATTCAAAACAGTTTATTTAACAATTAAAGAGATAAAACATATAGTGGAACCAAGCAAAATTCATAATTTAAGTATAAAATATAAATACAAAAACCCTTTTATAAGTTGACTCCACCCTCCCTAATGAAATAAATCCTATTTGTACCAGTTTATTTTACATTGTGCAACACACACACACATATATATATTATTCTATAAAATACAATCTTGTAGTACGAGTATTAACTTGTACCAATACTTTATTTACATCGAGATTTGGAAATGAAAATTCTTAGAAATGCGATGGAATACAAATATCACCTGGAATTCACAGTATTATTTATTCATTACAGCAATTTACAATACTTTTAATTTGTTATACTAATCATTTTTAAGAAAAGAAAGAAATCATCCAGCGTAAAGCAAGCCGTCCCCATAGGTAATAACAGGGAGAAATACAGCGAGGGTTTGTTTACATGTGTAGTGATGTCAGAACAGCTTTCGTCACGTGACATGGCTTTTTCCCGCCACGGCAAAAACTGAGTTTTAAAAGTTAATTTAATGAATTATACAAGTTTCAAATATAGGTAAAAATGGTATCAAAATGTTTGTATTTTTACACTCTATCAGATGGAAGTTAAATTGAAAAATGTGCAATTTCCCCAATGCATTTTTATTTTCTTCAGCTTCTTTTCTTTCTGCAGCTTTCTGCACCTCAAGTTATACTTTTCGTTTTTTTTCCTCTCTTTTCTTTTTCTAGGTAACTCTGATAGTTTTGATATGCAGCATTAGCCTTTTTTATCATTTTTAGCTCACATGCTATCAAAGCCTGAGAGCTAATGTGCCTGCCGGTTCTGTATGTACATAACGCGATAACTCTTGATAGAAATAACCATTTTGCTTCAAATTTTGTTTATAGGTTCATTGTGATAAGGCGCTTCCCTGATTAGTTTTGAGGATTCATTGATTAACACTAGAATGGCAGTAGAGGTCCGTTGATTACTTTTGTTTGGTTGAAAAAAAAAATTGAAATTTTTTGACTTTTCGTAAATAGATAACAAGTATTTAAAAAAACAAATTCAGCATTCTAGATTTGTTAGTTTTTGAAGTATTGGACAATATTGAATTTATATATATGAAAAAAAAATATATATATATGAAATATTGATGAAAAAAATATTAATTTATAAATTATGTTTTATTTTAGTTAACGTTAGTTTTAATTTGTGAAACCAATCAATTTTTATATTAAATTAATGAGTTATTTGAGTAGTTGTAGTTTGATCCGATTGATCGCCCTGTCAGTACTTTTAAAATTCAATAAATTATCAAGTAATATAAATTAAATATAAATGATGAAATATACATAAATTACATATGTTTTCCGATGTATGGCATTTAAAATTGTTTTATCGTTGTTATTTCAGTAATTACATCAAGGGGTCAAAATAACCTCTTCCCGCCATTCCAGTAGATAAGATTTTCCCACTGTTCTAGTGTTAAGTATAAAGGGGTAACGGGGCCCCCCCTTTTATTTAGATAAATGGGTTTTTCATGCAGAATTATCTGATTTTCTTCGAATTTTGTATATAGGTTCATTGTGATAAGGTGCTTCCCTGATTAGTTTTGGGGGTTCATTGGTTAAGTATAAACGAGGAAAGGAGGACTAATCCCCCTTAATTTAGATAAATGGGTTTTTCATTCAGAATTATCAGATTAGCTTCAAATTTTGTATATAGGTTCATTGTGATAAGATGCTTTCCTGATTAGTTTTGGGGGCTCATTGGTTAAGTATAAAGGGGTAACTGGGGGGCTAATCCGCCCCCTTAATTTAGATAGATGGGTTTTCATGCAGAATTATCTGATTTTTTTCAAATTTTGTATATAGGTTCATTGTGGTAAGGCTTCCCTGATTAGTTTTGGGAGTTCATTGGTTAAGTATAAAGGGGGGGGAAGGGCTAATCTCCCCTTAATTTAGTTAAATGGGTTTTTCATGCAAAATTATTTCATTTTCTTCATATTTTGTATATAGGTTCATTGTGGTAAGGCACTTCCCTGATTAGTTTTAAGGGTTCACCAGTGGACCCGTGCGAGGATTTCGCACTACAATCTAATATTTTTTATCAATATGTAATATTTATTAGATGCAGGTTTAAACTTCTAAAGAAAATGTAAGGATAAAAATATCTGCAAACATTTAGTTTTTAGTAAAGCCAGAATATCATCTAATTTATTCTGTCAAAGTTAGAGTAAAAACAGATCCAAAAGTGCAAAAGGCACGCACGCGAAAAAAAAAAAAAAAAAATTAACAATCGTATTTTAACTGCATTAGAGGATGACGTCATCTGCTTCGGGAAAAACATGGGACATAGAAATATAAATCTAAACGTTTCAATTTCAACTTCACTTTTTAATCATAAATATAAAATAAACTCATGCAGTGTTTTTTTTTTTTAATCATTGCTGAGCATCATATAATGTGGTATTTTATTTTTGTGGCAACAGTAATTTGAGGAAAACCTTTTATTTCTTTCATGAAATCAATGCCGATTTAATTTTTAATTATCAGCAAATTTTAATCAAAAAACATGTTTTAGGAAAATGTAAGTGTACTATGTCAGAAGCCTGTTAAAAATCCTTTCATATGCTATCTCATTCGTCGTTCTGTGGTTCCTATTTTCTGAGAAAAAGGGATGTTGACAGGAGAAATAATATATACGATTGGTTAAGTATAAAGGGGGATATGGAGGGCTAATTTCCCTTAATTTAGATAAATAGGTTTTACATCCAGAATTATCTGATTAGCTTCAAATTTTGTATATATGTTCATTGTAATAAGGTGCTTCCCTGGTTAGTTTTGGGGTTTATTGGTTAATTATGAGGTGGGGGAGGATCCCCCGTAATATATTGTCAATTTCTTTATTTTTCGAGGGACTTATTTCAAATTCTTTGAAATAAGAGTATAATATACAATTAGTGTGAATAGCCTGTGAGCTCAATGCAAACAGTTTAACTGGGCAGTTTTCTTTTAGGTAGCTTTCAATACAAAAAAGTATAAAGCTACCTATTGCAGCCGTTCGGAGGAAAGCAATTCCGGAAAATTTTGGTATATTTTCACCGATCATGACCCCCAGACCCCAAAACCACCCTCCGTTCAAATGTTGATTTATATATATATATATATATATATATATATATATCTGATCTATGTCATACAATAACGCCCGTATTTATAAATCAATTTTGATGAAACTAATTGTGTGTATTAAGGTCACTAATGTCTCGACCGAGTTCGTTGGCCAACTTGGTCCGCCATTTTGTTTCAAGATGGCGGCCATTTAAAAATTTAAAACTAAAATAAATATGCAAAAAAGTTAAAAATTCAAATTTAGTTTTTGCTTACGTGTTAGGCCTTGGTACAAGGATTCCGGAGCATTTTTTGTTTTACCTCTATCTTAAAAAATGGCTGAGATAGAGCAGTTTGAAATTCTAGGGTGACTGACATTTTGAAACAAGACAGCACATTACAAAATACCAACGATTAATTTATGAGTTTTAGTGAACGCGATTTCTCGCAGATTATTTTCTTTCATTGTTGTAATCATTTTCCCAATCATACGCATAAAACTATATATTCATATCCGTTAGCACCAAATTCAAGCCAAACTTGGCGACATTTGGCGAAATATCACCAAATTTGGCGACCAAAATAAGTCTTCATAAATGAAGCCAATTTGGCTATAGCTCAATAATTTGGCGAATTTCTTATTCAAATGCAGTATTAACGAATCTTTTGTAAACGGTTTCTTTGCATTTTAGCTTGCTGTTTTCGTGTAACATTAGCTAAAATTTTAAAACGAAGATATAGGAAAGCTACCTTTTCCTCCCGGTACAGGCCGGAAGGACTTTTTTTATTTTATTGTTATTGGAACTAGAGCAACATGATTTTCATAATGTTGTTTTAAAACATGAGCTATGTTTAAGCCTAGCATTTTGCATCGGTTCTTTCATAGCAATTTCTCTTTGGAAAGAATTTGATTTGCAATGGGTTGGGTTGATTATTGACGACCAATTATCTACACTTGGGATATAGGCCCGGGGGGAGTGTCCCTCGTGGGGGTCTTCCTAAGGGAACCTAACCCGTATTTACGCATGGATAAATCCACGGCTCGAAGAAAACCATGAACTCTCCGAACGATTAGGCCGACGGGCGCGATTGGGATCGAACCCAGCACCTCCCATCTACCAGCTTCGAGAGCAGAACCTCTCAGCCACTGGTGGGGCTTGATTTGCAATGGAAATCTCTCAAAAGGTTTGAATGTTTAGTTCTCCATTTGTCTGTTTCGCATTGATACAAGTTGCCCAAAATGAATTCTATTCACTCCCAATTCTCCTTGATTGAGCTTGTAAATTTTTCACTCATCTAAGAGTACATCAATTTTAATGTTTATAGGCAACTTTTATCCAAGTGAAACATTTTTTAGATTTTTTTGGAGTATTTTTAATTCTGGGTTCAAGCAACTGATACATTTAGAGTTTTTATTTTGCAATATATCTTTATTGAAAAGATACTTACCAGAGGTTACAAAATGACATTGCACATCACTTAAAAGATAATTTTTATTTCTTTCAGATAGTTGCAATAATGCTTTTTGTAGGTTTTCATTAAAAATATTTTTTTTTTTGGGAGATATAAATTTTTATTGTCAAAAGATTTTGTTTGACATCAGTCTTGAAAGATTTAATGGTTGGTTGGTTGTAAATGCACCCTGTAATTTTAATGATAAGGCATTTTATTTCATCATATAATAAATGGATCAGAAGATCTTCCCATTAGAAAAATGCAGTAAACTGTGTAAACAGTTTGGCACTAGATACGATAAACAGTAACTGACATTTCATTGTATTTTCCTTCAAATATTCAATTATTCTTTTGTAGCTGACTGTATTTAGTGTCCTTTCTTCTGTTCTAGATGAAATATATTTCAAGAAATATTCATGCAGATAATTCCATTGTTCTAATAGCAGAGTTGCTGCAGGTACCAGCGTTAACCATCTGTTTGACACATGTTTCATAAATCTGATGTGTAAGAACACTTAGTTTTTCCTGTATAATGCTAAAATCTTCCCACATTGATGGCCAGTCATTAAAACAGTTATATACTGATATAATAAAATCAGACGCATCACATCCACATTCTTTGAGCCCTTTTAAAAAACTATTGTGCACAGTATATATCGTGCATGTACCAATGTCAGATATTCCTATTTCCCTAATTGTTAATATTTCTTCATTAAGTAGGCAAAAAATTTTCTTACCATCACTTGCAACAGATATTAAATTTTTAAGAAGCAAATTTGCATTTGATATACACTTCAGAATATTTTTTTAAAGATTTTCTGCAGTTGCATGGCCCTTAAAAAATTTTGTAAATGAAGAGAAAATATTTGGTCTTTCCTGTCAGACCAGTAGATTATCCTAACTTGGAGCAGTTTACTACCAGCATTAGTACTTATTTCATCATAAATAAGGGAATAATAAGCAGAAGCTGCTTGTTCTAAAATTTCTTCATGGAAATAAGGCCCTAAAACGTCTGTTAATAAATAACTAAGTTTGGTTCTGCATAAAGAAAAATTATCAGGTACAGCTTCTGGGAACATCTTATGAAAAACAGCTCCACAATCATCAGATGACACAGCAGAGAAGTTTGAAGAAATTACTTTAAGAGAACATGTTAATTCAGCGATACATGCCCGTTCTTTGCCATTGTAGATTTGAACTGTATTATCAACAGCAGACAATAGTTTAAGCAAGTTTAATAGAGCAATTTTGTTGATGTATCTTTCCATCTGCATGCTCGTGGATTCTGTTGAATCCTTTATTAATATAAAATGTTTTTGAACAAAAAAGACAGAGAGCTTCATCTTGGTTGGCTTTCTGAAGCCAATCTGAAACTTTATAACCGTTACAGTCAAGCCTTTCCAGCCATTCGTATTGAAAGTGAAATTTCCCCATTGTGTAAAAAGAAAGTGATAGGTACTTTCTCTTCACAGATACTTTATTCAACAAACTTTTTATGTTCTGTGTTAAAAACATTATACAGCATACTATATAGTACTAAAATACAAATTCATACAGAATGAGACTGATCAGATTGATAAAAATAAGAAAGTTCCTACAAGGTATGGTTAACTATGAATATTATTGGTTCTTAATAAGATGTAACAATAGATCTTTATAACGCAATTCTATGTAACACAATTCTCCATATAACGCACAACTTCTCAGATGTAAACATTGAATTTTTAAGAAACACCTGAATTCCCACATTATAAATAGTTGTTATTCTCTAGAGGACTAAATTTGATACATTAGTTCAACTTTATCTCCTTAATTCAGAGCTAATTACTGAAAAAAATGCTATGATTTGATACAGGTATGTTTGGACAATGTTTATAAAGCAAATTTAACAATGTGTGGAATGATCTATATTATGCAAAAAATTATAATCTGCACAACTTCTGATAATAAATAATGCAATATAAAGATACTCTAATGTATTTTGGTATGTTTCACACATATTTGGCCATGTTTTACAAGCTAAACTTAAAGATATGTGAAATATGATCTATATAATGCAAAATTCTATACAACGCACAACCTTGTGTTTTTAGGTTTGCATTATAAAGATTTTCTACTATAATTGTTCTTTTGATGAAGATTGATCTTTCTTTCTATTTAAGTTCAGTTACATGCTGCCATCTAGGATATTAAACTTTAAACAAATCTAAATTTTCATGATAAATTTTGAAAAATCTGAAAAAAAAATAATTTAGTGACAATGATAGTGAAAAAAGGGACTTCTTAGTGAAAAAAGGGTACTTTTAGGGACCCAGTTAAAAAATAGGGACCTTTTAGGTAAATAGGGACCAGCTGGAAGTCCTGCTGTAACAGTTTTTGATAATGTAATTACATCAACTAAACAGTCAATCAGTTAAATAAATAAAAATACTAAAAAATGAGATTTATATTTACATTTTATAACACTACTCCCACCCCCCCCCTAAAAAAACAGACTCTTAATTTTTATGTTTTTCAAAGGGCAATAAATAAATAAAATTAATAATAAATAAAATATAAACAGCAGGAAACAAAACATTAAGAAAAAATCAATATACGCACAGATTTTGTCAAAAATTGCAAGAAAATACAAATTTTGGAACATAAAAATAAGATTTTGCAGTACTAGAAACTACATGCCTGCATCAGATTGTGTTACTCAATTATATTTATGAAATGAATGTGAAAAAGTATGAAAGAATATTGAATGTGAACGAATGTGGATCGATATGAAAGGATAGTTAGTTAAACCCATTCCAAATCAGAAACTAAAATATAAAAATTCAAAGTTTAAAATCCCTAAATCGTGTGTCAAAATTTTAAAGTCTTGCCTTCATTTCTAGTTGCCCCTGTAACTTAACTTTCCTTACGATACATTTATTACGAACAGATATCAATTTTGAGTCTTCGTTAAGATTAAAAGTGCTGACGGTAGCACATCTCTCTTCTCCCGGTGGCTAGATCTTGCATGTTAATTATCTGGGCTGCTTACCCAGATATGAGTCAAGGGCTAATTAGCCAATTAAATTACATTATTTCATAAGTTGCAAAGCGGTCTCTGGCGGTAGTTTCGATGTATATAATGTGAGGAGCACGTTTTTTGTGTGGCTTTTGACTCTAATCACTCTCCACAAAAACTACGGCCAGTATTCTTCGAAGTGCGACGGCATCCTTGCCGTTGTAAGTCCGGCAATTCGCCGAAATATGAACGATAAAACGATGTTTCCCCGGTAAAAGACTCTTCAAACTGTCCCCTGGGCCTAGCTTAATCAAAGAGACTTGTAATTAATTGGAATAAAAGCTAGTTCCCAGGAAAATGTCTGCTGATTTCGCCTACACTCGTCCGACTATATACTTTTATCTTCTAGCCTATGAATTACACGGTGATTCGACGAAAGAGTGCCGTGAAACTACCTTAACGGCGCTAAATATGGTCCTTCGAACATCGTGATATCTAGTAATGGGATGTGTGATAGCGGTGATCGACCGCTTGTTACAAAGAGATCGATGTGCGTTCATTATACCGAGATGCGCTCGTTATACAGAGGCGTATCGGTATCTTACATTTATATATGACGAATCCTATGTGTCAGATTGATTAAAAAATTTTGTTGCGAGTTGGGGTGATTATATTTTTCTCTTTGTTATGAATAAAGTTCAGATTAAACAATTTTTTACAAGAAAATCCAAAATTCTTTCAAATGAAAATAACATTAAGTTTGAATACATTCAATTTACTTCATAACAAATAAAATTTATATTTAAGATATTATAGACTGCCGTTTAATAATTATATTTAAGTACAGCATGTTTCTGTTAGTTCCATGTTTCAGGTTAGCTTTGCATTTAGGGTTTGAGTCATATTGCAGGTTGGTTTCAAATAGAATTTTTGGTTTTGGGTTGAGTATAAGCCAACCTGTGGAGAACTTTCTAGAAACTCCATTCATAACCAAGAATTCAAGTGATAAATTTTATAGGTCATCAAAGTTTTAAATAACACTCATTTCATTATACATCAATCATATTAACTTAAATACAAAATTATACTTCTCCTTTTTCCAGTTCTTTGAAATGTGGCAAAAAATATCAAGAATATCTAACAAATGGAGTATGATAATAGTTGCCTATTTACCATTGAGCTCCATATATAACAGGAGATCTGTCTTCCTATTACCCAACATGATTTCCATCGGTCAGCGTGGAAGGAGACAGTTTGCATTTATGGCAAAATATGTTATTTATCGCATTCCCTTACATGATTAGTGAATCATTTATGAATTATATAAGCATACCTTAATTAGAGATCCAAAAATTAGGATAAAAGTAAATGAGAACATTAATATCTAATATTGACAACACAGACTATTTTTTACTTTTCCTTTCATGCTTCTGACTGTCGACTCAGACCTCCTGTTATATATTGAGCTCAGTGCTATTTACAGACTATCTTAAAGATAAGTATCAAGAATGTTGTTTGGAGATATAACATATTCTAAAGTAACCTTCTTGTAGTGCCCTTTAATAATGCATATAAATGTTTCAAATAGTGTAACACCAGTAAAATACATGGCAAAGAATTTTTCCCCATAGACCATAACGTAATGGAATTTGTTTCAGTTCCCCTGTAAATGAACTATGAATGCTACATATTTCATTTTCAATACCGAATATGCCATAGCAAACCTCAATTACATGGCAATCCCAGTATATTTACGTGAGTTAGAGCTTGGCCAGACAAACCAAGTTCATACACACTTCTGAACTTTGTTGGAAAGTGTTGATAGTACAACTGGTAAAAAATTACATATGATCGTTACTGCTTTAATATTTTTTTACACTTTTGAGAATATGCTATTGGACTTATCTAAACATAAATACATTTGGGATATTAGACATCAGAAATATTATTTATAAGTTATACAAAATAATGACAAATTTTCATTTAAAATTCATAAAGTAAAATAAATAAATAAGATTTATTATTTCAGAAAATGGGCTTAAAATATAAAAAGGTAAATAATAATAATAAAAAAAATAATTCTGGACACTAATTAGTTTGGATTTTCACCAGTTTAAAAATTACAGAAAAAATATAAATGTCCATGAAAAATTCAAAATCATAAATGTATCTTTTCAGAAACAATATCAAAAAGTTCAAAGCTGCAGCAATTCAAAACTATACTTAAAACTTGTAACATGTCAAACATAAAATTAATTAAGAAAGAAAACAGGTCAGAAGTAGGACAAAATCTGGCTGTCTGATAGCATGCTACCTTAATGCTACGAAGACTGCACTGAGAAATACAAACTAATAGGCATTTGAAACATATGTTAAACCGTAATCTCCAATTTCTCAAAAACTAAGGCCTTATTTGAAGATAACCCTTCAACAGCCCAGTTAGGGTATAAACTCTGTAACATACTTCAAAATCATCAAAATTTGTATGCACCATGTTTGATGAGATAAAAGTAAATATGATGATTACCAAACATTAGTTAATTTAAAGCAATATTAACAAAAATATATAATTCTTACTCTGATATTGTTTGAACTTCATTTGAAAGCATATCAACTACTGATTCCTCATAAATTTCTACTAAAGGAAGAGCTACTTTTAAGAGCCAGGCAATATGGAGTATTAACACACGCATTCGAGCATCGTACACACCTACAAGAAAATTGAATTAAAAGATTTTAAATAAATTACAAAATTATTTAATAAGCAGAATATTTCATAGAAAGATAAATTAAGCAGTACAGATTTTTATAAAGAAAACAAACTGACATTTTATACTAAATAAAACATATTAACTATTTTTATAACAGCAGGTAATTTTTTTTTTTTTTAACAAGACATGAGAATTTTAAACTGATTAACTGGAGAAAAAAATTTACATAATGTATTATGTAATATACATCTATACCCATTACTTGCATGTAAAGTCACATTAATTGTGTGTACATGTAATTCGACAAATTACTTGCATAATATGCGATCCTTTAACCAAATTTGTGTTTTTTTGTGATCCCTTGGTAAAATTTTGCATTTTTTTAAAGTCTTTGGAAGAAATTTGCATTTTCTTTCACAAGCCTTTGACAGAAATCCCCCCCCTTTTTTTTTATAGATTTATTAACAAAATTAGCGTTTTTTTTTTTCACAATCCTGCAACGAAATTTGCATTTTTTTTTTCAATCCTTTGAAGAAATTGTCTATTGTTTCTGTGAACGATAGACATAATTGATTTTTTTCGGCGACGATCGTTCAAAATTCGAGATTTTTTTTTTGTTTCAATTTTTGGACTGAAGACTAAAATTTTCGAAACCGAATGCCTTAAATTTTTAGGAAAATTCAGAACAGAATCACCCCTGATGAAATAAATACATATAACTATTTTTTGTTTCTAACGAATCGTAATATAAATTAATTTTAAACGAAAATTTGAGAGAACAAACTTACATTACACGTAATTAAATAATTCATATGTAATTAAAAATAATGACAAACTCCTTTTGATGGAATTTAATATATCTGATTATAAGGTAAACTATTACTAAATTGAATATCGTGCTTAAGGGGTTAACTACCATTTTTGGCGATCTATCTTCCTGGCATGGATAATACGTTCAGGAAAGTTCTGTAATTGGGTTTGCAGCCAATTATGTATTTTGGAAAGTGTAGCTTAATGACAATTTAATTTCTTTGCTGTAAGGGGCAAATATTTGCATCTGAATTTGAACTTTTCCATGTTTATATAATTGTTGTTTGTATAATTCATTAGTGCCTTGTTGACTGAGCTTCACTTGAAACAAATCAAAAGACTCCTTCTGTGGTTGTTTTCTAGGAGAAACTTCCATAGTCGTGTCCAAAGCCAATTGGAACATTTAATACCATTATTATAACTCTCATACAGTTAAAACAATATTGTTGCTAGCACTACTCTTGTTTGACACCAACCTTGCCTGTGTATATGAATATGGAATATTAGCTATTTTTCTAGTACAAAGTATGGTTATAACATAATTAATTGTCATTTTTCATACCACATATCATTTTCAATAGTAATACATTTATGTTAGCCAGGCGCAGGTGATAAATCGACAAATATTGTTCCCATACTATATTCATATTACATTCATTTCATTTAAAATATAAACCTCTCACTTATTTCATTTAAAATACTAAAAAGAAAAGAAGAATTAATGCTATAAATCAAAACATTTTATTTAAACATCAAAGAATTGTTTGTAATTTACACATACGAAATATAAATGTTGCTATTGTTGATTAATAAAATTCTATTGGCGAGATTTGTGCCAAATCTCTACTTTTAAGTTATTACTGGTATTTTTTTTCAAATAGTTAAAAAAAAAAAAGATTTATTTTCCAGTTTGATTAAATTGATATATGTTTTATACTTTAGTGTGTGCATAAATTTTTTGCTCTGTGTGCTGCAATTCAATTGTCTATGAAAATATTCTGCCTGTGAAAATGACATTCACACTTGATGTAAGTACTTTAATTTTTAATGTAATTTTCAAATGGTTTGAAATTTATTTTTGGTAATATATCAGTTTCTTTGTCATCCTCATAGATATCTTATGTGAAAATTAGAATGAAATCCGTCAAATATTTTTTGAGTTATGCTTGATGAAAGGATTTAATATCCAACACAGCAATATATGCTGCAAAGTAATATTGCACTGTGTAACAGATCACTCAGACAATTACAACAAATTACAATATTTTAATTTGTGCCAAACTACGCAGACCAGCATATGCTAATTGGTTGTGGACTTGATTATAGAAGAATCCCCAGTTATAGGCTAGTTTGTGGATAGACAAAAGATACTTATTACAATAGCTGCAATTATACAGGAATTTTGACAAATTCTTGAATTAGTGTCAATTTGGCAATTTATTTTTTACATCAAATTTGGAAATATTTTGATGACTATTACCAAGCTTGGAAAAATCTTCGGCAAAGGCATGCACGTGTGTGTGTGTGTGTCCAGTCCATGTATATCTACATGCAAGTATTACTGTACATTTCCTTGATGATTTTTTCTACCAAAACAGTATTTATCAGTTACTTCTAGCCGCAAAATAGTTGATAAATGGTTGAAAAATAGTTTTAAAATGGTTCCAATACCAAATAAATTGGTCAATTTTTCTGTAAGTATATATTACAGTTCTTATGATAGGAGACAATAATATATATTTGCCAACCAACAGCTCAACCGAAAACATAATTCGGACAGTATCTTCCTCACACACATACATACATCACGATATGTGTTCCGGCATGTAATAAATACTGAAATTGAATATATATAATCATGCTAATGGGATTTTTACATTGTTTTAAAAGCATGTTATTGGCCTTTTTTCTCAGTAAAATACAACACTAAATTTCCACAGGCTATTATCAGACCTATAAAATACATAATTATTTTTACTTTGGTTTTTTAAATTAAAACTAAGTTTTACTAAATAAAGTCACGTTCTGGTGGTATATACTAAATATCGGTACTTTTCCAGTATAGGGGTTTTGGCAACAGAGAGAAAATGGCCTTGGTAAGTAAGGGAAATTTGGCAACATATTTTCATGCAACCTATTCACTGTTTCATATACACAAGCAATTTTTTTTTTTTCCAGAATTATAGAATTTAATTTAAAGAAGCCAATTTTTATATTTTTATATTCAAACAGCAGTAAATTCTATATTTAAAAAAATATAATATATGTTATAATTACACTTTGAGTCGTGGCTGGTATATGTATTACTTAAAAAGAAACTCATTTTGTAAGTACAATACTTTATTATTTAACTCAAGAATCTTGGAGAGGAGACCGCAGTAACTTTAATAGCAAAATTTGGTGCTCCAAGATCATTTCCCAGCAGTTACCGACACCAGAGTGTCTATTCAAGACAGCATTTAGTAGAAGACTGCACTCATATTTTCTTAGGTCAGTAGCGTACCTCAAAAACTAACAAAAGTTTATTTGGATCAGTATGTTTTGATAGGTGTGGTTTTGTGGCGACAACAGGCTTGACTCAAACTTGATTGCATCGCCAACAGTCAATTCTAATTTTGATGTTAATTGATATTTATGATCTAATCATATTAATACATGTCAGACAGATAAAAGTTAATTAGGATTTATAACGTAAAATGTAATCATCAATTTCCATCAATTTTTTTACATTCCTCTACACCAGTAGTTCCCAAACTTTTGGGCTCGCGGAGCCCTTTTTGGGGAGAATTTCTAAGGCGGAGCCCCTTAAAGCCACGGTAATCTATGGTTTACAAATTAATGTTTTTTATGCCTATGGAACAGAGATAGATCTGCTGGATAAGAGATCAAACCGGTAGTTTCCAACATGGGGCCAAGGTTCTCAATTTTGCCCTTTTCTTGATAAGGAAATTCTGTATTCATACTAGAAATTTTGAAAATTGAATTTTCTATTATTTAACCCCCTTAACAGTTTTATTTAATACTACTATTATTCGACACAATAAGTTAAAAATAAGGACAAAAAACCACTTTTTTTTTGTATTAAAATATCTGTCTATAATCGAGATTAATCTGCCAAATACAGCAAAAATTATAGTTCAAAATTTGTGGTTTCTGAAAGCTTTTAGTAACGAAGAAAACAATCTCTTCTTACCCAAGTGACATTCGAGCAATACTGTTAAGGGGTTAATGACATCCATTTTTAAAATAAAAATATTCTTTCGGGATTTTCCGTATGAACTCGGAATTAAAGATTAAAACAGTAACCCTGTCTGGTCATGCATTGCATTGGGGCTTACATGAAACTACTATTATTTATGGCGAAAACCACACACACACAGAAAAAAAGGTAAGTAGTACAGTTTTCATTTACAAAGAGAGACTTCTGTATAATCCCAATAGACTACTCACAAAGAGAAAAAAATGCATAGGCCCAGTCGGCCATGAGTAATTATATAACACGTTTTCGCTAGTCCTGCCCACCCGTAATAGAATAATGTGATTACGGATACTTTTTTCATCGTTCTTTACATTTCTAATACTTCTAAACATACAACGAAAATGAATCGCCTCAGAGCTTCTTCTTTTGAACTATTTTTTAAAAATAAAATTAGAAGCATATCATTGTTTTAGTGTTTAAGTGGGAGCGGCAAAATTTATAACCTGTATTGTTGGGTGCAGCATGGTTCACTTTTTTTGGATGTTTTATTTGAAGTATTTAGCTATTAATTATAGTCTTGAACAAAACTTTCTTTCACCATTGTTTTTGCCTCAAAATAGATATACGGTTAAAAACTACACATGTTAAAAGAACTGCAACTAGTAGAAAATTTTTACTAACAAAACGGGATATATGGATGAGGTTAAATTTACATCAGAACGGGTACTCACTGACAAAAAATTTAAGCAAGTGGTGGAGCTGAGCAAAAGTTTAGATTGTTAGTGTGATGACAAATGTAAAGAACCAATATATATTTTTTAAATTGCTACAGCCTCATCTAATAGGAAAAAATTCTGATAAAAAAATTGAAACAGTTTTGAATTTTAAACTGAAATAGAACATGAAATTTGAGATTAAACCAAATAAATTAAATTATTAACGAAAAGCGAAAAACAATTATATGTCTATCACTGAAACAATCAAAGCTTAACTAACACATTTCTCAGTAAATATAGCAAGTAATGGAGTATAAAATACCTCATTTGAAAGATCTCAAAAAGTGAAGCAAAAGAAAATAAACAATGCGAGACATACTTACCATATTAAGAAGTTAGTACCTGGTTACTAAGCAAAAAATAACTAAGTATAAACATATGAATAGGCAGGGCTCCAAAGAACAAAATTGTTCTCCCTTTTGTTCGGCAAGCAGAGATAACAGCACTGGCACACCTTTGCTCTTTCGATTATTGTTATGCATTCGATTAAGAATACTATTTCTGGTAGCTTATTTTGAATCGAATTTTTAAAACACATTAAATGCAGAAACATAAAATAAAGTAGTTCAAACCAAAAATATTATATAGAAAATGGATACATGTATAATGCAAATTTTTAATTTGATTTTAGAAAATATGTTATACTATTTTAAAACCCAGTGATAGATGTATTTATTTTTGACACACACACACACACACAAATTCCTACATACTTTCGAAAAATTTTCCCTTGCAATATGCTAATTTCTTTCATGTTTTGTTTATTTTCCTGGAACGCCGCGAAGCCCCTGAAAAATATAGGTGGAGCCCCAAGGGCTCCTCGGAGCACACTTTGGGAACGTCTGTTCTACACAGTTAAAATGAAAAGAAAAATTGTCTCTGTTAGGTTGGTAAATATTTTTCTAAAGTCACACAATTCTGTTTTATCCTTAGATTTTTACAGTGAATAGTAAGTTCAAATTTCCTACATTCAAATAAACCTAATATTACATAGGGTAATAGTGAGTGTTATGATTTAAAAATTTGACTCTTAATTTATTCAGTATTTTTACATTTAACTTTAATTTATTCATCAATTTAATTATACTCATTAAATTCATTTAAATTAATTAAGCTAAATTTCATTTTTGCATTTTAAATCTTACATTCTTTCTAAATTGTTTACTTTTGGTGAGAATATAAATTAATTTCAGAATCTTTCCATTACATATGTTTTAGGATATTTATTCATTCAATTTAATTTACATTTTATTCACTTTGCAATATTAATTAAACTTCATTTCAAATTATCTAAAAAAAAAAAGAAATATTTATAACTTACTTTTTCTAACTTTTAAATAATATACAGTCTAAAATAAATTATTCCAAAATATAGTGTATTTCCTTTTTAATAATAGTGATTAAAATTGGTTAATTGTTAATTTTATTCTTTTCAGAAAGTTCAAATTCATTTATTTTAATTCAGGCAAATTCTTTCAGAATAACGAACTTTTCCATATTTCATTTCAAAATTTCTAAGTCCAATAATCATTTTTCAAAATTTCTTAATTTAAATATTTTACTTTCAAAAACATATCTGGTGGAAAGAAAATTTAATTTTATTTAGATTGCTAAAATTTCATTTGTTTTCATCCATTAGTTTGGCAGTTATAGATTTTTAATTACTTTCGTTTTTTCTGTTTTGAATTTCGTCGAGATTTGCGATCAGACGCCATTGATGAGTATTTAGATGTTTCGGGTAAACAAGCAGGCATTATTTCCTAGTTCCCGCGCATTTTTAGCTGGGTCAGTGACTCACGAGAGGCAAGGTCATTATCAGTCCGATTCAAGGTGACAGATAGAAGCTCATAGAACATTCGCAATGACGTGTCGTCAACAGTTAATATTTGACTTTGACCGCGTGGGTGAGCTTCTTCAAAAAAATCCATCAGGTGGTGTCACGAGCGCGACAGTTAGATTCGGAACCGTTGGGAGATGCTCTTTTCTGATTGGCGGATTTTTCAAATCTCAGAGAGAGATCGTACTTTGAGTGTTGAAGGAGAATCACTTCGCCAAATTCGTTTGATCGACATACAACGTTTCTTTAAGCTGTCGGGCCTCTGGCCTGGCGGCAGTTGAGTTTGTTCCAGCACTGGATGAAGTTATTCACTTAGTGGGTGGAAATGTGTTGTGATTTTCTCGAGAGATAGAGATACTAAGATTTTTTAGATGCAACGGAGCAGTGTTACCATCTCTTTTCGACATCTTGAGCTATTTATTAGCTATCGCTAATTTATTGAAGAGTATTTACGATGTATTAAATTGAACCAGCAGAATTAGATGCTTGCCAATCTACTTTGACATCTAGACCCACCTACATTCTTCAGCGTTTTCTGAGAGCCAGTCTGTGAATTTTCGTACATCCCTGAGTGATTTCTCATTAGATAGATGCAAGCGTGATAGAAGAAAAACGTTCATATTATTTATTTACCTATTCCAACAATGAACTCCATTTCTTGAATTTATCCATTTAACAATAGCATTTCACTTCAAGTATAAAAAAATTATGTTCATCGACAACTGAGTTTACCTTGTAAAAGAATCTGCCATTTTTCTGAGAGACTTTTTTTTAATCTTCACGAACATCCTTAATGATGAACATTAAATTTTGAAACAATAAACTTATTTAAACGAATAACATTTTAAATTAATCTAAAAGGACTGAACATCATACATTTTGAATGTATTCTCATTATTTAAAATTATTAAAAATTATCTGGTAAGAATTATTGTGAAAGAAGAAAGATTGTGAATTAATATAATCAAATGAAGTTCTTTTCATATTAATATTTTGTGAGTGCTCTTTCTGCTTCAAATAAATCTATGTGTGTCATCTATTTGGTGAGTTATTTATTTTCTTAATTTATATTTCACCTATTTCAGATGGATCAACTTTGGTGAAGATGTTTATCATTCTTAAATTTTACAATTAAGCTTTTAACTTAAATTCTAATATTCCAACATTAAATTTTAACCTTTTTAATTTAACTTATTTCACAACGCAATGTTACTGCCACTTGAGATTACGCCATATAGAGAGATTTTGGGATAGTTAACTTGTACTATTTTCAAAATTGAATTTTCAGGTTTGGATTCAATCGGAATATTTTTCGAGAGAATCGTCACTTCATTAATTTTTCCCGGTATAAGTTCTCCGATCCCTAAATCTCGCTATATTTAATTGGTGCCGTCGACACAGTCTTTTTCTTGGGTTATTAATATTTAATTGGCGACGTGTACCAGTTAGGATGGTGGTTATGATGCCATTTATTATTATTTATGACTCTTTTTGTGCTGTATTTTAATGACTCAAGTAATTAGTTTGAGTTAGGTTAATTTTTTTACCGTAGTTGGAAACGGTACTTAAAGTAAATTTTTTTTTACTCTCAGTTTATTTAGTGTGAAAATAATAGTCAATAACTTAAAGTGTTATTTTTTTTTTCAAATTATTTTAATAATCTTATTATTCAGTTGATCCAGTGGTAGATATGAGGTTATTTTATAAATAATTTTGAGTTTATATTATATTTGAGATATTGATAGTACTTTGTAGATAAATTTTTTTTTTTTCAAATGTTGAAGAGAATCTTAAATTTAATAATGCAATTTGATGATCGATTTCTAAGATTAGGAAGTGTACATATGTCTTAAATTATTTATCATTTTTATTTTATCTGGATATCCATGTGCTATATTTATTTTTTATCATTTCTCCAGTGTTTTTCTGGATTATTTATATGTGATTATGGAAATATTTTGGTACTTTTATTATTGAAATTGATAAGGGATTTAATTTCTTTGAAAAATATTTCATATTTATTTATATTCTATTATCATTTCATTTTAGTGCAAAAATTTTGGGATTGCAATAGATAGGCGAGAAAATTTTTGAGATTTGTTAAATAATAAATTTTTGGGGAGGTGTATAAAATTTTTTCTGGATAAACATGAACAACCATGATATCCAATTTCAGGCATTGCTTGCTTCTTTGCCAAAATTTCACGGGAAGGAGGATGAAAATGTATCTTTCTTCATTAGGCACATTGCTGATGTTTGTAACATTCAGCACTTGAATAATGAGAGTAGAGTACTTTTGCTCAGACTGCATTGTCGCGATAAAGCTGAGGAATTTATTTCTGGAGACCCTATTGCTAGGAATGAGGAGGATTTTGACGCTTTAGTCAGGCTTCTGAGAGATAGATTCAAAAAGGAAGAGACTTTTCAGGAGGCCTCATATAAATACTCCACTACTTGCCAACGTCCCAAGCAGACTGTTAAGGAACTTTCTGATGAGATCAGAAAGATTGTACATCTGATGGTCCCCAATAATGAGGATATTCCGCAAATGCAGGCTCTTAAAATGAACCTTATGTTTACAAAATTTTTAGAGGCCCTAAGATCAGATATCAAAACTGAAGTTTTGAAGTTTGGGACAGATAATTTTGAGGATCTAGTCGCTAAGGCTATGGATATTGAGAAGGCTTTTGAGCAGCAGGCGTTTATGGTTAATAATATAAATGCTATTCCATCCACGAGTCAAAATACCCAGGATTCTTTAATTCAGGTATTATTAAAACAGCAGGTTGATTCGAATAAAATGTTGCTAGATATGGCGGAACAGTTGAAAAAGTTAAAAGAGTATAGGGACGTTTGCCATATTTGCAATAAGCCGCATAGGACTAAAGATTGCTGGTATTTTCCACAATCATACAGTCATGGGAGTAGCTTGAGGAGAGATGATGGTCAAGTAAACAGTCAGGGTAACTTATCTCCACATATTCAAAATTCTCCAAGTCAGGGTGGTAATTTTCCAGGTTTCAACCGTAATCAGGGAAATTTTTCTAGAGGCAATCGCAGAGGAAACTTTGTACCGAGATACAACAGAGGCAGGAATCACGGAAATTTCAGGCCATATAATCGCAGTCATCGTAGGAATTTAAACTTTTAAGGGGTTCTGGGCATCATTCTAAATTTTCCCCTCAATTTCACAGGACCCTTGATGATAAATGTTCTTTTAATGAGTTTGAGGGTGTTGATACTTTTATTTCTAATGTTAACTCAAAATATTTAATGTCTTGTAATGTGGATGCTTCTGCCCTACCACTAATTAATCTTCATTTTGGTAAGAATTCGTTCTATGCTCTTTTAGATACTGGTGCTAATTTATCCTTAATTCAACCAAAAACCATTGAAATACTTAAACAATACATAAAATTAAATTTTCTTTCTAGGTCAGTCAATATTAAAACAATTAATAATGCTTCAATTCCATATTTCTCAGCTGTACAACTTAATTTTAAAATTAAGAATACATGGTTCCATAATGTTTTTTTTTGTGACTCATGATAATTGGCACTCTAAATATCAAATTATCTTAGGTTATGATTTTCTCAATAGAAACAAAGTTTTACTAGATTCTGCCAATTCTCAACTTATCATGGGCAACTTAACTTTTCCTTTTGACAATAAAAATCCTGATTCCATACAAAACTCTTCAACTAATGATATTACTGTTAATGATTCTGATAACTTAAATAATTCTCTAAATTCTGATAATACTTCTAATATTAATTCTCAGATGGCTGATACTAATTCTTCTAATGATACTAATGCTAATGTCAACTCAAATGTTCAATATAATTCTGACAACACCAAAAACTATGTAAGACCTAAACATAGAGTAATTCTAAGACCAAACCAAGGCAAAATAATTAAACTTAGAACTTTTCATAAACTTAACAGCTCATCAAATTATTTATTTTGTCCATCAACCACTAAATTACCTCTAAATTTAAATTACAGTCTCCATGAATCTAATGATAACAACTCTATTTTAATTTATATTCATAATAACAATAGCAAAAAAGTAATCTTGGATAAAAGAGTAAAATTAGGATATTTAAAATCAGTTAATAAAGATCAAATTTCTAAACATGGAGATTCTCAAACTTTTCAAGTAAATTCATTGGCGACTCAGGATATGTTGCAACTTAGGAAAGAGCAATTAAGTGTGGATAATTTTCAAGTTAATCATTTATCAGAGACAGATAGAAAACGTGTATTGAATATTTTAATGAAAAACTCTGCAGTATTTTCTACGTCATATCAAACCTTAGGGTGCACAGATAATGTTGTTCCTGAATTTAATTTGCTTCATGATTTTGCTTTACAAACAAAACCTTACCCTATTCCGAGAATTGCTAAGGACTTTGCCAGACAGGAGATTGCTTCACTTTTAGAAGCAGGCATAATTGAAAATTCATCTTCAAATTATTGTTTTCCAGTCATTTTTGTGAAAAAGAAATCTCTTCCAACTGATGATCCATCCAAACTTAAATTCAGAATGGTTATAGATTATAGACTTTTAAATGCAATTACTGAACCTTATAAAATATGCTTACCCAGAATCAACGATATTATGCAAAACATTGCAGGCAAAAAATACTATACTGTTCTTGATCTCAAAGCTGCATTTTTTCAAATTCTTTTAAATAAGAAAGATAGGTCTAAATTAGCATTTGCTACTGAATTTGGGAATTTTGCCCCTACCAGAATGCCTTTTGGACTTGTGAATTCAACTAGCTATTTCCACACAGTGATAAATAACTGTTTACATCCTCTTAAAGGACAACATGTTCAATATTTTTTGGACGATATCATTGTGGCTGCAGATACTCTTGAGGAAATGTTGGATTGGCTGCAGAAAGTATTCGATAGGTTGAGAGAATTTAATTTAACTTTAGACCCAGCCAAGCTTCAGATTTGCAAAGAAGAAATTACTTACCTTGGTTTTAAATTACATGCCAACGGTCATTCCCCAGCAACTGATAATGCTAACAAAATCAACAAATTTCCCGTTCCCACAAATGTTAAACAAGTACAGAGTTTTCTAGGTATGGTTAACTATTTTAGACACCTCATTTTTAATTTTGCTGAAATTGTTCATCCCATAGTTAATCTCACAAAAAAGAGTACAAAATTTAATTGGAGTAAAGAGTGTAATGATTCCTTTCTTAAAATTCAAAGTATATTATTAAATAGTCCTACTGTTAAGAACTTCGACGATAGTAAGGAGGTTTGTTTAGTTACAGATGCCTCAATGCAAGCTATATGTGGAATTCTTATGCAAGTTCATGACAATAAATTTTATCCTATTGAATTTTTTTCGAAACAACTAAATCCTGCAGAATCAAAATATCCTTCAATTAAACGAGAATTTTATGCCATTTATGCTTCAATCAAACATTTTCATGAATTTCTCTATGGTAGACAATTTAAAATCTTAACTGATGCAAAAGCTCTAACTTATCATCTTAATCTAGAGAAGCAGACTGAAATTATAACTAAATGGTGTATGTATCTACAAGGTTTTAACTACAGGGTTGAGCATATTCCAGGTTTCAAAAATCCAGCTGATTTTCTTTCACGTGTCATTGATAGATCTGACAATCCAAATGCTTATGTAAATTCATTAAATAATTTCATACCTACTAATAATTCCTTAACTACTGAAAATATTCTTAAAGAACAATTAAATGATACTAAACTTAAAGATATCAGAGATAAAATAATTGCTAAAGAAAAAACTAATCCTAACTATTCTATTAACCCAGATAATGATTTAATAATGTTTGCTAAGAAAAAACCAGGCAATGTAAATAGAAGTAAGAAAATAGTTATTCCCAAAACTTTAGTCAACAGTTGTATTGCTTTAGCTCATCAAGCACATTTTGGAATTGCTAAGACTATAGATATGGTGCAAAAGAATTATTTTTGGAATGGGATGGTGCAAGATGTTCAGAACTTTGTCAATAGTTGTGATAAATGTTTACCGCATAAGAGTAAACAGACTAATACCAAACCCACATTCATTCCTAAGAGTGATTTAGCCCCTGGTGAGATGATAGCGATTGACATAGTGGGAAAGCTTCCAAGATCTCATGATGGGAAATTTTTCATTCTTACTATTGTTGATCATTATTCACGCTTTCTAGAAGCAGTACCTTTAACCAATGTAACTTCTCCATCCATCATTAAAGCTCTAAATTCTTATTTTTCTAGATATGGTATACCTAAATTTATTTTATCAGATAATGCGAAAAACTTCAAATCTGATTTGTTTGATCAATTCCTAAAAACTCTTAATATTAAGCAAAGAAATTCTTCAATTTATTTTCCGAGATCAAATGGTCTTTTGGAGAGGATTCATCGCTCTCTTAAAGAGTCGGTTGCCTCGCTCTCAGATAATGTTATAGAATGGTCAGACAGGCTAAAATTTTATGTTCTTCATTATAACAGCAGTAAACATGCAGTTACTAATTTCACTCCAGCTCAATTATTTTTAGGTAGAGATGTTAATTTACCTATGGATAGCTTTTTACCTCCACGGTCTGTACAGGATCCCCCTGTATATTTTCAACAACTGCAAGAGCATATCAAGACCACTAGAAATTTTGTCAAGCAAAATGAACAAAAATATTTTAGCTTGAATGAAAAATTTCTGAAAGGTCGCTCTCCTCCAAAACTATCCATTGGTGATACTGTATATCTTAAAAATTTAATACCTTCAACAACTTTTAAACCTAAAAACTCTGGTCCATATAGAATCATTGGAGCATTCAGGGGTGATAATTATTTGATAAAACATATCAATGATCAGACAGCCAAAGAAATTAAGGTGAATGTAACGAAACTCATTCACGCAGGGTATTAGTATATGTGTTAGTTTTTGGATAGATTTATTTCCTTTAGAATGGTACTTATTTGTATATATTTTTCTTTTGCAATATGTTATATCTACAACTATTTATATATATATATATTTTAATTTTACTGGTGCAATAGTGTGGTGACTATATATACTTTCTTTGGTCATTTATTTTGTTCATATCACCTGATGCACTACTGGCCAGGGTGATGTCAGGTGTGTTCAATCTGAATTGACGACTAATTTTATGAACTTTAATTCTTTATGAACTTTCATCATCTTATTTAATATTTACTTAGAAATATGGCTAACTACATCAAAGATTTACTATTGTTTGTTATATATTTAAATTTTATTATCACAAAATGTCACCACATTCAGTTCTTATATTTATTTTATCTTGCCATTCTTCAAGGGAAATTATTTTTGTTTGAATTCTATACATTTGCTTCAGAGATTAGCTGATTGGTGTGATGTAATTTTTTTTGTATTATTAATGGATCCAAAAATTTATTTTATTGCTACAAATAACAACATGATAGTAGAGAGAAAGAAATAAAAAATAATATGAGGAAAATTTTGAGACAAATTTGTATATTTAAAGATAATTGATATATAAAGAAATATATCAAAATAAATTAAAAGAAATGAGAAAGAGGATTAAGAAATTTTTTAAATCTCTATTAAATGCGCATACCTACATGGTTCAGTGAGAAATTGTTTTATAAGAATACGATGGAGCAATTGCTCTAAGTTTTTTCTTGTTTGTGTTTTTTTTTTCCTAAAGTTTACAGTGAGCACACACGGAAGGGAAATTCAGCTAGTTCGGGGTTAAAATTACACAAATCTGCCCTTCTGACAAATCCTTCAAGGTGCAGCTGTTGCATAATTTATGGGAAAATTTTTATTTGTAAATTTGATGTGTCCTAGACTTCTTTTGAAGTTCTACTAATAAATAACTTTTAAGATTAATTAAATCTTTCGGACACTACTACTTTTTCAGTTGAGGTGTGCTCACGCTTTTCTCAATTTAGAATTTGTAGATTTTGCAAATATGATGATTGTATGTAGTATGATGGTTATTTGTCTCAGCATCACATACCAGCAGCAATTTTTACATCCTGTTATTTTGAAACTGTTTTATTTTGTTAAAATCTGTGCAATATATTTTTACTTGCTTTTGAGAGGTTACTTCATTTGAGGAATGTTATGTTGTATATAAATTACATTTTTTTTTGGGTTCGCACATTGGATATCTCAGATAAATTTTTTTTTAATGTTTTCTTAAAATTATGTTTGGATAATAACTGCAATAGAAATACCTGCAATACAATTAAAATGTTTTGTGCAATAGTTTTCATATTCCTATGTATAAATTAGTATTCTTATTTATCCTTATGTTTCATGTTGTTAATGTATTTGAATCTGTGTTTATATAATCATTTACTTTTGAATTTTGAATTTGTTGGCATTGTGTATATAATTTTTATCTCTCATATATATATCTACTTATTGTTTTTTGAATGTAATCATACTGCTGATTCTATTTGTAACGACTCGGCAAACAAATCTCAGGGAGATGAATGGTTTAAAATATAAATTAATTTCAGAATCTTTCCATTACATATGTTTTAGGATATTTATTCATTCAATTTAATTTACATTTTATTCACTTTGCAATATTAATTAAACTTCATTTCAAATTATCTAAAAAAAAAAAAGAAATATTTATAACTTACTTTTTCTAACTTTTAAATAATATACAGTCTAAAATAAATTATTCCAAAATATAGTGTATTTCCTTTTTAATAATAGTGATTAAAATTGGTTAATTGTTAATTTTATTCTTTTCAGAAAGTTCAAATTCATTTATTTTAATTCAGGCAAATTCTTTCAGAATAACGAACTTTTCCATATTTCATTTCAAAATTTCTAAGTCCAATAATCATTTTTCAAAATTTCTTAATTTAAATATTTTACTTTCAAAAACATATCTTGTGGAAAGAAAATTTAATTTTATTTAGATTGCTAAAATTTCATTTGTTTTCATCCATTAGTTTGGCAGTTATAGATTTTTAATTACTTTCGTTTTTTCTGTTTTGAATTTCGTCGAGATTTGCGATCAGACGCCATTGATGAGTATTTAGATGTTTCGGGTAAACAAGCAGGCATTATTTCCTAGTTCCCGCGCATTTTTAGCTGGGTCAGTGACTCACGAGAGGCAAGGTCATTATCAGTCCGATTCAAGGTGACAGATAGAAGCTCATAGAACATTCGCAATGACGTGTCGTCAACAGTTAATATTTGACTTTGACCGCGTGGGTGAGCTTCTTCAAAAAAATCCATCAGGTGGTGTCACGAGCGCGACAGTTAGATTCGGAACCGTTGGGAGATGCTCTTTTCTGATTGGCGGATTTTTCAAATCTCAGAGAGAGATCGTACTTTGAGTGTTGAAGGAGAATCACTTCGCCAAATTCGTTTGATCGACATACAACGTTTCTTTAAGCTGTCGGGCCTCTGGCCTGGCGGCAGTTGAGTTTGTTCCAGCACTGGATGAAGTTATTCACTTAGTGGGTGGAAATGTGTTGTGATTTTCTCGAGAGATAGAGATACTAAGATTTTTTAGATGCAACGGAGCAGTGTTACCATCTCTTTTCGACATCTTGAGCTATTTATTAGCTATCGCTAATTTATTGAAGAGTATTTACGATGTATTAAATTGAACCAGCAGAATTAGATGCTTGCCAATCTACTTTGACATCTAGACCCACCTACATTCTTCAGCGTTTTCTGAGAGCCAGTCTGTGAATTTTCGTACATCCCTGAGTGATTTCTCATTAGATAGATGCAAGCGTGATAGAAGAAAAACGTTCATATTATTTATTTACCTATTCCAACAATGAACTCCATTTCTTGAATTTATCCATTTAACAATAGCATTTCACTTCAAGTATAAAAAAATTATGTTCATCGACAACTGAGTTTACCTTGTAAAAGAATCTGCCATTTTTCTGAGAGACTTTTTTTTAATCTTCACGAACATCCTTAATGACGAACATTAAATTTTGAAACAATAAACTTATTTAAACGAATAACATTTTAAATTAATCTAAAAGGACTGAACATCATACATTTTGAATGTATTCTCATTATTTAAAATTATTAAAAATTATCTGGTAAGAATTATTGTGAAAGAAGAAAGATTGTGAATTAATATAATCAAATGAAGTTCTTTTCATATTAATATTTTGTGAGTGCTCTTTCTGCTTCAAATAAATCTATGTGTGTCATCTATTTGGTGAGTTATTTATTTTCTTAATTTATATTTCACCTATTTCAGATGGATCAACTTTGGTGAAGATGTTTATCATTCTTAAATTTTACAATTAAGCTTTTAACTTAAATTCTAATATTCCAACATTAAATTTTAACCTTTTTAATTTAACTTATTTCACAACGCAATGTTACTGCCACTTGAGATTACGCCATATAGAGAGATTTTGGGATAGTTAACTTGTACTATTTTCAAAATTGAATTTTCAGGTTTGGATTCAATCGGAATATTTTTCGAGAGAATCGTCACTTCATTAATTTTTCCCGGTATAAGTTCTCCGATCCCTAAATCTCGCTATAGTGAGTTTATGACACAGTTGTTATTTGATGGCATATGGCTCCAATTTGTAAGGGAAAAGCACATGTTTTATCTATCTTTATTACTCCCTGGGCCTGTTTGACAAACAAAAGTGGTATATTTCGCATGCATAAGTAATGCTGTCTAAGAAGCCAGAGAGGCAAAATAGAAAGTGTAGCTCCTGTATCGATCACACATTCAATAGTTTTAAATGCACTTGCATTAGTCCTTATTTTTAATGTATATTATACATTTTACCTATATGTTTTGTGTTATCATTTTCCTTATCCTGGAGCTCCAACAACACATATTGGATCCATATATAGTATCTTATTGTAGGTAAATATTATTTTCAAGGTAGCCACCATATTCTTTTTATCATATCACTATATTTTCTTTATTATATTGAATTTATAAGCCTTTTTGCTTATATTTGAATACCATATTTGCCTTTAATATTTTGAGAATTAATCATGTGAAATCACATTATACAATAAGATTGCAAACTTATATTGATATACTGTAAAGGTGATTGCAACCATGTAGGGACCAGCCTTGTAAGCTGTGCTGGCGTAGTTTACATGTCTCTTTTCTTAAAAGGGGGGATATGAAATAAGAAAAGAAATTACTCATCATAAACATTGTTAAAATTTTTAAATGTTGTAATTGATTTCCCAAATAAGTTGATTGATACGTTTATATTAGATGAACACTCAAAGCAATAAAGTCTAATTAAATATATTTAAATGTGACAATTATTAGATTCAAGATTATATTTAGGATATAAATTATAATTAATATCAAAATAAGAAATTGGTGGGAATTGATGATTACATTTTAGGTCATAAATCCTAATTAACTTTTATCTGTCTGACATTTATCATTATGATTAGATCAAAAATACCAATTAACATCAAAATTAGAATTGACTGTTGGTGATACAATCACGTTTGAGTCAAGCCTGTTGCCACCATAAAACCACACCCATCAAAACATACTGATCTTGGTAGTGTTTGAGGTGGTCTACTGACCTCAGAAAATATGAGTGCAGTCTTCAGCTAAATATCGCCGTGAACTACTGGGAAATGATCCCAGAGTACCAAATTTTGTTATTAAAGTTACTGTGGTCTCTCTCAAGATGTTTCCTAAGTTAAATAATAAAATATTACATGCATGAAATGAGTTTCTTTTAAGTAATACATACACCAGCCATGACTTCAAGCATAATTATAACATATATATATACAGGGTGTCCATAATTAAACGACCCTACTTTAAAGTTGTCTACAGACGAAACTGTTGGTCAGAAAGTTGTGAAATTTTGTGAAGGACATAATGAAGGGATGGGAATTTTTTTGAGCAAAAAAAATTAGTTCAAAATTTCGCCACCAGGGGGCGCTTTTTAATGAATTACACATTTAGCATACATTTATGATTGTTTAAAATTTTTATTACATCATGTTTCACATGATGGCCATCATTTTCATCTATCATCTGGAATCGTAAGGTAGCATGTTCCACATTTGACCGCAGTGTGTTTTGGGAAATGCCATAATGCGAAAATGTCGTGAAAAAAGTTTTGTTGAACATCTTTTATTGTAATAAAATTTGTAAACTATTGCAAATGTATGCTAAATATGTAATACATTAAAAAGCGCCCCCTAGTGGCGAAATTTTGAACTAATTTTTTTTTTCGCTCAAAAAAAATTCCCATCCCTTCATTATGTCCTTCACAAAATTTCACAACTTTCTGACCAATAGTTTCGTCTGTAGACAACTTTAAAGTAGGGTCGTTTAATTATGGACACCCTGTATATATATATAATATATATACATACATAAACAAGCATGAAAGTTAATCAGATTTATTTTCATAGCTGTTCATATCATTTGACAATAAATTTCCGTTTTTAAAGCACGAATTGTACCAAACTTTTTTTTTAAATGCCAAGGCCCTATAATGGAAAAGACTACAATATAATTATTCTATCAACATAAGATGATGGTGAACAATAAAAATATTTATTTGAATAACAGAGTTAAAAAAGAAAATACTTATTGGTTTTCTCTAGTCACAAAATGGCTTTAGATACCAAACACATTGACTACAATTTGTATGAAGATGAATATAGCTCGAGACAGTTGCCAATTATATATTTGCCAAATGGGAGCTCAATTGAAAGCACAGTTTGAATGCTATCTTGTTTACTCACATGCACACATGCATACACATACATCACTAAAAAAACCCACTAAAAAACAAGCCTGGGGAACTGAAAACATGAGGAAATTCTAATATACATGCATACACACACACACACACACATACATATGGAATAGGTTTTGAAACAATGAAAACAGATTTAGGGAACCTCAAAATGTAAAAATATACCAAAACATCCATAATTGTGTTTTTATCATGATTACAATACTTTTCTTATGTTGTATGTGTTCAGAAAGTAATTAACTAATGGAATAAGAAAATATATTAATGGTTATATCTCTTTTGTTATTTAATGAATTGAGCAAAGTGAGAAATTGCAGAATGAGGTAAATAAATACATATTTCTTTTATACAAATAAAATACAAACTCAGAAAATATGAAATTGTCAAAATAATTTTTTGAAATGGAAATAAATCACTTACCCGTAAGAAGTCCTTTTTGCGAGCACAAATAATTTTAAAAATATTAGAAAGTACATTTCTAAACAAGTAAAAGTGATCAACTTAATTTGCATTTTAAATCCATCAATAAGAACTTGAAAAATGTTCTTTTTTGTAAAATAATTTCACACTCAATATCATTAGGAATTTAGATTGGCTGTTTTTTTTCTCCATTATTAGAATTATTAAAATTGAACACTATTCAAAGCTAAGTTTTATAAATTCTTAAGGTAAAGAAAGCTTGTGGTTCCAAATACATCTTACACAAGTGATAAGGAAGATTCAAATTTAAAACAATAGTAGACATTATTGAAATGAATCATGCTTGTACACAAGAAATTGATGCAATAAACATGGTTGACTTGATTAACTAATAAATCATTTAAGTACAACAACTGTTGATTAAAAATTAATTTAAAAATATTTAATAGAAGTAATTATGATTATTTATCAAAATAAAGAACAACATTTTCAAGTTTAAAAAAAAAAAAATTAAATTGCTTAATTAAAATTTTATTTTGTTAGAAATAAAATAACTAAGTAACTATACATAATATAAAGCAAAAAATCTGTAAAACTTTATTATTGTACAATTAAAAAAAGGGAGAACAACCCACACTAAAACTGCCCCAAATGATTGTAAAAATCTATATATTTAAAAGGGAAGGCTTTTTTTTGTCAAATCCACATAAAATCATGCCCAATACGCATGCGTAAACTTAAATCTAGAACCTAACTAGTTTTAGAGCCCACTCAAATGCGAAAACAGTGGCCGAGTGGTATAAGGTGCGTTTCTTCTCTGTTCCGATTATCGTGTGGGTTCGATCCCCCGCTATGGACAGAATGATTTTTCTTACTTTATTGGCAATAATTCATTTTAATAATGCCATATTTAATTCAGCAGGAAAAGTTATATAATTTGTAATTTTTTTTTTATTAGAATGTTTAATAATTAAGTAAAATTTAACACCCAAGAATATTTTGTTTTAATTACTCAATAAAAAATATGTATTATTAATCGTTAGCTGCAAATAGCAAATTTTAAATTCGGGGTTTTAGAATCAGAACTGATAAAAAATAATTTAATGAAAGTTTTTAAAAGTCATGTAGTTAAAAAAAGAGTTATAAAGAGTTTAATATGTTTTAAATTGTTCTTTTAAGTAATGGCATTTTCATTTCCTTAACATATTCTCTTTTTAGCTCTACAATTGTAATTGATTAATATTCAATTAAAAACTCCATTGTTTTAAAATAGCTCTCTAAAATATGTGGAACGAAGTATTTACAAATTCCTTCAATTTTTCCAAAGGATATATGAGATAAGACTTTTGCTTTGAAATTCGCAAAGTAAGCTGGATATTCTAGATTTCCTTAATTAACAGTTTGGCATTTGTTCTATATCTAATTATTGCAGAATAGGGCTTTGCCACATGTGTTTGATTCTCTTATCTTAAAACAGATGGCGCCATTAACGCTATCGGCAGTAATAACATCTTAAGCATCTTGTATATCTATATATTTAAAAGGGAAGGTTTTTTTTGTCAAATCCACACAAAATCATGCCCAATACACATGCGTAAACTTAAATCTAGAATCTAACCACTTTTAGAGCACACTCAAATGCGAAAACAGTGGCCGAGTGGTATAAAGCACATTTCTTCTCTGTTCCGATTATCGTGCGAGTTCGATCCCTGCTATGGACAGAATGATTTTTCTTATTTTATTTAAATTATTCTTCAAAAATTTCAAACTTTTTAAAACAGTTTTGAATTTTATTTTTATGGTACTATCAAGTTGTTTGCCATCAAGTTTTGACGGGTTCTATCTAGTTGTTCATTTACATGGACACACAAAAGAATTCAGTACTGTCTGTTAACAATAATTGTTGGAAGTGCTTTTTCAGTTGTTGAACGCACTTTTATATTTAACTCATTTCGTGAATTTACTTGGTGTGTATAAATTCTGTAGTTCATATACAGAGCAGTACAAACGCTCGAGTACATTTCCGTTTATTGGCGGAAATTCCATAAGCGAAATTTTAAACTGTGCTACGCATTTCCTAACTGAACTAAAATATAGCATTATATGTAGTATATATACAAATCTATAGTATCGTATACAGGTCTGTACAAAAGAGTTCGGATATTTTTCCAAATATTGTCGGTAATTGTTGAAATAGGGTTTTGAAATATGTTATGCGTTTTCCAAATTGTTTACTTAGATATCATCTTTCACCTTATTAAACGCTAAAGATTTGTAAAATTATTTTGGACGTGCTGAAAAGTGTTACATAATCTATGCTTGATAAATGATTTTTTTTTCTTGTTAAATTTTAAAATGAAAAGTAAAATGTGTCAGAAGATTAACCCATTTGCATCATTAGTGTGTGTATGCTCACATTTCTGGATTTTTTTTTTTATTCAGAAATTCCGAATACATATCAGAAATTCTGCATAGTAATTTTTGCTTTATTTAATTACTGTGTTTCGTGATTACATAAAAATTCCTTCTTTAGGATTTTCCGGTATGTATTTGGAATTTCTGAATTTAAAAAAACATCCCAAAATGACCACATATACTGTATATACTCATGTATAAGTCGACCCTCAAATTCGAAATGGAAACCGGTTTAATACCAGTAATTCAGAATGGTTTTCTACGATTTATTTAATCTCATTTAATTCTAAATTATTGAAGGTGTAGAAAACCATTCTGAATTACTGGTATTAAACTTGTTTTCATCTCGAATTTAGGGATCGACTTATACGAGAGTATATACGGTATGCACTAATGATGCAAATGTATTAAGCATGGCTGTATCAGTTTATTGGGGTTTTTAAATTATGGCTTGTATGTAATTTACACCAGTTTACTAGTAATAACATCTAGTAATTAATGCTATACTTAAATTTTTCTTAAATTATTATGTAAATACCATATTTGTTAAATATGGTTGTCTAGACATAAAAATTGTAACAAACTGGAAAATTTTCAATAGTAACACATAATTTGGACACCATATTTGGATTCTCTGGTAAGTTTTACCTAAGGATACAAAATGGCAAATCAATCCGTCAAATAGTTTAGGAATCATAGAGGTTTAAAGTTTGGAACTTCTGATGTTAAATTAATTTTTAATAATTACAAAGCAAATTGCAATGCAGATAGTTTTTAAAGCATAACTCACAAACTACTTGGATGAATGAGCAGTAATTTTGGATTCACATATTTCAAGTTTTTAATAAATCAATTTTTGTTATAAAATTCATAGGTCACAATTAATATATATATTTTTTTTTCAAAAAATAATTTTATATATTTTTTTATATTATTTTTAAAAATATATATGAATTGTTGTAATATATGAATTTTTACAGAAACCGATTTCTAGAAGCTTCAAATATGAGAGTTCAAAATTACAGCTCATTCTGTCAAGTAATTTATGTTATGCTTAAAATACTACCCACATTACAATATCTTTTGACAAGTTGGAAATTGTATACTTTAAACGTGACAAATGAGGTGCGTTCGTACTACAACTAGTTTTACAATCTAAAAAAATCATCCTTATTATTTCAGTGAAATGAATTATATCATCTCAGGGGTCGATGCAGGGTTTTTTTTCTTGGGGCCTATTTTGTGAAAAGTAAAGGTTATTTTTGTGAAATTTATTATATTTTTGTGAAAAATAACATTTTGTAACGAAAGTTGAAATCCAGTTATACTCAAATTCGAACCAAGCATTTATAAACAAAAACTTTTTTAAACCCTTTTGCTGAAGTTTTCCTCTCTGGTGAACATGTTTGTTTACAAATTACACATTTTAAAACATCACAAAATAATAAATAATAATAAATAGTCAGTTTTTATGGAATAGAATTTTGTGAAGGGTCCCATTTTATCCAATTGATTTTTGTGAAGGGGCCCATTTCGTCAAATAGATTTTTGTGAAGGGGCCCATTTTATTAAATAGATTTTTGTGAAGGGGCCTTAAATAGGCCCCAAATTTTTCCTGGATTGACCCCTGCATCTGTTATGAGCAAAATGAGCATGCCTTTTCAGGTAGATTTTGTAAGAAATCTCTTGTGTTTATTTACTTTAATGGATTGAGATATTTAGCTGTTAACCTAATTTCCACTGACGTTATCTCAGAATCTATACCTTTTTTAATGCAACTCATCTCTCAAGCAAACAATTTTTTCGAACGATCTTTCTAAAAATGTAACTTTTACGCAATTTTATTAGAAAAAATAATTTTTAATAAAAATGGCTGCTTGGCATATGAAAAAAGAACTGGTTTGCGCGTATTTGTTTTCCTCAGTCACATGACTTGCGCTTGTATTATATAGATTACGTATAATAGGATTTAATAGAATGTAGAAAACTTTTATTAATATCTTTTTAAATTTTGATTAGATTTCCATAAAATTTCAAATGATTTCACAAAATTCTGCAACGACTATATATATTAAATTTCAAATTATGCGGTTGGGTAGTATATGCGCTGTTATATGTGGACAGATGGACGGACCAAATGATGACTGTAGGTGCTGTGTATTTATATAATTACGAACGCACCTAAAAATGAAATTTAACATTAGGCATTCCAAACTTTAAACCAACATAATGCATAAACTTTTTGATTGAAGGACTTACTAATTGGTATCCTGAGGTAATTACTGAAGAATCCAAATATGATGCTAAAATTAGGTGTTAATATTGAAAATTTTCGAGCTTGGAACAATTTCTATATGTAGATGAATCTACTCTAAGCAAAATTTAAGTACAGCATTAATTTAGTAAATGTTATTAATTGGTACTAGCCACATTTTTATACGATGACTTATGGCAGAGTTAGTATGAGTTCTCTCTCTCTCTTTTTTTTTTTTTTAATGATTGTACATGTGAGATTGTCAACTTTTTTACTACTGCGAGCACATTTGAATTTTTTAAACAATCTTTGTGAACATACTCCAACATAAAGTTGAGTGTGTAGAGTTTGCATATAATATGTAAATAAATCGGTCAAATACGAGTATAACTCGAGCTCAAAGGGTTCCGTACATTAAATTTATTAATTAATATTAATAAATTGATAAACTCCTACTACCCCTAATTTTTTCATAATTTTAGTTTCAGTAGATTCGAAAATAGGAGGGGAGGTGGGACATATTTTTCCAGTAGACTTTCAATGATATCTCTGAAAATATAATACTTAAATTTAAAACAAATATATTTTTGAGTTTGATGTTATGAGATCGTTCGAATGATACTGTACACGATACATAGAAAGAAATTTTTTTTAAAGTAACTTAATTAATATCTTGGCTAATTACTGACATTTTTTTTCAAAAATCATTATTAAATATCCTTGGACAATTCTGCGTCAATAGATACTCAAGTGCCCATTAACTCCCCCCGCTGACCGTCCGAAAAGTAAAGTATGTGTGTAACAGAAAAATGTGTTTTTCTCAAAAAACTATGTTACCTAGGAAAAACGCTATATTTTTCCTGCAATAAACTCCTACTATTACTAATTTTTTCATAATTTTAGTTTCAGTAGATTCAGAAATGGGGGGGAAGGGGGACGTATTTTTGCGGTGCATTTTTGACGATATCTCTGAAAATATAATACCTAAAATTAAAACAAATTTATTATTGAGTTTGATATTATGAGATCTTTCACACGATAATCCCATATGATATACAAAGAGAAAACTTTCTTTTTTCAAGTAACTTAATTAGCCCCTAAATTTTTCCTAAACATATTTGTGAATGGCTAATAATCTGTAAAATATGTGAGTAAAAAAGGCATAACTTTCCACGTCCCATAGTTTACGAGAAAAAGGGCTCTCACAGACGGACAGACAGACACAGAAGTGATCTTATAATGGTTCTGTTTTTACTTTTTAAGTACGGAACCCTAAAAACATACAAAATCCAACATTTATAAAAAAAATTCAAATGAAAGGTATAACAAAGATTCTTTACAACTACAAAAAGATACACAAAATTAAAGAATTTTGAAAAATTCTTGTTTCAGCATGAATGAGTTATTTTTTCACAGTGGACTTTGTATATGAAAAAAAAAAATGTACAAATTGATAACCCTTTTCATTTATGAAAACATACTTGCAAGTGCAAAACATTACAGACTCTACAAGTGCAAAATATTACAGACATAAATTATGGAGTATGCAATAATGGACTTAGAGAGCTCAAGAATAGGGATTCTGGAGTGCATTCATGTTGAATGTGGTTGATAAACCATCCTGTATAACATTCTATAAATGTTTAAAACTGACTTAATACAACTAATATTAGAACAGTATTTAGCATTCAATAACGAGAAAAGCTACATAAATAAACAAACCATTAACTTTGAAATTTAAAATAGATGCTTACCTCCTTCAACAGCAAACAAAATTAAATCTTCCATAATTCTTAAACAATTTCCATTTAAACCTGGCTCTTTTTTCAATACTTCTATTAAGGTTTCTAATTCACAGCTTTCTTCTCCATTCACAAAAGCATACAGTACAGGTTTCACCTAAAAACAAATTAATAGAAATATAATTAGAAGGGAGAGAGATAACTTATGGAATAACTTAATATCCCTTTGTAATCAAAATCTACTATCAGATTACTTAAAATTAAAACAGAAGATATTTGATTTTGAATACAATTAGCTAACAGAAAGATAGGTAGAACTTGGTAGAATTTTACAATTTAAATCGTGGATGCATGTAGTAACAACATAAAATACTAACAGAGCGGGAAACTTAGTACATATTGGAAAAGTTTATAAGTGGGTAGGACGGTTAGGCTCAAGCATAAAATTTTCCTAACCAGGTTAGAAAATATGATATAATAAGAGATGATAATAATATACCAGAGGGCCTGTGCGAGGATTTCGCACTGAAACCTAATATTTTTTAGGTACTTCTCTATTAACCCGTCGACCACTTTTCATAACAAAAAACTATCGCCAAACTGTAAGATTAAACGCCAAAAATGCAATCCCATTTATTTGATGTCAGAAGCATTATACCTGTTTGTTACGTCATCAAGTGGTTTTTAATTCGACATTTGCGTGTATTTTTCATTATGTTTTACTGATTTATTAGTTATTTTATTAATTAAAATAAGAATTGTGTCCTTAAATTCTTATATTTTATTTATTTCTTTATTTTGATATTCCAATGGCAACGTTCTCCCTTTTATTTGGCGATAGTTTTTTGTTATGAAAAGTGGTCGACGGGATAATAGAGAAGTACCATTTTTTATCAATATGTAATACCAGAAGGACCTGCGCGAAGCTTTCGCACTGCAATCTTTGAGATTATTTTCTGGTACGTTTTAGCAGGAATTTTTAATTAACTTTTTTTTTTAAATCCAACAACGCATTTTAACGAAATGTGAGTGTACTATGTCAGAAGCCTGTTCAAAAACTTTTCGAATGATACCTCATTCATCGTTGTATGTTTTGTATGTGCATAGAAAAAGGAATGTTGACAACAGAAATAAGATATGTGATCTGGATTGTTTTTTCAAAAATGAAATAAAAGCTTTTTTCATATCATGTTGCCACAAAAATAATATACCGCATTATACCTCAACAGTGATTATAAAAAATAATAAATACTACAAAACAGGTAAAATGTGACTTTTCTCACGGGTTATTTTATATTTACGAGTAAAACCCAAAATTAAAATTGAAACGTTTAGAAGAAATAAAATATTATTGATTGATCGAAGCAGTGATATCTTACACGTGTAGGATAAAAGGTATGATTTGTTATATTATATTGAATTGTAATTTAAGTACATTTCAATTTATTTTACTTTGTCCCGCATTTTTCCCGAAGAAGATGCCGTCATCCTCTAATGCAGTTAAAATACAATTGTTATTTTTTTCCCTCGCGCATGCCTTTTTCTATCTTCGATGGGATGTTATTGTTAGGAATAAATGAGATGATATTTTCGCTTAACTAATGTTGTTTGAAGATATTTTTATCCTTAATTTTTCTTTAGAAGTTTAAACCTGCATCTGAAAAATATTAGATATTTTTAAGACTGCAGTGCAAAATCCTCGCACAGGGGCACAAAGGTCCACTGGTTAAATACATAACATTGTTAAAAATGGTAAATAATATAAAATAAATAAATAAAATATATTAAAGCATTGAACAAACCGGTATGATATTATAAAAGCATAAAAAAACTATGTATATATTTCACTGGCACCCGGCTAATCGAAAAGTACCATAAATAAACTATATACTTATCGAAAAATAAGGGTTACTATAATTAGTTAATTCGCACCATGCTTGGCGCAATTGTATTTGAGCTTCCCGTGTAATACGTACGTACCCATTTTTTTTTATTATCGTAAAACACACTGAATGATTATTTTATCATAAAACACACACAATGATCAATTTATTATAAAACATACAATATTTAATTTAATATAAAACATACGTAATCTTCTCTACTGGGTTGCCATATGAAGCAAAATCTCGTCAAAATCGTCGTGTTGCCTAGGCATAAAATCGTCCTTTTAGTGCCAAAAATATATCCTGTTGCATCTGCGGCATCTATACCAATATTATTTATATACAATTTACTTCTGTTTGTACATTTTGATAAGGTACAGATGTCGCAGATGCACCGGGGTATCTTTTTGGCGCCAAAAGGGCGATTTTATGCCTAGGCAACTTGCCGATTTTGGCGAGATTTTGCTTCGTATGGCAACACGGTAAAGCAGATTGCATGTGTTTTATATTAAATTAAACATCGTATGTTTTATAATATATTGATCATTGTGTGTGTTTTTTGATAAAATAATTTTTGTGAATAGGTTGCCAAAAATATGTTGGCAAATTTTCTTCTCTCGCCAATGTCATTTTCTTTACTTTGCCAAGATAATCATTAAATAAGTCAATGTACTATTACTCCGTTACAGTACGCATATACACTAACATGATAAATATAACAATAGATGACACACATATAAAAATTATAAAAACCGGATTAAAGGCTCGATATTTTTTCAAAAAGCACGCGCGAAAAAAAAAATAACAATCTTATATAACTGCATTAGAGGATGACGTCATCTGCTTATTCTTGAAAAACATGAAATAAATTGAATGCATTTCTAATATAATAATGCATATCTTTTATTTTATTTCAATTTTGCTTTTTAAAAATAAATATTAAATTAACTGGGCGAAGAAATAATACTTTACCTTTTTTGTATTGTTTATTTCTTTTTATAATTATTGTTGAACATGATAAAATGCGGTATTTTATTTTTGTGGCAACACAGATTTCGGGAAAACCTTTCATTTCATTTATGAAAACAATGCCGATTTAATTTTTAACTAACAGCAATTTTTAATCAAAAAACATGTTTTAACGAAACGTAAGTGTGCTATGTCAAAAGCCTGTTCAAAATCCTTTCATATGGTATCTCATTCTTTGTTCTGCGTTTCGGATTTTCTGAGAAAAAGGGATGTTGACAGGAGAAATAATATATATGATAGCAGGGATGGGCAACCTATAGCAAGTGTGCCATAAGTGGCACAAGACTAGTGCTGTAAAAGTGATGACTAAATGACTACCCGTACTTACTCGTTACTTTCGCATCTATTTAGAAAATGGATACTAACAATTGTCGTACGTACTACACACAGTATTCTGTGTATTTTCTAATTTTTAGAGGATTGTTTCGATTATAATTAACTTTAATTATTCATTAAAACAAAGATAAAATGTATCTGGATACATGTCTTGATTTAACACTTCAGAAAATATAAAACTGAGCACTTAAAGTACTTACATGTGAAATATATGTTCACAGAACTGCAAAAAAATCTAATTATATGAGGTGTTTGGAAAACTGTTACCTAGACCCCTAACGTAATACAACACAGCTTCTCTGTAACGGAAATCTGTGTAAAAGTGGAAACAATCAAAATATAATAATAAATACAATATCACCTGTAAAAATAAGTATTCTGCCTCAAATAGAAATATTCCAAGGTCCATTTCCACAAAAATAATATTATACAATTTCATCTGCTAAGACAGAAAATCTGTCCAAGTCAGAATTGTTCTGCAGTTTCTTACAATTTCGGCTCAGCAGGTTTAACTGTATATATTAAAGAAAAAATACTACTTCAGTATTTTTAATAGAAATATCATTGTTTACTGAAAACAGTAAACCTACAACGATGGAACCTGTCTATAATGAAAAGTAGCATTGAAGTAGTTCCCAAAAACATATTTTCTCCTGCTCAATATTGCAAAACTTTGACACATTCATAGACTCATTTAAATACTAAAAATTTTCATTTAGGACAATTGAAATATTATGGAATCAAATAACGTTTTCATATTTTGAAAAATGTATTACATCTCGAGTTATAATCGAGTGTTGTCTTATGACAAACCTTCCATTACTGTCACATCCGGAAATCCAGTTCAAAACACCCCTTTTAACAGTATCTCCAGAAAACTCCTTTGCATTTAAAGAAAAAAAGAGAGTCACTAATCGATATCTTACTTTCTGATCATGAGCACCTGCTGATTTTATGCATTTACGAATAAAAATCAATAATTAAAAAAGTTATATTTCATAGAAATACTTTATCATTCCATTAAATATAACTACAATGAATATTTTATTTCACTATAAGCTACTGTTATTTTTACAGTAAAATTATGAGCAATTTTAATTGATTAAATGCATAATTAATACTAAATTAACCTAATTAAAACCTTACAAGAAAAACAAACATGTCTTGCCTCATTATTTCTTAGATCCATCTTTTCCTTACTGTTTTCTTCTTTTTTAAATATGTGGATGGAAATTTTAATATTTTCTTGGTCAAAATAAGTTCTAAAAGTTTCTTCTTATGGAATCAGTCCTGCTGTTTATGTTTGAGAGATTGTTGTATCTGTGAGATTACAAAAAAATGTAATCCCTAAAAGAATAAACGGTCTCATTGAAATAGTTTTCTAAAAGCAGTTTAGTTCTGCTTCTGACCATGTGATTTCAAAAGCTTCCTTCCAAAACTGACACACACATTTTCAGTGAACAAAAGTTCTGTAATAAAATAAAATAACGAAATGAACACCCATATGTGATACTGATACGGAAACAACTGACGCCGAATTCTTCTAGTACAAAGTCCAAACAAAAACTCTCATCTTTTCGCATCTGACTAAATTGCTCCATTCATGAATCATGCGAGTGAAGCTGCATTTACAGTTTGTTTCATTTCGTATCAGAGAGAACACTCGTAACTCAGTAACGAATACACATGGTTTGCAACAGCTCTACATGAGACAGAATGTTTTTGGCACAGGTTGACTGTGGTTCTAAATCAAAATAGAATGAAATTACACAACAAACACGAATTTACAGAAATTGGGTTTGTCTAATATTCTTTTTAAATTCTGAAATAAAAAAAAATTAAATGCAACTTAACGAATTAAAATCTATTTCAATATGGGCTCAATAATTTATCAAGTTAAGAGAATAACTGAAATGAGGCAAGCATTATAAAACAAGAATGCCAACAGTGAATGTGACTTGGTACAAAATTTGCCATTTTGACAATTTTCCCACCTGCCTATGCTTGCAGGTCATTATTTTCAGAAATATATAGGAAAAACTCAAATAAAAATTACTTGTCAGATGACTCCTATTCAGTTTTCATTCCGTTAAAAATAACTAGGTATTAAATTAAATTCAATATTAAATGTTTGGTATCCAAGATGCAATAATAGAAATCGCATTTACATTTTTTATTACTTTCAAAAATACATTATTTATTACACAGCCTGTTACAAATTTGTAAGACTGCTCAAAATTCCACCCTTTCTTAACAAAGGCAACATTAATGTAAATTTAAAAAACACTGTTTGAAATAAATAAATTTTGTAGCTCAGAAAAAAGAAACAGATCGAATGTTTTTCTCATGCCAAATTATTTTTCAGAATCACAGTGTTAAATAAATATAAGACCACTTTTGTGTTTCTAATAATGCAGATTTTGGAGTTGATGTTTAGAGTTTAACTGCATTCTCATTTATCTGAAAAGGTTGGAAAGAAAGAAAAAAGCCAGACATTAAGAATTGAATAAAATTCTTTGGATTATTAGTAAAATGACTCGTCAAAGTGAACTGTCCGAAGTAGAGGTACAAAAAGTTTGGTTCTACAACGGAAAAGTCTGAACATGAAATAAGTAAGATTATAAATCTTTCTAAAACTGCTATTCACAATGTTTTAAGTAAAAAAGAATTGTACAGAATGTAGAAAAGACCTGGCCACAAAAAAAGTTATCAGCTAATGATATTACGGAAATTATATGATATTACGGCAATGACAAAATACTACTCAACTCATAAAGTAGCACAGCAGACAAGTAAACAAATGTCTCATGCAACTGTGTGGTGGTGTTTGAAGTTGAATCTTTGTGTTAATCTTCACTAAGAGGAAACCATGACTACTAAAACATCATAAAGAAGCATGTCTGAAATGGGTAAAAAATGTCATGTTCTGGAACTCTACATGGAAAAATATATTATTTTCGGACGAAAGAATGTTTAACTTAGATGGTCCGAATGCAATAACTACTACTGGCATCACTTAAGGCAAGAATCTCGTGAGTTGTACAGTAGGAAAATGGAAGGCAGTTTCATTATGGTGTGGGACACTTTCTCATAGTAGGAGAATGTTATCTACAAAGTTTTGAGTGCAAAACGAACTTGGACAGTCATCAACGGATGTTATATGGAAGTCCGATACCGTTTGGGTCACATTTAAGAGAGCCAAAATGGAAGTTCCAAGAAAATAATTCCCCCAGTCATGCATCTAAATCAAGAAAAGATGGGTTTAAAAGAGAAAAGATTCATGCTATATCTTGGCCAAACAGTAGCCCTGACCTAAATACCTTAGAAAACTTGAAATGTTATTTGTCTCGCCAAGTATACAAAAACAACAAACAATATCATTTAACATATGAATGGGAAGTCACGATTATGGAGAAATGGGACAATATTCAGCAATCTCTGCTTAAAAATTTTAATTACTCAAAGCCAAATTGTATGTTTTGAGTTATGCAGAAAAGTAATGAAGCAACATCTTATTAAATTTCCTAAAACTTTCTTTTCCCACATGTGGTCTTATAATTTTGTAACAAGTATTTTTTGCACCTACAGTAGAGTCTCGAAAATCTGAGGTAATTGGGACCACCTCAGATTACTAAAAACTCAGATTATCTGAAAAAGTAAAAACTTCTTACCAATTACAATTTTACTTAAATAGGCTGAAAAAGAATGCACGTACCTTTATTCCTTTTGTAATGATATACAGGATACTTTACAGTAAAAAAAAAAAAATTCAATTTTTTGCTGCTTTAACACATTATTTCTCTTTTTAGATGCAATATCTAGCCAACGTTTAAAAAGCATAACGTCAGCAGGGTGGCTTCATTTTGCTGTTTTACATATTTTAAAGCCAGTTCTAAAGATGCAGAACTTTCACTACGAGAGATTTTTTTTTTCAAATGGCAGAGAGTCGTTTTCTTCTGTATCATTACATTCCTACTCATCTTCTATCATTTCTACAACAGTCGATTTAGGAATATGAAAAAAGCGACTTTGAATAAACGACAGAGCAATTTACAATGCAACTGGTCACAGAGTACACACCTTAGCGCCTAAGGGAACTTGGAAAAAGAAAAATCTTGTAGAACTAGTTTAGAAACCCGTTTCAAACCAACCCCAACCCTTAGCCATCTCCCTAAACAACACAACAAAGGGTGGTAGGTCATTCAAAACGGCAATTGCATTCCTTCCAGGAAGAACAGAAAAGAACTGACATTCTTTCGGCAAGGAAAATTTTTTTTTATTTTTAGCACCTCGAATTAAGCGGAACCTCGGACTTCTGAGACTCTACTGTATTTGTTATTTTGCTGACTTATTTTTTTTTTAATGAATTTCTTACAGGTAAGTTGCTACATTTTACGGAAAACTTTATGTACTGACAAGGAGTGCTTTTGATTTTCATTAAAATATTTCAATAATTAGCAAAATAGCAACAAGTCTTGTGATCTTATACTTTTGTAACAGACTGTAATTATTACAGTGTGATACCTACATGTATGTTATCCATATTTTTAATCCTCATAAACAAAAATTCAAATAATTGATTCTTTTATTTTGATGCACTAATATTTTTGGTTATTGGCATGCCTTGATCACAAAAATATTTTTCGAAAAAATAGGGCACATAAATGTCAAAAGGTTTGCTGTCCCTGATGTATATATAGCATTGTTAAACAAATAAATAATGAGTAAATTATGTAATTAATGACTAACACGAGTCAGAGCACCATCATTATTTGTATAAGACTTAGTTTAATTCCGTCTTATTATCATTATATATTTTTTGTTGTTGTTTTCTCAAACTCACACCTTGCATAGTAGTTTTTAGTCATACCAGTTTTAGGTAGATTTTGTAAGAAATACTACCTATTACATTCTCACCTAAGTTGAAATGTTTGCTGATCTACGCCGATTATGACTTCCAGAACCCAAAACCACCACCCCCAGTTCAAAACTTTATCTATCTATCTATGTCACTTTTTTATGGACACGATAACTGAAATAATTCTGCACAAATCTCTTCGAAACTGATACATAAAATCAAGGGGCATAAAATCTCGGTCAAGTTCGTTAACGGGCAAAATCGAACCAAGGGAGGGGGGGGGGGCTTTTTGTGAAAACAGAAAACCCCCCATAATTTCTTAATTACGATACGTTATTATTACTTCTAGGAGAAAGGCCGAAAATTTATGTATGACAGATTTTTGATGTAATTAAAAATGGCTCCAAGGGGGGGGGGGGGGGGGGGGTGGGAGGGGTTTTAGAAGAAAAAAATTCATAACTTCGTCAATTCACAAGATTTTAAATCCGCTTAAATTTATTATAAATTCTCTTAATATTATCTAAAACTTTTATATTGACAAGTTTTTTATAGGACCAACTTTTATAGCAAAAAAAAAATTAAAAACAAAAAAAAATCCGTGCTGGCTCCGCCTGCAAACAAGTTAGGTTTCGAAGTAGGCGGTTCCAACTACCGCATCATGGCAAAAAATTTCTTCCGCAATTCTCAACAAACATGCGCCCTACGGTCTGAGTCTTCGAAATCTACCTGTGCCTGTAGACCGAGCCGTCAGGGATTTTTTTTAAAACTGAATTAACTCTAAAATTTTAATTGTCATAAATTTTAAATACAGAAGAGTTAACTGAGCTAATATGGACCAAGGCCACTTCAGGTAATTGAAAATACATAAATCAGAAAGGACAAAAAGAAAAGAGTATGAGGCATAGATTTTAAAAGCATCTATAGATAAGGTAAAACATGTATCTCTCTATATTTAAAAAAAGTAACCACCACCGCCGCAGCCGCTGTCAATGAAGATTTTGTGCCTTGAAGTCTTTCTGGTCTAATATCCAGAAAACTATTGCATATAAAAATATGAAAATTGGAAGTTTTATAAAGAAATGTTTGATAAACACGCTGATGCAGACAATTTTTAAATCGATGAAATATTTTAAGAGATATTTAATATTAAAGTTGGTCAAAATAGTTGTCTTAAAAAAGTTTTATAGAAATGTAAACTAGGCACAGGAATTTAATCATAATTTATAAGGATATAGTTGACAAGCATGCGGTGTGCAGACTGCAATTATTTTTTTTAATTTAAGTAATTTTTTGAGGTTATATTTAAATTTTTTATTCAAAATTTTCATTATTTTGTATTTTATATTTCATAAAATCCATTATTTGAATTGTTGCCAATTTGTAAAAATATTGCGTACATAATAATATTGCCTTTCAATTAAGAAATGTATTTACACGTGACTATTAAAAACAGAAATAAAACTTTAAAATAATAATTAAATGATCATGTGTTAAAAGCGGCAAATGTAGAAAATTACGTAATAAAAAATATACTTGCGCGTGAATATTAAAAAGAGAAATAATTAAATTACTACGCGTTTTCAAATCATTAAGTAGGGTAAGATTAATTTATTTCGACAAAATATTTCACCTATTATTGCAAATTTTATAACAGCATAATTAATAATATTTCCCTTCAATTATAAATTGGTAAAATATATTAAAAATACAGATAAATGTTGAATTAAAGATCACTCGATGACGTAACTAACACTCGTAACGCATCTGATGTCAATTGAATGAAACGCCACAGATATGCACTTTTGGCTTTAAATTCTATATTTTGGCAACAGTTCTTTTCTTTTATAGAAAGTAGTAGACGGCATAATGAAGAAGTATCCAATTTTCTATTGCATCGTTATCAAATTTCCCGATGCAACGACATTGCTTACTTAACCATTTTGCACAAGTTGAATTTCAAATGTTTAATTGATCTTATTTTATTAAACACGAAAACAGTTGTTAGCTGTTTTGACAGCAGTTGATTCCCTCAGTCAAAGGAAAATGAATGGAAACCCGATTACAGCAGATAGTCACTGGTCATTTAATTATAATTCACTCTTCTGTAAGCATTTTAGAGTTATCAAATCAAAGTGTTTTTAAAGTTTGCAGTGTCAGAACGGGGGTTGGCGAGCGTAGCTCGTAGGAGGCAGAGCGCCCTAGTATATATATATAGATATATATTGTTCAAGATACTGCAGGGGACAATCCAGACAAAAATTTGGTTCTCTTTGAAACGCTTCCTTCCACAAACTTCTTTTTAATGAAAGAGAGCCTTCAAAAAATTCTATTAAATTTTATAATTTGTTTAGGATTTGAAATGTGCAATAAGCTCACCAGAATTTTATAAAAAAGGACTCCAAGAAAAACAAAATACATCAATCCCTGATACTAGATTATTAAATTTATAACAGATCGGTCCAGCATTGCCTGAATCTAGGATAACCTATTACCTTATTGTTTCTGAGGATTATTTCAAATTTGCATGCATTGAATAAAAAATAAAAGCTCCCAACCATGAGGTCAAAAATGCATCGCGATAGTAAAAGGTTGCTTAAGAAACCAATGCTGACACTTTTTCTTTACTTCACTGCATTTCAGAAAAAAAATTGCTGTCTTTACTTAAATAAAATTAATTTTAAAAGAACTGTTTAATTTCTTTTAATCTATTCCCAAAAGTCTACTAAATATAGGGGTATAAAATAAAAGATGGGATGGATAAGGCATAAATATTAATTGAATGATAAAAAAAACTTATCATTTTTGGCAAAATGAGTACTTTTCAAAAAATAATCATGAAAAATTCAAAAATCGTTGTACAAATACTGAATAAACTGTATTGAAAAGAGAACAAAATTTACAACATTGGACAAAAGAGTGAATTTAGATTGTTTTTATAAGTGGATCAAAACTGCCATAAACTGTGAAAATCGGCAAAATACATAAATTGTTTCAGTTCAATAAAAAAATAAAAAAAAAATCTGAGACTCAGGTTCATTCGGAGCAGTCTTCGTCTATCCAGAACCAAATTTACAGACCTCTATGTATGATAGATTTCTCTAGCCATCACACAGAGACATCTTTCTTTTATTAGTATAGATTTATATACAGTAAAACCTGCTAAAACAAAATCACAAGGAGCTGAGAAAAAAATCAGTTTTAGACAAGTTACTTTTTTAGCATAAAAGCTAATAGCTCTTTATTATGCTTAGGTAATGTCTATATTGTATTACCGTAATTTCGGGAGTAAGCGCCGCGGCGCATACGTGTTTGAAAGTTCAAAATATGGGCAATGCGGCGCATACGCCAGGGCGGCGGGTACGAAGATTTTTTTTCCCTCAACATAGCAAAATCTGGATATTGTGAAAAACAAGCCTTCATTTCAGGTTTTTTTTAGTCTTACTGCCTCAAATACACTTTTAAACACATGGATTCATTAACATTCATTCATATTTCACCTTTATTTACATTCATTTAATCTCAGTATAAAGTTCATAAACAGTACATCACAATATATCTTTATTATAAAAACGTAATTACTATAGTCAAAATATATTTAACTTACCCATATTTGTCTATTTTCTGTTCACTATTAATAGCTCACTCTTTAAAAGTATTTATTGTATACTTTACAATAGTTGATAAATTATATTTATTTCATAAGCACACCGCATACGGCGATATTCGATTAAAACGATAATCGAATAATCAATTGGCGTAGTACTTTTTTTTTTTCCTATTGTATTCTAAGATAACCTGTGTTTCAATATTAATAGCTCACCCTTTAAAAGTATTTATTGTATACTTTACAATAGTTGATAAATTATATTTATTTCATAAGCACACCGCATACGGCGATATTCGATTAAAACGATAATCGAATAATCAATTGGCGTAGTACTTTTTTTTTTTCCTATTGTATTCTAAGATAACCTGTGTTTCAATATTAATAGCTCACTCTTTAAAAGTATTTATTGTATACTTTACAATAGTTGATAAATTATATTTATTTCATAAGCACACCGCATACGGCGATATTCGATTAAAACGATAATCGAATAATCAATTGGCGTAGTACTTTTTTTTTTTCCTATTGTATTCTAAGATAACCTGTGTTTCAATATTAATAGCTCACTCTTTAAAAGTATTTATTGTATACTTTACAATAGTTGATAAATTATATTTATTTCATAAGCACACCGCATACGGCGATATTCGATTAAAACGATAAGCGATTGGCGTGGTACTATTTTTTTTCTATTGTATTTTAAGATAACCTGTGTTTTATTGTTAATTCATATATCTTGTAAGATTTTATCGCTATTCTTGTTACTTTTAATCCAATTTTGCAGATCGTTTTTTATCGTGACTATTTCATTTTTACCGATTTTTCAATGATGCGGCGCTTCTAATGGGTGCGGCGCTTACGTGTATATTTGTTCTTTTTTACCGATTTTTCAATGATGCGGCGCTTACGATGGGTGCGGCGCATATTCCCGAAATTACGGTATATTCTTTTTGCCAAGATCTTGAAACATTTTCACTTTAAGGAGAATTCTGTTATAAACAGGTTCTGTCTTCACAAGCTTTACTGTATGTAAATAATTTGAATGTAGAAAAAATTCTATTTTTCACTCTTTGCTGCATAGTGATAATTTAGGAATACATTATATTTTGGTTTGACAAGTAGTTGTGTATAGCTCTAATGACAGATTTTACGATCATGCATTTATGTATTGATATATGAAAAGCTTTGTTTAGGAGGCAGTAAATTTAGTTGCAATAAATTTTATAAACAACAACAAAGAAAATTACAAATGCAATTAAACCTTAAAATAGGCAAAGAAAGTTGAGAAAAAAAATACCTGTTCCGGTAATCCCACATGGGAAACGTGTCTTGATAAACACTGCTCTCTGAATGCACTGTAAATAAATTATTATGTTAGTATTTAGAAATAATTTCCAATCAAAATAATACAATTAGTAATAGAAAGTGCTTGACCAAATCAAATGTTGCATGGAAAGAAGAAATGCTTGTTAGTCATTAAAGAAATGAACCACTTTTCATAAAAAAATATTATCACTAAACAGTATGACAGATCACCAATAATGGATATGCTTGATGTCAAGACACACTCATGTTTTTTTGATTTTATGTAATCTGAATTAATTTTTGACAAGCCAATTTTTAAAGGTTTTATATAGATGTGTGGATTTTAAACAAAATCTGTCACATTTGAATGAACAGATTGTGATAAAGATATATCACAATTTTATCTTTTTTAATTACTTTATATTTCAGCTCATCGTATTTCTGTAGTTTATAGCCATTGCTGTTCTTTTAAAATGCCTTTTTACCAGCGATCGCGCGCCTTGTACATTGCTTTTTTGGCAAGGCTGATTCTCCCTACTTCGCGCCCTGCGTTCATTTCAATCGGCGCTGATACTGAGCTGTGACGTCATCGCATTCGGCAGCTTCCCGCTCGTGTGTTGTGCGCATGCGTCACCGTCGCTCTTGTTCCCTGTGTTTTCGGGAGCTGTTTTGTTTTGGCGCTGCAGGCGAAAGGGACGTGTCTTTCAAATACAAATTAGAATGGTTCTTTTAATTATTAAATGTTAATGAGTTTCTGATTATCTTAATTTTCACGTAATTCCTAATCAACAAATTAGTTTAAATTAATCTTGCTCTCACATTTGTGCACCCCTGTTATGGGTATATATATTAATGTTGCGCATTTTTCCAACAGAATTTTAATAAAAATGATGCTGTAAATTTATGCAAAACATCGTCTGATCTGAGGCCAGGCCTGTGCCGGCTCTCATGTCCGAGAAACTTCGCTGCGCGGATTCTTTGGAGATCAGCTTCCCATTTTCAAAGTTTTTAATTATTTTATAAAAATGCTGTTTTAAATTTAATATTTTAAAAGTAAAAATCAACTGGTAATTTAATTATTTATGCATTAATTCTACATCCCTTAATGGATTCGGCCAGAAGGAATATTTTAGAGATTCTTCGAATTTCATGATGATCGAGCCAGAAGCTTTATAAAGCCAAGATGTACAGCTATCATCCTCATCCTTCCTTTTCCATGAGAAGATAATAAAAAAATGTTGGATCCAATCCTATAGGAGCATTTTCTTTATGAGTATGAGTCTCTTATTTTTCAACAAAGAACAAGTAAGAATGTTTTATTTATTTTATTGCTTTGATTCTCTCTTCAAAGAATATCGACCTAAAGAACGTCATGCACAAATCGTGCAGGGTTATTTGCTTATTTAAATCACAACTGCAATAATAATATTTAAAAATTCACTATGCGCTCATCATCATCAATCAAATCACATCACATTTTTAAAGGTTTTATATAGATGTGTGGATTTTAAACAAAATCTGTCACATTTGAATGAACAGATTGTGATAAAGATATATCACAGTTTTATCTTTTTTAATTACTTTATATTTCAGCTCATCGTATTTCTGTAGTTTATAGCCATTGCTGTTCTTTTAAAATGCCTTTTTACCAGCGATCGCGCGCCTTGAGGGGGGGGGGGTGCAACCCCCCCACGAAAAAGTCAGTCAGAAAATTTCCCCGTTTGATTGCAAAAAAGTAACTTTAGTCGGGAAAAAAAGATATTAACCTATAAAAACTTATAAATTGGAAAAATGAAAAACTCAGTCGGAAAAATTACCATTCGATTGAAAAAAAGTACGTTTAGTCGAAAAAAAAAAAAGGTATTAACCTATAAAAACTTATGAACTGGAGAAATGTTTTTGTAGTTTTTAATTAAATAAGAAAAACAAGTTAGACCGAAGAAAACCTATAGAATTTTATTCTTAGTCGGATTTTTTTTTTTTTTCCTCTGTACTTTTTAATTTGAAAAATGAGAAATAATTTAGAATGAAGAATACCTATATAAATTTATTCTTAGTCAGAAACATTATGGATTTTCTTTTTCTGATAAAACTATACAGTAAAACTTTGATTTGTTGAATATTGTGAACAGGAAAACCTCGATATGACGAAAAAATATATTTATATACATATTAAAGCAATGTTAATATTATTTGAAACCTTGATATTTTGATTGAAAACTTTGATATTCAGAATTTTTTTTCTGTGCCTTTTGACTTTGAGATATCGAGATCCAGCTGTATTTATTTATAATCAGAAAGATTTTAGTTTAGTCTGGAAATTTTAAGATATACTGATTGAAGTGAAGAAACTTCTATTTTTTATTTAACTTTAAATTAAGTTAAAGATATGTATCATCGAATTTAGGTGATATCCGATGAAAATTCAAAATTTAATTGCAAATATTTAGCAATTTTCTATATCAAAATCTGGATATTTTCCACTCTCCACGAATTTTACCTTTAATCGAAAATAATTATGGCTTTATTTTTTCTACTAACTAATTTTGTATTTAATTTCTATTTTATTTTATTAAAATAAATAAATAAAAAAAAGCTGTGAAATTTTTTTATTTTTTTACGCAATTGATTGATTAAAAAATGTGTTTCAAGAAATTTATATGATACAGAATGAAAATTGAAAACATTCAAATACTTTGAATTTTTATCTCGAAATAATCTGGTTATTTTACAATCTATACGAGTTTATTTCTATCAGAAATAATGCATTCGTTTTCTTTTTTCTTATTTGATTTTTTTACATATAGTATTATTATTACTACATTTTGTTTAGTCGGAAAAAACAGGGATGACGATGACACCAAATTTTTACACTGCTTTAAAGTATGTCGTTAGAAAGAATTATAAACTTAAATTAAGAAATCCCGTATTTTTACAAATTTTTATCTTTAAAATATTCCTTAAGCAAACAGATTTCAATTTTACTCCCTTCCAAGTTTTCCCTGATGATCACAATGTTTAAAAGTATATATTGAAATTAGTTATAAACAAGTTTTCATTTGTGATTAATATTAATGATTATATATTAGATTAATATTTGTAATGTAGATAGAACATTGTTTTCTCTTCCAAACTTTTCCTGATGATCACAGTGTTTAAAAGTATATATTGAAATTAATTATAAACAAGTTTTCATTTGTGATTAATATTAATGATTTATATTAAGATTAATATTTGTAATGTAAATTTCTCCAATTAGAAGCTAGACACATATGTATATCTATACACTCATGTCCAAAATTTTAGCATTTTTGATAAAAACGAAGAAAGGAAATATTAAATATCTTATGAAATTATTAATTTTTTTAGATTAAATTCACAAGATAATTATGACTTAGTGTATCGAGATAGTCAAATAAGTTTTAAAGCTCTGATGTTGATTCCTTTTGAAATATTAATAAATTAGGGGTGAAGGTCAGTGGTGGGATTCAGCCAGTTTGCACCGGTTCGGTAGAATCATTACTTAAAATTTGTTGAGTTTGGTGAACCAGTTGTTAAAATGGCACTGGCAATGTTGAAATCATAAATTTACATTCCTTAAAATATCCATTTGCTCAATATCGTATCCTCTAACACATTGACATTTTCTCATTTTTGTTCATCCTTGTGTTACAAGTCTTGGATTCTGACAAGATAAATGTACTGGATTTCTGTAGAGAATCTTTATGAAAGAATAGTGACGTATGCACAAAGAGATTGTTCAGATTCCAAGTTTCTTTTAATTAAATAAGCATTTATAATTTTATTATATTAAAAAAGGCATTTTATATTAACATCAGAAATTATTTCACCATTATTGAACAGATGTACGTATGTTTTAAAAAAATTCTTATTAGTAGTGGTCTGCGGCTATTAAAATTATGAATTTAGTTATTCGTGAGGTTTGACAGGAAGTTTTTTCCCTTTATACCAACATGTCGTTACAATGTTCTTTCAATTTGGAAACTGTTACCTAATCTATGTGTGTAACATCATTTTTCTTTATCGTTTAAGTTTGAAAAAGTCATTAGGGTAGCAGTGCTCCCAAACAGTCCCCTTTTCTCCTTAAAGTCAGTTTTTATGTGTTTTTTGGTCCGTTTTCAGCATCGAAAAATAATTTCATTAAATATTTTATTATTATTAGGTACATTTACAATTATATAAATGCATAACATCTATAGTTGTCGTCTGGTCCGTCCGTCTGTCTGTCCACATATAACAGCGCAAAAACTACTCAACCGAATGGTATGAAATTTAATATATTATAATCATTGCAGAATTTTGTTGAGTCATTTCAAATTTTATGAAAATCAAATCAAAACTTAAAAAAGATATTAATAAAAGTTTTCTTTATTTTATTAAATCTTATCATACGTAATCTATATGGTAAAAGCGCAAGTCATGTGACTGAGAAAAACAAATATGGGCTAAAAAAAATTTTTTTTAGAATAAAATTGCATAAAAGTTACATTTTTAAAAAGATCGTTCAAAAAAATTGTTTGCTTGAGAGATGAATTATGTTAAAAAATGTATATATTCTGAGATAACAATCCATTAAAGTAAATTAAACAAGTTGGAAATTGTACGTCAAACGTGACAAATGAGGTGCATTCGTACTAGCTAGTTATATAAATATTCAGATATTGATGATTTTTAATTCTGTGAAATGAATTATATCGTCTGCAGATTAATTTCTGTAATAAAATAAGTATGTCGGTCGCTTGACGATTCAACTTCGGAAGCTCCTATAACAAGAAAGCACCGATTTTAAAAAAAAATTCAAATTTCTTAATAAATTTTTTTATTAATATCTCCTAAAGTTTTGATTCGATTTTTATAAAATTTGAAATGTCTCGACAAAATTCTGCAAAGATAATATAGCTTAAATTTCAAACCATTCGGTTGGGTAGTTTTTGCGTTGTTATATGCGGACGGACGGACAGACCAAGTGACGACAATATGTGCTACGTATTTATATAATTACGAACGCACCTAAAAAAAGATTCATTCATTGCGAGTCATAGAAATATTAAACCTTAATGGAGGTAATCATTCGCAAAGCAAGATCTTCATGGTAAATTTTACAATGCTGTCTGGTGTCGAAAAAAAATTTGCATCTGTAAACATGGCATATGTAATAAGAAAAAAAAGGTATCCTCATTTCGCTCATAGCAGATGATATAAGTCATTTTACTGAAATAATAACAACTAGTTGCACCCGTCGAAATTCAACGCAACAGAATATATTAAATAAGTATATATATATACACATAGTACTAGGAAATTTCCTCCTTGGAGTCGGAAATTTATGAGTTTACACACCCCCCCCCCCCCCTATGCGACTAGGGTGGTTTATGCCCCTGATATCATGTTCTTTTTCTTATGTAATTCATGTTAATTCTTTTGACCAAGTACAAATAAACCTTAGTGTAGTTACAAATGCCAATTTGGAGCTGTCGAGCCACAGTCCTTTTTTAATAGATAAAGCTTGTCATAATTTTTCACTTTGCATTGTCATTGTTTATCACTTTTTAGATAAAGTAACATATCAAGTCATTAATGCATGCTTTTTTTATGCCAGAATCCCATAATTTTGAAAATATTTCACCACATGCTGTTCTGTACGTGGAGAAGGTCCCAAATCTTTATCATTTCTTGCCTTTTTTTAAAGAGGGAGAAAAAGAATTTAACTAATATCCGTCACTACAAAAACTAAATAGTCATATCCATAAAATACATAAAAATGAAATCTGTATATTGCATGCAACATACAGCACCACAATAGACAACAGTGAACATGATGTCATGCCTATGCATTATTGCCATTAAATCACATTATTTCACGACAGGTTTTGTTTACTGTAAAAGATTGTCGGGAAAATAAATAAGTACCAGGAATATCATATAGAGTTAGTTATGTCTCTATGCAGAAAATAAAACAATTTAGATAAAAAATAGTTTGATGTAGAAAAAATTACAGCTGAAAAAAATATATTAGAAGAAAAATATTAACTCTCTCTTCCTTCCTCTGTTTCTTTTATTTACAGTTTAAAAAAAATCCAACTACTTGGAGCTTAAAATTTTAATTTAAGCATTAAATTTTTAATTTTTAATTTAATTTAGGTGCTTAAAATTAAATATGACGATAGGATAATTTTATACCAACTATCAGGTGAATAGAAGTGGTTGAGCAGCATCGTAACAACCCTAACAATTTTTTTTTATGTCTTTCACATTTTACATCTTAATAGTATACAAATTACACATAACTTTAAAAAATATTTTTTATTCTAATTAATAGCAATCAACTTTATATTGCATTATGATTTATATAATCAACTTACTTATTATACTCTTCTTTGAAGAGATCATGGAGAGACACTGCACAGATAGCACAATATGCATAAATGCCGGCATCAGAGACAATTGACTTTAACGGTTTAAAAGCTCGTTCAGAGGAATTTTCTATAAATACATTAATAATATATACATAAAAAGAAAGATTATGATCAAATTTTAAAAGAAAGAAAAACTGATATTAAGAGAGAGATTGTTATTCAGGCTTGGATTGGCCCATCAGCCTGATTAACCCTCGTCCAGGAAATGCTCCACACTCTTTAAACCAATTCAATATTTTTTTTCTTAGCTGTGCATATATATTCTGATTTGAGTACTAAATTTCAAGGATTTGTTTATGGGTTGTCATCTGTTAATAGACAGATAGACCACCAAAGTATTGTTTAATATCATGCCTAAGGAATTTGAAGGAGAAGAAACCAAAGCCTTCTACAAATGATTGAGGAGGGGGATGGAGGGATATATATCTACAATTAAAACTGTGCTCTTTGAAAAGCAGCTTGAATAAAGAAAGAAAAAATAATGGAAGACAGTAAAGTTTTGTGTGGATTTTGTTGTTGATTGGGAAACATGGCCTTGTTTTTTGAGGAAAAGAAAAGGGTGTCTACAACCTTAATGAACTTTCTCTCAATTATGGAAACTTAAATATCTCTTTTGCTCGCTAACTATGATAAGAATTTTACAAAACATGTATATGAATTTTCAAATGTTGTACTTCTGTAAGAAGAAGAGAGTTTTAGTTTTCAAAATCTCTATTTCCATGCAGAAAAAATTTTGGGGTCTAGATATAAATTCTTTTTTAATGTAATTTGCATACTAAATTTTGAGAGTGTGTGTGGTTTAGGAGACATCTGTAGAGAATACATTTAAAGATGTTATTTCACTTAAAAAAAAGAAAAAAACCACAGTAAATAAACAGTATTTACTTGTCAAACATTAAAAGATATTGCATCTATCACGCTTATAATTAATTGATAGCTGATATATATGCATGATAGCTGATTCATATTAAATTAAAGAAATGTGTATTTTTTAAAAAGAGGTTGGAACCCTCAGCATTTATATTCTTGCATCTTAATAAAGTCATAAAAGTAAATTTTATTTACATTAATAGTTTAAAGATATTTGCTAAAATGAAACAATCAATGTTGAAATATTTTTTTAATTAAAGAAACCAAATATTAGCAATTTTAACCAGAAATTCTAGTAACATGTGTAATTCTAAAATTTTGCTAGGAAGACAACAAATAGTTCTTTTTTTATATAATAGAGTCCATTTTTAGCTCACAGGCTATCAAAGCCTGAGAGCTTATGTGCCCGCCAGTTCTGTATGTATGTATGTATGTATGTATGTATGTACGTACGTAACGCGATAACTCTTCATAGAAATATCCGATTTCCTTCAAATTTTGTTTATAGGTTGACTGTGTTAAGGCGCTTCCCTGATTAGTTTTCGGGATTGATTGGTTAAATATAAAGGGGGGAACAGGGGGGGGGCTAATCCCCCCTAATTTATATAAATAGGGTTTTAATACAGAATTATTCCGTTTTCCTTCAAATTTTGTTCATAGGTTGACTGTGTTAAGGTGCTTCCCTGATTAGTTTTCGGGATTGATTGGTTAAATATAAAGGGGGGAACAGGGGGGGGCTAATACCCCCTAATTTATATAAATGGGGTTTTAATACAGAATTATTCTGTTTTCCTTCAAATTTTGTTTATAGGTTCACTGTGTTAAGGCGCTTCCCTGATTAGTTTTCGGGATTGATTGGTTAAGTATAAAGGGGGGAATGGGGGGTGCTAACCCCCCCCCTTAATTTATATAAATGGGTTTTTCATGCAGAATTATCCAATTTGCTTCAAAATTTGTTTATAGGTTCATTGGGTTAAGACGCTTCCCTGATTCGTTTTCGGGATTGATTGGTTAAATATAAAGGGGGGAACAGGGGGCCAATCCCCCCTAATTTATATAAATGGGTTTTTCATGCAGAATTATTCTGTTTTCCTTCAAGTTTTGTTTATAGGTTCACTGCGTTAAGGCGCTTCCCTGATTAGTTTTTGGGATTGATTGGTTAAGTATAAAGGGGGGGGGGACGGGGGGCTAATCCCCCCCTTAATTTATATAAATGGGTTTTTCATGCAGAATTATCTCATTTGCTTCAAAATTTGTTTATAAGTTCATTGGGTTAAGACGCTTCCCTGATTAGTTTTCGGGATTGACTGATTAAGTATAAAAGGGGGGAACGGGGGGGCTAATCCCCCTTAATTTATATAAATGGGTTTTTCATGCAGAATTATCCAATTTGCTTCAAAATTTGTTTATATGTTCATTGAGTTAAGACGCTTCCCTGATTAGTTTTCGGGATTGATTGGTTAAGTATAAAGAGGGGGGAACGGGGGGTGCTAACCCCCCCCTTAATTTATATAAATGGGTTTTTCATGCAGAATTATCCAATTTGCTTCAAAATTTGTTTATAGGTTCATTGGGTTAAGACGCTTCCCTGATTCGTTTTCAGGATTGATTGGTTAAATATAAAGGGGGGAACAGGGGGCCAATCCCCCCCTAATTTATATAAATGGGTTTTTCAAGCAGAATTATCCGATTTTCTTCAAATTTTGTATATAGGTTCATTGTGATAATGCGCTTCTCTGAATAGTTTTGGGGGTTCATTGGTTAAGTATAAAGGGGGAAGGGGGGGGGGCTAATCCCCCTTAATTTAGATAAATGGTTTTTTCATGCAGCATTATCCGATTTTCTTCAAATTTTATATATATATATTCATTGTAATAAGAGGCTTCCCTGATTAGTTTTTGTTGGATTGATTGGTTAAGTATAAAGGGGGGGGACGGGGGCTAATCCCCCCCTTAATTTATATAAATGGGTTTTTCCTGCAGAATTATTCCGTTTTCCTTCAAATTTTGTTTATAGGTTCACTGTGTTAAGGCGCTTCCCTGATTAGTTTTCGGGATTGATTGGTTAAGTATAAAGGGAGGGAACGGGGGGGGTAATCCCCCTTAATTTATATAAATGGGTTTTTCATGCAGAATTGTCTCATTTGCTTCAAAATTTGTTTATAAGTTCATTGGGTTAAGACGCTTCCCTGATTAGTTTTCGGGATTGATTGGTTAAGTATAAAGGGGGGGACGGGGGGCCAATCCCCCCTTAATTTATATAAATGGGTTTTTCAAGCAGCATTATCCGATTTTCTTCAAATTTTGTATATATATATTCATTGTAATAAGAGGCTTCCCTGATTAGTTTAAGGGGTTCATTAGTTAACTATGAGGGGGTAACGGGGGGATAACCCCCCCTTAATATATTGTCGATTTCTTTATTTTTCAAGGGGCTTATTTCAAATTCTTTGAAATACGAGTATAATATACAATTAGTGTGAATAGCCTGTGAGCTCAATGCCCTCAGTTTAAGTGGGCAGTTTTCTTTTTATTAGTATATGTGCAGTTCTGATTGTAGACCAAACTGATAGTCAATTAACAATTCAGATCTTTAGTCCACCAATCGGCCCAGACACAATTCTAGCTATTAGTGCAAAGAACAGTCAACTGTCAAGCTAGTGTAGGCTATTTCACCAATCAATGATAGAAAAAATTGTAAATTTCATCAATTGGTTGAAAAAAAAAACTAATTTTGTCATTGCGACAATAAAATGTGAAAATCGGTGATCAGTCACAAAAATTACAATTTATTGTCTCCATAAGGTTAACAAAAAAAGGAAAAAAAAAACCTTAATAAATTAATCGTTAAAAAATACCCTTGCTAACAAATCATCCAACAATCAAAATCATTCCTAAATGCCAGAAATTGTAAAATTTACTTTATTAAAATCTGAAAGACAAATCTTCTCCATACCTACTTTTTTCGGTACTTTTCGGTTAGCCAGGCGCCAGTGATATGTATACATGTATATATACACACACGCACACATTTACACATATCTACATATACATATATATACATACACATATATATACATATATGTATGTATATATATACATATATGTATATACATATGTATTTATATACGTACATATATCACTGGCGCCCGGCTAACCGCAAAGTACCATTTTTTCATATATATTTTTATTTTTTAGACATGCTTTTTATGCAAATAACATTATTGATGAATGATAACATTTTAATGAATTGCATTTTTAATTCAATGTAATTTTGCATAATAGTTATTTTTCTGAAGAACAATCTGGTTTAATTATATACAAAACCAATATTTATACTTTTTTAAACATACTCAGGAAAAAGGCTTAAGACCAAAGCACATAGAAAACTTTACTATTATTATTTTCTAATAATATTTCAGAATGATTTGTTTAACACAGCCAACTATTGCTTTAAATATATTCAAGTAGCAGTGTTCTTCATAACAGTTTAAGCTTGATAATTTTACATACTACTAGGGGGCTCAGCCCCCTAGTAAGTCCCCTAGTAGTACTCGCTAACGCTCACCAACCCCCGTGAATTGTGAAGCAATTCACATTCAGACTGCTACGCGGTTCCAGTTTGCTTCGCTCGCTCGCCTCTTTTTGTTTTTTCAGCAACTCCAGCCAGAATATGTACTACCATAAATCATTTTAACATATGAAATTGACAATTATTTTTAACGTTAAAAAAGTAATTAAATACTTTGTTGAAAACACAATTATAAAAGCATTTAGTTGGTGCTACCAGTGGGCATAAATCATTTAAATACTATGAAAAAATGATCTTGGAAACAAAATTAGTTTAAAACGCATTGCACCTATAATATTGTACAACACGGCTTAAATTCATTTAAAAGAACGCTAAAGTGTTAGGAAGATAGTTTATATACAGGGTGTCCAAAAAGTCTGAAAATGGTCGAATAACTCGAGAAATATACATTGGATTGAAAAACAGAAAAATGCACTTTCAATGTTTTTAAAAAATCCTTTTAGAGATATCAAAGTCGCACCCCCCAATTCTGCCTCCCTGGGGGGAAAGGAGGGCAACTCTGAAATCTTAAATGATAACCCTCCCCTTTTTTATTGTAGATTCGGATTCTACGGGGAAAAATATGTAACTTTCATATTGAACATTTTCTTTGGAAAATCGTAGATGGTGCTGTAATCGAGTACAATGCAGTGAGAATTGTTTCCATTGAAAAGTCTGGAAACAGTCGAATAACTCTAGAAATATACATTGAATTGAAAAACAGAAAAACTACATGTTCAATAGTTTTGAAAAATCTATTTAAGGATATCAAAGTTGCCCCCCCCAACTCTGTCCTCCTGGGGGGAAAGGGGGGCAGCTTTGAAATCTTAAATGATAACCCCACCCCCCTTTTTTTTTATTGAAATTTCGGATTCTACGAAAAAAAAAAACCTTTTGTATTTAACATTTTCTTCGAAACATCGTAGATGGCACTGTAATCGAGTAAAATGCAGTGAGAATCGTTACCATTGCAATGTCTGGAAATGCTCGAATAATTCGAGAAATATACTTCATATTGGAAAACGGAAAAATACGTGTTCAATAATGGCAACTTTTATATCCCTAAATAGATTGTTGTAAAATATTGAACACGTATTTTTTCGTTTTTCAATACGATGTATATTTTTCGAGTTATTCGACCATTTCCAGACATTGCAATGCAATGGAAACTATTCTCACCGCATTTTACTCGATTACAGCACCATCTACGATGCTTCGAAGAAAATATTAAATACAAAAGTTACGTATTTTTTCCCGTAGAATCCGAATCTGCAATAAAAAAGGAGGGCTATTTTTTAAGATTTCAAAGTTGCCCCCCTTTCCACCCAGGGAGGGTAGAGTTGGGAGGCAACTTTGATATCCCTAAATAGATTTTTCAAACATATTCAACATGCATTTTTCCTTTTTTCAATCCGATGTATATTTCTCGAGTTATTCAACTGTTTCCAGACTTTTCGAACACCCTTTATATCATCATTTCGTTCGACATTTACTGTTCTATTTGATTAGAGATTTTTCCAAAAGAAATTATTTTTTACTTCATCAAGATATCAACAGATGGCAGCAGGTACAATCTAGACAGTTGGTATTTTTATTCTCTCCAATTTTTGTGTGATATTTCTGAGTGAAATTCATGAATAAATTCTAAATAAGAGTTGAGAATTCATTTGAAATTCACGATATTACTCATAATTAAAATGATTAATCATCTCAAATGCTTTGGATTATGTACATGTTATTTTATTTTTAATAATTGCTAGTTTGAGTTTCACTGCTCTCAGACTGACCACCATATTGGAGGCATAGCTGATCTTACCCAATCTAGACAGTTCATCGGTCTGAGATCTGGAAACTACGTTTGTTGTCAGACGGTAAGCTAGAAATTTAGCCTTATTTCTGCGCCACATAAGAGAAATATATATATAGATGTAATAATAAAAAATTTTATTATAGAAAAACAAATGTTTGAAGTGTGTTTTGATTTTTATAGTGCAAAATAATCTCACATATTTACAATTTTCTTATATGTACTTTTGTATGACAAAATCAAAAATATTATTTCTCTAATATTCCCACTACCATGATTGCTTAGCCTATACATTTTTTTAACTCTATCTTCTGACTGTAAAATGTATATTATACTTAATATTCAAATTTAAATAATTTTATGATTAAGTTAAATATATACATTTGATGTAATTAGTCTGTGTTTTGTTGTACATGTGTATATATTAAATAAATTATTTTTCCCTTTGCATTTCCCATTAACTGAGTTTTTTTTCCATAGAAACACTATTGTTTTTATGCTTTTGTTTCATAGGTGCAAGACCTTCAGTCTTGGAGAGATTTTTTACTGAAAGTAAATTAAAAAGCTTAAATAACAGCAATTTTACTATCAGGAATTTAAATCACTTTCTTTTATTGTAAAAGAGCAATTTTTAGCTATAATGCAAGACATAGAAATCTTCTAGCCCATTCCCATTTGATTATACCTAATATTAGGAAAAGTTTTCAGTCTTGGCTTGGATGGACGTCTTTCAACTATTGTTTCATAATGTGGCCACTGGATTTTTTGGGTTTAGGGACCACTGGCTCTTTCCAGATTTTGGGAATCTGCACCTGTAGTGGTAGGGGGAAGAGAGGATTCTGGATAAAGCTGTCAGAAAAAGGTATGCTGGTTGACATCTTGTGCACCTCCATAGAAGAATTTAGCAAAAGTGTCACAAAGTATATGAATGGATATACATGATTAGGATTGTCAAATGAGAAGGGGGGGGGGGGGGGAGCATCAGAAATCCATTCTCAGGCATTTTCAAAAGACAAATTTTTGTCTTGTGGAAAGGAAACACACGTCTATATTTCCCACTAACGCAGGGTAGAGAGTTCGTAAGTTTTACTCCAATCAGCCTCTGCATAACGGCTGCTATAAGTAGAATGTTTATCACCAAATTGGTCAATTTTTTACACTTTACAACATGTTTTCTATCAGCTTCGTTTTACTTTTTCCACTAAACATGATGATCTTATAAATTTGGAAGGGTCGACGGAACAACCAGAACACAATCACCCTTGACTGAAATTATTAATATTTGCTAAAACTTTGCTGTTGCAACATTCTCAAAGTAAGACACATTAAGTGTTACAATTGTAAGAAAGCCAGAGGGTATACGGTGCTTCTTAAAAATCTAGAAGGTATATGGCATACATCACCATATACCCTCCATTACATTCCTGGACACATTTATCAGTACTTTTCCAAGGGGCTTTGGTGAAATCTAGGGAAAATGGTCTTGGTGAGAGAAGGAATTTGGCAACATTTTCTCATTGAATCATATACATGAGCAATTTTTCTAATATTTATACAATTTATTTAATATAAAGAAGCCATTTATCTATTTTTATATACAAACAGAAGTAATTTGTATATAAAAACAATAATAAACACACATAAAAAAAGCATGAGTTTATCAAGTTTGTTTTCATAGCTGTTTATATCATTTTGCATCAAATCTCACTTTCTAAAGCCCAAATTGCACCAAGCTTTTTTTAAAAACGCCAAGGTCCCTATACTGAAAAAGTACTTAATTATCAATATCAATATCTCAATTATCTAATTTAATGATACTTTGGGGTTATAGCGGCCCCCCCAGTTACAATTGTGCCAAGATTGCTATTAAGATTTTGCCAAGATCATCACAAGGCTTATATATGCATCATATATGACTCAAAACTCTCATATATGTGCCATATACGTCATTATATACATATTATTTACCTCTTATACATATGTCATATATCTACGTTACTGGGCCATATGCATCATATATTATAATGTCATATATGCTTTAGAATTTGGTGATAAAACTTGGTTGTTTGGTGATTTCTCCTCTCCGCTATAACCCAAAAGTACCAATTTAATTTTAATAAGTATATGATATGTGAAATTAAAACTGTATCACAGATGTGCACAACAAAATCAAAAGAAATTTTTGTCTCCATTCCTCCCCACACAGCCCCTCAAGAAATTTCTGAAATCATACTCCTGACTACACTCACAGCACTTGCAACAAGAACACTGATCAGGAAAACAAAGATGAAATAAAAAATCCCTGTTACACATTACATTGGATGTACAGATTTTATTATTTATTGACTGAGATTGAAAGGCATGATTGTTATACTTTTCATAATGAAGTTAAATAAAATTAAGTTTGACTTGCCAATCACTGGCTATAGACCTGCAGACCGTAGCTGCTGCTATATGTAATTTTGTTTCTGCACTTTGTTTTCTCTCAGTTTCTGGTAGCCAAACATTTTATACTCTAGATAAAAGTGTTTCAAAAGAGTCGTTATTATCATTGCTTTTTGCCTAAATGACAAATGTCAAAGATACAATTTCATGTGTTGATCTGCAAAGCCCCGTTGAACTCTGTTTCTCTGCTACTGTAATCATTAAAGGAGAGTAAAGGAAAAAATTGAGACGATTTAGAATTTTAATTAATCTTAAAAAACTTTTAAAGTTTTAATTGTTTTGATTTCAGTTTAAGATTCCGGTTGTTAGAAGTCCGTATAAAAAAATTATTCTAATGAAAATAACATTGTTTAGTAATTTCTGAATAAAATATAGTTTCGTAATATGTTTAATCAATGCAAATGGAAACAGCAACCCCTCCTTCTCAACTATTCCAACGAATACATTTTTATGAGACTAAAAAGCCACATACTTTTTAAGTTATATAGAAATGAAAAAATATATATATGATGAGTAAAAATACTTTGATTTTATGAATAGAAGAAATTATATTTAAAACTAAATAAGAATTTTTAATGCAGCCATTAAATTTTGGAATGATTTCTAGATTTATTTTCTAAAGAAAATGGAGAGGGTTATAGCTATAATGTTAGACTTTTTTTATGAATTAATTGAGAGCGAATTTTAGCATAATCAGCAATATTTTAACTCAGTGGTTAGATGGTTATACCATTAGCAACTAACATTAGTTTAGGTAAAAAACTTAAATTTGGTTAAAATTATAATATATAATCACTAGCACCAAATGATTACAGTTGCAATCTAGTTTGTAATCAATCAGCTGTTAAAACTTATATATTTAGAAGGCCGTTTCTTCGTGTAAAAATTTTAAATTGAAAAAATATATATACTCTAATTCAATATTTAATGAAATTCCCAGCTGAGAACATAGACAGTATATTTATTTAAAAGTAATTGCTTAAGATAAAACTTTAAAAGAAAACGAAGTTTAATAAACTTCACCTCCTTTAGCAGAAAGCTCCAAATCGTAATCCGTGGCCATTATCCAGTTGAGGAGTATTCATCCTGAAAGCTTGTAGCAGAATCAATATATTACGCAAGTATTTTTCATAATAAAACGGGTGTTTAAAAAAATATTTATACGATTATATCAAATAATTTAGGTTCGCATTTGAATAGAAAATTGCCTAAAAAGAAGCTTTAAGAAAATAATAACATGGCATAACTATGACTTTTTGCAATCAGCCAACCAACCCACGTAAATAATGTTTTTATTCGTGGTGTTATTTACTGTTTAATTGTATTTATCATGCCGGGTTTTAGCAGCAGCTCTGGACTCATAGCACAATCACAATATATTATTCATTTTATATAGTTGCAAAATTACATATTTTACAACTATTTGAACTACTTATGTTTTTCAAGTTCTCGAATTTGGTATTGGACGGGTCGTGTAATATTTAGTAGCTCTCTATAGGATGGGCGTGGAGAATATATATTGCCCGTCTCTTACGTAATTATAGCCTGTTTTGTAGATGTTCATTATACCTTTACCATATTTCCGTTGGTGCTAAAGTGCTTAATAGACCTAGTAGTTGTATTCAAAATGAGTTTATGTTGTATGGGCCGCAGCATCGGATATTGGTGGAGTGAAAAGAAAAGCCGAAAATTTAATGTTCAAGAATTTTCAAATGTTTGTCGGTAAGTTTAATTAATAGAAAACATATTGACGAATCTCTCGTTAAAAATTTAATTATATGTTTTTACATGATTTCTGAATATTGCTTATTTTTATATTTGTGATTTAAAAAAATATATATTGTGTTCAAAATTTCATATTTTCTTTTTGATAATTATCACTTAAATATTAAATTTAAGCATTCTGTAGCTTCTTTATTTCCTGACATTAAAAAGAAAAAAAAATGTTCTCACATCTTTGATAAATGATATACAGTACAGACACCATTATTTTAAGTACCTGATTCATGCAAATCTATTAAGATCTAATATCATATGTCTATGCCTTAGGCAAAATAATACATTGCACAAAACTTTTTTTTTTCTTATGGAAGAAGTTACTTGGATGCTAAAAATAAAAAGTAAAACTTGCGTCTTGTGTTCCTCCTTCTGTTCTACATTCATATGAGTTAATTTATTTGAAGCAATGCATCTTGTCATTTCTTTCTTCCATGCAATTTTTGCTATTCTTTAATTTTTATAAACCACTTTATGAATCATTAGGATAGGTTTCTTCAGGTAAAATTTAACTTTAATTGGATAATGTTTGATATCCCTAGAAAATTGTCTCTGGTTAATGATTGATGGAAAGAAGCAACTTTGAACAAATTATGAAAGAAGAATTTAGATAATAGCTTTTAATTTCGACACAGCACCGGGTTTATTTTTGGAACTCAACACAATTCTTATCTTAATTCAGAGAAATAATATTGTGAAATTATTTTATTTCATTATAAATTTTCTTTTTAGCTTCATTAACAATCGTAATAAAATTCTTAATGGGAATTATAGTGAGCTTTTTTACAACTAGGTAAATCATATTCAATGGTTGGAATATCATAGTTGATATTTATTCCAACACAGCAAAAAAATCATCCTGGTAGCTCAGTAGGAAGAGCATTGGCACAGACAGCAATTCTAGGTATCCAAGGTTTGAGTCCTGGCCTCGACATTTTTTGCTCTGGGGTCATTCCACGTCAAATCAACCAAAAATTTTCAATATTCAACCTGACCATTTCAGATTTTAATGAAACCTGCAGGAATCATTCTTCCTGATGGTACAAATGAGAATATACTTTTATAATTTTTATATCTCAGTAAATTTTCATCCAATTAATTTTTTTAATTTCGAAAAATCATAATTTTTTGGCTTGTATAAATGTTTTCAATTTTGAATTTCCCAAATTCTATTAGGCGTAGAGAGTTGTTTGACCTCTCATTTTAAAGAGAATTTCATCTGGTTTAATTTGATATGCAAGTTGACTACGTTTGGTTTTAAAAAAGTTAATTTAATTTAATTTTTAAAAAATTTAAAGTTTTTTTAAAATTTTGAAAAAAAAAAATATGTTTTTTGTAATATTATAATCTTTAAATTCTGAAAGTTTTAGAATGGGATCAGCAGTTACAAAAAAAAAATTTTTTTTAAATGAATAAAACAATACTATCTTTAACACAATCATAAAGTTGGCGAGGTGCCAACTTTAAATACCAGCCCCAACTGGTGTTTAACATTAGTTTTTTTTTAACATAACTGCTGATCCCACTCTAAAACGTTCAGAATTTAAAGTTTATAATACTACAAAAAACATATTTTTTTCAAAATTTTTAAAAACTATTAAAATTTTTTTTAAATTAAATTACATTTACTTTGTTTTAACCAAGCATAGTCAACTTACATATCAAATTAAACCTTATGAAATTCTTTTTAAAATGAGGGGTCAAACAACTCTCTGTGCCTGATAAAACTCTAGAAATTCAAAATTGAAAACATTTATACAAGATGATGATGAAAATGATGATTTTTTGAAATTAAAAAAATTAATTGTATGAAAATTTACTGAGCTAAAAAAATAATAAAAGTATATTCTCATTTATATCATCGGGGAGAATGATTCCTGTAAGTTTCGTCAAAATCTAAAATGTTCAGGTTGAGTCACTGGTTGATTTGACATGGAATGATCCTCTGTTGAAATTACCTCATTCAACTATGATACTCCAACCATTGAGTGTAGTGAACTTATTTGAAAAAAAAAATTACCTCAAGCTTTTAATTAATCTTTAGTATTTGCTTAAACCAAGTAAAATTTAATTCTAATGTTATTCATTTCAGTCACTTCAAATTTAATTGCAATAGATTTACTGTAATTGTGGTATTGAGTGAAATAATTTCATGCCAAGAAAGAACTAATTTAAGATATTTTTATTGGTAAGGGTAAAGGTTAAAATTCAATGTTTGCACTAGTAGCCATAGCCAGTGACCGGTAGAGGCTGTGTGTTCAGTAGCCACTGCTGTCAAGTTACTGTGGTTTGTAGATTTAAATAGTTTTACAAGTAATATTTTAAAAGTGGAGACATTTTTTAGATATATAAAAATAAAATGATCACAATGACAGTTTACTTACCCCAACAATAACAAAAGCATATCGTAGTTTTATTTCACGATCGTTTGCTAAAAATCAGTTTTATTTTGTGGTCTCTTTCCGAAAATTGCGGTTTTATTTCGCGATCGTTTGACTAAAATTGTTTTTTTATTTTTCGATCGTCTGATGAAAATCAGTTTGATTTTGCGATCGCCAGACGAAAATTGTAGTTTTATTTTGCTGTCTCTTGATGAAAATCACAGTTTTATTTTGCGATCGTTTGACGAAATTCACTGTTTTATTTCATGATCGTCTGATGAAAATCGTGGTTTTATTTCGCGATCTTTTGATGAAAATCGTGGAGTTTTATTCGCAATCGTTTGTCAAAATTTTCAGTTTCATTTTACGGTCAATTGCTGAAAATAGCTGTTTTACTTCACGGTCACTTACCTATAATCGAGTTTTTATATTGCGATCGTTTGACAAAAATTGTGATTGCTTTCTGCAGAAATTGTTGATTCTAATTTTTCTTTTAATTTAAAAAGCGGGAATCTGCCTTTCGGCAAAAAAGGGGCATCCATGGAAACAAAATGGCGCTAAGAAATCGGATGTACTGTTACATGAAAAATAGAAATCGCCACTTTAGTAGTCAGATGCATAGCATAAAGTTGCCAATTTTTTACATTTAGTCGCCCTGTGGCCGGTGGCGACTGGGAAATTTGACCTTTAGTTGATGGATTATACAAAATGAATTGTGTAAGTACGACACCGACACAACATATTATTTATTGGCATCCCTACTGGTATGCCAATAATGTAAAATCTTAAACCAGGGATCTCTTTAGGAACAATTTGGGTACTTTAAAAGATCCTTAAAAAAAACAGCAATTCGAATTTTTAAAGTTAGGAGAAATCGTTAAAAATGCAAAATTGACTTACAGTAAAAAAAGTTTTTGAAATGGTTAACATGAATTTTTTTAAACTAATGATTTTTGCCTGAACCTGATAGAATGTAGATGTATTTAGGTGTGTTTGTTTTTTCTTTTGGTTATTTTAAAGAGCCGATGCCAGATTTTATATAACACAGAAAATCAGAATTCACAAAAGTGAGTCCTGCACCCGAATGTTTTTCAAAGGGTTAATATTCTAATTTTTCGAAAACAAATACAGATGTCAAAAAGGGAATGAATGTAGATATTGTCTGTTATTTTTAGTTTTTCGTAGCTTGCACTGAACCGCCGATGCAAATTTTTAAAAGTTGCGAAGCAGCATACAGAAATTTATACTTTTCAAAGGGTTAACTTTCGTATTTTTTAAAACCAAAGGTGGCTTTAAAAAGGTCAAAGTCAGCTCTTTAATTTGGTGACCTTCGTTTTTCTGTATCTCTTGTAGTCCGGCAGATGCAAAACTTGAAAACAGGAGAAAATAAAAAAGATAAATTCGATGCTTCTTGTTTTTTTTTTTTTTTTTTTTTTAAGCGTTAAATGTGAAATTTTTTTGTTTGTTCTTCGAGAATATGTAGACAGTTTTTCCTTATTTCCGGCCGTTCGCCCATGGCGAATTTAGGAAAACTTAAAAAGAAATGGACTGACTCATGCTTTGTTTCTTCTATTCACAAAAGGTGTGAAAAAAGCACTTCTGAGCATGATTCGTCGATTTTGGAAGAATGATTTTTTTATTTGTGATCAGTTTTTAATTAATAACTACTCTAATTTTCAAAATATTAAAATTCTGAGCCTCAAGTGCACCAGGAGAGGGCTTGGACAACTTAAATCTAAATTTTCAGACTTCTAAGTGTGCTAAATTTTTCTAGCATCACCGACAGACAGACACACACACATACAGAGCAAAACTTTATTTTATTAGTATATATATTAAATGTATATGTTTTATAATAAAATAAGTTATGTATGTTTTATAATAAAATAATTTATGTATGTTTTATAATAAAATAATTATGTATGTTTAAAATAAAAATTATATGTGTTTTATTATAAAATTATTTATATATGGTTATAATAAAAACTATGTGTGTTTTATAATAAAATTGTGTTTTTTATATTAAAATAAATTGCTTCATAATAAAATAAAAGTAACATGTTGTTTTCGCACACTAGACCTAATAGGTATTTAAAAACAGGGTTTTCTCAATTAATTGGCCCAAAAAAAATCGAGCTATTCCTGGTGCATCTGTGACATCCCAGTTGATCATCAAATATTTTTCAAAATTCCCTATTGACAAAACAAAAGTGCAATAATTTCACTTTATCAAGAGATAATTAACCAAAACTTCAATTTTTCAATTATTATTAGTTTCTACAAAATTATTACAAAATACAAACTTATTTTTATTATTGATAGACAGCATGAAAATCTCATTTTAAAAGATTATGTGACAAGAAATTTTACTAGCAAAGCTTAAATAAATATTTGACTACTTCATTGGGTATGTGTGATCAAAGATTGCACAACGGGTTTCGTTTAATATTCCTTTCAAAACACTATGTTTTCTTTAATAAATCCAAAAAAAAAAAAAAAAAACTTTTTTATAAAGTAAAAATTTACCGGTCTATTTTTCTCGTTTTTTCGAACATATGAACCGGTCCGATAGCGGGCGATACTCTATCAATAATATTTGTCACATGGACTAAATGCGATATTAAGAAAAATCAATTTCAAAATTAAACATGTTGTATTGAGACTAGAGATGGGAATGCTCGGAAAAAAACCGGAAACTTTGGGGGGAAAAAACGGTTTTTTTCCGAAGGGTTATTTTTCAATTTTTCCGAATTGGAAAAATTGAAATTTAATTTAGAAAATAATATTCAAAATGTTATGATGGCTGCATTCTGATATTTTTTCTTTATGTTTTTTAATGTTCAGTGTCTCCCATGTAAATGTTCACATAGAAAATATGATCTATAAGCAGTTTAGGAAGAACTTGAGTCCTTCAAAGGATCCTTTACAATTTCTTCACCTTAAAACATACAACCTTTCAAAAAATTCGGAATATTTTTCAATCTCCATTCTGAATCCTCCAGAAATGTGATGATTTTAGAATAATAAAATATGCCACATAACAGTTGAAATTGCCAATGAATCTCTTATCTAGCTGTAGTTATATACTGTGGAACCACTTTTAAAAGACGGACCTTGGCATGCTGCCAAAAAAATAGACCCTTCCAAGGGGAGGAAAGCATTGGATTAGGAGGAGACAAAATTCAGGTTTTGGTTAACCCGCCTGACCGCTTTTCATTTCTTCACTGGCTGTTCTTGCACTATTAGCGTTATTTTTCTCTCTCCCTATTTCGTTTGATATTTTCTCTAAAGAAGTGTGTTTTATATTCATTTTGTATTTTTTTCTACTTCTATAAAATTGATTTAAAAGAATCTAAAAGCTCTCAAGACAAACATTTTCACAGTGCAGTGAAAAATATTTTAAGCTATGTTGTAAAATATTGTGATAATGAAGTAAATAAAGTCTGCCTAACTATTCCAATAGCACGTGCAACAAAAAGAGATAGCACAATTGCCTGTGTTTCTGATAGAACCATAAGAAGAATTCGGAAAGAAGCTGTTAATAATGCAAATAATTTCGCTTTTTCTAAAAAGAAAAAGGAGAAAACAACCATAGAGAATGTCAACTTGGATAATTTTAACTTGAATGTAATTCGAAGAACTATCCAGGAATTCTACACTAAAGATAAAAGAGTGCCTACTGTTCTGAAATTGCTAGCTAAGTTGAAAGAAAACATACAATTTTCAAAAGAAAAAGAAACGTTGCGTAAAATTCTTCATGAAATGGGATTCCTCTGGAAAAAATGTCAAAAAATAAGATTAAACTACTTTTGGAACTAAGTGATATTGTTCTGTCTTGCACAAAATATTTAAAGGACTATTCACTAGTTCCGAAAAGGTAGAAGACCCAGGGCCTGATTACCAACAGGCCAAACTTCCACCAGTAAATTTTAATAGAAATTTTTGTCTTATTTAAACGCCGTATTCATGTAAAATTAGTGTCATGAATAAGTAAAAAATTTCTATTCCTTTTTACTTGTGGAAGTTTGCCCCATTGGTAATCAGGCCCTGAGAAAACCTATAATTTTTGTTGATGAAACATGGATTGACAGCAATTTAACTGTCGGGAAATGATAGCAGTCAGAAGAGACATATATTTTAGCATATATTTTTTAAGTTATTTTCTTTCAATTTGGCAATAATTTCATTTTCATTCATATTTGCCTGAATTTTTTTTGATATAACATTCAAGTACTTAAAAATCGAACAGCGTCTTTAATTTTTCTATAAATTCGACACATTGGGAGTTACAATTAAATAGATTCCTATGACTATCATTTTTACATGAACTTATCCGAAAAATAGGTATAGAGCGCGACCTTCGACGACATTTTCAGTAAGATTAGTTGCTTTTATAATAAAACGAAAAATGCTGTTCGATATCCTGATATCTGAATAAGAAGGACTGAAACTTTTGTGCATTTATGAATAAAACCGACTTAGTAAAGGTATCAGAAAATTGAATTTGAATTCGAGAACATTTTTTTTTAACAATTTGAGTGTATAAAACATATTTTTCATCCTTTAGTGTGACTCTGTACTCTTTGAACTATTTTCTTTTATTATTAATTGAGTATTTTGTTATACATTTTCGACATATTATTAAATGATTTCATGTAGGAAAATAAACATGGGAAATCACGAAAAAATGGAATTATTGCGGTAAAATTAAAAAAATATATATATATTAATAATCACAATAATAAAAGAACATTTTAAAACCACACTTCTCCTACAATTACATAAGTGTGCCCTATAACTGTAAAGAACAGATATTTAAAATGGTAATTAATTTGAGAAAACAGTAAATTGCAATGTCCTGTGTAAAAAAACAGTAAAAAATAGTATTTATTTACTTAACATGCTTATATCCGATAATTAAATAATCTATATTATCATAACATGTTTCTTTAGATTGAAGATATCCCCTTCATCAAAGAGAAAACTACAATTTTTATGTGCTATTATTACATAAGAACAAAAATCCTTTTTATAATCTTGGAGCAAGTAAATACGAAACTATTGGAAATCAACTATCCCCCCACGAAAGCAAAACTAGGGGAGACTCTCTTTCATTACCTCGATCCCTATTATGAAGAATAGACTGGTCATATTCGGACCTGTTACTTACGTGACCAGTCTTTAAAGCTTGGCTGTGCAGTACAGTAGTGGCCAAAATTGTGGAAACCTTTTGGGGAAAATGTTTTCTTTTTTTTTTTTTAAGTTTGATGGCTCTAACATCCATTATTTCTTAGTTATACCATAAAAGCTATATACCGCTGGAAAGATAATTTAATCAAAAATATCATGCAATACAGTTTGTTCAATTCTAATTAATTTATCAAACGTTATAGCCAAATAATCAGAAAAAGGCAGTAAAATCTCAGCCATTAAATTTCAAAAAAGCATTTTTTTCCAAAAAGTTTCCACAATTTTGGCCACTACTGTATTTATGAAGGACCTTATTAAAAATATCTAAATAAGAACCTAAATATAATAATAATTTCTAATTCACAAAATTTTGATTATATATTTTATGACAATTTTATATGATTTTTTTAATAAGGCAATATTTTTTATACAAAATGTTCACAAAAACAGGATCACTTTAAAAAAATGTAAGCAGACCCATGCAACTTCTCTTGTTAAAAATGAAAATTCATGTGCAAAATTTATTTCAATAATGTACCGAAATTCAATATAAAATTTGAAACATGCATTTATTTTTATTGGCATAGCTGCGATTTTTCATGTAATCAGATAATAATTGCCAGAAATATTTAACTATTTTTAGAAACAAGTTATTTTCTAATAACATGCAATTGAAATTATTTAGTCTTTTCAAGCTTTTTTTTTGCTTCTCTTCCTTTTCCTCAAATATAGATTTTAAGACTTGTCTAACTATTTTTTTATATATATATATAAATGCATACAAATAAACTTTGCAAAGAAAATGTAAATTTTCTGATAAAAATTGTTTTCAACTAAATATCTCAAAGTATTAAAAAATCCACCTGTTTTATAAATTTCATTAAAGAAATATACATACATATAATATATATTACTTTCATATTAAGAATCTAAAACTTAAACTAAAACCAAAACATAGAGCTGATTTAGGTTTAGACTGGAAGGCTATACCAAAACTAAATACACAATAAATGAAAATTCTAGTCGTACGACAATAAAATTGTAATTTGTAAATTATTATCAATTTTTAAGCAATTGAAGATATAAAAATAATAATATTTATAATGTCATAACTACAATAATTTGTTTCTTTAAAATAGCGTCATTTATATACAAAGCAATACTATGTAGAGGGGATTTAAATTTGCTTTCAAACTGCAGTGATATTGGTTGAAACTCATAAGATTTTTTTTTTTTTGTTATTTTTTTTATTTTCTCTACTGGTAATTGAACAAATGCAAATGAAAAATCATTTCAATAGAGACATGATATATTACAAACAATGGTGTTAAATTAAGTAAGAAAAGCTACTGTGAAAATTCTGAGACTGAAAGGTTAACTTTTAAAAGTTGACTTTTTTTTTTTTTTTTTGTAATATATTCATGTAAAGTAAAAAAAAAAAAAAATTTCTTTAGTATGCAGAAATTTAAAAAATGTTTATTATTTTATATCTTTTAAGAAAATGTAACTTAATTTTGAGAAACATTTGTAAGAAATCAATTTTTCCAGAAAAAAAAATGGTTTTTGTCCGCCACTTCAAAATTTCAGCAAATTTTACATCTCTAATTGAGACCTTCAAAATGTTAAAATGTGCCAATATTTCCATAATCGGGTTTTTATCATGATTCAATACGTTCCTCAAACTCATATGACATTATAATCATTTGCTGACGTCATATCTACTTGCTTTCTCTATTATTCATATTTATACTCTCTTTGTATTATTGTCAAACATTTGAAAAAGTCTGTTAAACTTCCAATGTGACGTCAGATTAATTTTCTTTTTAATTCTCTAATGATGTCATATTAACCTACTTTCTATTCTTACACATACTCATACTCCTAGTATTATTGAGAAATGTTTGAAAATTTCCGTTTTATTACCAATATGACGTCATATTAATCTTTTTTTAATTGGTGAAACTTTTTATTTCATTTTCACGTGGAAATCTTTCAATAGAAAATTAATTATTGTAGAAAGAATTTTATTGTGGATTTTTAATTGTTGGCAACTACTATAACGAAAAAAGTTTAAATTTACTCAGAAAAGGCTGTTAGATTTTTGCTTTTTTATCTCTCTATATTAAAATAATATGATTTTTTCAAAATTTTATGATTTTGAGCTTCATAGTATGTATTCAGCTATAAGTACACAAAATTTCATGTCTGTAAGTTATATAGTTTCTGAGAACCGGCTCTGTGACAGACAGACAGCGTAGCGCGACGAATAGTGTTTCGTGAGATGAACGAAACCTTAAAAAACTGAAAACATATATTTAATAACTGAATTTAAATTAGGCTTTTAAAAGTGTTACTTACAATACAACAAATGCTTTCCTGGTTATCATTTGTACTCAGGGCCGTAGCGAAAGAAAATTTTTGGGGGGGCAAAAGGCAAGATTGGCCGACTCAAAAATGTTTCAAATCTGACTAATGTAAAATAGCCAATCTGTTGCATTATTTCTTAATTAATAGTTTTTACAATTAATTTTAACTGATTAATTATAATTGATAGTTAAAAATAAAATATATGATTTTGTATTACTAAAATGTTTCTTTGATATAACTCAGTAATTATTTAAAAGATTTACCAAGAACTTTACTGGAAAAAAAAAAAGAATATGTATTGATAAGAAAAAATCCTACAGTTATATTTGTGAAAAACACATCTGTTTAGTTAGAATAATAGAATGAAGTGATAGTTTAGTAAATAGAACGTAGTGATTTTCAAAATAAAAGCTAAATAAAAATGTGATCTCTTAGTTCTAAAAATTACGATAATGTAATGAATGGGAAGTACTTTCAATATTTTATTAGCATGCGATAGAAAATAATTTGAACTTTATATTCCAATTAGAGATAATATCGTATGGAATTAACAACATACTCTTTCAGTAATTCTAATTGTAAAACTAAAAAATGCACACTACAGAGGTACTGAAAATATTTGGAGGGGCCTCAAAATTTAATTGCGCCTGGGGCCTCTTGAGTGCTTAATCCACCACTGATTGTGTTTTATAGGAATGTCAAGGGACTTACAGAAACATTTGAATTATCCACGATTTCGAATTATACACGTTCGAATTATTCAAGTTTGACTATACTATTTTTACATGAATTACACATCACACTGAATAAAATCAAACCATTCATACCTTTCTTATCACCATTCCCTGTCGAGTGGTTTCCAATGTCCAGCCATGTTGATAACTTCTTCGAACTTTTTGCAGCCTCGAGTTTCTTCTTTTTAGAGTCTGTCTTTTTTCATTTCCACTTGGCTGGTGCCGAATTCGTTTCATAATATAAACTATTATCTCAACACAAGCCAAGTAAGATTAACCCCTTGGGGACGAGTGACACGTATACGTGACGCATAAGATGCTCAGAATCCTCGATTATTCCCACCAGTTAATTTTTATTGTAAGCTTTGCCTTACTTAATGACAGCATTTATGCGATTCAATTAGGCGAAAATTTCTGTTTTGAAAAACCGGTGGTAAAATATTAAAAATTCCGTAAAAGACGCTCGTCACGAAGGGGTTAAATAATAAACTATCGTACTATCACTACTATGCGACTCTCAACTGCTCTGACAGTCCAATATTGATGAGCAGTTAGTAAACGAATGACTCATCATGAATAGCACTAGCTCACTGCACGTCCTAGCCTGCACTTACTCATCACTCGGCAGGCACCTGGCGCGACATGACACATTCGACTCGACATTCTGCTGTCTGCTCTAGAGATACTTTTGCATGCGAAGCGTATGGAGTATTTGAACGGACACGCAAAAACATTTACTCTAGCACTTTGATGGATTTTTTTTTATTAATAACTTTTAGCTGGGTGCTGGGTATTTTATAGGAAGTTAGATTAGATATTAAAATACAATAATTTTTTAACCATCAGCTTGGGGCCCCGGGGCAGTGCCACGGCGGTAGTTATGGGCCTGAAACGCTGAACTATTTATAATGTTTTAAGTGCAAATGTGTTAATGTTCTGTAATCGCTTCAAGTTTTTTTTTTTTTTTTTTTTTACCATAAAACTACTTTTAATAATTTAATTTTTCCTGCAATCCTCTACTTTCTGAATTCTTTATTAAAAAAAATAATTCCTCTTACGTATGATTTAGTTTTTTAAAAAAGTAATCGCTAACATGTACCGTAATTTCCGGCATATAATCCGCGAATCAAACAATTATGTTTAGACCTAGAAATTTTATTTAATAATTAAAGTAAAATATTTACAGCGATCTAGTATGTTCCATTATATAAAATAAAATTTCTGGGTCGAAACATAATTGTTTGATCCGCAGATTATACGCCGGAAATTACAGTAATCAGGGTATACAATAAATATTAAGTACAGGGGGTGATCAAATGAAAAGGTACGAAACGACACGGTGGGTACAAATGTAGACTTTATTCAAAATATTCACCTAGACCTGAGCACAATGATCCCACTGATGACAAGCCGCAGTATTCTTTGTTCCCAGAATTCCTGTGGCCGTGACGAGACCCAGTCCTTCACAGCGTCCTTGAGTACATTGTCCGAGTTGAAGCGCTTCCCTTTCAGGTGTTTCTTCAGTGGACCACCTTGTCGATGAGATCGCTCGTGATGACAGTGTTTGCCTGGCCTGGTCTTGGGTCATCGCCCAGACTCTCACGGCCTGCACGAAAACGCGCACTCCATTTTCTGACAGACTTGTCAGAGACACATTTCTCGCCGTAAACTGTCACCATCCGGCGATGAATAGCTGCCGGTTTCTCACCTTCTGCTGTCAGAAATCGGATAACACCTCGCTGCTCCTCAGTTGTCGAATTTTGCAACGCGAATGCCATCCTGTCCTCATACGGACTGCCGCATCATTTGGACTCCGCTTTTGATAAGAGCCTCTGCTCTGTACTGCGCATGTGGACGCCCGCGCATGCTCCGATCCCAGTCAGAGCCTCCAATCGCATCCCAAGATGTCTCGCTACGTTCTCCCATGGCGGAATATGCAAATATTTAACTGTTACGTTTTTACGTCGTTTCGTACCTTTTCATTTAATCACCCCTTGTAATTAATAAAAGCTCAAATTCTAATTTTTATAATAACAAGTGAAAAATCAGTGAAAATTATGTAATTATGTTATGTTGGCACAAGCATATAAATTTAGTTTTAGTTTTATCAAAAAAAAGGTAAGAAGTTTTTTAGGTATTAAATGTTTAATGCACGGATATTTTTTAAATTTATTCATTTTCTTTTTTAAAATAGTTTTAAAAATTCTTCGTTTTTATTTTCCAAATGTTCCTAAAACAGTACCAAAGGGCGTAAACATCATATCGTTGCTAGAACCTACAATGTATCAAGTATAAAATTTCTTGAATTTTCTTAAGTGATTTTCGTATTCGGTCGACCTAGTTTATATATTGATAGTTTTTATCTATGTAAGTTGCGAGTGTTACTGTAGGACAAATTTCTGATATTTTCAAATCAATAGATCAGATTCATTTTTTCCCCCTATTGGCCTATGTATCGACGGCCGACTTAGCTTTTCCATGTGTGGGTAAGGTATAGTATATGTCCAACATTTCCGACTCAGCAGAGAAGATTTATACATGATAATTTTTTTTCCAGTGGGTAGGCCGACTAGCTATTTATGTGATTCGAAAATGCGACAGAACACGTGACTTTTATACCGGCTGACCAGATAGATCAATTGAAACCATTACTTTTTTTACTCATAACCTATCTATTGACAGACCGACTAACTTTTGCCATATGATTGTAAGGGTGTAGTGAAATGCATTCTGAAGACTGCCCCCCCCCCCCCCCCGCTCGCTAAGCCCCTGTTTGTACTGTTGCTTTTCACAAATTACAAACTTTGGAAAATAAAAGAAATTGCAAAAAGTAACCTAAAACTTTTGAAAAATTATAGGAAAATATAAATAATTGAAAAATTATAGGAAAATATAAATAATTGCTCGAAATATATGAAAAAAAATTTCTCTAAATTTCACCTTGAAAAGAAGCAGTGTATGGAGATGAAAAATATTTTAGGTAAGCCATAATTTGGGGTTACTTGGGTATTGGTATGCTATTTGGACTCAAAAAAGTGTTTAAAATCTGTCCTTTATTTGCTATGTTGAGAGTATTGACGTGATTCACCAATACTCTATAGGAAATATCTAACATAGTACAAACAGATTTGATTTAAAACATCTTTTATTTGTGTCCTAAGTTATGATACTTCTTTTTTAGGGGCCTTGGCATAACTCAGTCTTAAGAAAGTGTAATTTCTTGCCAAATGTAAACAGTCACAGAAGTGAAACAACGACCAACGTAAAATTGTCTTATCTGTACATAATTTGTTTGTTTTTTTAACTTGTAAAATTTCACCCTGCTAAATGAACATTTTTGTTTACTATTTTTAATTTATCAGCAACAGAAAAAGTTGCTATAATTTTTTTCCAAGAGAAGGATATTTTATCTTCTAATAGAATACTAAACTATATTATGTTTCCTTTGTACTGGAATTAATTATTAAAGCTATTTTCAATTGCAATTGTTAAAAAAATTAAGTGAATTTTACTACATATGTTGGTGATAAATAGGGTCTTAAGTTACAAATATATAAATTCATTTATGTGTGTGTTTTTTTCCCTTAATTTATTTATTTCATTCTTTTACTAAGTGTATGTGAAATTTATATTAATGTATATTTTGAAATGCATTAATTATTCTTTAATCTTTTTTACAGTATGTATGGATTTGAACTGATTAAGGTAAATTGTTTTATTTACATTTTTAATCATTGTAGCATAGTATATTTAATATCTTTTATATGATATTAAAAACTAAGAAAATCTGTTGAACAATTTTTTTAAGTTAAAAAAAAAAGTATATTTTCATTAGACAGACACTCGTTGCAATTTTGCACCAGATGTGGTAAATTGTTAGTTTCTGATTGATAGGCGTGTAACATTATAAATTATCATATATATATTTTTTTGTTTTCTTTTAAGATTGTCTTCTCAATGAATAGCTTTTTTTTAAATATACAGTGGAACCTTGTTAACACAAAATAATACTGAGGTCCCGCCAGATCAGTCTGAAAATCAATGTTAATTAATTCGTTTAACACGAAATAGAATTTCACAAAATCCTTCTTAAGGCGAAAAATATTTTTTCTCCAAAGTCAAAAAATGTTTCCTTACGCAAAGTTTTCTTTATTTCAAACTTACATGTCCATCCTATTATTAAAAATGGAATGTTTCTGATGGTTTGAAAATGACCTAAGTGGAAAAAGGTTTCAGAAAAGGTGAAATACTGAATTCCTACCTTTCTTTGTCATCTAATAATCCGCATCTTTACCCTCCCCTTTATGGGGAAGTTTTTCCACACTGACCATATGAGCTATAGATTGATCACAATGAAAGTTTGGGTGAATGAATTTATTTTTTGAAAGTGATTGTTCCATTATTCATTTGATTGTATTGACAGTGACATAAGCCCTGAACCAGATTTCCGAAATTCTCTATCTTCGAGTGAAAGAAGTGAAATTTCTACTTCACTTACCTGACTAACATAGCTGAAACTGCAGTTGCTCTGTAGAATTCTATGAAAGATGAGTCGAAAATCTCAATTAAAAAAAATCAATTTCAAAATTAAACATGTTGTATGTAGACCTTCAAAATGTTAAAATATGCCAATATTTCCATAATCGGGTTTTATCATGATTCAATACGTTACTCAAACTCATATGACATTATAATCACTTGCTGACGTCATATCGTTTAATTTTCATGTATCTTTTGAAAATAAGTAAAAAAATTTAAATTAAGTCATCGATAAAGTGCTGAACAAAATCAGAAATTGCAGCAAAGTATAGAATACCCAATAGCACACTCTCTACGATTTTAAAGAATCATGAAAAGATAGAAGCGGCTTATTCTAGGAGTCAATTAGAACCAGCAAGAAAACAAACACATACTGGAAATAATGAAGAAATTTAAATTGCTCTCTAGCGGTGGATAAAAGAGGCAAGAAGCCAGAACATTGTTTTATCTGGTGCAGTTTTGCAAGTGAAAGCAAAGGATTTTGCTGATGCTCTCAGTGAGAGTGATTTTCACATCTTCTAGCGGATGGCTGACAAGATTCAAAGAGCATCATAAAATTGCTGTCTGCAGAAAGATATGTGGAGAAGAGTATACTGTAGATTAGAATTCTATACAGTCCTTTTTCTTAGAAAGTTGTTAGATGTTTAAAAAAATTATGCTCCTGTGATATTTTTAACATCAATGAAAGGAGACTGTTTTCCAAAGCACAACTCTCACGAACAATTACTTTAAAAGAAGAAAAAGGTAGGGAAGACCGGTACACAGTGGACCTCTTTTTCAGTTAACATTTTTTTTCTCTTTAACAGACTGACCGATCTGTATGAAAATATTTTTGAATATTCCTTAAACCTTCTTACATCCATCATAATTTTCTCACAACATAGTTTTCAATACATTTAAAAAAAAAAAAAAAATTATATACATTTGTAAAGTGGACCAGTGTACCCCAGAAGCGGGGTACACTGGTCCATCCACCGGGGTACAGTGGACCCCACTATTAGGTATTATCTAAAATACAATATAAATCTATTTTTCATTAATCTAATTCTTTTTTGTTGCTCCTTCACCCACAAAATAACATAGTAATATAAATTTTGAAACAAAAACAAAAAATGTATTATATTTTGAAAATAATAACAGATTAATACAGGAACAATTGCAATTTAGTTGAAGTTATTACTTTAAGTACAAAAAAATCAGCGCACATTAAAATTTGCAAATGAAATTCCAAAGTACTTATGAGTAAGATTGAGCCTGGAATTTTCAAGAAATAATTTTGGGTCTGAGAGCAACATTATGAAATCATTGACATCAACAGCAGATTCATCTACAATTTCGGGAGAAATAAACTGATTTCCATTCAATTTGCGTCTCATGAATCTTACTTGAATAGAATCATCAACAATTAGACTACAGTTATATTTATCAAAGGCAGTAAATACAAAAAAAAATATTTCTTACTATGTTAAATAAATTGTTATTTTTATTTGTTTACTTTATTTTACAGTTAAATCTACTTTAAAACAATCTTTCTTTATAGAAAATAAGCAATTATTAAATATTTTGAACATTCTGCATTACAGAAGCAGAGTGGATTGTAGACCACTGTGGTCCACTGTGCCCCATGTTGAAGTTCAATAAATAATCATATTAATATTGTTTATAGCTTTCTTTTAAACATATTAACTTTAAAGTAAAATAAAAAAACAAGTATCTTAGCTTTGCAAAAAAGTTGTTTTATTTTATTTATCTACAACCTTTAATTACTAAAAAAATAAAAATATGATGATGAAAAATTTTATTTTTAGAAGCTCAAAACAACCAATCAGGATAAAATAGTTCAATCTGAGCTAAACATATTTTCTGAAGGCTATAAATAATCATTGCAGTGCTGTCGTCTATTAGGATAGAAGAGAAGCTTAAAAAAATTTTAATAAATAAAATATTAGGGGGTGGTCTACTTGGCCCATAGGTCCAGTGTGTACCGGTCTCCCCTACTGGAAAAAAATTTAGCAAAGAAAGAATTATGATTATGATCGGTTGCAGCATGGACAGAAGTGAAGTTGGCCAAACCCTATTGTTTCAAAAACGTTAAAATGTTCCCTCTTTATTACACTTTGAGTAAGAACTTGTAGACGAACAATGCTTTGGCGAAATGGTTACTTGATCTGGACTTAAAAAATTCTACCGAGAAAAAAGAAAAATCTGTTTATTGCTAAACAATTGCAGTGCTGATAGAGATGTTCCAGTATTAAAAGCAATTACGTGCGTCTTCCTTCCTCCAAACGCTACTGCAAAACGTCAGCCTTGTGGCCAAGGAATTATTCAATGCTTAAAAAGTGCAGTACAGAAAATAAATTGTTTAACGGAATTTACTGGAAGACCTAGAAGTGTCTGGAACAGTAGTGTTACGAGAACTGTGAAAAGTTGTTTCTGACACGTGGGTGTATGCATGAAATAAATGAAGAAACTTATGAAACAGAATCTGAAATGCCAACTAATTTAATAAAAGAGGCCGAAAAACAGGGAATTCTTTCACAGACATTGTTTGTTTGCCGAGTACATTTCCATACATGAAGATGTGCTGACTTTGGATGTGACAACAGATGAAGAAATAATTAGCTGAAAAAAAAAAGATGACAACATTGAAATGTCAAACGAGGATAAAGAAAACGACACAGAACAGAAAAGTTTAGTGTCATTAAATAAAGTCAGCCACAGCATTGAAAACTGTACAACATTTCCTAATGGAACAAGAGCTTTGGAAAAATTAGATGAGGTCTCATACGTTCCTAAAAAGAAGTAAAAAATTTAAGCAAAAGTCAATAACGGACATTTTAAAAAAATGATTAGCAGGTAAATAAATTTATTATTGCCTAAAATGATGACCAGTTTGTTTTATTTCTTAATTAAATTTTCTATTTCTTATTAATTTATGATTTGAAGAGCAGGGATATATTTGTAAGTTAATTTATTTAGTTTTTATGTCGAACATACTATTTTGATGGTTAACATGAAATTCTGGATAACATGAAACAAATTCTCATTCCCTTCAATTTTGTGTTAACGAGGTTTGACTGTATAAATATTTTAATATGTTTAACACAATTTAGCGTTTAAAATGATTATTCTAAATAATGAACTCTGTGCAATTAAATTCTTCCAAAGCAAAGGTATAATTCATTTTGTAGAGATTTATTCATAAAAGTATATGATAAAGTAATATGTTCTTGATTTCGAAGCACCGAAATGATACTTTGACCATGTAATGAAGATATAATCAAAACCTTATTTTAAGATTTCTGCTTTCCTTCAATAACTGCTACTTGATTTATATACTTCTGGAGTTTATTCAAAGATTTCCATGCAATTCTGTGAAACATACTTAATTGAAATTATGTAGCTCCACTGGCATGAAAAAAAATCAGATATTTTCAACAATGCTAAATAAAATCAACTTTATGCCAGCCTGTCTAATGAAATATTGATTATTTTTATTCCTTGTTAATTTCTTCTATATTTTATGTTTAGTAAAATAATTACACCTTTCACTAAACTATGCGTTCTAAACTTTGCACTTGGTTTGAGGCCTTGAACGAATGTCTGCCTAACATAGGGATGCACAACCTGTGGCAAGCGGTGGGTTTACTGGTGACGCGCAGATCAATTTTGCTGATCGTCACATCAAAATCTCGAATTTTGCCAATTGGGCATGTAAAAATCACGAATTTTGTTGGTTGAACATGTAAAAATCACGAATTCTGTCGAACAGGTGTGTAAATATCACGAATTTCGTCATTTTGTCGCGAGAAAAAAAACTTGAAATTTATTAATCTGCCTACAGAGACCGTAGATGCCAAAATCCAAAGCTCCACCAGTGGATGAGAGGTTCTACTCTCAAAGCTGGTAGACGGGAAGTGCTGGGTTCAAACCCTGTCGCGCTCATTGACCTAACCGTTCGGAGTTTTCCGTGATTTTCTTCGAACCTTGTCATAAATACGGGTTAGGATCCCTTAGAAAGACCCCCACGGAGGGCACTCCCCCTATGGCTTATATCCCTCGAGTAGATAATCGGCTATCATAAACTAACCAACCAAAATCCGAAATTCCAGAATTGCGAATTTCGTTAATCACTCAAGGAAAAAAATCGCAATTTTGTTAATCACTGGAAAAAAACTGTGCATATCTTTAATTGCACGTGGGGAAAAAAATTCAATTTTTTTCCGTCCTTGTCAATTGAATTGGGTTATGCTAACTAGGGAGATGGTTGAGTATAGAGGGGCTAACCCTCCTTTCAAAATTAGAATTTTTATGAACTTATAGGCCACCAATCCTCCCCCTTCTTCTTCGAAATAAAATTTTGTCCACGCTACAGATGTCGGCTCTCAACAATCTAGTCATTTTTGTGACTGGCCCTCCTCTTATAAAGGTTGCGCACCCCTATTCGATATCCACATTTTATGACTGAATATGTTAAGAAGTACAATTCAGAATTATATGTTTTTCTTCGTCCCCACCTACATTCATGAAAGTACAATTTCTTTTCGGCACTGGCAATCTTCATGCCTATCTTTGTTTTTTAGTACTTTTAATAAAGCTAATTTACTCCTCCAAATAAAGTCAAGGAATATTTTCACTCCTTGAAAATAATCCTAGCTATATCTCTTTTATAAATGCAAATGTAAACTGTTGATATACCCTTGCCGACAGAATTAAATATATTGACTGGGAAAGGGGGAACTTAGGGGGCTAAAACTACCCTTCTGATATCAATGTTTTTTTTAAAATCTGATTATAGGCTTAGATTTCCCTCCCCTCCTCCCTCACACACACTTCCTCGAAACAAAATTGGTGATCCTCGACAACTCATTCATTTTTGTAAGTGGCCCTTCACTTAAAAAGGTTATGCATCCCTAGCCTGACAGAAAAATATATCAAAATAACATACACTGATTTATGCAATACTTGAAAATCATAAATTTGGTACCTCTCCCCCTTCTCACTCAGCAATATGTTGACAATATTATGGACATTTATTTATTGACTAGCCGACCCACCTCGCGTTGCTCGGGCCCATAAAAAAAAAAAAAAAATGTAAAATGCGAAAAAACTAAAAATCACAATAAGAAACTGCAAAAAATTTTAAAATAGCAGCACAAATTCAAAAAAAAAACTCCTTTCTGAAAAGAGAAAAAAATTTACTATATTGGGCTAGAAGATTGAAACTGGATTCCCCTTACTAATGTGGAAAAATCACTAAAATATCAAAAATCGCTGAGAACAGAAATTGCAGTCAACTCTGTGAAATCTCACTTAGGGACCAAGGGTTTTGCGGATTATAGATTTTTGCAGATCATCCCTTTGTTTACATTGTATTTTTTAAAGTCTAAGTATAAATTACGAACAATTACATAAAAATTGCAATAGAAAAGAAAATATAATGCAAAATTGGTTTAATATATTTAATAACTAAGTTAATATACACAAAATTAAGTTTTATACAATACAAATTTTACTGATTTATTCATTTTTTTTAAACTTTGGCGCAATGGTTGGTTAAGTTTGGATTTGTTGTCAATGTTTTTTTTCTGTAGTCTATAAGCACTCATTACTTCATGCTCTGAAATAAAATTTGCTCAACAAAACTTAAATATTTATATCCCACCAATTTTATTATATTTTTATTTATATTAAACCCTGTATTTAAATTATCTTAGTGTTTTCATTCCCTGATTCAGTGTGGTTTAAAATAATAGCTGTAATTTCCTCATCAGTCATTGATTGAGTTATAGTTGACTCATCTTCACAAGCTAGCTATTGAACCAGATTTTGTTTCTCTAAAAATGCAGGAACAACATTCACTGCATCTTTTACATAATTTAAAAGTTTTTGCTTTTGCATCTCTAGTATGAAAGCCACTGAAATCTTGAATTTGGCTGCTTTCGGTATCAATGAATGATATAACTTGTAAGAAGAATTGCATGTGGCAGGCAAAAGTAGATATAAATACAATCACAGAAGTTTTACTGAAAGAAATATTCACCTATATTATAAAATAAACAAAATGTTGACATGAAGTCAGTTAACATTATATTTTCATCGCCGTTTAAGTGAAGTGTATGTTTGTGTTACGCATAACCAACCAAACAGCAGTGCCTATTTAAAATAAAATTGCTATTTTGATTTGGTTGTCCCTTTTATTTAGCTCAAATTATTATTTTTTGAATACAGGGTACAAAATAGATGAATTTTCTTCAATCACCATTTATTTCATTGGAAAATTGATAATTCAAGAAATAAACACCACATTTAACTTTATGTATAATAGGGTTCCCAGCGACATGGAAAATCTGGAAAGTCAGGGAAAATTTAAAATATATAGGAAAAGTCAGGGAATTTACAAATATTTCCTAAAAAGTCATAGAAATGTCTGAAGGAAAAAAAATTGAATTTGAAATCGTTTCTTTTTCAGAAAAGTGTTAATATATTTCTTGCTACATGGCGCCTCTGAAAAATCTCTAAACTGTTGTTGGTTTGAAGAGTGAGAAATTCCTTCAAATGCAATGCAGAAAAACCATAATATGGACAAAAGTTTTCTACATTTTTGAGACTTTTTCATGACTCTTCACATTCTATACTTTGTTGTATGTATGGCATTCATTTGAATACTGGCAAAGATAAAGTTTTTTTGCCTCATAGTATCTTATAGAATTTCATTTTGCAATTTTCTTGAAAAGTGCTTGAATTTTCTCCTTGGAAAAGAGTATGAACACTGTTATTACAATACAAATTTCTGATTTATTTATTTATTTATTATTTATGCTGCTTGTTATTTTGTATTATTTAAAGCAGATTTTGTGTATGCCCATTTGGTCATGGAATTTTTTTGGATTTGGTCAGGGAAAATCATGGAAAGTCATGGAAACTGCCAGACATGTTTTGCTAGGAACCCTGTATAAGTTTAACTGTTAACTGCAATTTTTACTGTTTACATTCCAACATGCAGTGCAGATAATACACATTTGCGGATTATACATTGGCAGATTTCACAGAGTTGACTGTACTATGTTGGGCTAGAAGATTGAAACTGGATTCCGTTTACTAATGTGGAAAAATCACATCACATCATGAAAAAATAGTAAAATATCAAAAATTACTACATTGGGCTAAATTGCTAAATGATTAAAATAGGATTTCTTTTACGAATGCCAAAAAATCTCTTAGAAATGCAAAAAACTATAAAAAAAAATTTCAAAATTTTTTTTTTTAATTGGTGTACAAAATTTGAATAAACTTTATTGAAAAGAAGACAGAATTTACTATATTGGGCTAAAAAATTAAAACCAGAATCCTTTACTAATGTGAAAAAATCACTGCAAATTGCAAAAAACACGGAAAAAATCACATAAAAATTCAAAAGTCACAAAAGACAGATTTTACTACAGTGGACTAAAACATTGTACCCGGAATTCATTCATGAATGTCAAAAAAACAGTGCAAAACTCTAAAAATCGTATTGAAAATTGTAGATGACAAAGTGAATAATGATTATATGAGGCTAAATGTTAGAAACATGAATTCATTTTACGAATGTCAAAAAATCACCACCGATCGTGAAGAAATGCTAACAATTGCAACAGCTTCAAAAATAATGAAGGTCAAAATTTACTATATTAGGCTAAAAGTTTGAAACAAAATTCCTTTTACAAATGTTAAAAAATCGGTGTGAAACCCGAAAAAACAGATTAAATATCACTAAAAGTTCAAAAATCGGGGAGGAAAAATTTACTATATTAGGCTAAAAGTTTGAAACCAAATTCCATTTCTAAATGTTAAAAATTGCTGTGGGATTCGAAAGAATGCTAAAATTTGCATTACAGATCGCTAAATATTCAAATATTGCAGGGGATAAAATTTACTATAATGGGGTAAAACATTGTAATCAGAATTCTTTCATGAGTAACAAAAAATCGATGCAGAACAGAAAAGATCTCTACAAATTGCATTGAATATCGCATTAAAAATCATACAGGACAAAATTTACTATAATAGGATAAAAGTTTGAAACCTAATTCCTTTTACCAATGTAAAAAAAATTGCTGCAAAATGGCAAAAAAAAAAAAAAAAAAAAAAAGTCCTTCCGGCCTATACCGGGAGGAAAAGGTAGCTTTCCTATATCTTCGTTTTAAAATTTTAGCTAATGTTACACGAAAACAGCAACTTAAAATGCAAATAAAACGTTTACAAAAGATTCTTTAATACTGAATTTGAATAAGAAATTCGCCAAATTATTGAGCAATAGCCAAATTGGCTTCATTTATGAAGACTTATTTTGGTCGCCAAATTTGGCGATATTTTGCCAAATGTCGCCAAGTTTGGCGAGAATTTGGCGCTAACAGATATGAATATATAGTTTTATGCGTTTGATTGGGAAAATTATTACAACAATGAAAATTTTTGTAATGTGCTGTCTTGTTTCAAAATGTCAGCCACCCTAGAATTTCAAACTGCTCTATCTCAGCCGTTTTTTAAGATAGAGGTAAAACAAAAAATGCTCTGGAATCCTCGTTTCAAGGCCTAACACTGAATTAAAAAATAAATTTGAATTTTTAACTTTTTTGTATATTTATTTTAGTTTTAAATTTTTAATTGGCCGCCATCTTGAAACAAAATGGCGGACCAAGCTGGCCAACGAACTCGGTCGAGACATTGGTGAGCTTAATACACACAATTAGTTTCATCAAAATTGATTTATAAATACGAGTGTTATCGTATGACATAGGTCAGATATATAATGGTTAATTTTTGCAATAAGTTTTTATATATATATATATATATATATATATATATATATATATATATATATATATATATGGGGATATATATATATATAAATCAACATTTGAACGGAGGGTGGTTTTGGGGTCTGGGGGTCATGATCGGTGAAAATATATCGAAATTTTCCGGAACTGCTTTCCTCCGAACGGCTGCAATAGGTAGCTTTATACTTTTTTGTATTGAAAGCTACCTAAAACACTAAAAATCGCATTAAAAAAAGTCATGAAAAATTTAAAAAGTGTTGTACAAATTCCGAATAAACTTTATTGAAAAGAGGATAAAATTTACTACATTAGTCTAAAAGGTTGAAACTGGAATGTTTTTATTAATGTAGAAAAATCGCCTCAAAACATAAAAAATCACAAAAATTAAATTTAAAAAAATCTAATCAAAGAATGCAATATGAGGCTTTGAGGTGCATAACTACATACATAGAGGTATCTTCCTCCCAAATTTTGGTAATAACACATTTAAGACATATTTCTTTTTGCATCATTAAAATCTTAATAATCCCTATTGGGCGATGCTCTCTGCAAAGTTGAATATATGATATTTATATATTTAACCTCTTGAATGATCTAAATCTGTTAATTAGTTAAATAATTATCATTAATTAAAGTTTTCTTTGGAATCCCTATTCATTCTGATTGTGCTTTTGTCGATTTTGTAAGTAAATATATCTTTCACCATTAGTTTTTTGCTAATAATAAGAAAAATGTACATCCGATTTTTACAAAAATTTATACACTGATGTAAAATATTTTTCTACATTTGCTCTGAAATTTTCAAATTGATATCTTAATTAGTTTTCTTACTTTTTGCTGATTAGTGAAAATTCTTAATTCCTTTCCTTTCAGAAATGAGATGGCCGATCTGCGAAAAAAGATCACTTTTATTATTAGTTTTTAATTAATATCATATCCCTATTTCATTCTTTCTTTGATTTTGTATAAGAATATCTCTAGTGTCATTAGTTTTTTTCTAATAATAAGAAAAATTACCATCCAATTTTTACAAAAATTTATACACTGATGTAAAATATTTTTCTACTCATGCTCTAAAATTTTCAAATCGATATATTTTTCTTATTTTTGCTGATTGGTGAAAATAAAGAATAAATAAAATTAGTATTTACTATATTTCTTAAGTTTCATAATTTTTTGCGTGTTTTGTTTGAGTTTAAAGCAAAAATACTTATTTTTGCTGCTGGAAAATAATGTGTATCTTAGATTCGAGTAAAACAGTATACAGTATTTGCGTACCCATAATCTGCAATTTTCTATAATTTGCATTGTTTAACAAATGTAAACAGTTATAATTGTTCAAAAAATCGCGAATTGCGTCAAACGGTCGCCAGAAAAAAAAAAACGCAAGTTTAAACAAACAATCGTGCAAAAACTCGAGAATTTAATCAAATGATCATGTAAAAAAATCAAGAATTTCATAAGTCAGTCGTGAAGAGAAAATCACGAATTTCAATAAACAATCGTGGAAAAGATTAGTGAAAAGATCTCTGAAACAAATAGTGAATTTTTGTCAATCTGTCAAAGAAAAAAGTCATGAAATCTGGCAAAGATTCGCGGAAAAAAATCGTGAATTCCGTGAAACGATTGCCAGAAAAAGAATTACGAAATTTGCAAATGGTTGCAGGTGAAATCGAGAAATCTCCTCCGATGATTGTAGAAAAATATCAAGACTTTCATCAGAGATCGCAGAAAAAATAGCTATTTTCGTCAGTCGATTTGGAAAAATCGTTGCAGAAAAGATGGCGAATCTTCTCTGTAACGACCATGGACAAATATCTCAAATTTTATCAAAGGTCACTGAAAGAAATGGTTATATTTCCATCATTCAGTCGTGGAAGAATCATCGCAAATTTCATCAATAGAATGCACAAATTGCAAAACTCGACGATTGCAAATTTAGCTAACTGGCCAAGGATGAAAAAAAAAATCATGAATTTAACCAAACAATTGTGCTGAAAAGGTTGAGAATTTCGTTAAATGATGGTGAAAAAAATCAAGAATTTTATCCGATTTAATCCTGTACTTTTTAGTCGGTTGTGAAAAGAAAAAAAAAAAATCACGAATTTCAACAAATGATCGTGGAAAAGAATCGCGAATATTGGCAAAAGATCGCAGAAACAAATGGCGATTTTCGTAATTCGGTAGCGAAAATATCATTGCGAGTTTCATCGCTTTGGGAAAAAAAGATTAATTATTTTCCATAAAAATAGTCACTGGAATTGAAAAAAAGTCACATTTTTTATGCTTATGGCAGCCCTGTAATATTATAGTTTTCTGTATTTATTTTATTTTTGTATTGGTTATTATTATTTTTCTTTTGTGCATAATTTATTCTTGTTAAGCATTTTAGTTTACTTTTTTGCAGTTAATGCTCCTGAAAAAAAAAAAAACTTCATATATAAAATTATTAATGTAATTATTATTCTTTAAATATATATGGATAATTTTTTTAATAAAATAACTTGAAAAATTGCATTTTTTGAGATAGCATATTAAATTAATTATTAGATTTCATATTTATCTTTTCATGTTATACTGAATATAGAATTAAAATATTTTCCAGAAATGACGCATAATCCATAATACTCCATAATCCGCAATATTCTATCATCTGCACATCCTTTGGTCCCAACTTGTGTGGATTAGAGAACGTTGCCTGTATATCATATATTCTAAAATGAGCAAATCTTGTGTGTGTGTGTGGTTATATATATCATATATTCTAATACGAGCAAATCTTGTGTGTGGTTATATGCAAATATTATCTTAAAAACGGCTCTAACGATTTTGATGAAATTTTGCATCCTACCGTTTTGGGTCACCAAAAAAACATTGGGCTAGGTCACGTGTTTGAGAAAATTCAATTAGTGGGTCATCAAGGGTCAGGGTCAAGCTAATTCTATCTAAAAAACGGTTCAAACGATTTTGACTAAATTTTGTATCTTACCGTTTTCAGGCACGAGAAGACTATTGGGCTGAGTCGTATGTTTGAGAACTTTCAATTAGTGGGTCATTTTTAGGTCAACCCAGGTCAAGTTAATTTTATCTAAAAAAACGGCTCTAACGATTTTGATTAAATTTTGTAGCCTACGAGTTTCGGGCACGACAAAATCATTGGGCTAGGTCACATGTGTGAGAAAAATCAATTAGTGGGTCACTGTGGGTCAAGCTAATTTTATCTAAAAAACGGCTCAGATTATTTATACTAAAGTTTGCATCCTATGGTTTTCGGGCATGAGAAGACTGTTGGGCTAGGTCACATGTTCGAGAAAATTCGATTAGTGGGTCATTTTGGTCATGGGTCATTATGGGTCAAGCTATTTTATTTTAAAAACGGCTCAGACTAATTACACTAAATTTTGCATCGTATGGTTTTCGGGCACGAGAAGACTGTTGGGCTAGGTCTCATTTTCGAGAAAATTCAATTAGTGGGTCATTATGGGTCAAGCTATTTTATCTTAAAAACGGCTCAGGCTATTTAGACTAAATTTGCCTCCTATGGTTTTGGTGCACAAGAAGACTGTTCGGCTAGGTCACATGTTTGAGAAAATTTGATTAGTGGGTCATTTTGGCGTCAGGATATTTAAACTCAAAGCTAATTTTGACCGAGCTTAGCTCGGTCTTCCCTGCTCGTATATATATATATATCTACATACAGTAGAGTCTCCAAAATCCGCACAGCTTGGGACCAGAGGCTGTGCGGATTTTTAGAGTTTTGCAGATTCTAGATTAAATGATTTTTTTTTCAACTTACCTGTGCCCATTTAGAAGAAGATGTAATAATTCAATTTAAACAAATCAAAACTTGAATACCTTTAATTTAGCTGCAGATTATTATTTTAATATACAAAATTATTTTTTATTACAACTTTTGAACATTTCCTGTATAGTTTTTTGCTTCAGAATTTTCCCTTTTTCTTGATGAAGTTTTTTGGATCCTGTAAACAGTCATTATTTCTTGTTGGTCTATGCAACTCTGCTGCTCCAAGAACTTCAAAAAGTTTTTACAAAAATACAAACCTTCTTCAAACTTTTTTTTTTCTCTTCAGAGTCATTGTCAGATTCAGATTCACTGTCTTTATTTCTCCTGTAAACAGTCATTATTTCTTGTTGGTCTATGCAACTCTGCTGCTCCAAGAACTTCAAAAAGTTTTTACAAAAATACAAACCTTCTTCAAACTTTTTTTTTTCTCTTCAGAGTCATTGTCAGATTCAGATTCACTGTCTTCTTTCTGGTGAGTTACTAACTGAAGAAATAATTTCTTCATCTGTAAAATAGTTTACTAAAACTTCATCTGTGTGGTTCATCCATTCTATAATTTCATCTTCTTTAAAAAACTCTTGTGAAGCTGGGCTTTTGCATATTTCATCAATTCAGAAGCTTTAGCTTGTTGCAATGTTAATGGAAAACCTGAAAAATCTTTTTCTTCATAAATAATGATCCTGGCGATATTTTATGCCATGCATTGATCAAGGTATATTTTGTAATAGAAGCCCATGCTTCATCAATTAAATAAATGCAGTATTTTATGGTAAACATATTTCTGCGCTCTTCTATTGTTTCAAATGGCGAATCAGCATAAATAAGTTGCTTCAAAAAATTTGATTTATAGTGGCATTTTACACTATGGATAATACCCTGATCCATAGGCTGAATTAACGAGGTAGTGTTTGGGGGGGGGGGGCAAAAACATTGTAATAATATTATCTGAAATACCATTTAATTCAGGATGAGCAGCACAGTTGTCCATCAGTAAAAGAATTTTACAATTTTCTGGCAACCCCATACCCCATATATTTTTTTTCAGGTGTTTGTTTTAAGATAGGGTGAAAAGAGATGTTACCAATTTATAATATAAACAGTGTAATATCTTGTGTCATTATAAACATTATTATTTATTCAAATAAATTTACGTTAGAAATAATTTTATTCTCGTTCAATAATATTTGGAGCAAAGATTATAAAGATTACTTCTTAACTGCAAATTTCACTGCAAATTTGCAACGCATGCGGATTTTGGAGTTTTGCGGATTTTGGAGTTTTGCAGATTTTAGAGACTCTACTGTGTATATATATATATATATATATATATATGCAAATTTTATCTTAAAAACGACTCTAACGATTTTGACGAAATTTTGTATCCTACCGTTTTGGAGCACCAGAAAACCATTGAGCTAGGTCTCATGTTCGAGAAAATTCGATTAGTGGGTCATTTTGGGTCAGGGTCAAACTAATTGTATCTAAAAAACGGCTCAAACGATTTTGACTAAATTTTGTATCCTACCATTTTCGGGCCCGAGAAGACTATTGGCTTGGGTCACATATTCGAGAACTTTCGATTAGTGGGTCATTTTTGGGTCAACGCGGGTCAACTTAATTTTATCTAAAAAACGGCTGAGACTATTTAGACTAAATTTTGCATCCTATTTTTTTCGCGCACGAGAAGACTGTTGGGCTAGGTTACATGTTCGAAAAAATTTAATTAGTGGGTTGTTTTGGTCATGGGTCATTATGGGTCAAGCTTTTTTTTCCTTAAAAACGGCTCAGACGATTTGGACTAAATTTTGCATCCTATGGTTTTCAGGTACGAGAAGACTGTTGGGCCAGGTCACATGTTCGAGAAAATTCGATTAGTGGGTCATTATGGGTCAAGCTATTTTTATCTTCAAAAAGCCTCATAGGATTTGAACTAAATGTATTATCCTACAGTGTTAGGGAACAAGAAGACTGTTGGGCTAGGTCACATGTTCGAGAAATTTTGATTAATGGGTCATTTTTTTCAGGGGTCATTATGGGTCAAGCTATTTTTTTTTTTAAATCGGCTCAGATGATTTGGACTAAATTTTACATCCTATGGCTTTCGGGCACGAGAAGACTGTTGAGCTAGGTCACACGTTCTAGAAAATTTTATTAGTGGGTCATTTTGGTCATGAGTCATTATCATTCAAGTTATTTTTATCGTAAAAACGGCTCAGAGGATTTGAACTAAATTTAGTGTCCTACAGTTTTAGGGCACGAGAAAATCATTGGGCTAGGTCACACGCTCAAGAAAATCCGATTAGTGGGTCAAGCTAATTTTATCTAGACTATTTTGACAAAATTTTATATCCTACGGGTTTCAGGCACGAAAAGACAATTGAGCTTGGTCACATGTTCGAGAAAATTTTATTAGTGGGTCATTTTGGTCATGGGCCATGATATTTGAACTCAAAGGTAATTTTGACCGAGCATAGCTCGGTCCTCCCTGCTCGTTCAATACCTAATACAAACAATTGTATACACAAGTGTAGCATTTAATAAAAAATGCAAAATTGATCTCACCATTATTATTTAATTACACATTTCACAGGAGACATAAAACTGCCTATTACATTTCACATTGTCAATAATATCTGTTTTCTGTTTCATGCACTTTAATATATAATTATGAACACATGAATGTAATCCACAAACACTAGACATAATCACATGAACATGGTAAAAAGCGAAATAAAAAAGTCATTAAATTATCATTTTTAAAAATGTCATAACTAAAAAAAATCTTACATTTTTAATTATATTTAATAAATATTATTAATTATTCATTAAGTAGTTTTATTTATGCTAAATGTCCCCCCCCCTCCCTCCCTCCTTCATCGGCATAAACCATTAACAGTTAATAAAATTCTAGGTGAAGGCAGACAGTGCTGCATTTTTATGTTTATTTCAATTTTTTGTGCCACTCCCCATTTTTTTATCAGTTTATGCATGATATCTGATCTCAAAAGGACAAAAAATTTCTTAATAACACCATAAAATTTAGGAAATTAGCTATTGAAAAGTTTTTTGCCCTTATTGTATCACACCATTGTGTTCAATATTTTAATCTGATCTCATGTTTAGTAAAGCTGCATTTTGGGTTAATATGATATGAAGGTGTTTATGTCTGCAGGAGTGAAAATATTTCATGTTTCGACTGATTTCATCTAAAATTCTTCTACCCCCTCGCCCTGAAATGCTTTCGCATAATTTTAAATCTTTGAAACTCTTCCATTTTTAAAAAAATTTCTGCCTATCTGTCTGTTATTGAGTTTGTCTAAATTCTAAACAAAGTACCAATACTAAAACCACATAAGAACTATCAGTGATCTACCCCCTCCCTCTTCTTCCTACATCCTGACACACAAAGTTTAAAATCTTTGAAACTCTTTATTATTATTATTTTTTTAATTCTGCCATTTTTGTTAATTTTTAAAATCAATACCTATCAAAATAACAATAAAAAACAAGGTACTTCTCTACTATCCCGTCGACCACTTTTCATAAGAAAAACTATCGCCAAACTGTAACGCCAAATAAACATGAGAACGTTGCCATTGGAATATCAAAATAAATAAATAAATAAAATATAAGAATTTAAGGACACAATTGTTATTTTAATTAATGAAATAACTAATAAATCAGTAAAACATAATGAAAAATACACACAAATATCAAATTAAAAACCACTTGATGACATAACAAACACGTATCATGCTTCTGACATCAAGTAAATGGGACTGCATTTTTGGCGTTTAATCTAACAGTTTGGCGATAGTTTTTTGTTATGAAAAGTGGTCGACGGGATAATAGAGAAGTACCAAAAACAATCATTGAAATTACCCATTTCCCTCCTTTTGATCCTTCCCCCCCCCCCCCCCCCCCCCCCCCCCCCCCCCCCTTCAGCACACAAAATTTAAGTCTCTAAAGTTTTACTTTTTTGCTGTATTTGTTACTTTGTAGTAATTGTAAATAAGTTATCATCTAAATTGCTCTTGAAATTTTTGCTTCCTCCTTTTCCCCTCAGCAAAATAGAATATTCCTAGATATGGGAGAGGGAGCTGTTAAGACTAAGACTAATGCGGGTGTTTAAAAAAACGCGGTACCCATCCACTACTGGATATTGCCCCCTTCATACTTTCATGATGCCTGTATCGGGGCGATCGTAACCCCTTTCATGAGTACGACAGTGGCCGGACAGGCTCGGTTCATGAGCGACAGTCCGTGACATCCTCGAAGCCGAGCTTGTCTGGAGAGCTCACAAGAGCAACCAGGGCCCAGCTACTAGTCAAGGGCTCCCTCTCATGATTTGCTGTATCCCAATTCGAGATCGAGAACAACTCACACGAGTGATCTCATGTCTCTCTAGTCGGGAAAGGGAGCTGTTAAAGCAAAACATTTTACTCTTGACTATTTCTCCCTTCTTTTGTCTGTTTTACTATATTGAAACTTGTATACTGATCACATAATAAGTGTAATGATTTTAGGTAATATTTTTTCCAATAGGTCTTTTGTCAGCAGAAAATTTGTATTGTTTTACTGCTTTAAATGAAGAATGTATTCTGTGTCCCTTTTTTATTATTATTATTATTATCCATTAATTTTTCCGTGCTATTGACATTCTGTCTGTATTTTTATAAAGTTTTTATAATCCCCCAATTCTCTCATATTCCATTTAAAAGAAATTTCACCCTCAAAAATATAATTTTCAAATTGTATTTTCCTGATTATTATGCAACCAACCAATCTATGCTAAAATGGAGATCATTTTTGTATCTTATTTTGAAATGTATGTATTATATTTTGTTTCATATAATTTATAATATATTTAAAGAAAAACTTATGTTCTCTTTTACCACCATGTGTCATTTTTAATCTTGTTTAAGATCTTAGAATAGCTTTTTGCATACATCTATACAGATTTTATTATATTTTTGTATTTTATATTAGATTGATTTGAATCATCCTTTGGAAGATCAAGGACCATTCATTGCAATTGTCCATAAACTTACTGACTTCATTGTTAAAGCTGAGAGAGGTGATGAAGAAGCAAAAGCTATTTGTGAAAAATTTCAGGTAAAATATTTTGGTACAGATGTTACAGACACATTAAAATTTCTTTTTGCTGCCAAAATGGCGATTTTTTTGCTTGGCGTGGCAAACTGGCTGGGGAGATTTTGTTTTGTGTGACAACACAGTAGACCAGATAGTGCGAATCAAAGTCCTCTGCTATTCATAGCTGAGTGAATGTTTATAATAAAAATTGTGTGTGTTTTATAATAAAATAAAACTAAGATGGTGCTGTTTTCGCAGGTTAAGTCTAACAGGTATTCAAAAATGGGGTTTTCTTGCCAAAAAAAAAAAAGAAAAAAATCTGGCCAACTGCTATGCATTTGCGACATCTGTTCCAATATTTTAGTGTAAACCATAATGATTATGTTTTTATTTTCTTAGCTCCTTCCCAATTTTTCTTGAATTAAACATTTTTATTATCTGTATCTTTTTAACACTTTCCAACCTAGTTGAAAAGTGTTTATGACTTCGGTTTGTCTGTCCATCCGTCTGTGCTATGAATGACTCTTGTAAATATACTTGGATTGCCCTGCAATTTCGATATGTTATTGATATTGACTATAGCATGATTCCTATTAAAAATGAAATGTGTAGCATTTATAGTTTTTTTACAGGGACAGTCAAAAGTTTTCCATTATGTTACACTCAATGGGAAAAAATAGTGTCCAGTGCATTTTGATGATCTTACTCCATTTGAAAGATAATGAAATTGATAGACAATTATAAAGTGCACTAAAACATGCTTTTTGTAGAATATGGGGTGCAAAGCTAGGCATTTATTATTCATTTACAGTATTCTAATACATTACAGTCAATGGGAAAAAATCGTTTCAAGTACATTTTGTTGATGTTACGACATTTTAAACACAATGAAATTGATATACAATTAATGAAGCACACTAAAACATGTTTTTTGTAGATTATGAGGTGCAAAGCATTTATCATTCATTTACAGGGTCACACAAAAGATTTTTGTAACACAATGTTCTATGGGAAAAAATCATTTGCACTAAATTTTAATGATGTTACACTATTTTCAACATAATGAATTTATATGCAATACTGAGGTGCTCTATAAATTGCTCACTGAAAAGAAAAGTATCATGTGCATTGCATGTGTTTTTCCTTTACATGGACAGTTAAAAGTATTCCGTTACATTACAGTCTATGGGAAAAACTTGTTTGTGATGCATTTTTTGTATAATAAACTACAGTCGGACCCTGATTTAATGAATTCATTGGGACTGAAAATTTTATTCATAATATCTGGGTTCAAAACAAAAAATATGCACTTACCTTATGGAAAGGCCCCACCTACACAAAAATATCCATAATTAGAAATTGTACATTTTTTATTCAACAGCTAAAAATACAGCGAATATTTGCACTAGTTAATTTGAAATTTTAAAGTACTGAGTAACAGATTTTTGACAATTTCTTTGATTCCTGACTTGAAAAAGTCCTGTTTTGACTAATTTATATCCTGCTGCAGGAGGTATGTTTTCAGTTTCCAAACCATGTAAAGCATGAGAATATGTTAGTTTTATTAGGAGTTTCATTATCGATTTCTGCATCAGAATTGTTATTCATTGGTTCTGACAAATCAACAACTTCATTAACTTCATTTGCACAGACAGTCCTTCATCACATATGACATAATAATTAAAGACTATCTCAGGAGCGACTTCTTTGCATATGACTTCTTCTGAAGGGGTGATATCTTCAATCACTTTCCACTTGTGTACCTGAAAATCCCGCTTTCGGAAAGCATTTTTCAATTGTATTTTTAGAAATTTGGTCCCAGTAACATCCAAATATAGAGCATCCAAAATATTAGCTTTGTATCTTTTCTCTGCATTTTCCTCCAACAATGCTGTCCTTTTTCTCATAAGCAACTTTTTATAATTCATTTTTACAGAACAAATGATACCAAGGTTTAGTGGCTGAAGCCCACTAGTAGTACAATTTGTAGAGAAAAACAATACTTTGACTTTTTTTAAATTGCAAATTGAAGGATGAGTGAAACATTGATCAATAAACAAAAGAATTTTTCTCTTTTGTATCTTCATAGACTTATCTAAAGATGTCAAAAAGTCTGTAAATAGGAAAAAAGTCATCCAGAATTATTTGTTTGCTGCTTATTTTGTCGGTAAGGTATTTACATTTTTAAAACATTGGCTTTACTGCCCTTCCTATCACAAATGGCTTTAACTTGTCAACTTATCAAGCATTAACCGCAAGCAAAACTGTAATCTTCATTTTGCTTCTGTCCCTGCCAAAGCACTTTTCATTTCTATAGCAAAGTGTTTTGTCAGGTTGTAAGTCATAAAACAATTTTGTTTCATCTGTGTTGTAAATGTTGTATGGTGATGATACCCTTAATCAGGTTGAGCAACTTTTTTCCTAATCTTTTACTATATTTTTATTTACATCCACTTTTTCTCTGCACACTTCCTTTTGAACTACATCGTATCTTTTCTTAAAATGGTCGATCCAACCATAGGATGCAGAAAACTGTTTCACATTATGCATTTCAGCAAGTTGAAGGACATTTTCGTTGATCAGAGGCCTACTAATAGTTATTTTCTTGACACAAACGATGTTGCACATTCCACTAGGTCAGATTCAAGAACAAAAAGAGGAGTGTCTTTCAATGACTTTCTTATTTTTGACGATTTTTACCACATTCTGTTGATGCTTTTTCAATTTCTGCTCGTTATTTAACAATTGTAGATAATGTCGACAGGGAGATTTCAAGGCATTCTGCTAAAACATTTTGTAGCCCAACATTCTTGTCGAATTCGCATAAAATGTTAAGCTTTTCACTCAACAAAAAACGTTTTTGTTTCCGACAATCTGCCATGCTTCACAAAGTTTCAAAAATCAAAACTTGAAAAAATCCAAAAAATATTCAAATTCTGCTTTGAATTTCCAAATCTTATTCACATTCTTTAATTCCAAAAATTCTACTAGATCGTCTTTATACTCATTTAAAATGCATATCATAGTCTATTTTAAGATTAAATAAACATTATTAAAATTATCAAGCAATATGACTAGTTCAAGCTGGATACAGCACCAGCTTCTCACTTCAAGGTTACATCACATCTGATCAAAAAATTTAACACAATTAATAAGATTAGAGTTACAAGTTATTTTGGCGATGCCTAATTTCACCAATGTGTCAACAGAATGGGGATTTTAACACACTGCCCCTGGATGAACAATTACTATTGTTCATCATTCAAATTAAATTTCTATCAAAATTTTTCATACTACATAGATTGACAATTAAAAGTTAAAATATACTTACAATATGAGCTTACTTACAATTATTCTATTTTCACAGGAACACATATTGAAACTAAAATATACAAAACAATTGGATTATAAAAGATTAATAGAATAAAAATGTTCATATGTAAATAGTCTTAATTCAGTCAGTAATATCCAGTTCAAGTTTGCACACCAGATTCAATCTGAATGGTACAAGATCTAATTTTGGAATCTCTTCCGAAAAAAAAGTTCTGTAATTCGTCCACATTTCCACATGTGTTTTGGAGTTTTATCTTCATTAATCAACGCAACATCTCTAATTTCGAATTTAGTCTGAGTTTTCACAGGAACTGTAAAATTAGCAGAACGAAGTTCTAGCAAATATTCCTGTCTCCAATGTTTCCAAAAATGATTTTTTTATAACTTGATCTTGCTATTTCAATATTTTTGTCAGTGCTCTTTTATTCGACTTAGGTTCAGTTGCACAATAAATGTCTGGTGGAGAATTTATTAACTATCAGAAAATGCAAAGGGGCAAGTGGAAATAGTTCACTGCTTTTTTCATAGACATATGTCAATGGGCGACCATTAATTACAGCTTTGATTTCAGTCAAAGTGGTTTGGATTTCTTCAAATGTGAGGCAAGATCTACCAAGAACTTTCTTCAAAGGAGTTTTAACTAAATGAACCATGCGTTTCCAAAATCCACCCCACCTCTCGGCTCTTGGATCAGTGAATTTCCAAACAATGTTATTTTTAGTAAAATATTGTAAAACTTCAGCTTTTGAAATTCGGCTCCAAACTTCTCTAAGTAGGTTATCTGTTTTGATAAATGTTTTCAAACTGTAACTGTAAATTATTTTACATATTTCTCTATGAGATATAACCTTCTAAATGCTAAAAGGAAGACGTCTGTAGTTAAATTAGTAGACAATTCAAGATGGACAGCTCTTGTGACTGTAAACATAAAGAGAACAATGTAAGCCTTTTCTTGGCCAGTTTTTACTTTGACATAAATCGGTCATGCAAAATCGACAGAACAGATCTGAAAGGGGGGTGATTCAACCAGGGTCGTGCGAAGAGGGGGGCGAGGGGGGACCTTCGCCCCGGGCACAGAAATTGAGGGGGTGCCTAATTTATACTACCAACCACAGTTTAATTTATTTATTTATTCATTTTTTGGTCATCAATCATTTTTTGGGGAATTTCTTTTTTCTTTTCATCATTCTTTTTTTTCTGTCTCAAAATATCATGATCTCTCCAACAAATAAGTGCAATTTTCTCTTACGCTATTTAGTTGTTTGCAATTTCTGAATTAAAATTAAACCTTTTAAAGTTTCAACATAAACGCGAAATATTTATTCAATAGAATTTATTTCTGTTTCTGTACTTTATCAGTTTTGTGTTACCTGTCACAAAAAGAAGGGGGGGGGGGGGGTGCCAAATTGAAACTTTGCCCCGGGCGCAGTTTTCTCTTTGCACGGTCCTGGATTCAACTATCCTATCTTTCGGTGATGGTGCAATTTCTTGCCTTCAAGGAGAAGCTTTAAATTTTGTACAAATGAGGCAATTTTTCATTACTTATTTTATAAATTTTTCTACTCTAATCATAAAATATTTTTCTCGTATATGAGCTAAAGTTGTTGTAATAAATGGAAAATCTTTTCATGGGCATACTGAATTAACAATTTGGTATAACTACCCCATTTGGAAGTATCCAAGGGTACTTTTCCCTTTGAGATAATGCTGAAAATTGTAGTCTTCCAGATACAATTAATAAATCGTTTTCATCCAATTTTGGATTCAGACTATACAATGCTGAATCTTTATTGATAGCCTTTTCCCATTTCAATAATTCAATTTCACGATTAAAGACAGATAACTGAGTTTGTTTTATTCAATAAAATTCTGCCTTTTCAATTTCTGGCGCTGTGAGCTCACCTGAAATTTTAGTTTTTGTTTGGTCAATATTATTTAAGAATCTTAAGATCTATGCTGGACTGTTAAGTAATTTTGAAATATTGCTAAAATTGTCTAATTTTAACAATGGTTCTGGAGATACAACACCTACTGCACAAGACAATTGAGCAGAAATCAAATTCGTTGATCTTCTTTCATTCAAATTATTTTCATTAAATGGTATGTTTACAAGGTTTGGCCGAATGTCCTTTGATAATAACAACCATTCAGGTCCATAAAACCATGATTTATTTTCTGTGAGGTTATTTAAATTTTCACCTCTAGTAAGAAGATCACTCAGGTTATCCTTACCCGAAATATACTTCCAGATTTTTGGATCAGTCAAAGACTGGATTTCTACAACTCTATTAGCCACAAAGGGTTTCCAATTCATGGCTGATCCCTTTATCCAGTGTAACGTAATAGTAAAATCAGACCAGATATGAATTTTCAAATTTTGAAAATTAAATGCATTTTTTAAATATTTAGACATCCTAGCAGCTGTTAATGCCCCCATTAATTCAAGATGAGGGATTGTTAAACATTTAATCAGGGAGACTCTACATTTTGCCCAAATAAGACTGGTCATAATTTCATCATTACTTGTGATACATCAAAAATAAGCTGTAGGGCTAGCATCAGAAAAAAATATTAATTTCAATCAGGTCCAAAAATTCTATGTCCTGTGGAAAATATTTGTGGGGTACCACAAATTTATGTTTGTTTTCTGAACACTAATTTTCCCATTCAATTTTTAAATCCTCAGGGAATTTTTCATTCCATTCCAAACCCCTTTGCCATGTTTCCTGTAGCAAACTTTTCATACGAACAGAAAACGATGTGATGAATCCAATTACATTAAATATTTTTAACATGGCTTTAAGAACAACACGTTTTGTTGGATTAAATTTCCAATCATCAGGAAAGGATTGTACATCAAAATGTAAAATATCCCAATTGGTATCCCATAATATTCCCAATATCTTTAAAGAATTATTCAAATTTTCTTCTGTATCACATAGTTTATTTTCCTTTCACAATTTTCTAAGTTTAACAGAATTAGTATTAAATTTTCGCAAATTCATACCAGCTTCTTTAAAAATATCGGAAGCTGATGATGATAGATAATAAGCGTCTTCATCAAATTTTAACCCCATTATCAAATCATCTACGTACAAAGATGAGTCCAAGATCTTATCAACTTCAGGATAATCAGTATATTTTCGAATATAATGTTTAATCTCTGCAGCCAAAATAAAGGAGCTGCAGGTGACCCCAAAAGCAGCTTGAGTAAATCTCAGAAATTTTAAGTTATCCTCTTCATCACCAAACCACAAAAATTTCAAATAATCCCGATCCTCTTCTGTTATCCCAATTCGGAAAAATGCTTTCTCTTTGCAAAATGCAACATTATATTTTCTGAAATTAATTATTACGTCAAGTATGTTCGGATTAAGATTGGGACCTGGATATAAACAATCATTTAGGGAATTTAAATGTTTTTCTTTAGAAGAAGTATCGAAACCATCCTAACTTTGGTAGTTAATTTATCCTCTCTTAAAACTGGTCTATGAGGAAAAATGCTTTCTCAGCGCAAAATGCAACATTATATTTTCTGAAATTAATTATTACGTCAAGCATGTTCGGATTAAGATTGGGACCTGGATATAAACAATCATTTAGGGAATTTAAATGTTTTTCTTTAGAAGAAGTATCGAAACCATCCTAACTTTGGTAGTTAATTTATCCTCTCTTAAAACTGGTCTATGAGGCATAAAATATACATTCTCAATTATTTTATCAGAACATTCCTCTACAATTCCGCTAAATTTTTGATCCAATGCAATAGCTGTATAATTTTTATATAAGTCACTATACCTTTCGAGTTTACGGTTTAATTCTTCAAAGCAGGGTTGGGTTTTGAAAAAAACGGAAGAAACTGGAAGAAGCCAACAGAAAACAAAACAGACACTCAAAATTAAAATATAATAACTGTTTAAAAGAATTAAACTCAAAGCATAATTATATGAAATTTAAAATAGAAAACTTAAGTAATATTAAAACTATTATTTTGGGGAGAAAAAGTTACTTTCTAATAACAAACTTTAGGTTCAGCAGGTATTTATAGGTGGTGGTTTTTACAACTTTAGAGATAGGGGATATTTTTTCATTGTTTATGCCACTTCTGTTAAGAAAAAAAAAAACTACCAAGTCTTTTTTTTTTTTATATAAAAATACATTAATTTAAAACTATAGTGCAGCTCATTAAATAAACAAATTTGTAAATATTTATACTAGCATGCATATCTCAATGCTGATTTTAAAAGACTAAAATTCAAAAAATGATCCAACTCCATGGGTATGTCGAAATGCTTTTAAACTCTCCTTCAAGTTCTGCAGGACTTGAAAGAACTTTTTCATCTTTTACATTCATCCATTGTAAGTTGAGAAACCGATTGCAGAATCCTACTGCTAAGAAACTTTTGTTTTCTTATATCATAGTGCACTTTAATAAGAACAAGTGAGTAAGTGTGATTGAAGATCACTCAAAGGGTTTTGTTTAATAATCTTTTCAAAACACTTTATCCTTTCTTTAATAAATCCAAATAAATTTCATTTAGCAACCAAAAAAAAAGTCATGTTTTTTATAAAGTAAAAATTTACCGGTTTATTATTCTCGGTTTTTCGAATATCTAAACCAGCCTGCTATTATATTCTGTCATAATAATATCTGTCATGTGGACTAAATGCGATATTTAAAAAAATAATAATTTCAAAATTAACATGTACACCTTCAAAATGTTAAAATATGCTAATATTTCCATAATCAGGTTTTTATCATTATTCAATACGTTCCTCAAACTCATATATTAACTACATTAAAGACGTGAGTATAAAACATCACAAATTTACTAAATGGTGTATACAAACGTTTTGTATACACCATTCAGTAAATTTGTAATGTTTTATACTCATATCTTTAATGTAGTAATGTTTCATGGTGGAATCGTCCAGCATTTATATCATATATTTACTATTCTCTATTACTCATATTGATATTCGCTTTGTATTATTCTGAAACATTTGAAAATTCCGTTAAACTTCCGATATGACGTCAGATTTTCTTTTTAATTCTCTAATGACGTGATATTAATCTGCTTTGTGTACATACACATACTCATACTCCTTGTATTATTGAGAAATCTTTCCGTTTTATTACCACTATGATGTCAATCAATTTTATTTCATATTAATCTTTTTTTCAATTGGTGAAACTTTTTATTTCATTTTCATTTTTCATGTGGAAATCGTCTGATAGAAAATTAATTATTGTAGAAAGAATTTCATCATGGATTTTTAATTTTTGGCATCTGCTATAACGAAAAATGTTTAAATTTAATAGGAAAAGGCTGTTAGAATTTTGTTTTTATCTCTATTTATTAAAATAATACGAATTTTTCAAATTTTAATATTTTGAGCTCTTCATAGCTGGTATTCTGATTTATACACAAAGTTTCAACTCTGTAAGTTATATATTTTTTGAGAATGGCTCTGTGACGGACAGACAATGGAGCGGGAGTAATAGGGTTTCATGAGATGAACGAAACCCTAAAAATGATGATTTTAAAGAAATTTTTTAATGCAGTAATTATTGTATACTAGTTCCCTAAATAAAATGTATGTAAATTAAAAGCAGAATCTTTTATTTAAATGAGTTTCATTCTGCAGTCGGTTAATGATCCATACTATTTACTACTAGTTACAGGGGTTTAAGGTGGTTCTTAAACTTCCTGCTGAACACCGCAGAAAAAACCGACCAGTTTTTCCCGCGTTTTTTTCCACAGTGGAAGAAACTTGCCAGCCCACCCTCAAAGCGACTTCTAGTTATTCTAAAATTATTCCAGACTTTAATTTTCTCATCCTTCCATAATAAACCTGTTTCATATCTATTATTTACGAATTTTAAATTATTTTCAAATTTATTCACAATTTCCTTATCCATATCTGAAATATTTTCATTTGATTGTGTAATACCCAAAGTTTTAATTTCCCGTAGAAATCTCAAATCTTCCTTATCTGCACTTACGACCGAAAAATTCAAAACAGATGCTGTTTTCATTTTCCTCTTTTCCTCCTCCAAAAACCTGCAAAGTGCATATCCAAACAGACTATGACATAAAAAGAGAGATTTAGTTATTTTTTCTACTTTCCCATCGTAACAGATTTGATAAAAATAATCTGCTCCAATTAATATATTTATTTCAGAACCACATGGCTCAGTGTAATTCAACAACTTGTAAGGTGCCAAATTATCCTTTGTTGAGAAGGCGGGGGGGGTATAATTACTCATGCATTTATAATTATTATCACTGAGTTAATCAATGGGTGAATCACTGCGTTAGAAATTACTTCTGTGACTAATGCTTCGATAAAAATAAAGTGCAATTTGTTTTCAATATGGGATAATTTTAATTGGATGACATCATGTGTTTCAATTTGCAGTTTCATAGCTGCAAAGGAAAATATCTGAAGTTTTTCTTCACGAATAATTGGAGGATTTAATTTTGAAGCTAATTGTTTAATAACAAAAGATTTTTGACTTCCGAGGTCATATAAACATAAAGAAAATTCCGAATCTAATCCAGATACCACATTTACGCAAGCTGTTTGTAAAATAATCTCTTTAAATGAATTTTCATTTGAATTATATTTACAATGCAATATTGAAGTAATAATAGAATCTTATCTGTTTTCTTTAGGTATGGTTTGATTTAGAAATTTTATTTAAACAAATAGATGAATGATGAAAATTTCCATTGCAAAATTTACTATGTTCTGAATTACAATTTACATTTGGAAGATAAATGAAATTTCTTAAAACATAAATAGCAACGGCCTTCCGTCTGCAATTTATCACATTTTTGAGGAATAGTAAATTCTTTGCATAATTTAGAATCATGATCACTTGTTCTATGACAAAATAAACAAAAATTTTTTACATAAGTAATCAATGCTGAGGCTGAAATTATATCACGTTTATAATTACTCATACATTTATAATTATTATTATACTTATATTTTTCTTTTTTAGCACTAAAATTATTTTCAGAGTTCTGCACTTCCATTGTTGATTCTCGCAATTGAACTTCATTTTTAATAAAGGAAAGAAGCTCTTCGACCTCCATTTTTTCAGTATTGGCTCTTTTACAATTAAAATCGAGTGCAATTTCAGAAGGTATCAATTTCAGTAATATTGAGCAGAGGAGATGACTATAACTTCCTGATATAACACCGAGATAAATTTCTAATCTGAATTTCACAGCTGTTGTATAATTCCTGTAATTTTTTAACATTAGAAGCACTCTTTACTTCTTTTAAATTTAACAGTTTGCTCATATGAGCATTGATACCTAGGTCATCACGACCATGGCGATTTTTTAACAAATCAACTGCAGATTTAAAATTTTCTTCCGTAAGAGAAAATCCAGCAATAGCATTATACACTGTACCTCTAAGCAGAAATTTTAAATAAACAAATTTGTCAATAGAAGTTAAATTAGAATTATTTTCAATGGCATTAGAAAATTGTCCCTAAAATTCTAACCACGAACTACTGCCACAAAAAATTTGTTTACAGTAAGTTTTGGTAATTTCATTGATCTTTCTAAATTTACGTTCTGAGACTTACGTTCATTTAAGAATTTCATGATTTTATAACGCGATTCAATAATGTTTTCACTATAATTTTCTGAACTTTCAATTTCCTTTTCGAAACCGGCATCAGGAATGACACCTTCAATGTCAAAATTTATTTTTTAGTGTCTCATATTTTTCATTTCATTGATCTTTACAAATGTTTAAAAGATCAAATTTATTTTCTAATGGCATCGACTCATCTTCAAGAGTTATTTTTTAGTTTAAGAGTTACATATTTTAGTACATAGCTTGGTAGTTTGAGTACGCAAGCCCATACTTTTCTTTTTTAAAGTTTCTAATTTTGTAGCCATTTTCAATTTACAGTTATACAAAAATAAAAAATAAATTGGACTGAGTGAGCATACCTCATGTCTTCAGATAATACACACATCAAATCACTCGTCCAGACACGAACACCAGAATGAAAAAATCCAAAAAATATTAAAATTCTGCTTCAAATTTCAGAATCTTATTCACAGTCTTTAATTCTAATAAAATTCTACTGGATCGTCTTTTTACACATTTAAAATGCATATCATGTAGTCTTAAAATAACAAGTTCAGAAATAACAAACTAATGAATTTATTTTAAGATTAAATAAGCATTATTAATTATTACCAAGCAATATGCCTGGTTCAAGCTGGATATAGCGCCAGCTGCTCGCTTCAAGGTTATATCATATCTGATCAAAAATTGAACACAGTTAATAAGATAAGAGTTACAAGTTATTTTGGCGATGCCTAATTTATTCAAGGTGTCAACAGAATGGAGGTTTTAACAGAACGATTGAAAAAAATTCTTAAACTGTATCCTCTGCATTGTGGAGTGGGGAGAGATAAGAAAAGAATTTCCTGTCCTATTTGAAACCCACATCACAGATTACACTCATGACTCATTTGCACCTGTGAGGTCTAATAATGGGCTGCACCCTTCCCCGTCAAAAATTGCTGGTTACAAGAAAAGTCTTCTTCTGTTCCGGACAAGATGGATATGTCCTTTGAAAAGCAATCCAATATGTTTCTGACCCAAACTAACAAAAAAAAAAAAAAAAAAAAATTTCAGCTGTTGAAAAAATTTGTTAATTCGGGGTTTATTATTCATTAAGTTTGCCTTCATTTTAATTGGAGGGGGGGGGGATTTGTTAAATTGCAAAATTCTGTAAATAGGGATTTGTTAAATCAGGGTCTGAATTTTTTTCAAACATAATGATATGCATTTATGAAGTGCACTAAAAGATGCTTTCTGTACAATATAAAGTGCAAAGCATTTATTAGCCATTTACAGGGTTATACAGTTAATCATATACAGGGCTACACAAAGGAATTCTTAATGAATTGCTTAAGGGTAGTTTTTAATTGTGATAAGCATTTTCCTGATGAACTATATTTAGTAGACTAATAGAAATTTGTGGAATTTAAATAAATTCATATACAAGGCTACGCAAAGAACAAGATACATTGTCGTTTATGGTTGGTAATTGCTGGAAGTGAGTTTTAAGTTTCCTTATGCGTTTTTTACCTGTATTAAATTTTAGCTTAATATGTGGTGAGTACAAAAATCTTTAGATAATATACAGTGCTGTACAAAAGAATTCGTGTGTATTTCCGTCTATTGGCGAAAATTGCTAAATGTGTATTTTCTAACTGAACTAAATTTTATCGTACTATGTAGTATAAATCTATAGAACATATACAGTTCTGCACAAAACAATTAAACTACTTTTTTTTACTATGGAAGGTTATTACTAAAACTGGATTTTTAAATGTGTTTTTTATATGTTTCCTCTTTACCTACATACCTACTTCCACTTTATTTAACAGTGAAGATTCTCTACAGTTTATTGGGTGTGTTGGAAAATGTTTCATAATCTATGCTTGATGCATGATTTTTTGTTCTTGTTTAATATTGATTTTGGGAATTACTTTTAATTAGTTGTCATTTAAGAAAATTAATTATTTTTTAATGTTTTATGTGAAATACATTTTTTGTCTTGTGTTGCACTATTAAAATAAAATATAAGTACATGCAGTATTAAGTGTTTTGACAAATAAAACTTATCTCCATTTTTTTTTAAAGTAAGTTTTCTGATGGTGGCAAAACATTTTAATTCATATTGTATGCATTAAGAAAAATTTATCCATTTAGGAAGAGAAAATTCTTATGCATATTTACTATGAATTATGGTCTGTTATAATTAAAACTGGCTCATTTTTATTCATCTCATGAAACCCTATTCGTCCCGCTATGTTGTCTGTCCATCACAAAGCTGATTCTCAGAAACTATATAACTTACAGACTTGAAATTTTGTGTACTTATAGCTGAATACCTACTATGAAGCTAAAAATCATATTATTTTAATATAGAGAGATAAAAAACCAAAACTCTAACAGCCTTTTCCTATTAAATTTAAACATTTTTCATTATAACAGTTACCAACAATTAAAAATCCACAATAAAATTGTTTCTACAATAATTAATTTTATATTGAAAAATTTCCACCTGAAAAATGAAAATGAAGTAAAAACCAATTGAAAAAAGATTAACATGACATCATACAGTCGTTCCTGCTTAAACGAATATTGACGGTTCCACAAGTTGTATTCAATTAAGCGGGGTATTTGAATATCCGGTGAAACATATACATGACATTAATCTATTGCGCTATGGTAGAATAACACATATGTAACAAAATAAGAAGGAAATAACATTACAAATTTAAAAAAGACAAAAATAGATAGCATGAAAGACAAATGTTATTACATACCTATGGATTTTTAATATTCCAAAAAAATTTAAATTTATGTACATATTACTTTGGCTGAAAGAAAGCTGTGATAGTTGATTGCTTTTTCACGGATGTCAAACATTTCTGCATTTTTTTTTCTAATTTATAAAGTATATTATAGTCACCTCCACAAGCCTCAGAGTGTCGGCGAATTACAGCATTAGTCGATGTATTTACTTCTTTCAGAGAAGGGGGTAGCTCGATTATCTCATCATCACTCTCATTATCTTTTTTCTTGCGAGGAAGATATGGTCATTTCTTCATCGTCTTCTGTCATCTCATTTTCATCCAATTCAATAAATTGCACAAGCTCTGTTGGAGTAAATTTTAGCTGTCTGAAATCTCCTGTCTCAAATTCCTCAAAATCCTGAATTCTACTGTCCTCAAAATCATAAATTACGGTTTCATCATCCCATATTTCACATTCGAAATTTTCCAATTTCACAAATTTCGCTTTTCTGAAGCAATTTTCAATGACTTTTACAAGCACACTGTCCCATGCTTTTTTAGAAAAGTGCATGGCTGTTAAAAGGTTTAATTTTTTATGAATGCCAGAAAAGGATTCGATATCATCCACATGATGCAAAAGATCTTTGCTTATTTGTCTTCGGTAAAGGGCTTTGAATGATCTAATTATGACTTGATCTAAGGGCTGAATTTTGCATGTTGTATTGGGAGGCAGACATGGTAGTTTAATATTAGTGAGGCATACAGAACTGTCATTGATTTTATGACTTTTTACGTTATCCAAAAACAACACAATTTTTCTGTTCCACTTTTTGAAATTCATATCTTGCTTCATCAGCCAGTTTTTTAAAATTTGTCCAGTCATCCATGTGTTTCAAGAATGAGTGTAGTTCACGGGATAATTTTTGACGTTCTTTAGACACCTTGGACCTTTACTTTTCCCTATCATTAGAGGCTGAGGTTTTTCTGTTATGTTTTGATTTATGCACAATAATAGAGTGACCCGATCTTTGTTCTTTTTTAATCCAGCAACCTTTTCTTTTTTCTCAGCTAAAGTGCCTGTCGGTAAAGCTCGATAAAAGAGTGCAGTCTCGTCACAATTAAAGATGTCTTATAAAGGACTGTATTTTTCAAGGATATGCTCCAGAGTTCCTTTACACCAGGTGTCAATGCATGAAGCATCAAGTGATCCTGCTTCACCACACAATAATAGAGTGACCCGATCTTTGTTCTTTTTTAATCCAGCAACCTTTTCTTTTTTCTCAGCTAAAGTGCCTGTCGGTAAAGCTCGATAAAAGAGTGCAGTCTCGTCACAATTAAAGATGTCTTATAAAGGACTGTATTTTTCAAGGATATGCTCCAGAGTTCCTTTACACCAGGTGTCAATGCATGAAGCATCAAGTGATCCTGCTTCACCATGTCCAGTTTTAAAAGTTAAATTATTCCTTTGTTGCCACCTATAAAGCCAACCTTTGGATGCACAAAAATTTTCACTGTTTTCAACAGTCTTCGCTATTAACTCAGCTTTTTCCATGATCATAGGCCTACTGATCATTGCACCTTTTGCTCTTTTACTGGAAAATCACTCCAGTACACCCTCATCAACACTGTCAAAATTTAATTTACGTTTTCTCTTTCTGTCTAAATTTCCATTTCTACTCCACTCTTCAATCTTTTCAGCATTTCTTTTAACATTAGAAACTTGCATTTGAGAAATTTGAAATTTTTTTGCAATTTCAATTTGTATTTTTTTTTTTTTTTAGTGAATCTAACACTTTTAATTTATCACATAAACTCAAATCCTTTTATTTTGTATTCATCGTGCTTACTAGTCAATTATTAAAGAAAGAATAGTGTCCCAGAATGTGAGCATATGTTCACAGAACCATTCACAGACATGAAGTTTGCACTAAACCTGTTCGGGTAAAACATCTCTTTTCTAATCAGTTCTCAGAAATCGATTGCAGCAGCTTAGTGTAAGAAGTGAATTGGCCATTTCCAGTTCCAGGAAAGAAAAGAGGGACCACCATGCCTTTATCCAAAGTATGCCGAAGAGGGAAAAATGAACATGTATTTTTGTATGAACACAACAATTTTATTTTTAGAAAAGAAAATCTGGTATTTTTCGGTTAAGTACGCATTTTCAGTAAGAAAGACTGTTCAGACTTTATTCGAATAACCGGGGGCGGCAAGTAAAAAATATTTGATAAATTGGGGAAATTAACATTATTCCTATAAGACTAATTTTGATTCTAGCAAATTTTATTCGTATAAGTAGGGTATTCGATTATCCGTTACCCAATAATGTGGGGACGACTGTATTGGAAATAAAACGGAAATTTTCAAACATTTCTCAATAATACAAGGAGTATGAGTATGTGCAGAAAGCAGGTTAATATGATGTCATTAGAGAATTAAAAAGAAAATTAATCTGATGTCATATTGGAAGTTTAACAGGCTTTTTCAAATGTTTGAGAATAATACAAAGAGAGTATCAATATGAGTAATAGAGAAAGCAAGTAGATATGACGTCAGCAAGGGATTACAACGTCATATGAGTTTGAGAAACATATTGAATCATGATAAAAACCCGATTATGGAAATATTGGCATATTTTAACATTTTGAAGGTCGCTATACATGTTTAATTTTGAAATTGATTTTTTTTTTAATATTGCATTTAGTCCACATGACAGATATTATTATGACAGAGTGTAATAGAGGGCTTTGCCCACTATCGGACCGGTTTAGATTTTTTTTTTTTTTTTAAATGAGAAAAATAGACCAATAAATTTTTACTTTATAAAAAACATGACCTTTTTTTTTTTTTTTTTTTTTTTTTTGAAAATTAAATTTTTGGATTTATTAAAGAAAGGATAAAGTGTTTTGAAAGGAATATTAACCCTAGCGAACGAGCTTGTGCGATCTTCGATCACACTTATCCACTTGTTTTCTTTTGTTATTTATTTTTTGTTCTCTTTTTCATAGTTAATTTCTATTAATTACATAGTTAATTTCTGTATTATTAATATTAGTTATTATTTTTTTTAATGTAGAAATATGTAGAAGATCATCCAGACATTGTTGTCATTGACCCTTTGCCCAGCATAAAAAAATTGACTGATCGATACGTGCAATACAAAAGTGTTGTCAAAGAATTGAGTAAAGAAGGTAAAGATATTATTATTTTGCATTTTTCTTTCTCAAACATAATATACCGTAAAGTACCGAAAGTAAGCCCCCCTTTAGAAGACAGGAAATCCTAATGATTTTAAGGGGGGCTTGTAAATGGAACTTTTGTGAAAAGGATAGGAAAATTGGGAGGGTGGGGTGTATACTTGGAATTTATGAAATTTCACAGGATTTATATGGCTGGAATATTTTAATGATAAAAAACAATTTCAGTGTACTTTTTTGAAAGAAATTTATGCATCAGGGTTTGATGCAGGTTTTTTTTTTTTTTTTCTTGGGGCCCATTTTGTGAAAAGTAAAAGTTATTTTTGTCAAATTTATCATATTTTTGTGACAATTATTATATTTTTGTGAAAAATAACATTTTGTTATGAAAGATGAAATCTAGCTATTCAAATTCAAACCAAGTATTTAATAATAATAAAAATCCTTCTGCTAAAGTTTTCTTTTCTGGTGAATTTGTTTTCTTTGCAAATTACTCATTTTAAAACGTAACAAAATAAAAATAATTAATGGAGAGTATGTTTTTATGAAATGGAATTTTGTGAAGGGGCCTGTTTTATTAAGGAGAATTTTGCGAAGGAGCCTGTTTTATTAAGAGGAATTTTGTGAAGGGACCTGTTTTATTAAATGGATTTTTGTGAAGGGGCCCTAAATCGACCCCAAATTCTTCCTGGATCGACCCCTGTACATGATTTCATTACAAACTTATTTATCGAAATAACCATGGATCAATGCAGGGTTTTTTTTCTTGGGGCCCATTTTGTGAAAAGTAAAGGTTATTTTTGTGAAATTTTGTATATTTTTGTGAAAAATAACATTTTGTAACAGAAGTTGAAATCCAGTTACTCAAATTCAAACCAAGCGTTTATTTAAAAAAAAAAAAAATTTAAATCCTTTTGAAGAAGTTTTCCTTTCTGGTGAACTTGTTTGTTTACAAATTACACATTTTAAAACTTCAGAAAATAATAATTAATAAATAAATAGTAAGTTTTTATAGAATAAAATTTTGTGAAAGAGCCTATTTTATTAAAAGGAATTTTGTGAAGGGTCCCATTTTATTAAATTGATTTTTGTGAAGGGTCCCTAAATAGGCGCACTGCCTTCAGCATCATACTGAGTGATTATTAATTCAGCAATCACTATAATGGAGGCACTTCATTAATATACAAGATGAAAAAATAACTGTATGAAAATGAACAATTTGAAAATGTTTTCGCAAAAAGAAAAATTAACTAGCCTGCAAATATCAATTGTGTCCCATAAATTAACAACAATCGCAGGGTTCATACAGACTTCTTAGAAACCCCTTAGAAATGAAAATGTTTCCAAGGAGTACTTAGAACTCCTTATATAAACAACTAGCTGTTACCCGTGACTTCGTTCACACAACATTAAAAGAAGAATAAATACATTAATTAAGCAAAATATTTCACTCCCGATAATTAAAAATGTTAATAATTAACTAACTATTTATCACATTTCATAGGAGACAATACGGTATTTTTTGTTATAGGGACCTTGACATAACTCAGTCTTAAAAAAGTGAAATATGTGCCAAATAATCGCGAAAATGAAATTGCAACCAATGCAAAAAGGAGGAAGAAATAAAATCGTGGACATTGGGTACGAATTGGGTAAAACAAATGTCAATTTTACCTGATAAACAATTTTACTTTTAACGCATTTGTGAAACGTTTTAACAGCCATCCTTCAAAAAAACATTAATTGGAAATAGTGTATGCTTTTTCTTTAAATTCAATTCTGCCTCCTTGGTTTAATGTATAGCTGAAACAAATCTTGTTTTCTAAATGGCAGTATGTTGACAGGCAATTTTTGTTCTCCAGAATAAATTGATTCATGAAGTTTGAATATATGAATATATGTTTTTATTTTTCGGATAATTTACTGAAATCAAGATTTTGTTTTCACCATCTATTCAAAGTGAAAATAAATTCTGTTTTTCAATTTTAATGAGAAAAGGGTGTAAAAAATATACTGATCTGTTTTATTTCTCCTTTTTTATACACAAATATAGAGTAATTTACTTTCCGTTTTTAGAGAAACTTCGTTAAAATTTACAAAAAAAAAAATCTTGGCATCTAATGTAATTTTTTTAATTCTGAGAGTTTGTGTGACATCCTCGGATCAATGATAACCGGTATTAAGCAAATCGTGTTGCGTTCAATAGTCTAGGAGTAGTTGCGAAATACAAACACACGGTCAGATTTTAATATAATAGATTCATGTTCATTTTCCTTTTCTTAAAATTATGATGTGATTTTTAGTAGTAAACTCTCATCTGTATACAACGGATACTCATGCTTAGTAATCAGTATAGATAAAAAAACATTTAAATTTTTCGTTATAAATATGGTGTGAAACTCAACTACTTTCTATACTTACTGATCCTTGTATTATTAATGTAAGGAATTGATTCACACTCATTTTAAAACATATTGGAAAATTCCCATTTTATTTCAAATATGACGTCTCTTTATCCCCAGAGAAATCCCTTTTTAATGACATAATTCGTGTTAATTTTCTTTTCCAGGCAAATAATTTCAATACTGGCATAGGGAAAATTATGTTACTTTAACGAAACAATATTAAATCTTTAGGTTTTATCAACAAAAATGGAACTATTAACATTCGTCATTTTTTTTTAGGTAATCGAGTTATTTCTTTTAGTTTTAAGAATGTAAATAACTATTTCTTGCTATCTATGACATCATTTTCGACATGGATAATTTTGCGGAGCATATTATTGACATTTTCTAACCATTTTCTTTTCAAACTTCTTTTTACTTTTTTAAAATTTGAATAAAAAATACGGTATAGTATTGTTACCAGACAAAAGAAAAAAACCCAAGATCATTTTATTTCACCATCAAAGCATATCTGCTTTATTTTTAATGTATGACGTCATATTCGCCTGTTTTCTATGGTTACGCATATTGAAACCTTGTATTATTATCAAAAACTAACAAAAGTACGATTTATTTCTAATAATAGTATTTAATCTTCTTTTTAATTGTTTATTTTTTTATTTAATTTTCATTTTTCAAGTGAAAATTTTTCAATTGAAACTAAACTGTTGAGTAAAAATTATTATTCTGAGTTTTGATTTAGTTTTTGGCAACGATAAAGTATTAACAATGGTAAAGTAAATTTAACCATTTTAAAATATAATACGAAAAAATTTCCACTTATTCTCTATGAAAATAACGAAATTTTGAATTAAGAAAAATATTTGAATAAAATAAACAAAAACCAGCCTATGTTCATTCGAGGGTTATAATCAACCTATATGCAAAGATACAGGATCATTAAATGCTCCATTTTGACGCTGGCTTCAGCCTAACATTTGCACACAATCGGATTTATAATATTATTAGGATATACTCCTTAAAAACTCCTTAAATTATCACAAAGTATAATTTAGCATTGAACAATGATGTAATTGAAGTATACAAGATTAGAAAATGGATATATATATATATATATATATATAAATGTATATTATACGGTGAATAATACTGCTTAAGCATGTATGGCTTGGAAGACATTAACTTTTAAAACTTTTAAAGTAAAATAAAAATCTTCCCATATTTACAAAAGGTAAAGTTCAAGTGATTACGACAATTCTCATACAAAAAAAAAAAAAAAAAAACGATTGCTTTATTTTTTTTGTATATGTAGCATGTTTTTTCCCTTCAGAATTACTTTTAAAATCTAGGTGCATGTGATACATGATGAGTATTTGGGATTTGACTGGCCTCTGTATATATGGCCATTCGTCACTGCATAAAATATTTTGCTGACAATTTTGTATTCATATTTATGAAACCAGTCAGCAATGCATTGTAAATACTTTGTAATTTCTTCACTAGCTATTAAATTTTAATAGAATGAAATAATTTTTTCTCTAAATGAGGTATTAAAATTAGGGTGTGTGTGTTACATGAAGGCATGACATAAATGAAATAATGCTGAAATAATTTGAAAAAAATGCTGATGAAACTACTCATGTACGTAATAACGGATCAGTCAAATTTAGCTGCAGAATTCCAGTAGAAAAATAAAATACTTTCGAGTATTTGGCACAAAAAGATGTGATTTGGCGAGTAACATTTTTTCCTCGCCAAATGCAAGCGATTTTAATGCATTTAGAAATTCTTGGTTAGATGAATGCTTAAATTCGAAGCACTTTTTCAATTTAAACTTAAACGATTAAATAAATTACTATTTTTTCTATAAGCTTATATAATACATATATAGTGGCTGAAGTTATTTAATTTTACACGGTTTCACAGGCTAGATAAGTTTTAAGTGTATTTTAACAGTAACAAACCCATTAAGAACGCTCACATTTGACATTTCGCTATTGAATAAGTCGTTTCCATGGCAACAATACTTTTCTCTTGTTGTCTCTGACACTAACAATATTAAAGTCAAACTAACAGTGCTCAGGATCTGGGTTTAATTTCTTGTTTAAAGCATTGTTAATCAATTTAAATTTTGTTCTAAACCATAGAATACAATCGTTAATTTTCTTTATACATACATATAAATGTATATGGCAAAACTGTAGTTATAAAAATGTATTTGTTTAAGTAAAACATACTTAAGCTAGTTCAGTATGAAAAGTAGAAGTTTTTCCTAAAAAAGTATTTATCATAAAAACATTTTTTTTTTCATTGTGTCTCCAACCAGTGATAAATCGGCAAAAACATGAAATTTTCATTTTTTTTTTTTTATGGACGTTATATTGAGGTTCCACAGCAATTATTTTTATAAACGTATATAGCTTCATGCGAAGAATATTCTGTAATTTTTTCAAATTTTGCCGAGTATGCACTTATGGAAACCTTCCTTGTTAAAGCTCAACTTCTCTATCTCGTCAGATGTTAACTTTCTGACATCATCTACTTCATCATTGGACTGAAGTTTGAAACCAGAATCTCTGAGAACTAATTGGGGTTTATTACCCAAACATTCTCTACTACCATCAAAGCCGTCGCCATTCTCAAAAATACTTAGACACTTGAGGACAGGAAAAACATGTCCTACCAACTTAGTGTCTAGACCTAAACTCTGATCAGGAATAGGGAATGAGCCTTGATCGGGAATCTTGGGAATCTGTGCAGAGCCCCCTAGTATTATGTAAATTTTAATATGCTTATTTTAAAAATTGATTCTAAAATATATTCATGCACTTTTGACTTACAAAATAAAATATAAACACCATATTATTCAATGATTGAATGTTTAAACTTTTCTTTCTTTTCTTTTATTAGCAGATATATTCATTCCTGCTTTTGTTGAATTGTCTACAACCAATGTCTCTGAAAATATGGCAAAAATGAAGGCAGCTGGGCTTGATTTTCCAATAGGTAGCTATATCTTACATTTTATTATTCATCTTTTTAACTTATATATCTTTCTTTTATATGTACGAAAATAGTTTAAGTATTTGTGAAAGTATATCAATTATTTGATTTTGAATTCTTTTTTTTCTTTTTCTTTTTTTGTAGTTTGTAAGCCAACTTTGGCTCACGGTTCCACAGCTCATCAAGTATAGTATTTCTTTATTACATATTTTTAATATATCTAAATAAGGGGAGAAGGCAATTGCCCTCCCCCCTCCCTGAATTCTCAAATTTAATTAGTTAATTAAAAAAAAAAAAAAAAAAAAAAAAAAATTATTTTTGGATTAATCTTTTTTTATGTGCTATATTTCTGTATCGCTTTTTATGTTGACATATTTAAAAATTATCTTGAACAGCGGGTTTTGAAAAAAAAATATATATATATATATATATATATATATATATATATATAATTTAGCTTATTTCATGTTTGTATTATCCATTTTAAAAAAACACAGTGGAGGTAGCAGAGTATAGGCACATCTGTTCCAAAATCTTTCCCCTCCCTAGATTTTGTTCTGCAGGCGCTCATGTATCTAAAATGTTGTGTTGGTATACCTAATCAAAAATTTTGTTCATAAAAGAAATTTTTTTGTTTTTGTTTTTATGATTGTGTTTCCATTAATTTGTTCTATTATTTCCTGTTTTATTATTTTTAATCAGATAATTACAGTGTTAGAGGACCAGAAAGGTATAAAGTGTAAACTGAACATTTTCATTAAATAATTAAAAATAATAATAATAATACCTTTATTTATAAGCATCAGATATTATAAATTAATTATTTTAATCCTATTTATTTAATTTGAAACCTTCTCATTCATTCTTTCTTTCTTTTCTTTTTTGTTGTTGTTAAAATCAGTTGTATCTTTTTAATCATGCAAAAGTTTTTGAAATATCTTGTAAAAAATTTTATCAATAATTTAGTGTGGTATGCTTTTATTACATTAAGTTTATTGATGTGAATATTTGTACTAGTGTATTATATGTAAATTCTTCTAGAAGTATTGTAAATTGATAAAAAGCTTACCATAGCTAAGAAAAATATCTAAAGTAAATCGAGAATCTTTGTTAAAAATAAATAAATGAGAAAGAAAAGTCATGTGTTGCACGTAGATTATGAAACACTTTTCAGCACTTCAGAATACAACAATGAAACTTCACCAGTTAATAAGTTAAAAGTTTCTAAATAAACAATTTAGAAATCACATAGCACAGTTGAACACCAATTTTTGCAATTAGCTTCATAGTCAGTAAGGTATTCAATTTCTTTTAAGCAGAAGTTTATCTGATATATACATTGGTATACACTCCACAAGATTTGCTAGAATTTAATTCAACTAGAAAATACAACACGTTTGAAAATTTACTCTCAGCAATTACAGGGGTGGAAAATCTGCTCCAATTGCTCCGAACTGCTCCGATTTTGATTTCCTGCTACATTCTGCTCCAAAAATAGCAATTTTTAAAATTCTGCTCCAATCTGCTCCAAAAATGGAAATTTCTTAATCTAAAAAATTAGAATAGTAAAAAAAAAAAAAAAAAAAACTGTATAGGCTTGGCAACGCACTGCTATGATGCATGTAGATAAGATATGCAGCATCATTTAAGTTTAAAAATTATCTCTAACTGACAGGGTTCATACGGTGCTTGAAAGTCCTTGAATTTTTAAGAGAGAAAAAAGGTCCTTGAAAGTGCTTGAATTTGTTTATATTTTAATGAAGGTGCTTAATTTTCATTATTTTTTTTATAGGTGCTTAATTTTTCTTATTCAGATATTTGAAATAAAATTTAATTGCAAGCTTAAAAAAAAAAAAAGACAAAAATATTTGTTTTGAGATGGTTTTCTTTTCAGGGGTTCAGTGTACGAGCATTTGTCGCTTTCTCCCTTCCCTCTATAGGATTAAGTTAACAAAAGGAAAATGAAAAGAAGGGTAACTTGTTGTTACTACCGACAGCAAGATCAGAAATTTTGTTCTTATCTTTCTTCGTTTGTACGTTCTGTTTCTTCAATATTACTACAACAATTGCAACGCTAAAACTCGGTCAGTTGATGCATGCACACATGCATGTATGCCGGTTTTCACAACAAGTAGTTTTCATCTGTAGTGCATTCTGTAGATCTGTAGTAGTAATTATTCGTTGAGATCGATGCTATAATGATGCCTAGAACGTGCAATTTTAGTGACTTGTGGCTAGAACGAGAAGAATATAAGTGTTGGTTAGAAGCAGTACCGAATAGTGCATACCAGTTCTGATGCAAGTTATGCTGTGTTACCCGGCAATTGGAGAATATGGGAGAATCTGCATTTACAAGTCATATGAGAGGGAAGTGTTTTCCATAACAATAAATATATAATTCTGATACCTATTGTAAAATGTGAGGAAGATTGGAGGCGATGTGACATGGAGGATAGCAATGTTATTCACATGTCGTAAATCATGGGTACCAGCAAACGGGAACAAGGAAAGGTCGTCGCCCTTGTTGTAATTCTAATTGTTTTAATTAGATAATTTAAATTATTTGGATTTACTTTAATTTTAGTTTTAAGAAAAATAATGAAATTTTCTCATTTTTGTTGCGTGACTTTGTTTTGATTAATCAAATACTTATTTCTTATAACGTAATGATTGAACTCCCATCAAAAAGAAAGAAAAATTGTCCCATTCCTAAATTTAGTTCTGACAATATTCGCATAGTGAATTGATTTATTAATTAGTGTTGTTTTTATTGCATACTAGTTGACCTGCCCAGCGATGCCCGGGCCCCAATCAAATTTGTATGATTTTATATTTTAAAACAAAAATTTGTCAAAACGAATCGGGACCTCTACTGACTTTGGCTGCTTATTTCCGTGTGTTCCGCCCGATGTTGCCGGGGCCCCGATCGAATTTTTATTTTTATACGAAAATATTTCAAAACAAACCTGTGATCGGTGGCTCCACTACTTGCGACAGCGTATAACAGTGCCATAGGCTATTCAAGTACTCTCCAGCAAGGCTTCAAGATTATTATGAAGTATCATCAACTGGCAAGACTGCCTTGAAGTTCTGCAGACATAGATGGCTTGACAGCCTACCAGCTATAAAAAGAGCCATTGAAATCTTGGAAGATTTAAAGTCATTCATCTCTTGTGTCGAACAAAAAAAAAAATCCCAATCCCAACAATCGCACATTACTCCATAAAATCTTTTTTAAAACATGAATTGTTAATTGTTAAGTTGCATTTTCTCTCATCAGTTGCATCTTTGGTGCAGTCTTTCATGACAAAATATCAAACTAAAAAACCTGTGCTGCCATTTTTTGCCGCTGATTTAACAAAGTTAATTCGGTCATGCTTACTGAATTACAAATATTTCTTAAGGATGGTGAAATAAAAAATGTAACAGTTTCGAAATTTTCTCAGTTTGAATTCAAAACTGATATGTTGAATTCCATTACTAAAATAGAAACTGGATTCATTGGGGAAAAATTGCTCAAAAATCTCAACAGAACAGAAATCTGTGAGAGAAAGTGACATTATTGCTCTGAAGCAAGAAATAAGGGATTTCATTTGTGCAATGATGAAAACAATCATCAAAAAAAGCCCAATAAATTATAGTATTGTACGCAATTCATCGTGTATGAATCCTGGTAAAATTGCACGGAACAAAGAAAACTGCATTTCACTAATGAAATCCATCATAAATGCCTTCCAAGAAAATGATTGGATCCCAGAAGATGACTGTGAAACCACTCTTCTGGATTATCGAGATTTCCTTGAAACAACAAACTTGTCAGTTTTCATGAGCTTTAATGAATCAACAGATAGATTAGATGATTTTCTTATGATCATATGTGTGTTAAAGGACACGTTAAAGCCTTCCATGTGACCAAACTTGTGTTGCTTTTGTCCCATGGACAAGCTTCTGCCAAGAGAGAATTCTCTATTAACAAAAATATGGAAGTGGAAAACCTAAAAGAACATTCTTATATTTCTTTACAAATTATAAAAGATCATATAGAGTTATTGTGGTGGCGTGCTTAAAGTACCTATAACAAAAGAGCTGCTTTCGTCTGCATCCAGTGGTAGACAAAGGTACATGATGTACCTGAAAGATCAGCAAAAAGAGAAGGAAAAATGTCTCGCTGAGAACAAGAAAAGAAAGCTTGAAGATGATTTAGATGACTTAAAGAAAAAGAAAAAATGTCTGGAAGTTGACATTAAAGAACTTCTGGATTCAGCGGATGAGTTGTCTTTGAAGGCAGGGTCTACAAAGAAAATGACTTTCTGCATACAGTCAAACAGCCTGAGAAAAACCGTAAAAAAAAACAAAAACAGGCTGAGGTTAAAATTTTAGATGAAAAAATAGAAGAGGCAGTTAAAAAGCTTAAAGGCTGAAAAAAGTCTTGTATTTAAAATGCAGTAAATTATTCATGCTGAAACATGCAAATTTTTCTTTGTGTATGTGTATTTTAATATACTTTTTTGTAAAATGATTTAGTGGATGTTTTCAAAGTAAGGTAAAGTATGAAAAATTGTTTAGTTTATTTTATTTAAAATTGTGTGTATCATAGCAGTGCAGAATTATCAAGTAAGTGTCTACTTTTGTCTAGTGTTGGCACAGATAACTTTCAAAGTATACTGCAAAAGTATTTTCGGTATTTTTCGGAGACTTTCTCATAACATTTCACATTTAAGACTTCGCTACTATATGTTATGTATGGCATTCACCTGAAAACATATGAAAATGAATTTTTTTTTCCTTTATATTATTTTCCTTTATTATTATTTTTTTCCTTTATCCTTTATATTTATATATATTTCCTTTATTTCATACAAACAGACATAGTATTTTGTAACGTTAAAATTTTCATTTTTGAAAAGGTGCTTGAATTTTGGGTAAGGTGCTTGAATTTTATCATGTAAAGAGAGTATGAACCCTGTTAATGGATTATGCTACATAATCATTGTCTTACATTTCAGTTTTTATAATATAACATATCTTAATCCAAAGAGGATGATTACTCCAAAACCCAGCTGATGTACCATCTATCAAAAATAAGCATTATTGAAAAGATATCCAGCATTAAGACTGTTCTGAAACAAAATATTAAAATCCCCTCAACAATGCAGAAATTTCTGACGCATCCACAAACTATTTTTAGATGTAAAAGCATGAAATTGGTGAAGTAATTTGAAATTGAAGAGCAGTTTTTGATAAATGTCACATCTTATGCTATAAGTAATTTTTGAGGCACAAAGACCTTTACAGAACTGTAGTGTCCTAAAATTGAGTTAAAAATGCCCACTTTGATAACATTATAAAAAATAATCTTTGTTTTTATTGAAAAATAGAAAATGCTATTTGATTTCAATGCTAAAACATAAGTTTCTTCTACTACAAAATCATTAAATTCTGATACTGAACTGCAACTTATTCTGATACAAAAACAATTTTTTTATTTTCTGCTCTTGTATTATGAGACTCCAAATCAAGAAGATTTGTTATTATTATAAGTGTGTTTTAGCCAATTAGCCAAAAGATTGGTTGCTGTTTAACAGTGACTGAATGTCACGAAGATTGTAAAAAACAAATTGCACGAAATCAAAAATAATACTGTTGATATAGAAGCATGCACTCTTCACAAAGTCCACAATGCATTTGGCCGGCCATGATTTTAAAATGTGTCTTATTGACTTTTACTGCTTTTTTTTTTTAAGAAAACCAATGTGCAGTCTAGTGATTACTCACAGTTACAGGTATCACTTGGGTTATTTAAAATTACTATCAAATGTTTGTCATTTGCCAAAAATATACAATAACTATTGTAAGTAAACATATTTAACTTGTTACATTCTGTTTTTAATTTAAATCCTTTCATAAATCTTTTTTAAATCTTTTCCTAAAGTGTTAGATAAGTCGAATTATTTTTTAATTTTTAAAAGGGTGTAAAACATTTGTTGTCAGAATATGGTATATTTATTATGTATTATTGGAATGTGGAAAGTTAATTCATCTGTTATAGTCATATTACTACAAATTTTGATACTCTCTAAGTATATAATTTTTTTTCTTGTTTTAACATTTATTACACTAGCCGCCACTGGCGACCAGTTTGGTCGCCCTTAAATGTATGTTAAGCATTGTAACAAATTATTTTTATTCATAATTTATTTTTTTCCTTAATCCTTCGCCAAACCAGAAAAATCTAATAGACAAATCAAGAACTTTTGCGATCGTGGTAGCATTTCGCATATTTTTTGTTGTTATGTATTTCATCTTTCTTGACAAAAACCGCTTAACCCACTTTATAATAAATTAATCATTGTGTGTGTGTTTTTAATATAAAATAAACTATTTCATAATAAAATAAAAGTATATGCTGTTTTAGTAATCTCTAATAGGTACCTGAAAATGGGATTTTCTTGCCAAAATGGCGCAAAACAAAAATTCCGCCAACCCTGGTGCGTCCGTGACAGCTGTTCCAATTTAAAATACATGACGTTCACATTTTTCTTTAAAATAGAAAATAGATAAATAAGAAATATTATCATAAATCAAAACATTTGATTTCAAAATTAAAATATCGTTTCTAATTAATACACACGAAAAATAAAAGCTGACAATTTGTTTCGAAATTTGATCCATTAAATATTATTACATGAGTTCAACCACGGAGTTCAACTTACATCAAGAAAAGATCCGAAGGAAGTTGAGTTGTATGGAACAGAATTATGGTAAACTTTGACTGTCTCACTGGTGCTGATTATTTTTTTTTACACCAGGCAGCGGTCCAAAAATTCATGGTTTAATATTTTAAACGTTCACAACGAATGAATCTTTTTTTTTTGTTGTTGTTTACTTTCATGGATAGAGAATTTGAACAGCGAACCTAATTGAAACTGAAGTTATTGCAGAATGTATACATAATTGAACGTAAGTCATCTCTCAAATATTAATTTATTTTGAACGATCTTTCTAAAAATGTAACTTTTATGCAGTTTTATTAGAAAAAATAATTTTGAATAAAAATGGCTGCCTGGCATATGAAAAAGTGAAGCGGCATCCCGGAACTGTTGAGGACAGTCACATGACATACGGTTTTATTATATAGATTTTATACTGTTGAAATTGTATATATGCACTATGTTAAAGAAAAGTTCATTAACAAAGCATATTTGCTTTTAATTTGGAGCTGCTACAAAATGTAATTAACCCACTCCAAAACTGGCATTTACTGCTCCAAACTAATTGACGTGCTCAAAAACTGGCATTTACTGCTCCAAAACTGTAATTAACCTGCTCCAGAACTGGCATTTACTGCTCCAAAATTGCAATTTGAGCTGCTCCAAACCTGCTACAAAAAAGGATTTTCGATTTTCCACCCCTGCAATTACCGCCCATAGATAGTACCATGAAACTTTTGTGCAGCCCTGTATATAATCTACATATTTTCATACACACTATATACAAGGGTTATTCAGGAAATAAGCTTCAGAATGTAATAATTTCCTCATTCAACAGATGGTACGAATCTGTCTATGCAGTATTGCACCTTCTATGACTGAAGTATATAACAGAAAAGTTCATTTGGTGAAATGCTGGCATGTATAAATCTTGCACTAAAGATCTTTAAGACTATAGAAGGTCCCTCCAACTGTGAAATTCATTCTGTAATTCGCTTTGTGAATGCACGGAATATTCGACCATGCAAAATCCTAGACAAATCTGTGAGGTATGTACGGCGATACAGTTATGGGTGAAGGAATTATTAGAAGATGGGTTCAATTCAGGCATAACGAAAGTGCACGGTGAAGTGAGAAGCAGAAGATGACATCATCCACTTCTTGAAAAACGTGAAAAAAAAAAGAAAAATAAATTGAATGCATTTAAAATATAATTTTATCTAATATAACAAAGCATACCTTTTATTCTATACATGAAATACCACTGCTTCGATCGATCGATGGTGTCTTTTTCTTCTAAACATTTCTATTTCAATTTTGCTTTTTAACCATAAATATAAAATATAATAAAACTGTAAGTCATGTGACTGTCCTCAACAGTTCCGGGATGCCGCATCGCTTTTTCATATGCCAAGCGGCCATTTTTATTCAAAATTATTTTTTCGAATAAACTGCATAAAAGTTACATTTTAAGAAAGATCATTCAAAATAAATTAATATTTGAGAGATGACTTGCGTTCAATTATGTATATATTCTGCAATAACTTCAGTCGAAAGATTCACAGTTCAAATTCTCTATTCATAAAAGTAAACAAAAAAAAAGATTGATTCGTCGTGAACATTTAAAATATTAAATCATGGAGGTAATCATTCGCAAAGCAAGTTCTCCGCGAATGAATTTTTGGACCGCTGCCTCGCGTCAAAAAAATAATTCGCACCAGTGAGACAATCAAAGTTTACCATAATTATGTGCTATACAACTCAACTTTCGGACTTTTTCTTGACGTAAATTGAACTCATGTAATAATATTTAATGAATCAGATTTTTAGCATTTTTAAAATCGCTAATACAGCTTTTATTTATCGCGTGTACAAATTAGAAATGATACTTTGATTTTGAAATCAAATGTTTTGATTTATTTATTTATTTTCTCTTTTAAATGAAAAGTGTGAAGTATTTTAAATTTATGTAATATAAGCATTTTAGATTAAAGTTAAGTATTTTAAATGAAATGAGTGACAGGTTTATAATTTAAAATTAAATTAATTGTAGTATGAATGACGGTGATGGGAACGATATTTGGCGAATTATCATCTGCTCCCGGCTAACAAAAATACTCATAATTAAAAAAAAGAATAAAAATAAATAAATGATAGTTTGTTGTAAATAAATATTGATATACATATCAAAAATAATTTATAGAATTAAAATAAAAAATAAAAGTAAATAAACAACAATTTCCATAACAAAGTTTTCGCCAAATTGGCGCGGGGGGGGGGGGGGGGGGGGGGAATCGCGCCAACGTGCATATGTGACATTTGTGCCCAAAAAATATGCGAAATGCTACCATGATCGCAAAAGTTCATGATTTGTCTATTAGAATCTTCCGATTTGGCGAAGGATTAAGGGAAAATTAAATTATGAATAAATGTAACGTGTTGCGATGTTTAACATACATTTAAGGGAGACCAAACTGGTCGCCAGTGGCGGCTAGTATAAAATAAACCTGTGCAGAGAAATCATACTTGATGTCTTTTATTTATTTTTTGTATTATTTATTTTTTTATAATCATTGTTGAGCATCATATATTGCAGTATTTTATTTTTGTGGCAACACTAATTTGAGGAAAGCTTTTTATTTCATTTATAAAAACAATGCCAATTTAATTTTTAATTAACTTCAGTTTTTAATCGCAAAACATGTTTTAGCGAAATGTGAGTGTACTATGTCAGAAGCTGCTCCAAAAACCTTTTGAATGATACCTCATTCATTCTTGTGCGTTTCGTAAATTCATAGAAAAAGGGATGTTAACAACAGAAATAATATATATATATATATATATATATCAGACATTCAGTAGTCTTTGCAAGTGTGGTTTTGAGTTTAACACTTGTGTGCCTTCAATTTCTCCTCGCCTGTAATGATACCAGCCCTCTGTTCACCAGTAGAAATCAGCTATTGCATAAAATTTAATTTTCTACCAAACAATAGTGCTGTTGATTGCATTTTTGTTAAAATGCTTCAATTTAAGCAAAATTCGTATCCTAGTGATTTAGCATTAAAATAGCAACGATTCTCTTCTCTTTTTCCCCCACAAGATTTGAAAGAATTGTGTATTCTGATCTAAGTTTTCCATTAAAAGTTAAGTTATATAAATTATTTAACTTTATATGTTTTTCTGTAGAAAATCCGTAAGTTCTGATAATATTAAGTATGAATTAAAGTATTTATTGCATTAAAAATGAAATATTTGTTCATATTTTTAGAAAGGTTGAGTATATTTAAAAAAATTCTGTAATATTACAAAGTCATTGTTTTTTTTTCTTATGTTATTAATTTGTTTATGTTATTGTTATTAATTTGTTTAAATACATTTAATTTGTTTAAAGGTTGGTTAAGAAAAATGATTACCATATAACCAACCTATCATAACTATTGATATAGAGATTTGAATGGCATTTTCACTCTTATCTAATCTGGTTTTATAATTATTGTAGATGAGTTTAATATTTAATGAAGAAGGACTGAAGGATGTTGTTCCACCTTGTGTTGCTCAGAAATTCATTAATCATAATGCTGTTCTTTACAAACTCTTTACAATTGGAAACGAGTACTTCATGATTGAAAGGCCTTCTTTGAAGAATTTCAATGCAGGCGGTAAGATATTATTATTATTTATCTAGTGACATTTTATTTCATAGATCTACATATTATTTTGTTGCTGCAATACTGTTTTACTGATTAAAAAATAAATAAAAAATTCTCAAACCTCCCCCCAAAAAATAAATAATTAAATTAAGCTAAACAACAGCAATTTTACTATCTTTTTCAAGTTAAACATACATGTGATCACCACCTAAATTGTGAGCAAGCTTCAAGAAACAATCACACGTATATTTTGTAAGGTGAAGAAAGCTTTGAAATTATTGCTATCAAACCTGCTTATTTTAAGCACTTGTAGAATACTAAAAAGTAATTTTTTTTCACTTTGTCACTCTGTCATATTATGCTGTAGTAGCTCTAAAAAAATAACAATTATTAAAAATAAATTTCAAAGTATTATTGAAAGTACTTTAAGAACTTATTTAAATAACATCAACAAAATCATGGAATAAAAAGTTGTGAGACTGCTTCATCAGGAAGACAGCCTACAAAATAAAAGCAAAAATATTCAAGCAAATTTCTGTAAGTAAAATAATTCATTAGCAATAAATATTTATAATTAATAAATAACTCTGTGTCTACATTGCTCCAAAAACACAAAGCAAATTGACATTTTCAATCCTTTAAATACGGCTGATCATGCTAAAATTATTGATTATACTTTAAGAGATCTTCCAATAATGCATTCTCACATTTTGTTACAGAATTGAAAGTTTATTGTATCTAAATGTCAGGAATTAAATCAACAATAACTATAATGGGGCCTCCCTTAGTTCATTTGGAAAGATTTTCATTTAATAAATATAAGTACAAACTCGAGGTTCATTTGCAAAAACAGACAAGAGAGACACTACAGACATCCCAAGCATGCTATACACACACGTTTTTCATATTTTCTGGTTTTCTGCAGTTTAAAATTGTCGTCTATGTTGCCCAGATTTTTAAATAAAAGAAAACTGCCCAGTTAAACTGACGGCATTGAGCTCACAGGCTATTCACACTAACTGTAAATTATATTCTTATTTCAAAGAATTTGAAATAAGCCCTCGAAAAATGAAGAAATCGACAATATATTAAGAGGGGGGAACCATCCCCCTTTTCTCCTTCTTATAATTAACCAATGAACCCATAAAACTAATCAGAGAAGCGCCTTACCACAATGAACCTATATACAAAATTTGAAAAAATCGGATAATTCTGCATGAAAAATCCATTTATCTAAATTAAGGGGGTGGGGGTTAGCCCCCCGCCCCGCCCCCCTTTATACTTAACCAAAGAACATCCCAAAACTAATCAGAGAAGCGCCTTATCATAATGAACATATATATAAAATTTGAAGAAAATCTTATAATTCTGCTTAAAAAACCCATTTATCTATATCAAGGGGGGTTAGTCCCCCCGTTCCCCCCTTTATACTTTACCAGTGAACCCCCAAAACTAATCAGGGAAGTGCCTTACCACAATGAGCCTATATACAAAATTTGGAGTAAATTGGATAATTCTGCATGAAAAACCCATTTATCAAAATTAAGGGGGGGGGGGATACCCCCGTTTCCCTCCTTTACACTTCACCAATGAACCCCCAAAACTAATCAGGGAAGCCCCTTACCACAATGAGCCCATATAGAAAGTTTGAAGAAAATCGGATAACTCTGCATGAAAAAAATCATTTATCTAAAATAAGGGGGAGGATTATTCCTCCCGTTACCCCCTTTATACTTAACCTATGAACCCCCAAAACTAATCAGGAAAGAACCTTATCACAATGAACCTATATACAAAATTTGAAGAAAATTGGATAATTCTGCATGAAAAAACCATTTATCCAAATTAAGGGGGGTTAGCCCCCCATCCCCCCCCCCCTTTATAGTTAACCAATCAATCCCCAAAACTAATCAGGGAAGCGCCTTATTACAAGGAACCTATAAACAAAAGTGGAAGAAAATCGGATAACTCTGCATGAAAAATTCATTTATCTAAATTAAGGGGGAGGATTCCCCCCCCCCCCCGTTAGCCCCTTTATACTTAACCTATGAACCCCCAAAACTAATCAGGAAAGAACCTTATCACAATGAACCTATATACAAAATTTGAAGAAAATTGGACAATTCTGCATGAAAAAACCATTTATCTTAATTAAGGGGGGTTAGCCCCCCGTTCCCCCCTTTATAGTTAAACAATCAATCCCCAAAACTAATCAGGGAAGCGCCTTATCACAAGGAACCTATAAACAAAATTGGAAGCAAAACGGTTATTTCTGTCAAGAGTTATCGCGTTACGTACGTACATACGTACATACATACATACATACAGAACGGGTGGGCACATAAGCTCTCAGGCTTTGATAGCCTGTGAACTAAAAAGAAAACTGCCCAGTTAAACTGACGGCATTGAGCTCACAGGCTATTCACACTAACTGTAAATTATATTCTTATTTCAAAGAATTTGAAATAAGCCCTCGAAAAATGAAGAAATCGACAATATATTAAGAGGGGGGAACCATCCCCCTTTTCTCCTTCTTATAATTAACCAATGAATCCATAAAACTAATCAGAGAAGCGCCTTACCACAATGAACCTATATACAAAATTTGAAAAAATCGGATAATTCTGCATGAAAAATCCATTTATCTAAATTAAGGGGGGGGTAGCCCCCCGCCACCCCCCCTTTATACTTAACCAAAGAACCCCCAAAACTAATCAGAGAAGCGCCTTATCACAATAAACATATATATAAAATTTGAAGAAAATCGGATAATTCTGCTTAAAAAACCCATTTATCTATATCAAGGGGGTTAGTCCCCCTGTTCCCCCCTTTATACTTTACCAGTGAACCCCCAAAACTAATCAGGGAAGTGCCTTACCACAATGAGCCTATATACAAAATTTGGAGTAAATTGGATAATTCTGCATGAAAAACCCATTTATCAAAATTAAGGGGGGGGGTAGCCCCCGTTTCCCTCCTTTACACTTCACCAATGAACCCCCAAAACTAATCAGGGAAGCCCCTTACCACAATGAGCCCATATAGAAAGTTTGAAGAAAATCGGATAACTCTGCATGAAAAAAATCATTTATCTAAAATAAGGGGGGAGGATTATTCCTCCCGTTACCCCCTTTATACTTAACCTATGAACCCCCAAAACTAATCAGGAAAGAACCTTATCACAATGAACCTATATACAAAATTTGAAGAAAATCGGATAACTCTGCATGAAAAAAATAATTTATCTAAAATAAGGGGGGGTGGGATTAACCCCTCCCCGTTACCCCCTTTATACTTAACCTATGAACCCCCAAAACTAATCAGGAAAGAACCTTATCACAATGAACCTATATACAAAATTTGAAGAAAATTGGATAATTCTGCATGAAAAAACCATTTATCCAAATTAAGGGGGGTTAGCCCCCCGTCCCCCCCCCCCCTATAGTTAACCAATCAATCCCCAAAACTAATCAGGGAAGCGCCTAATTACAAGGAACTTATAAACAAAAGTGGAAGAAAATCAGATAACTCTGCATGAAAAATTCATTTATCTAAATTAAGGGGGAGGATTCCCCCCCCCCCCGTTAACCCCTTTATACTTAACCTATGAACCCCCAAAACTAATCAGGAAAGAACCTTATCACAATGAACCTATATACAAAATTTGAAGAAAAGGGGGTTAGCCCCCCCCCCCCCCCCCCCCCGTTCCCCCCTTTATAGTTAAACAATCAATCCCCAAAACTAATCAGGGAAGCGCCTTATCACAAGGAACCTATAAACAAAATTGGAAGCAAAACGGTTATTTCTGTCAAGAGTTGTCGCGTTACGTACGTACATACATACATACATACATACATACATACAGAACGGGCGGGCACATAAGCTCTCAGGCTTTGATAGCCTGTGAGCTAAAAAGTACTTCTGGCCTATACCGAGAGGAAAAGGTAGCTTTCATAGTCCATGTTTTTAAAAATTCAACTCATTTTACTCAAACACCCGAAACTAAAATGCTTGGAACCCAATTATAGAAGATTCAATCCCGGTTTTCGTCAATACTGAATTTGAATGCGAATTTCAGCATGAGAGTTACAGCATAACAGAAATCAGATTGTTTCAAAATGTCAGCCACCCTAGAATTTCAAACCGCCGTATCTCAGCCATTTTTTAAGATATAGCCAAAACAAAAAATGTTCCAAAATCCTTATATCACGTTCTAATACTTAACGGAAACAATTTTTTCAATTTATAATTTTTTTGTTCCTCTTTTTGAATTTTTAAAAACTTAAAATTTTTTAACTGTCTGCCATTTTGAAACAAGATGGCGGATGAAGCTGGCCAACTAACTCTGTTGAGGCCTTGGTATATCCTATACACATACTCAGTCACATCCGAATCGATTCATAAATATGAGAGTTACAGCATGACATATGTCAGATATATATATATATATAAATCAACATTTCAACGGGGGGTGGTTTGGGGGTCATGATCAGTGAAAATATACAAACTGCAGCTTTTTGTAATGACAGTTACCAAAAAAAAAAAAAAAAAAAGAAGGATAGATACTTTTTGGGGGGCTGCTGGGCAATGTTGAGCGGGTTTGCTAATGTTGAGATTACAAATGTGCAATCTCAATTAATAACATAGACCCAAGTATAATTGGAGCAGATTGGCAAGCTACTAGCATCGCAGCTGGTAAGGCCCTGACTGTGATCTGCTCACAAATATAAACAAATTGGTGGTTGCCGCTTCTGCCATCTGTCATCTAGATAGAAAGCAAAAACTCATTTACAGCAGCTAGTAAATAATAAATAGATATAAATTTAAACCTCCCATATTATACACTTCATTTGGTAAAGCAGATTTATCAAGTTTTTGTTTTCCTTAGAGTTAAATATTATAACATGTTTGTTTATTAATTATAAGTAGTTTCTTTTCTTTCAGATCAGAAAACAATATTTTTTAACAGTCATGATGTATCAAAGCCTCATTCAGCATCTGAACTTAATGAAGTAAGCATTATTTATATATATACAGTAGAATCCGGTTATCTGGGACACTGTTTAATTGGGTCCACCATTTAATTAAAACAAATTGAAAAATATCATTAAATTTACTTCTAAAGAACACATTATTTCAGACACACAAATTAATACAATAAACCCAATACGAGTAAAAAATTAGCCAACGATAGGACTCTAACCTGTGTCTACAGCGTAACATGCTGTTGCTCTAACTACTGAACTAACCCAGTGAGTAATAACTTAATAATGAGAAATTGCCAAGCTAGCGTATCATCTGGGTTAGTTCAGTGGTTAGAGCAACAGCACATTACACTGTAAACCCAGGTTCAAGTCCTGTCCTTGACTAATTTTTCACTTGTGTTGGGTTTATTGTATTATATAGTGTGTCTGAGATAACGTGTTTTTTTTTAGTATAACTTTAATGAATTCAGATGTTAATTTGTGTGCTTTAATAGATTTACTTCTGATCATTGGGGCAGCCGTTTTTTTAAGACAAGTCATGCTGGACAAATGTGGCCCAATTAACTGAAATCTATTCTATATATTTTAATATTCATTCATGCTTTTTCTCTCCTGTATTTATTTATAGTTTTTCTCTAATTCTTATGGTTTTAATATCTGTAAATTCATATTGAAATCACTGTTTTGAGATGTGAATCTGCAAAATCTGAACTTTTTCATGCGAGTTCATGCTTGTAAATTGGTGCTTGTAATATTTTCCATCAGGGGAGCGAAGGCGTCAAACAGGGAGGGTAATTTAATTTAATTGGTTGATTAGCTTTTGATTGATGTCTGGGCATTATGACAAAACAAGGCCTGGCCAAGACTTGTATGCATCACTCACCACAAGAAGGATAATCACGTACAGCTTAGCACTTTTAGGTAGCTTTCAATACAAAAAAGTATAAAGCTACCTATTGCAGCCGTTCGGAGGAAAGCAGCTCCGGAAAATTTTGATATATTTTCACCGATCATGACCCCCAGACCCCAAAACCACCCTCCGTTCAAATGTTGATTTATATATATATAGAAGTTAATCAAAGTGATTTATGTGCCAACTGGGCTAAATTATGGTATCATAAAACTCAATACTTTCAACCAGCTATAATTGAAAAGAATATTAAGAATATGTAAAAACCATTGGTATTTTTTCTACAATTTAAGGGTTCAAAATTCCAAAATTATTTCAAAAATGATATCTGGTGGTTATATAGTGTGGTGATTTATAAAGATTTTAGGATAATCATTGTAAGTGATATATTATATATTTCTTAATGGTTTTTTATTTACATTTTACATATTTCCAATTTTAAATTTTTCCAATTGTTGTCTGGTAATAATTCAGTATACTTGGCTGATTCTACTGTACTTAGCATCATGCCAGTAGAATTATGAAATACTGAATTATTTTTAAAACACATGTGGGTGCAGCCAAGCTGACGAGTACATCCACATATGTTTTTTCATATCCAATTCTTGATTGGTTCTCTTGTGGTCCAGTTTTTCCACTGAATAATGTTCATAATTAATTTATTAATCCATTTGTGTTTACATAATAGCAACTCCAATTTATAATTTTTTTCCCCTTTCTCTCTCTTTCTTTTTAAATGTTCTTCAGGTATGAGTAAATTTGGCTAATTACCATTGAAGCACATGCTATGGTAATTTTATGATTGCACAAGTTAATTATTAGCTATGTGGTATTCTGATTACACAATATCATTAATTATCTCTTAGTAGATTTTAGTAGAATGATATTAGAACTTGATATGTTTTTGAAATTCATAGATATTATAATTATATATATATATATATATATATATCTGACCTATGTCATACGATAACGCTCGTATTTATAAATCAATTTTGATGAAACTAATTGTGTGTATTAAGCTCACCAATGTCTCGACCGAGTTCGTTGGCCAGCTTGGTTCGCCATTTTGTTTCAAGATGGCAGCCATTTAAAAATTTAAAACTAAAATAAATATACATAAAAGTTAAAAATTCAAATTTATTTTTTAATTAAGTGTTAAGCCTTGATACGAGGATTTTAGAGCATTTTTTTGGTTTACCTCTATCTTAAAAAATGGCTGAGATAGAGCAGTTTGAAATTCTAGGGTGGCTGACATTTTGAAACAAAACAGCACATTAACGCGATTACTCGCTGTTATGATTTAAAATTTCATTCTAAATTTTGTTCAGTATTTTAATATTTAACTTTAATTTATTCATCCATTTAAATAAAATCATTAAATTCATTTAAATTTATTAAGCTAAATTTTATTATTTCATTTTAAATCAAACATTCTTTTTAAATTGTTTACTTTTAGTGAGAGTATAAATTAATTTTAGGATATTCATTTCAAATTTAATTTACAATTTATTTCATTTACAATATTTACTTTAAATTATTTCCTTTAAATAAACTTCACTTCAAATTATCTAAAAGAAAAATATTTCTAACTTACTTTTTATAACTTTTAAATAATATCCATCTTTCTTAATAACAGTCTAAAATAAATAATTATTCTAAAATATAGCGTATTTCCTTTTCAGTAATAATTATTAAAATTGGTTAATCGCTAATTTTATTCTTTTCAGAAAGTTCAAATTCACTTATTTTGATTCATGCAAAATCTCTTTCAGAATAGCGAACTTTTTCAAATATCGTTTCAAAATCTCTAAGTCCAATAATTATTTTTCAAAATTCTTTAAATTAAATAGTTTAATTTAAAAACATATCTATTGGAAAGAACTTTTTATTTTATTACGATTGCTAAATGTTCATTTATTTTCATCTATAAGTTTGACTGTTATGGATTTTTGTTTATCTTTCTTATTTCACTAAGAAGTAAACATGCATTTTTAGGCAAGTCGCCATTGCTTCGTCTTCAACGGTATTTCTATCCTTTTTTGACCAAACGCTAACTTATTTGAATAAGTATTCCTTCGGTCATTCACCGAATTCATTCAAGGTCGTGTTTGCAGCACTCCAAGGTGATTTTCGGATGTTCAAGATGCTATTTAGATGCTGTTGCTGGGGTTGGACGCGTCAGGGATACCTCTAACTGTAACTTTATCTACGGTTGTTGGGGTCTGTTCGGTGACATTCATCGGGTTCCTATTTTTTCATTGGTTATTCCGTAACCGCCGGATATTTTAACCTGAGTGGGAAATTGTAAAGAGTTTTCTTTCTCTTAAAAAATCTCCACGATGTAGGCTGCGTAATATTCGTTCTCCGGGCCTTTGCCATTTCTTTGGCGAGAGTCAGGAATCTCTTGAGTGTGCCTTATGCCTGCAATACCAAGTATATAAACTTCTGATAACTTCTTATGAAATAATAATATAAATTCTATTCCTCTAAAGATGTCTGCCTAATATTTGACACTTCTGGTTATACAAAATCGTCACTATTTTCTGGTGGAAGTTTGGTTCCTGCTGTGTTGAAATTCTCACCAGAATTGAAAAGATATTCATCATCATAGATTATCGTGATATATATTATAGTTTACCTCAGAGATGTTATGTTAATTTAGTTTCCTGTTCTTCTTGCCGTTCATATCCATATTCGTCGTCATCAATCATCGTGATATATATATTATAGTTACCTCAGTGATGTTAATTTAGCTTCCTGTTTTTCGTGCCATTTATATTCATATTCGTCATCATCAATCATTGTGATATCCAATATAGTTAACTCATAGACGTAAATCTGGTCTCCTGTTATTTTTGCTGTTCATTTCTTAAAACTTTCATCACATTCAATGAACAATACTTACTACATTGAAATTCATAATTTAAATTTTTAGAACTTTCAGCGATGTCTACAATATTTATTTTAAACACTGAACTGGACTTGAATAACTATTATAATTTGAATTTACTACATCAATTTGGAACTAAAATATTTGCTTAAATTATTCAGAATAATATATCCTAAAGAACATATTTTGCATTTGTTAATGATTTTGCCATCAAATTAATGTTTCAAGATATTATTGTAAGAAAGTACATATCTGTACATAGGTAATGATAGAAACATAAAGTGATTAGTGATCTGTTTGATGATTTAGTGCACTATTAGTCCAATAAATTACTGTATGGCTTTACATGGGTGAGTTTTGTCTTTTCTTTTATTTGTATCATGATTTGTCCAGTTTATGTTTAATTCCAGAGATGAGTATTACTTTATATCTCATTAGAATGTTATGCTACTTAAGAATTTAAAAGGCTAGAACTAATTATTCTATTTACGTAACGATATTAACTTAACTTATAAATTAATCTTAATTTTATTATGGCTTCACTTTAGTACTACCACTTACGATTGCGCCTATAATGGTGTTTGGGGAAAGTATTGAATATATGTTTGTCAAAATTATTTAGGTATTCGGAATAGCTCCGGTGCTAGACACTGGGCAAATTATTTTCTTTCATTGTTGTAATAATTTTCACAATCATACGCATAAAACTATATATTCATATCCATTAGTGCCAAATTCTTGCCAAACTTGGCGATATTTGGCGAAACATCGCCAAATTTGGTGATTTAAAATAAGACTTCATAAATGAAGCCAATTTGGCTATTGCTCAATAATTTGGCGAATTTCTTATTCAAATTCAGTATTAACGAATCTTTTGTAAACATTTTCTTTGCATTTTAACTTGCTGTGTTCGTGTAACATTAGCTAAAATTTTAAAAGGAAGATATAGGAAAGCTACCTTTTCCTCCCGGTACATGCCGGAAGGACTTTTTATCTTAAAGATGGTTCATTTTGAAGTCTGAAAGTAATAAATGCTATGCTGTAAAAGAAACTTATCAGGAGCAAGTCAGATTTAAGTATGGGGCTTTTCAAATTTAGAAAAGAGGATTGGGATTAAATTTAAATTTTGAAGTTTAATTTTAAATTTAAAAAAGGGTTTATTTTATCCTTTTATATATATATATATATATATATATATACCGATTTTAGGCATAATGCTGACGATATTTCATGGAATAACATATATTTACTATGAATATTCTTATAAAGCCCTTCTGAAGATTCTATAAGATATTCATAGTTTTCCATTTTTTGCTTTTTCACCATATCAAGTATCATTCCTGCAGTGTCCATTCCATGCTTTTTATAATGTCTTATCCTTTATTTTTCACGTGGGTTTTCATTTTTAAATATGTATATATATACATATTTGAATATGACTCATCTCTTAAAAATTAATATTTTTAACATTCTTTCTAAAAATATAACTTTTATGCAGTTTTATTTTTAAAAATAATTTTGGGTAAAAATTGCCGCCCAGCATATAGCCCAATATCTGTTTAGGACAGTCACATGATTTGCGCATCGCACTATTATAATATAGATTTATTAGATATTGCATTCACATAAAAAATAACATTCAATTCACGATTCATTTCAAAACAGTATAGGCATTTTTAACTTTAGACAAGTATCTTTCAACTTTTTTCATTTCATGGCACAGTTAAATCTATAGTTAAACTTCTGTAGCATCCTTAAATTATGATGATTAAAAAAAAAAGAAAAATGTATACCCTTTTTGTTTTATTTATTAAAACATGTTCATTAGAACTAAGTAGTAAAACAAAGCAATTTATTATCATTTGTGATAAAAAGATAACAATTAACTTTTTTAAAAAACATATAATTATTTATTCTTCTGTTTATTTAATTAGTGTTTTTCCTAGGCGTTTTCAGGAGGGCACAGCGCACCTGCCTGTTTTTTTATAGTTGTAAATGCGTCTTGCCCATTTTTATATAACTGGAAATGTGCCCTGATTAGTTTGGGTTTGCAAAAATTTGCTGTCGCGAATCTCACCAAAAAGTGCGGGAAAATATCGCAAAATTCATCTATCGGTTGCGAGAAAATATTGCAAAATTCGTCTATCAGTCGCAAGAAAAAATTGCAAAATTCATCAATTAGTCACATGTAAAAAATCACAAAATTCAGCAGTTGGTTGTAGGAAAAAAATCGCGAAATTCATCAATGATCACATTTAAAAAAACCTGTAAGTTTTGCAATTAAGATGCGTAAAAAATCAGGAAATTCGTGTATTGGTCGCAAAACCCATTCCCCCCGCAAAATTCACCTGTTGCAAGAAAAAAAACTGCAAAATTTGACAATCTGTAGCAGGAAAATATCCCGAAATTCGTCAGTCAGCTGCGGGAAAAATCACAAAACTATTCAGTCAGTCATTGGAAAAAAATAGCAAAATTTGTCGATCAATTGTGACAAAAAAATAGAGAAATTTGTATATCTGTCACGAAAGAACATTTATTTTTCTTAGAACGTTGTATTGAAATTTGTAAAGTAGCATAGTGAGAAAAAAAATAACTAATTAGTATTCCAGATTTTTTTTTTTTTTTTTTTTTTTTTAGATACTTGTTACATCTTAAGGTTCGTGGTGGTGTAAGAACTCATGCCGGTAGGCAGCTAAAAACATAAACAACATTTATTCAGATCTGAACAACCTCGTTACATCGCGGCTAGTGCAAGACTAGCAACCGACCGACGATCTGCCGATCACATAAGCGCACCGCAGTGGCGCCATTTGTTGTGGACAAGATCGAGTATTACACTTATAACATTCCCCCCCCTTCTTAAAGAACATACAAAATGTCAGAGTCTTTTACATAGAGATAGTTCAAAGCAAAACAGTCTATCACAGAAAACAGTTCAACACTAACAAACAGTTTGTCAGGTTCAAGGCAAAACAGTCTAAAACTGTAGACGTGCTGGTTTCACTTTAATACGTCCTGAACGCCTAAGCAATGAAGTACTTACATCAGCGGTAAACACTTGTGGTGATAGAACTGGGGGGTTTGCAGGTGACTTGTTCACTATATTTGGAGAACTTACTTCTAAGGAGAGCACAGGGGGTTTGGGAGTGCTTGTGGGAACCTGCAGATCAGCAGATTCTGTTTGTGAAGCTGTAGGAGCTGGTAAGTCAGATGGCGTACGAACATCAGCAGGCAGATCTTCCTGCCTGAGCCTCAGCTGGTCGATGTGACGTGTCCAATTTCCCAAAGGGGTTGAGACTTCCCACATAACTTTTTCCACGGGACGTAAAGCATTGCCCGCAACCCATGGTGGGCCACTACCAAACGAACGCACCCAAACTGGAGTGCCTTTTGTATATTTCTCTGAGCTGATCTCTTCCTCCTCATGCGTTTGGCTCACAGGATCTCTAATCAGGTCCAGCCGTGTCCGGAGAGGACTGCCAAACATAGCCTCAGCTGGAGATATACCTGTAGCTGCTGATGGTGTATTTCGATAATTGAGGAGGAACCGAGACAGCGTATCTGCAAGAGTCCCTCCAGCCATTTTCTTCAGGGCTGATTTCACTGTTCGAACCGCTCGCTCTGCTAGACCATTTGAACGTGGATGGTACGGTGGCATTTTAACCTCGGCAATGCCATTGCGAGATAAGAAATTCCCAAATTCTTCACTTTTGAATCCAGGGCCATTGTCGCTGACCACGCTTTTGGGGAGCCGAAACGAGAAAATAGGCTACGTAATACCATTATGGTTACACTAGCAGATATACTAGATACTTGCGCAACTTCTAGCCATTTTGTCTTGGCATCTACAATTATAAGAAGCATGTGGCCTTCCACTGGACCTGCATGGTCGATATGGATCCGTTCCCATGCTTGCTCTGGCATAGGCCAAGGAACATACTTTGTCGGAGGTGCTGAAGCATTTTGTTGACATGCAACACAATCCTTTACTTTAGCTTCCAGATCAGTATCTAACCCTGGCCACCAAACGTAGGAATGAGCATGTGCTTTTATGGCCGTTATGCCTTGGTGAGATGAATAGAACTCATCTAGGATGAATTTTCTAAATTTTTCAGGGATGAGCACTTGTGAGCCTCTAAAAATTATATCTTCTTCCAAAGATAATTCATCCTTTACTCTGAGGAAGGGATACAAATTCTGCTCTATTTTCTTAGGGAAACCTTTCAAGATGTAAGATTTTAGCTTCCTTAGGTCAGGACATTTGTCGATTTCAGTGGCAATCAGATGCCTTGTCACAGGAGTGTCGTCCAGCTGAGTTAATAACAGCACCGACTCTGTTGGAACTGGTGGATCAGCATACTTGGTATTCAGGGGCAGTCTACTGCAAGCATCTGCATTAGCATGCAAACTCCCCTTTCTGTACTTGATCGTGTACGAATATGCTGCAAGGGTCAGAGCCCAACGCTGGATTCGCGCAGCAGCTACCACTGGGACCGGCTTGTCTGCAGAAAGAAGGTTCACTAAGGGACGATGATCAGTGAGCAATGTGAATGTTCGCCCCAACAGATATTTGCGAAATTTGGTAACACCAAAAACCACAGATAATGCCTCTTTCTCTATATGGCTGTAGTTTTTCTCAGCTTCGGTTAAGGAACGGGAAGCGAAAGCTGTTGGACGATCGCCATCGTCAGTTTCGTGGGATAAAACAGCTCCAAGCCCATAAGGACTCGCATCACAGGCCAACACAACCTCTTTCCCGTTATCAAAGTGTACCAGCAGCGATGAGCTCTGTAGTACCTTTTCCACTTTTGAAAATGCTTCCCTCTGCTGTGTCTCCCATCTCCATTTAGATTTGGCTTTCAACAACTCATATAATGGAGCTAACAGGGTGGCCATGTTTGGTAAAAACTTACCATAATATGTAATCAGTCCAATGAAGGAACGTAGCTCATCAACATTCTTGGGATCACGTGCTTTGACCACAGCATCCACTTTAGACTCCAGTGGATGAAGTCCTTCCCTGTCAATCCGATGACCAAGGTATTCGACCGAAGACTTCAAAAATTCACATTTATCAGAGTTCAGCTTCATTCCAGCTTCCTGTAAGCATGTTAGAACAGCCATCAAGTTCTGTAGATGTTCAGCTTCATCCTCTCCAAAAACCAGAACGTCATCAAGATAGCAAGTAGCCTTCAGACCATGTAGAATTTTGTCAATTTCTCTCTGGAACATAGCTGGAGCTGAGGCTACTCCGAACGGTACTCTAGTGTAGCGGAAAAGTCCTTTATGGGTATTAACTATGACTAGATCTTTGGACTCTTCGTCTAGCTGCAACTGGCAGTAGGTATCACGAAGGTCCAGTTTAGAGAAAACAACTCCGCCAGAAAGCTGGGCAAATAAATCTTCGATGTTCAGCAGTGGATATTGTTCTAATTCAGTCACCTTGTTGGTTGTTAATTTAAAGTCTCTGCATATTCTGATGCGTCCGTCACGCTTCAACACAGGCACAATTGGCGCTGCAGACTCAGCGGTCTTCACTGGCTCAAGAATGCCTTCTTTAATGAGGCGAACTAACTCCTGATCAACCTTGTCTAAAAGAGCATAAGAGATTGGACGTGCCTTGAAAAATTTAGGTGTTGCAGAATCTTTCTTTATCAAATGTACTTTGACGTCTTTCACAATACCTAATTCTGGTGAAAATAAATCTTTTGAATCTTTCTAAAAGATTATGTAACATCAGTTCAGGAGTTGGCACATTGTTTGTGGCATAAGACTGGTTCGGGTTTTTAAAAATATTCATCAACTGCAATGGATAAATCCAGTTGCGGCCTGCTAAATTAATGTTTCCTTGCCCAACAATCATCAAAGGTAATAAGCAAGACTTTGCTTCATAGGACACATTAACATGTGTCATTCCTATCACTTGAATAGGATGCCCTGTATAAGAATTTAACTTAATTGCAGTTGGCTTCAAAGGAGGAAAATATTCTTCTACACTATTAAATATACTTAATGGCATTAAGGAAAAAGGGGCACCTGAATCCACTTCAAAAACGAATGGCTTGCCCATTAACGTGTGTCATTCCTATCACTTGAATAGGATGCCCTGTATAAGAATTTAACTTAATTGCAGTTGGCTTCAAAGGAGGAAAATATTCTTCTACACTATTAAATATACTTAATGGCATTAAGGAAAAAGGGGCACCTGAATCCACTTAAAAAACGAATGGCTTGCCCTGGAGTAAGCATTCAACTTTAGCAGGTGGCAAGGCTTCTCCCATCCCTGATATGTTGGATAGTGTGTAGATTGGTGGCACCTTATTTTCTGCTTCCTCCACCTGCAAATTATGCACCCGAACTCCCTGGTTTATCTTCTTAGACCGGCACACTCTAGCGATGTGCCCGGTTTTTTTACAAGCATGGCAAGTAGCATCTCTAAAACGGCATTCGTTCGTCACGTGACTACCTCCACATCGATTGCATTTTTCAGCATTCCGGCTTGTCACATAAGGATCTGGTCTTTTCTCTGCATTACTATTCCTGGATTGAATTCTGTTTACCTCAGAGCCGAAATCAGTCATATGCAGATTTACTGTGTCCCTGGCTGCCATCTTCATCGTCACCACGATCTCTGTGGCCCTCATTAGGGTTAGCACGCTTTCCGCCAGTAGTTTTCGCTGGATTCCTTCATCTTGAATCCGCAAACGATTCGATCCCGTAACATTTCATCGAGCGATGCGCCGTAATTGCAATGCTTTGCCAAGCTACGTAGTTCAGCAATGAAGTTAGCGACTGATTCGCCGGCGTGCCGAACTCTGCTATTAAATTTGTACCTTTCTACAATCACAGAAGGTGCTGGGTCGAAGTGCGAATTTAGCACCAGAATTATTTTTTCAAGCGTCTTGTAGTCGGCATCGCTGGTGACAGGAGATTGCGGATCAAAGCATACGTAGTTGGGCCGACGATCGTCAGGAAAATAGCTCTCTTGTGATCATCATTCGCAATCCCATTTGTGATGAAAAACTGTTCAACCCGTTCAGTATACAATGTCCTTGATTCAGTAGAAGAATCGAACTCTTTAATTTGGCCAAAAGAGCCCATCCTAAGCTATTTTCTACAGCTTACTGCAAGGAGCACGAGCACGCACGCACTGGCGCTTTAGGCTTCGTTCGGCGAGCGCTACCGGCAACTGGTAACTCTGCGACCGTGTGTTAGGTTAGCGCGGCGCGGCTTAAGATCGGCTGTGTAGATTCGCCGAAAAAAGAAAAAAAAACTCCTTCTAACATCACCATAACCATCCTCGTCGTCAACTGTTACATCTTAAGGTTCGTGGTGGTGTAAGAACTCATGCCGGTAGGCAGTTAAAAACATAAACAACATTTATTCAGATCTGAACAACCTCGTTACATCGCGGCTAGTGCAAGACTAGTGACCGACCGACGATCTGCCGATCCCATAAGTGCACCACAGTGGAGCCATCTGTTGTGGATAATGTTATTATAAAACCTTAAAGGTAATTCATGAATATAGTTATTTATAGTTGTTGGAATAAAATTCCATACATGTCCACATTTTTTTAGTCTTGTCACTTCTTTTAAGCATTCATCTAAAGTCATTCATTTAACCTTCATGTTAAGTTCTTAAGTTTCTATCAGTCTTATATTTATTTCTAAGGTCTGGCTTATTCATACATATCTTTGGTTTATGGTTTATTTATTTCAATAGTTAAATATCGTATTTAATATTTCATTCAGTTTACTTACCTTTTAATATCTTTATAATTATCCTGGCATATTCATTTCTACTCTTACACGGCATTTTTTAAAAGTCCACGTATATTTGTTTACAATCTACCGGCTTTTCCCGTACGCATTCTAGTGCTACGATGTTCCGGAGCGATTCCGGCAGCCGTCAACAGATGGCGTGACCACCTGTTTTCTCCTTCGATTCGCTCTTCCGTCACTGCTGAGCATGTTTCGTTTTCTCGATCTTTCGGGATGCCGGCAGTGACGTAATCCTCATTAATTATGGAAAGCCGTATGATTGGAAGCTCATTTGGAAAGATACATTTATATACAGACTTTTGGTCATTTCTCATCAGCTTCGCTTCGTTGTTCAGTACGTTGTGGCAAGGAACGATGTCGCCTTTTAGTCACGGCTAGATGTAACGATGAGATATTTTTAAAAGATGTCTTGTTCTTATTTTAATGGTGCTTTTCAGTTCTTTATAAAAGTAAAGACTTTATGTGTGTGACGGCCAGATAAAGTTTAAGTAAAGATGTATTCGACAGTTTTAAGCATTTTATATTCCAAAAGGATTTTAGCTATGCCATTGAAACAAGTTGGATAGCTGGGAATAAAAATGGCGGTGTGTCGATACCTTGCATTAGAAATCTTGGCCGATAAAGCAACACGTTCAGCACGTAATATTTTGAGTTCAGCTTGTAGCATTTTAAGTTCAGCTGTTAATATTTCTTTGAGTTCAATAGTTAATAGTTTTTAATTTAAATGGTCAATAGTTTTAATTTATTAAGTTTAATTTTATCAACGTTGTTTTTCCCTCTTCTTGTATCTTGTTTTAAACCGACTTGTTATTCATCCTCTGAATAGTATCAGATGGATTTCAGAAAGTCGTGTTGGTATATTTATATAGTGTTAAGAGAGGAGATATACACGCTGAAGTTTTAATAAATTTATTTTAAATTGGTTTTTCCTGAGTTTACTTCCATATTCATATAACATTGTTTAATTGATAGCTTAAGTTTCTTTAAATAAAGTTTCAGTTTACGTCTCTTCCCTCACATGTTTTAACATCTATTTTTTAAGTCTCTCGTTTCGTCTTCTCGCTTTAAAGAAACTGGCAGTTAAATATTGGTGTTACGGAATTCATCATGTTCTCGTGCTTTAGGTGAAGGTCCGTATGGTTCGCCATGTTTGGTCAGCTTTGTTAGTTTCGGCATACTAATGACGGATACTGCGTGGTATGTTGAAATGTTTTTCATGTAGCAGATGTTTAGTAGAAACGGAGATCAACAATCTTTTAAATTGGATCGTAGTTGGAAAGAGGGGGAGATGTTTAAAGTTTATATTATCTTGTTTTAAGTTAAAGTTCAATTGTTTAAAGTTAATTATGTTTTTGAAGTATAAAGTTTTATTAATCATTAAAGTATATAAAGTTTAAAAGTAATTTCCTTTATGAAAAATATATTGTTTCTTAAGTGCCAGTCTATATTAAGTATATTTTTCATTTGTTTAATTTGTTGAAATTGTATTTGTCTTTTTAGTTTTTATTTCTGTTGTTATTTTAATAAACGTTAGTTACTTTTTAAAAACAGTTGTGTTTATTTCAAGACACAGTTCACCTAGTTTATTTTTCAGCTTTTCTCTCATGCATAAATTTGGCAACTTATCGCCAGCATATACGCTCCATTTGCGTTTGCTAATCTGCTCCTTTTAAATTACTAGTAATTACACTAGTAATTACTTATTCTAACAATAGTAAGCAGAGCATCGGCACAAGTGGTGCGTTGATGCTGTAATTGACCAAGGCTTTAAAATGTTCAAAAGCAAAATAAAGATAACTGAAAGTTTCTAAGATATTGGTGAATGAAATAATAACAACCAAAAGGAATTAAACTCAATCAAAATTTATTCATGTTATCAAGTAAAACCAAGTTCAAACATAAAATACATATCTCCAAAATTCCAGAGTCAAAACGATGTCACATTAACATTTACTTTATATCTTCATTTGTCAAAAACAGAAGGCTTAAAACTTACACAATATATATTAAGACCTTCAAACTTACATTTCATATTCCGGATGTGAAAACTAAAGCACCAACGATAAAACTATGAAAAAGGTTTTTTAACAAATTTACTTTATTTAAAATTAAGCTTATTATCAAATTAACTTGGAAAGAAAAACAAAGTTACTTTTAATTAAATGTTTTAACAAAAACTCAAAAGAAATATTTGATTTACTTTAATGATCTTCCAAATAAATAAACTCAATCATGTAAAAATATATTAACATTAAATAAATTCCATTAATATAAAACCAAACTTTAATTAAACATTAAACAATATCTCTCCTCACTTCCTGATTCAATGCCTTCATCCTTCCAAACACAACCTCCATTCATCAACTTGTCAGTAATGGCCAGCCGTACCTGCTCGAACCCGGAACAGTCGTACGCTGAACCGCTGGACAAAACATGCCACTCCAGGGTACTATGTATCTATACTTTTAGTAACAGTCCCAATGGCAAACGATCTACCGATATAAAGTACTATTCCCTGAAACCCAAAACGAATCACCGTATTTGGTGTTTCAAATAGCGAGACGGTAACAAGTAATTTCGGCTTCCGAAATTACTAATGCGAGAATAATAGACAGAACGGTGTCAACATACTAAAAATGGAATCATGTTCTGAACTATTAAAATACCGGTAGTCTTTTGAAAACATGAAAGCTAATATCAAAAAGTCTAAAAAACCATGAAATCAGGACAAAGAGAAAAGCATCACTCACTTTAAATAAAAAGCATCCATATATTTAAAGCTGTTTGGTAATTCTGTCAAATCTATTCCATCGAAATTCGATCGAATACGCATGCGTCAAAAAATCACCGGCCAATGAGGTGAGGGTCTATGACTGTCTCTACAAACGTGTTTGGGATCGTATCATCTGTTGTTTTTTTCTGTTGTCACGTTGCGTTAAACCTAGGAAGATATTTATCTAGAACTCACTGTGGAGTGTTTAGAAGGTATCCATATATTTAAAGCTGTTTGGTAATTCTGTCAAATCTATTCCATCGAAATTCGATCGAATACGCATGCGTCAAAAAATCACCGGCCAATGAGGTGAGGGTCTATGACTGTCTCTACAAACGTGTTTGGGATCGTATCATCTGTTGTTTTTTCTGTTCTCACGTTGCGTTAAACCTAGGAAGATATTTATCTAGAACTCACTGTGGAGTGTTTAGAAGGTATTTATTTTATTTATTTATTTTATTTATTGTAATTTGTATGAATACTTAGATGTCCATTTCGGATTTACTGTTTAAAAATGAATTTAGGCTCATAAGTTGGCGAAATCCCGATGGAAATTTTTTTTTTAGATCTCTATCATTTTGTTTATATAGTACAGAAAATAATTATTCAAACGTGTAGAACACGTAATACAAAATTGGACCACTTATGTTCTGTTTATTATCGGGAATGAATCTTATGGTGTTCCGATTGATAATGAATTCGATTATGTAAATATAATGTCAAAAGACAGTACGCACGGTAGTAATATTTTTATTATTATGTGTTCGAAAAAAGCAGAATCTGAGCATCTGAATATAAGTTATAAAATAAACAGAAATATATTATCTCTATTCGATTTAAAAGTTTTGTCATTACATAAGTGGGCTATTTTATTTGTAAAGAGTATGTATGCATTATATTGTTTGTATGTATACAAATCTTTATAATGTTTTGATTTGCAAACTCTTAATATTTGAATAATGTTTACATTATATTTGTTTGTATGTATACAAACAATATATGTATACAAAGAAGTATATATACAAACAATGTATAATGTATCATGTAACAATATTAATATTTACATTGTATTGTTTGTATGTATACAAATCTTGAATGTTTTAAATGGGCAAATTTGTAATGTTTTTTCTGTTATTTTTTTTAAATGTCAAAAAAAGATAAATTTTCAAACTTGGTATAAATAACTTAGGTACTTTGGTACTTTTCGGTTAGCCGGGCGCCAGTGATATATGTACACATATAAATACATATGTAAATACATATATATGTATATACATACATATATATATGCATATGTGTATGTATATATATGTATATGTAGATATGTGTATATATGTGTGTTTGTGTGTATATATACATGTATGTATATCACTGGCGCCCGGCTAACCGAAAAGTACCGGTACTTTTCTCTATTATCCCATTGACCACTTTTCATAACAAAACAGAAATATATTATCTCTATTCGATTTAAAAGTTTTGTCATTATATAAGTGGGCTATTTTATTTGTAAAGAGTATGTATGCATTATATTGTTTGTATGTATACAAATCTTTAGAATGTTTTGATTTGCAAACTCTTAATATTTGAATAATGTTTACATTATATTTGTTTGTATGTATACAAACAATATATGTATACAAAGAAGTATATATGCAAACAATGTATATAATGTATCATGTAACAATATTAATATTTACATTGTATTGTTTGTATATATACAAATCTTGAATGTTTTAAATGGGCAAATTTGTAATGTTTTTTTATGTTATTTTTTTTAAATGTCAAAAAAAGATAAATTTTCAAACTTGGTATAAAAAACTTGAGTACTTCTCTATTATCCCATCGACCACTTTTCATAACAAAATACTATCGCCAAACTGTATGATTAAATGCCAAAATTGCAGTCCCATTTACTTGATGTCGAAAACATTATACGTGTTTTTTATGTCATCAAGTGGTTTTTAATTCAACATTTGCGTGTATTTTTCATTATGTTTATTTGATTTATTAGTTATTTCATTAATTAAAATAACAATTGTATCCTTAAATTCTTATATTTTATTTATTTATTTTGATATTCCAATGACAACATTCTCCCATTTATTTGGCGATAGTTTTTTTTTTATGAAAAGTGGTCGATGAGATAATAGAGAAGTACCAAAACTTAATTACGTATATGAGTATATTCTTTGACAGTATTAATCATTACTCGATATTTTAAAACTGCATCATATTTGTAGAATTATATTAATTTAAACAATGCTTCTATTGAAGTGTGAAGAACCATATACCTCTATGAAGAACCATATATTTACATAATTGTCTTCATTAGCAATCGGAACACCATAAGATTCATCCCCGATAATAAACGGACTATAAGTGGTCCAATTTTGTATTACGTGTTCTACGATATTTTTACATACATTTAAATAATCATTTTCTGTACTATATAAACAAAATGATAGAGATCTAAAAAGACAATTTCCATCGGGATTGATTTCGCGAACGTTAAAAGAGCCTAAATTCATTTTTAAACAGTAAATCCGAAATGGACACCTAAGTATTCATACAAATTATAATAAATGAAATAAATAAATACCTTCTAAACACTCCACAGTGAGTTCTATATAAATACCTTCCTAGGTTTAACGCAAAGTGCAAGAAAAAAACAACAGGAGATGATCCCAAACACGTTTCTAGAGACCGTAATAGACCTTCACCTCATTGGCCGGTCCTACCGGAAGATTTTTTTTATGCATGCGTATTGGGTCGAATATTGTTGAAACATTTGACAAAATAAGCAAACTGTTTCCACCTAGGTATTTATACACAATACAACAAATAAAATAAATGCCTTCAAAACCCTTTTGATCATCACATCAGCGTGCAAGACAATTTTTTTACCGGAAACCGTTTGATGAATTTCATTATTTTTCCGTTATCGATTGACAAATTTTACGATTTTACCACTAACGATTGCTGAATTTCACAATTTATCGACTATTGATTAACGAATTTCATGATTTTTTCCATGAACATTTGTCGAATTGCACAAAAAAAATTAAGAATATCGTCAAATTGTCTTGGGTAAAAAAATTTTGAATATTGTCAAATGCCATCGAGAAAAAAGTCTCTTTGTCAAATGATTTTGAAGAAAAAATCGGGAAATTCACAAAATGGTTTCGGAAAAAACTTCACCAAATGGTTTCAAAATTCTTTGAGTGACAGCGGGAAAAAAAATTTCATTTTACATTCAATCATCGCAATTGGCGAGTGTGACTAAGTTTAGCCAGTGGTGGCAATAACATCAATCACCAATTTCCAGTATTACTCGCCGATTGGTGAATGTTAATTTTGTCTTATATCACAAACTGTATTTACATATACTACTAGATATAATGATTATGAACCATGATTTTTCTGTTATTGGGCGAGATTCATGTTTTTTCAGCAATTCTTTGACGAAATTAGTGTTTTTTCAGCGATCCTTTGAAGAATTTCGCATTTTTCTCACGATCCTTAACGAAATTCGCATTTTCCAGCAATTCTTTGATAAAATACATTTTATTCCGCAATTTTTAGACGAAATTTAGTAAAAAAGCGTGATCTTTTGGTGAAATTTCCTTTTTTGCGATTCTTTGACAAAATTTGCTTATCTTTCGCGATCCTTTTGCATAATTACGTTTTTTCTGTGGTCTTTTAACAAAAGTCATGTTTTCCCATTATCCTTTGATAAAGTAGTGTTTTTTCCTCAATCATTTGACAAAATCTGTTATTTTCCCCCCGCGAAGATTGGTTAGATGTTTTTAGTCTGCAGGTGCCCTAAAAAGTCTGTGACGCCCGTTGCTGCATCGCACACATTCTTCCATGGGGCATCGAACGAAGTAAATTCAACCTAAAGAATCATTGTTTCATTCCTGACATTTCTCGAAAGAAACAACGTTCAACTCATTGACTGAATTGTAAAGGGCGAAATGTGTCAATTAGCAGAAAGTGCGCAATTTGTTCGTTCATGGAAAAAATCGTGAAATTCGTTAACCGATAGTCGATAAAATTCGAAATTCGTCAATCGATAGCGGAAGAAGTGCAAAATTCATTAATCTACACAGTGGAAAAATCGCAAAATTCATCAACTGGTTTCGGGAGAAAAATTTTTCGAATATCGTCGAATTTCTTCGAGAAAAAAATTCACAATCTGCCAATTTCGGGGATGAAATTTACCAAATGGTTTCAAAATTTGTCGCGCGACAGCAGAGAAAAAAAATCTTTTTCCATTCAATCATCGCAATTGGTGAGTGTGACTATTATGTTTGACCAGTGGTGGCAATAAAGTCCATTGCCAAATTTTCAGTATTACTCGCTGTTTGGCAAGTGCTAATTTTGTCCTATACTTCAAAACCCTTTTGATCATCACATCAGTGTGCAGGACAATTTTTTTTACGGGAGACCATTTGATGAATTTCGTGATTTTTCCGTTATCGATTGACCAATTTTACTGCTATCGATTGTTGAATTTTATAATTTATCAACTATTGATTAGCGAATTTCCTGATTTTTTCCATGAACGTTTGACGAATTACGCAAAACAAAATAAGAATATCGTTAAATTGTCTTGAGTAAAAAAAAATTTAATATTGTCAAATGCCTTCGAGAAAAAGGTTGCAAGTTGAAACGGCTGTGACTTCTTTTTCATGTTATGCATCTCCGGTGTCCATCCCCCCCCCCCCCCCCCCCAAGTGGGACACTTTTCTAAATTTTGCACATACCCCTCATGTGATATATCGGTGGAAAAGTCTTTGACCACTTATTCATGTTATGCATCTCCGGGGTCCATCCCGCCCCCCCCCCTAAGGGGGGCACTTTTCAAAATTTTGTTGACACCCCTCATGTCATACATTGTTGGAAAGGTCTGTGACTGCTTAATCATATTATGCATCTCCGGTGTCCATCTCCTCACTTTGCCCCCCCCCCCCTCCCCCAAAAGGGTTATTTCTAAATTTTGCACATTACCCTCATGTTATATATCATTGGAAAGGTCTGTGACCACTTAATCATTTTATGCATCTCCAATGTCCATCTCCCCACTTTGCCCCCCCACCCCCCTAAGGGATACTTTTCTAAATTTTGTTGACACCCCTCATGTCATATATCATTGGAAAGGTCTGTGACCACTTAATCATATTATGCATCTCCGATGCCCATCTCCCCACTTCCCCCCCCCCCAAAAGGGATACTTTTCTAAATTTTGTTGACACCCCTCATGTCATATATTGTTGGAAAGGTCTGTAACTGCTTAATCATATTATGCATCTCCGATGTCCATCTCCCCACTTTGCCCCCCCCCCCCCCCCCCAAAGGGTACTTTCTAAATTTTGCCCATTACCCTCATGTTATATATCATTGGAAAGGTCTGTGACCACTTAATCATATTATGCATCTCCGATGTCCATCTCCCCACTTTGCCCCCTCCCTCCCCCAAAGGGTACTTTCTAAATTTTGCACACAACCCTCATGTTATATATCATTGTAAAGGTCTGTGACCACTTAATCATATTATGCATCTCCAATGTCCATCTCCCCACTTTGCCCCCCCACCCCCCTAAGGGATACTTTTCTAAATTTTGTTGACACCCCTCATGTCATATATCATTGGAAAGGTCTGTGACCACTTAATCATATTATGCATCTCCGATGCCCATCTCCCCACTTCCCCCCCCCCCCGAAGGGGTACTTTCTAAATTTTGCACATTACCCTCATGTTATATATCATTGGAAAGGTCTGTGACCACTTAATCATTTTATGCATCTCCAATGTCCATCTTCCCACTTTGCCCCCCCCCCCCCCAAGAGATACTTTTCTAAATTTTGTTGACACCCCTCATGTCATATATTGTTGGAAAGGTATGTAACTGCTTAATCATATTATGCATCTCCGATGTACATCTCCCCACTTTGCCCCCCCCCCCCCCCAAAAGGGTACTTTCTAAATTTTGCACATTACCCTCATGTTATATATCATTGGAAAGGTCTGTAACTGCTTTATCATATTATGCATCTCCGGTGTCCATCTCCTCACTTTGCCCCCCCCCCCAAGGGTTACTTTCTAAATTTTGCACACAACCTCATGTTATATATCATTGGAAAGGTCTGTCACCACTTAATCATATTATGCATCTCCCATGTCCATCCCCCCACTTTGACCCCCAAGGGTGTACTTTTCTAAATTTTGCATACACCCCTCATGTGATTTATCGATGGAAAAGTCTGTGACCACTTAATCATATTATGCTCCCCACTATGAAATTTGTCAAGTTAAAGCAACTATAAATTTTACTTTTATGGTATTATCAAGTTGTTTGCCGTCAAATTTTGACGGGTTCCATCTAGTTCTATCTAATGTGAAACTAAAACAAAATATATATTAAATTAGCTGCACGAAATAACACAAGGAAAAGCTGCCTTTTTATTAACTAACTATTTATCCAAAAGTTTCTCCAAAACGTGATGAAATTCGAATGCTTCATTTCCGAAATTAAAAGACGTAATGTTCACTAAACATTTCTCCATTTGCAGATTTCAATTCACCCAAAGACAAAACCAACTTCCTTTCTATTCTTTACATCACAGCACAAGTTAAAATACTTCCTCAGTTAAAACAACACAGACAAACATCAGACTACACACATCTTAAAAACACAACAGAGACAGCTTCCAGCCAGCTAGAATTCACCAACACACGACTGCCTCTTCCTATAAATACACTACTGCCTCGTGTCTGGGCCGATGACGTAATCTCCTCATCCTGCAGCAAACAGGTCACTTCCGGCCTTTTGAAGGCTACGTGACGATCGATTACAGTCACAGGTAGAAACCGCAAGTGGAAGCAGATTACTGCCATCAGCTGACGTAATCGATCCGCAGAAAAACCGCGAGAAATGAGGAGACACGATCAAAGTAAACAAGCTTGAACGATGTACTGAGGAAGCAAAAATGTGATGTAAATAAAACAAAATGAAAGTAAATGAAAAACGCCTGGAGAGTTAGGATAACTAATATGGCCAAATGGTAAGCAACAATAAAGATATTTTTAATTTAAAACCATATGAATTACTTTAAATAAAAATATACTTTCATACTGTAAACTAAAGTTATTGAACTGAAGGATTTAATTACTTAAGTGTGACTGAACTTATTACTGGATATAACTGAATAAAGTTAAATATTAAATAAACAGAATAAATATAATAAGGCATGAATGGATGAATAGGTCAATTAAGATATGTTTTGAATGAGGGATAAGAACTGATGAGAATTAGCTAAGGGAAAACTAGCTAGTTTTTCCAATAGACAAGATCGAGTATTACACTCATAACAATAGTAAATATTAAGATATTTAATAAATTATATTGTTTTAAAGAAAAATGTTCCTGAAATAAATGGAGGTTTTTTTGGAGGAGGGGGGGGGGGCGGCAGGTGGTGGATAGGAAGCATAGAAATGCATGAAAAAACTTCAACGTGCAAATTGATCTCAAGGAAATGTGTTTTTTGTTATAATAAAAATTTTTTAAACAAATTTTTTGAGTAAAAATAAATAAATAAATATCAAAATCTGTACATTACTAAAATAAAAGACAACTAAGCCATATTTGTAATGTTTCGCATTTCATTTGAAATAAAATATTACTTTTGTTTGATAAGCACACGTAACTGATGATGCACTTTTGATATTAAAGGAATATAACGACATTTCTCTCTATTCTAAAAATAGTAACTGGTGCTCTTTCTCGACTTATATTAAATAAAGTATTACATATAAAAACATGAAATTCGTAGTTTTATAGGGATATGTATGACACACTGAAACAGACAGTTTTTTAATCTAAGAATTATTTTAAGCACTATTTAGTGTTGAAATTGGTCAATTTATCTCAGTTATATAAGCTTTATAGGATCAAAAACTATACATAACAATTTAACCATTTTTTGCAGGCACATACTTGACTAGATTGTAGTGTGCAAAGTCCAATATATTTTTTAATTCGACTAATTTTGTAGAGTTTTTAAGATCTTTTATTCAAAATTTCATTAGCTGAATAAAGATTTAATTCATAGTTTGAAATAGACGATTTTTTTACCTACTAGATTTTAAAAAGCACAAATAGTAAAATTTACAAAAAATATTTTTCAATAGAAAAATATGTTTATGTGTGAATATTAAAATAGAAAGAAAACTTTAACATAATTAAGCTATTACTTACGAAAAGCACTAAAAAGCCATTTTCATAAAAAAAGTGCCCATTTTGTTCAGCTGAAGTGCCCCTTTTTTGAAGGAGCACCCTGCCTTTTTTTATTCTGGGGAAAACACTAGTAATTGTGTTTTAACATCGAATGAAGTAGCTGAGATAAATATTTTTTTAGAATATTTACTTTGCTGGGTTGAATTTTTAGGGCATACATATTTTTTAATTTTCTCTGAAAGATTCTAGCAGTGATAAATTTTTGTTAAGTCTTTGCACTAAATCTCATTTCACAAGAATACGACTTTGAGAAATGAACAAATACTTTGTTACTTTTTTTGCAGTACAGTCGAACCCAGTTAAGACTCATTTCAAGAAACAAGATAAAAGTCTCATACTAAACATGATTTACATAATGTTGATCGAAAATTGTGTCTTATGCAGATTTAGATTACAGTTTAACTGTATTATTATTTAACTGACTCCACAAAACTCGTGGTGTAAGTAACTCACCGGCCATGAATAAATCAGGAGCAGGCTGGCATCAACATAAAATAATGAAGAAATAGAATTGAAAACGAAATTATGTTTTCCTTCCTTTTCAAATGCATTTAATAACCCACAGTACCACAGATGCTTTATTTTCTACATTGTACAAGAGTAAAAAAAATTTAAAGCATACACCATGCAAAAAAAGAAGAAATAACAAAAAGTGACAAAAATTTGCCTATCGCTCTATACTTCAGTTAAAACAGACATGAAAAAGAATGTTAGGACACAGGATCAAAGAAGAGTTGCAATGTTGCTAATTTAGAGGGATTAGACTTTCTTTTTATTATTCAAATAGCTACCACTATTTCTGATTAGAAATATTAATCTGTAGTAATTTATGATTAAATAAGGCAAAGATTTTTAATCAGAAACAGTGGTTTTTATTGGAAAAAAAAATCTGCTAAATTGGCAGTACTGGAGAAGAGAAAAGAATTCACATCTTGGTCTATGAATTCGTGTTTTAAATGAGATTTTTTGCCTCAAAGGACTGTTCTACCGCATATTAAGCGGGATTGCATAATAACCATTTACATATTAAACGTGATATTTTTACATTAGTCTAATGCTGATGTACAAGGGACATGAAAAAAATCTGTGTATTAACCGTGACCGTCTTAACAGGGTCCGACTGTATTTAGAAATTCACTCTTTAGAATTAAAGGATAATTTGATTAATGATCTTTATCATAATAAAATGTTTATCATACAAAACATTAAAATATTAACTAATAAAATATTCTCCAAAAGGAATCAAGAATAATACTTTTGAAAGTAAATGCATTTATAAATTCAAGCTTATGTTATACATGTTCAGTGACAAAAATTAAACTCAAACATAAGCTATTGGTAGCAAAACATGCCAATGTGCCAAAGCAATTGATACCAAAAGAGTGAGAGTATTGGTAAAAATAAATGAGTAAGTTGCAATAGTGATTATTACACTGTTTTTATACTTTACAATTGTTTTATTAGTAGTACTCTTGATGTTATTTCAATTATTATTTGTTACTGAGCTAAATTGTGATGTAACTCTAATAGTCTGTTGCTTAACCAGCTTTGGACTGCTGTGTCATCTGACTCAGCTCATTAATTTATCCAAAATTAATTATGAAAATAAAAAATACTTAAATGATAAAGTGTGAATACTTCACACTTCACATGGATTTACTAATTTGAATATATTATCTATAGCTTTCCTAAGACAAATTGGAAATTCAAAACATTATCATCTAAATTGCTTGCTTGATTAATAAGAATAGTTTTTAGAATTGTAACTGATCTTGCAGAATAGCATATTAAAGATTATTATATGATTAATCATGCTAAGGAGTAAGACATGAATTAATAAAAGGGATATTTGTAAGTTATTTCTAAATTTTAAAAAATAGTTACTTGTTAAATATTGTTTTCATTTAAAAGTAAAATATCTACTTTATGATGCTACCTTTCTTTCCCAGTTGGATGATAATGATAAGCAGGAAACACCTTATCTTTTACCAGAGAAAGAGAAAATGGACTTTATGGTTGAAGCCTTGTATAAATGCTTGGGAATTAATCTGCTGGGAATAGATTTCATCATTGATAACAAGACAGGACATTATGCAGTAGTAGATATAAATGTTTTTCCTGGTAAGTTTGTATCTTACTACAACATTTTGTCTGTGCTGTGTTTGCATGACATATTTTTAATGTCTATTCATGTTAATACTTAAATGTAAATTTATATTTATTTTGTTTTATTTGTTTATTTGTAAAAATACATTTTAATTACTACATTTTTTGGTCTATAAGTCAACCCTATCTTTTTAACCTCCTGAAATGTGATATTTTGTGTGTATTTGGTGTATAAGTTGACCCTTTAATTCTTTCCTCCCCCCCCCCTTCCCTGTCCAAATAAGGGATAATTTTTAATGAGAAAATAAACATGTTGTGGCAAAATTCACATGTAAAAATTTATCCAAAGAAAAGAAAGTATTGTAATGATTTTTTTGGAAGCGAGTCATTATTTCCCTCCAGTCTTCCTCCTGTTGAAAGATTGGAATCCGTACAATGATTTTGTACATATAAAAGATTTTCCAGAATTTTTGTGAATCTAACAGTGATGAACATTTAGATTTTCAAGATGAATAGTTTGTAAGATTAATCAATTTTGTGGGTCATATCAATAAGGAAAAAGTCTTGTAACTATTACTACAGTTACCAACTGCAATCGTTGGATGCCTGATTTTATATCTGGTGTATAAGTCGACTCCTAAATTTTCTTTGGATTTTGGTGATTTTAAGTGGACTTATACATCAGAAAATATGGCAGCGGTTTATTAAGGAAAATCACAGTACTATGGCTTGCATATCATATAGTAATATTTAGACAGTGAAACCTCTTTGGGACCGAAGATTGTGATACTTAATGTGGGTACAGGGAAATTTATTTATTTATTTCAATTAAATTGGTTATATTCCTTTTTATAAGAGTGGGATATTGAAGCGTATTTATTTTTAACATTAGTTTACTTTATAATAGAGGTAATTTTTTGTTACCTAATGAGAAAAGAAATATTAAAAGGAGAAATTTCATCTAGAAATCATCACTACAAAATATTTAGTTTTACAAGTGTTATTAAATGGAATATTATACAATTATTAAAATTGTATAATGAACAATATAAAAGAAATATTTGAAATAATATAAAAATATAATGTAAAGAAAATAATATAAGAATTTAGAAAATTAATCAAATAAGTCTGTCAAAGACATCTTTTTTTTTTCTTTGGTTTCATTAATTCAGTTTTATTTTCTAACTAGCTGACCCACCTGGCATTGAATGGGTCTGTGATAATAACTTTAAATATATCTAAAATCTGTGTTGAATGATTTATATTTTTAACAAAAATATTTCTAAATGAACCTAATGTTGGGGGCCCCACGGATACCAGAAAGCAAAACTCTGTAGCTTAAAAAAAAAAAAAAAAAAAAAAAACAATCTAGGGTACTTCAAGCATATAACTCAAGCTAGAAGTCCATTGATAGCCGATTCACAGAACACAAAAAAACATACACATGGATAAATTTAATCAAGTTCTATTAAACTTCGAGCAATTTATAGTTAACGAGTCTTTTGGCTACTTAAGGATCATAAGTGCAAAGTTAAATTGCTTAATTAAATTTCAATGTCAGATTCATTTAATGCAACCGCTTAAAATTTAAATTTGGAGAGGACAGTTCACTCTCATAGTGTTAGAAGTTGCAGGGGTCGCAGTTGTCCTATATTTCCTATATTTCCTATATTTATAAAATAACCTTCAAAAATGTCCTATATTGTCCTATATTTCTCTAACTGTCCTATATTTCCTATATTTCTCTACTTTCTCATATCTTTGGTATTAATATCGCCGCCCGCTAGCATTTGCGATTGTTTCTGCTGTTTGTTTTTTGTGGTATTTCGATACAAGAGCAATGGCTCAATCCTGCCCATGATGCTCCCGCTTTCAGCCAATTACAAACGAGAAGGAGGGTGTGGCGTAGATCGCTGGATTTTTAAACACGCCTTCGAAGCAGGAGATGAAACATCGATGTCTGTGGAGACTGCTTAATCTCCTTGGCTTCATTGTCCGTTTATTTCTCTTTTGGATATGGCATCAGGAAAGAAATCTTTCTGTTTGATGTTTTGGTTGTCACTTGTATTGGGACTTAAAACGGCCTATAGAGGCGCTGATTGCAGCCGTCGGTACAGGAAAATTGGCCCTTTAACTAATGCTAAAGTGCCATTGAAACCATTATTTATTGTAAACGCGTTTAAAAGTGTTAGATATTCAAATTCGGATAATTTTTACTTTGACATATAAACACAGAACACAAATAGCACATGAAATCTGAAATTGTGCATAAGAATAATCATTCTGAACAAATTAAAAATGCATGTAACGCAATGGGATTGCAAGGGATTTTCCTGAAGGGAGAAGTTATATCTTTTTTCCACCAGATGGCGTATTCGAGCGCTTGAATTCCCAATCGCTTTGCTTGCTTGCTCGCTCGCTGAGTTATTTCTATTATTCAACGTGGTGCTTTCTTTTATTGCGATTATTTTAGCTTCTTTTATCGTGTATTCAGCTGCGATACCAAGTTTTTTCTGCCAGTAGAATCTGCAAAGCAAGATTGGTTGTGTTCAGGAAAGAAGATCGCGCGGCGCGCGCGCGATGGAGTAAGGTTATGGAGTAGGTCTTATCGGAAATTTAAATAATTTAATATATTGACATAATTTAATTATTTCAATTATTTTAAGCTTCTGTGGCTCGGATTAGGTGAAACTAGCGACTACACATCTTTATCCTCCAAAAAAATGGATCTTATAATAGGAATATCTATTTTTATTTCATCATAATAAACCCCCGAAACATTCATAAAAAGCATCACGTGATCAGATAGCCCGATCCGCGTTCATAACCTGCAAATTTTTAGCGCGGGCTGCGCGCGGGTGACTCACAAAAATTCTGTGGGCGATTTGATCACGTGATTGGGCTTTTTTGTGTCTTACTTGGTTTGGTAGGTTGATTGATACAGCTGTAGCAACATGATCGGATATCTGAAAAATTTAAAATTTTTAACATTTTAAAATGATTTTTTAAGCCTTTGATCCAACATAAAAATAATAGAATACGAAAGTATGATGTGTGTATATATATATATATATATATATATATACATCATATAGTTACATAACTGCTGTCAACTTATATGTCTCTAAAACTACAGCACCTACTAAAACTGATATATTAGTTTAGTTGATAGCAGTTACATAAATATATATATTGTACAAAACAATGCATATAATATTATAAAGTTTAATTTTCTATAACCAGTGCACCTTTAACTAACAAGGGAGAGGACGTTCGGATCACCGAATTCCTGAAACACGGTATTGGTGGTTTCAATAAAATTAATGTAAACTCTAAAAAAAAAAAAATGGTACTTTTTGGTTAACCGGGTACCAGTGAAACAAATATAAATATATATACAGACACATATATATATATATATATATATATATATATATATACATACATACATATATACACAAACATATATGTAGATATATATTTATATTTTTTTTTCACTGGCGCCCGGCTAACCGAAAAGTACCAAAAATTGTTATGTACTTTACTGACGTTTGGGTTGTCCTACACAGATGAACCTGAAAAGTATGGATACAAAGTGAATGCTCGCCGTTTATTTCCGATTTTCTTCCCCTATTTTTATTAATTTAAAAATTATTTATCAGTTGCTTTATATTTTTTGGGATAAATAGAATGTTAATAAATCAAGGTCGTGATACCAACATATGTTGGTATCACGACCTTGATTTACGATAAATCTTTTAACATATGTTAAGAGATTTATTTCTTTATTTATAATAGTAAAATAAAATCTTTGTTAAAATTTGATAAAAAAGCTTTTAAACATTTTATTAAAATATATTTTTCGATAACAACCTTGTTAAAACGTAATTATTAATTTCTAAAAATTTATTTTTCTTGAAATTCATTTTTCGATGTAAATTGCATTATTTATTATATTGCAATAAACATCATAAAACACGAGAAACAAATGCTAAAATACTTGTACATTCAGTAGAAAATTTATAAACATTCTAACTATATTTTATTTATATTCATTACGAAACTAGACGGTAAACCACATGTATTTTACCTCTTTACAAAAATAGGTACTGATATTTCTAGTTTAAATAATGTATATATTTTACATTTTATTTTTATAATATTTTTTACATTGTAAAATATGCTTTGCATTCTATTCGTACTAAAAATTCACTGTTGAAGTACTCATTATAAAAACATGGAGAAATTCGTGCAAATTGACTATATTTTCATTTCTTATTTTACATTTGCTAAAAAGAAAAAAATAATAATAATAATGTTTAAATATTAAAAGACACTGTAATGTAAAATTTTAATCGTAAAATAGCTGAATTTGTCGTATTTAATTAAATAAGTAATTGTTAATAATATCAAATTTTGCTTTTATAAAATATATTCCATTAATCATGAAAAATACAAAGCAACCGATTAAACATTTTGAAAAAAAAAAAACAGAAAAATCAAACAGAAATTTTGGGGGATCGAACCCGCTACCTCCAGAATCAAGAGCAGTGCTCTAACCGTTCGGCCACCAAGTTCACTTCTTAATTTAACAAAATATCATTAAAATACGCTAATTAGTCAAATGAAGGACCGTGTTCATTATCATTGATTTGGATGTCCAAATCAATGATAACGAACGCAGGCCTTTCAATTTCATTCACAGTTTAGACTCACTCGATATTTTAATCTCCATCGCCCGCGCGCCGCCTGATCTTCTGTTCTGAACAGCCCCATTGAGACTTGTCGCTTTGTTTTTCAGAATTTTCTTTATGCTTCGTTGTTTTGGCATGCTGCGTTACTTGCGAATAGCCACTGTTGCTTATGTTATGGGAAACGGACATTGACAAAAGAGACAATAAGCGTTATAATCATCTTTACCCTTTACAAGCCATTCGCCGACTTTTTTCCCACGAACATCAATCTTATCTGTCCAAGCTTCATGGAACTTCGTCAGTCTATGTTCACGTTCAGTCATCGCGTTAATGCAATAAATATGCCTTTTCACATTGAAATAAAATAAAATTTAAAATAAAAACTAAAATAAAATTTAAAATAAATACTCATTTTAACTTCTGCCATTTTATCGTTTTTTGAAGTTGTAGGATTATTTTCTTTTTTTTTCCTGATTTTTTGCTTTTATTTACAGATTTTTCAAATTCTTTTTGAATTTTATATTTAGAGTAAGCATCTTTGTAAAATTGGATCATTTCTTTTGTTATGCAAGCTTCTACAGCTTTCCCACCAACAGCATCTTTTATTAATCTCAAACCTCTTATTGTGTCAAGGCTTAAAGAGGATCTTTCGGACGTTAGCATTCTCTTATTTAGAGAAAATCCTCTTTCTATGGACGCCTGCCCATGTGAAAAAGTTAAGATGGCTTTCACTAAATTCCCCAAATATTTGTATTTAGGAAGTTGTTTACTGTCAGTCATGGAAAGGACATTTTCCCAGTAGTGATTTATTGGTTGCCAGGTCACATTAAAGCCCCATTCTTCACAGATATCATCATCATTTACATAAATGTTCCACTCATCTGTGAGTTTGTCAACATTGCTTTCCGATATTACCTCAGGTTGATAAAAAGGATTAACAATTTCATAAATTTGTAAATATCCATAATCTGTAAATATTCATACTAATAATCACCTGTAAATATTCATGCTCATCTAGAAAAAAGAAAATCCTATGTATTTTGCTTAATTAATTTTTTTATAAACTAAAAAAAAAAAAAAAAAAAAGTCGTTGATGTTTCACAAATTGGAGACTTGCTATTGTAGAGGTAAGTTTGGTTTTATATTTGTTTTTTAAGATTGTAACTTGATTTAATATCATTAATTAGTGAAAATTTATAAAGTAATATGGATCATGTGTAAAAAAAGTTTTTATTAAAATATATCCGATAACGTAATTTTCTAAATGTCCTATATATGTCCTATATTTTATGGATTGGTCACTTCTACCCCTGAAGTTAGTTTTTTTTATGAAGAGAATTTTTAATTATTTAACACTATATGATTATGTACCTGCAAGGAAAAAGAATGTTTTGGTACAGCTCAACTGTCTCTTATTTGCAGTGATTTTTGTTTGGAAAATTGGGTCCCAAATTTAAAACAACTCGTGTCATTTTATCCAGTGTACTTTATTGATTGGTAAATTTCACTGGATATGTTAAAAATTGAATATATTTTATTCATTACCTCCTTCCCTTTACTTTTGGATAATGTGTTGCTTTCTGTATTATTATTTACAATGAAATTAGAACCCACTCATTTTTCTAATTAATAGAAAAACTTATTCTGGTCAGTTGTGATTTGCATTCTTGTTATTTGCTAGTAAATTTTAGGGACTTTTGTTTATATGTGGGAATTGATTTGCATTCTTTTGAGTTATTGTTTGAGTGCATTTTCTGATCTTGTTGTAAAATTTAAGTGATACTGAATCGGAGGTACAAAATTCATTACAGAAGGCAATACACAAGAAAGACCAACATAAGTTTGGTTTAATATATTACTGGGACAATTTTTTATTTACTTTCCTAAGTTGGGAATGTTCCCATGTAAGTTGTTAGAATTTTAAATCGCTTATATTTGGCTCATTTACAAATAACAACTCTTTAAAAAATATTACATTAATCAATAATTTATCATGAACATTCCCTACTAAAATCTATGAAAATGAAATCTTTATTCTCTCTTAAAAAACTCTTATTTACATTCTTTAAACTTTCAAGATATTTAACATTTTAAGAACTTTCCAGATCAGGAACGTTTTTACATGATTATTGATTAATTATTATGTTTTGTATTAAATATTTGACACAAACCAATGAATAACATATTGTAAACAAAATATTTGTAAAGAATTTGTGCATCATGAAAAATTGGGACTGTTAGTGTCTTGTGCAATGGTTCTACAGGATGGATCTCAAAATGCCTGAAAATCGAAACACCTGGCAACACTATACTGCATGCATACTGCTGTCTTAATTCTTTCATAAGTTTTCACGAATAAAAATTCACATTTTCTCTAATAGCTAATTAAAACTTTCTTAAATTGTTTTATGTCATAAATAAGTTGTTTATATAAAATGCATTGATTTGATAACTGTATTTAAAAAATATGCTGCATAGGTGATTATTTACTTTTGCAGGTTATGATGAGGTAGATCGCTTTTTTCCACTGCTATGCGAGTTGATATTGAAAAAGCAATCACTAAAAACATCTGGAGAAAGTGAATCCGAATGCAAGCCACAGTTGAATCAGTGTGTTTTAACACCCAGAGGGCAACTTCAGAAATTCAGCTTTGAATTTTCAAAATCAGATGGACAATCTAAGACTGTCATTCCTAACATTCCTCAATATCTTTGCTGTCCTATTTCTAATACTACAAATGGACTACATTCAGAAGAGAATTGTGTAAAAATACCATGTTTAAGTAAAACTTCTGTCAAGTCACCACATTTCCATTCCCAAGATTGTGCTCAGGAAGATTCAGGAATAGAGACTTCTGATTCTTGTGATGAGAAGAAAGAACCATGCCACAGGACTTTGAAGCGCCCTCATTCACAGATTCTTAATTCTTCTACAATGAACAATTTTTCTTAAATATTTCATTTTAAATTGTTGATTTTACTTCTAAAACTAAGTATGTAGCTGTTTACAATATTTAAATTGCCATTTTATTATTATTATTTTTTTTTTAATCAAGATGATATTTTAAAAAATGGCGGTTGTCAATTGTACTCCATGATTAACTTCAATTATTTATTGATATATAGTTGATTTCTGATAGATTTGGATGTTTTATTTTCACTTTTAATTCCAATTTTAGCAGAAATTTCATTTTTAGTATTTTTTTTTTTTATGATATAAGTAATAAGTGTGCAATACTTTTTTTTTTTTTTTTTTTTTTTTAATTTTACTTTAGAATTGTTTGTAAATCTAGTTACAAGTAAAACAGAAATTAAGCTTTATAGTATTACACCTGTCTGCAAATGGTTGCTCATGACTGTATGGAGATAAACAGCATGTTACAGGATAATGAGAAAAAACTTATGCATATTCAAACTAATACATTAAAAAAATTGACATGAAAACAATAATTGTTTTTTAGTGTATAGGTGTTGCAATTGATTTTATTGATAGTACAATTGACATCCAGTCATCTCTGTTTATTTGTTAACATAATAGAACCTTACTTGTAGGTCATTCTCCTAAAAACATGCGAAAATGAAATATTTATTTAAAAAAATATTGTATTTAAACATTTATAGTAATGTTAATGTGATGTAGCATTATAATAAATTACTTATAATTTTTTAAATAATAGAAGTTATTAATTTTTAATAAAAATGTGTCTGCAGAGTATGATAATTTATCCATAGACTGTCACTACTCCAGTTTCTATCATTTATGGAGCCTGTAAAATTTGATTTAAGCATTTTCTTTTTTTTTCATGACAAATTATTTATTTTTTAATTCAGTGCTTTTTAAAATTAATCTCAAACTAAGTTTCAAAGGATAATCTTGAGTATTTAGAATTTTATTTGATAAATAGCTAATGTTATAATAAACTGGGACATGTTCATGGACAGAAAGTTAATAACAGATAAATAACTCAACAGATTGCAGTAGATGAACATTTGAAGTCATTTTGTATGTAGAAATAAGTTGTAAGTATAATCTGTGTTAAGTTTTTAGTTTTCTTGAAATAACTGTGAAAAAGTCATGAACATAAACGTCACACCATCAATTCAGTGAACAAGTAAGTATTATTAAATAGTAAAATTAAGTAGCATCATTTTAATTAGACAAATATTTAGTATGTTAAAAATAATTTATGAAACAAATATGTCCATGGAAAATCATCTCTACATACACATCTTCTAAAATCTCTTTGAAATTTTTTTCTCGGAAAACTACATTTTCAAATCTTGGTGAATACCGACGTGATGTTACAGATTTAATGAAATATAAAACTATATTTTTAATGAAATATAGCACTTTTCTATATCATTAGTTTTCCCCTTTGAAAAGGAAAAAAACAGTACTGAAAATGTGTTTCTGGGAGAATGACTCATCTATGTATTTTGATTATAAGAATATAGATAATCCTTGCATAGATTGTTTCTCAAAAGCCTTAATCTACTTTTAATTCAAAAAGTTTCTGCATATTAAATGAAATGTATTTTTTTAAAATAATGATACATTTTAATATTAAATGCAATTATTCTCATTAATTTTTATTAACATTACTCTAAAGTAGGAGTCTTCAACCCAAGGCCCCTGCAGGTGACCTATCGAGAGTATTTTAGTGGCCCACCAAATCATTTCAAATATTGGAAAATATATATATATATATATATATACACTGATCTCTCACTTTTACGCGATGTACAATCATTATTTTTAGTACCACTATTTCTGAATAATATTTGCTTTATTTAATCACACAATTTGTAAGAAGAATATTGCTTTTCAGAAATAGTGTAATAATAAAATAAATAATTTCCCTACATCATACATAGCTGCCAACTTGTATGGTTTGACCATACATTATATGGATTTGGTTCTAAATGAACGGTTGTACGTGAACAGTAAGATTGTATGGTTTTGTGCAAAAATTAGTAATGAATTGTAAAATATTACTTTATCCACCGCATAAAGCATAAAACTTCAACCCTAATGCATGCATTATGTTTTTTACTGTTGTTGTTTCTTTGACAGAAAAAAGCATAATTAAAAATATGACATCGCAGAAAAACATACTTCAAACCAGTGCCTAAATGCTGCTTCAACATGGGACAGGATGCAAGCGGCAGCCATTTTATCAGCATCTCTTCCCTGAATAAGCATGCATTATTTCTATGCATCATCAATGAACTGCTTTAGAAAGTCATTCTAAACTTTTCTCTTCTTCTAGCCCTTCTCTGGGCCCATTGTATTGTAATCAGGTGCCATTCAGAGAGATTGAAGAAAAGAGATGTCGAAACGAAAGATCTTAACAGTAACGAACGGTGAATATGTGATGAAATTGTTGCAATGTTTCAGCAAATTGTATACTTTGATTGTTTTACAAAATTTTATTTTTCAGTTGATATTTTCCATTATTATTATTATGAATAAAAGAAGTGAAACGAAACCAGTATAATCAAGTTTTCATAAAATCATACGTGAAAGAATTTTCATGTATAATAGACTGTCATGAAGAACACTTTTCATTGCATTGTGTGCAATTTGGGTGTTGAACTTTTTCACGGAGATAGGAGTGATGTATTGATACGACTAAACATTCAGATAACTTGTGCATAAGATACCACATTACATTTTTTGTTGCATATATTTTTTATGTTACATGTTTTTAAGCACATCTTAAAAATACATCATGTTGGCAGGTATGATCATGTATAAGTGAGAGATCTATGCATATGACTGCAGACTATTCTTACTCTTAAGATGAGTATCAGAAACTTTTTTTTTCTTTTATCATAAAACGGACAATATTACCATTATTTTTAAATTATCCTCATTCATATAGTCATAAATTATCCTCATTCATAGAAAAAAAAAAAAAAGAGGAAATCTGAAATATTTACTAACAATGTGAAATAGAATTTCAAACCTATTTATCTGTTTTTAGTTGTGAATTCCGCATAGTTAAAATTAACATTTTTGTAAACCTTTTTCCACTCCTGAACAACAAATTGAATTTATCTACTATCTATTTATATAATACGCAAGTGAGGTGACGATACCGGGTCTTACACATCCCAGAGAAAAAGCAAACATATCGCGGCCATGTTAGACATAAGTATTCAGATGCCATAGGTATGGCGATTGTTCAACTTATGGAAATATACACATAATCTGCTTTGTATCATATCTATTCTTCATTGTTTTCTCTAAAACCTTCAAAAACTATCCAATTATAATGTTTTAAGTTCTAAATTAAAAATAACTGCTAACCAGCTGATAAACAAACTAACTGATAAACAGCGGATTAAATGATATAAACAAACGAACACTGTTGCCATTCAGAACCATAAATTTCAAATCTGGAAACAAATGAATGACTCTTGGAATGTTTCATTAAAAAAATACCGGTTAACAACCGATTCTGCTCTTAAAATATTTGTAAAAGCATATTAAAGCCTTCAAATATTTTAAAATGCGTTTTTCATTTTTTCATACCAGATATATACCGACTTATGTTTTTGTGAAAATTGGAGTTAATTGCCAATCTGGTGGAGAAAAGGTTTAACTTTGCACTTACTTCAGGAAAATCCCATGCAAGCCCATTGCATTACTGTATTTTTAATTTGTTCATAATGATTATTTTTTTGCACAATTTCAGATTTCAGGTGACATTAGTGTTCTGTGCTTATATGACAAGATAAAAATTTTCCGCATTTGAATATCTAACAATTTCAAATGCATTTACAATAAATAATGATTTCAATGGCACTTTAGCATTAGTTAAAGGGACAATTTTCCTGTACCGACAGCTGTGATTAACATCCTCTTTAGGCGTTTTTAAGTCCCAACTGTTAATTTTTTAATGAAATGTTCCAAAAATCGTTCTCCCGTGAACTGCATCAAGTTAAAAGAAATTTAGTGGCACCATCTAGCAAGCATAAAATAATAATAATAATAAAATAATTAGCATTTTTAAACTACTTTGAGGAAAAGAACATACTTTATATGCAAGAAATAATGAAGTTTTTTTTTTTAATTTTGTGACAAAAAATTTTTTTTTACGCTGAAAGATCGAATGCTGCAAATTAAGATTTTATTGTTAGCTTTTTAAAAAACCTATTCCTAACATTTTTCTTTCTTTGATCAAATTATTGTTTATAAAATAGCCTGTGAAATTTTAACAAGATAAGTTTATGATGACTTTACTTTTATGGAATTTAATTTTGCATTAAGGATACTTTTTGTGATATAAAATTTTGAGAATGGTCTCTTTTTATTAAATTAAATTTTGTAAAATGGTCCTTTTTATTAAATAGGATTTTTTAAAGGGGCCCTAATTTTTGCCTGGATCGATCTCCAATATGAGCTGTGTTAATCATTATAGATAATAACTTGTATTTTACTGCTTTTATTGGTTCTAATTATTAATAAAATAGTTATAATGAGATTTGCAACAGGTTTTTTGTTTTATTTTTAACTTTCTTATTTAACCTATGCATATTTTTTATGGCTACTTTACCAACACATATCTGCCAACTTATGCAAAAGAAAATTCAGTAGATTTCTAAAAAAAAAAAAAAAAAAAAAAAAAAAATCAGTTTATTAAGTTGCTTTAAAAAAAAACCTTGATTCAATGTAACACTTTTTTCACATTTTAGAAATGAAAAATAGCATTAATAGAGAGAAAATATGGATTTTTCTATTCCTAAAACTAACCATTCTAAAATTTTTACACAGTCTACATTTTAAGCAAAAATTCATATTCAAGTTACAGTTAAAGGTATAGGAAGTACCATATTTTCTTCCTCTGGAGGTTGACTTTTGCAAACACAGTTTTTGCGGTAATTTTGATGACTTGCCACTGTTGAAATGATTGTGCATAATGCAAGATGACAGTAAGACAACGTTACAGAAATCCCCATATTGGATATCCAATTAAAACACACAAAATATTTCAATTTATATCATCTGTTTAAAGGAAATAACATGTCAATAATCTGACTTAATGTTCTAAACTTAAAATAACACTTTTCCATCATTTTTGATGGGAGAATATGCTAGTATATATATATATATAATGCAAATGGGAATTTTGTTCAGGCTGCTTATAACTTGAGTTCTGCTGAATGGATTTTGATGAAACTGGCACTGTTAATTAGATAATTTTCCAGGAAAGGTTTTAGTATATAATATACTGTTTTATGTCTCTTAGTTATAGAATAATGAGGGAAAGTTCCATAATCAGGTGAACCCAATTGTGAAAGATTAGCCTTTTTAAAAAGATTCTGCTGAATGGATTTCAATGGAATTTGCACTGTTGGTAAGATAATTTTTGAGAAAAAGTTTTAGTAGATAACATGTTGTTCTACATTGCTTAGTACAGAAAGTTCTATAATCAGGTGAACCCGATTATTATTAAATATTAGGCTTTCAAAAAAGTTCTACTGGACGGATTTTGATAGGATTTGCATTATTAGTTAGACGATTTTTCAAGATGGTTTTAGTACATTGCATATCGTTCTTTACCAAATCCTACTGTAAATGATCAACTAAAAGAATTGGTCCTTAAGAGCCCAAATTTTGTCTGTCAGATTAGAAAATATAATAGCGTAATGATGTTCATATCGTTTTCAGCAATGTGGGAGGATATTCCCAGTAAAGATCCATTCTATTGCTTTAAAATGCAAGGTCAAATTCACAAATTTATTTCATTTGATTCAAAGTTCTTTGAAGAAACTGACAAGCATAGCAGGCAAATCCTGTTCATTATTGAAAAAAGAATTTTCAACATCATTTAAGCATTTAACAGTCCATAACGTACAATTATTAGGTAATAAAAATGGGTAAATTTAACTTGAAATTCTCATTCTAGCCTTGTTAATAAAAGTTTCAGATGTTTTCTCTTTTTTTGTGTGTGTATATGTTCATAAATATTGAAATATTACAAGCATTTTCATTTTCTGATTTTTTGCAGGCAGTTAAAATAATTTATGTTTGGTAAAGAAGTGTAAATCAAGGATTTTCTAGTTATATATTAGTTTATAAAGTTTAAAACTTTTAGCAAATTATTTAGGCTCAGTGTAACATTTTTTTTTTTTTTCATTGTAAATATTTTCGAAATAGCATAAATTATTGATAGCATGGGCTTTTTTTTTCTCATGTCATACTGTGTTTTATCCAATAAGTTTTTGGGATCACTTAATAAGTTGTTTTGTAGTGCCATGAATATTATCTTATAGTTCATTGTTATGATAGTTATCAAGTTAACTTGTATATTGAGTTTTGTTTTGATTATATAATTTTTTTTTTTTATATTAACTGTGATTTTAATAGCAATTTCATTAATTAAAAAATAAACTTGTTGAATGCAACATACATTTTCTGTTTCTGTATTTATATTTTCAGGCCTTTCTCCTCCTTCCCCATCTAAGTGTGTTGTTTTTTTAAAACATTTTTTCCCTCTTGTTCGTATATTATTTAAGCTTGTGTAATTAGTTTTTTAATGACATGTGGAACATGTTTTATTGCGAAGTACTACAGTCACCTAAATTTGTTTATAAAGATGAAAAATTGATGCTCACACATGTTCTTGCATGACAAAATTATTTGGAAATTGTTATTAGATAAACCTGAACTGAATATTTGCTTGATTTCCCATTATTGGGACTCATTCCAAGTTGTTTTTTATTGCTAACAAGTTTGTTTGATAATAACAGCTTGTCATAAATTGATGCAAAAATGAACATGAAGACAATATGTCTGCATGTAAACAATGCATATATTTTTAAAAAAGTTAAAAATTTAAAATATGAAAAAATAATTAATTTCTTACTCTACTTTGACCATCAAATCATAAGTATTTTACTTTTTTAAAAAGGCAAAATATTTTAAGTATAAAAAATGCCGAAGATTTTTTTTCTTTTTTAATGCACTAAAATAGAAACAGGGGTGTGTCATAACTAAAAAATTTAAAAGTTTGTTTTGCAACTTTGCATATTTAAGTCCCCAATGTTAACTAGATTTTCACCTTTATAAAGATTCCATTTTATTTTATGCAATTCAAATTTCACAAATAAAAATACAATTTAAATATTCCATTAGTATTTTGTTGTTATTGTTATTGACAATAAACATCATAATGTAAATAGGGTTCAAATTGGGATGTAAATCAGGTAGTCAAAGACCTCAAAAACATGGAAATACAGTAGAGTCCCGCTATTCCGAACTAATTGGGAACGACCCCTGTTCGGTTTAGCGGGAATTCAGAATAGGAGGATTTCATTAATAATAATCAATGTATTGACTCGTTAACCCCTTGGGGACGAGCGACACGTATACGTGACGCATAAGATGCTCAGAATCCTCGATTATTCCCACCAGTTATTTTTTATTGCAAGCTTTGCCTTATGTAATCCTAGCATTTCTGCGATTCAATTAGCTGAAAATTTCTGTTTTGAAAAAACGGTGGTAGAAGATTAAAAATTCTGTAAAGGACGCTCGTCGCGAAGGGATTAAGGCGTAAATTAAGTGCGGGGACATCTGCGAGTGTCGCCTCTATGCAGGGTTGATCGGTTCGTGGTGAACAGATTCAGTGAAAGTGGGAACGGAAGAGCAGTGACCTTCGACAACTCATCACCCCACCCACCCTACCTATCACTCTGGCTTACATTGGAATTTGTTGAAACAACTTTTACACCAGTGAAAGACCGTCACCTTCTTCCACTAGTCAAGAAAATCCCTGGCTGTGAAGACGCAGAAAAAAGCTGTGTTGAGGAGTGTACTGCTATTGACGAGAATGGCCACAGCAGTACGGAGACGAAGACATTGTAGCAATGGTCCAGGACTCATCAGCTGAGATCGACTCGGAGAAAAACGAGGAGGAGGTGAAAGCTCAAACTGAACTCATATCACACACAGACGCGGCAAATGTTCTTGACCTCGCCTTACGCTACGTCGAACAAGCTTAATCAACACCAAATGATGTTATGCTCATGCGGCGATGGCGTAACATTACATCCTCAAGTCGATTCCGTGCTCTTCGTTAGAAAAAAATCACTGACTTTACTTCTTAAGTGTTTGTAAATTAGTTATTTTTTGTGTTTAGTGATTAAAAAAGATTCTACAGAATTGTATAAATGGGGCCGACATATACTGTAAGTGCAGCCAAGAACCAGCTTTCATTTCAATTTGGTTTCAGGCGTTTCCATCAAGCTTAGGCTCTATATATGTCTCTATTTAATTTCTTTGTATAACAATAAATGAACGTTTTTCCACGAACGTCTTTTTAATTTTTCCTGTTTTTAAGTTTAGAAAAAAAAGGGTTATTTTCTGATCTCTGTTCGGAATACTGTTTGTCGATCACAAGAATAGCTCTCGCCAAGAAGTCTGTGCCTGTCTGTTGCCGTGGAAACAAGACTAGCTCCATTTTCGACAGGGGAAGCGAGAAGATAGGCATTCACATTGGTTTACTGAGCGCCTTGGGGGGGGGGGAGGGGTGTTAGCGATGTTTTTATTATTATTACTTTTTTTTGTAATTATTTTAATCGATTCATCGAGTGAAAGAAAACTGTTTCATGTATTATTTATATGATAATATTTAGATTTTACAAATGAAAATAAAATGTGAATCAATATGAATTAATCTTGAAATTTATTACAGTAAAAATGAAATGAAATTAACTTAAATAAGTGTTTCAAAATTAATATTTTCATAGCCATTAGTAATTATCAGTGACTTTAAATTATTAATACAACGACCGAACTTCAGTGATTATTATAAATTCCAGCATGTATTTTCAAACAATTTGCACCCAAGGACGGATAAATTTTTTTATAATTAAAAATATAAATGATAATAATACCTTCTAAACTTTTAGAATTTTATTCAAGCATATGAAAGTCCTCTAAATCACTCTCAGAAGTCTCCGTTTCTTCTGAATCATAATCGCCGGTATTAATGTTAAATGACAGTTCGTTCAATAAATCCTCTAACAGTCCATCTTTTTGCCAGTAATTATTTTCAACGTTTTCCACGTGTTTTCAATGCGCTGCCCATTCTGCCGAAGTAACCTCAGTTATAGCTGTTTCTCTCAAATATTTGTGTCTCCAAAAAACAATATCTGGCCTTTCCATGAGAACTTTTCTTTTATTCACGCACTTTTTCCATTGAAAATTCGTTGAATGTAAGACTTTGAACAATGTGTCTCTTTTCCACGAAAATCCATTTTTTTTTTTCAACACGGATAATAATTTTCTGAGCGATGGTACTTTTCTTTCTCTTATATAAAAGTCTTGAATCGTTTGACGTACAACGCACTTGTCAAAGTCATCTATTTCGCAGTTTCGTTCACTAGGTCTTTTACGATGTTTACCAGGTGATTTTAAAACTGTCGATGAGCTCAATGCAGGAGGTTAATTTCTTATTTTTTTTATTGTAGCTTCAGAAACTCCACTTGCTCGGGAGAGGAATTAATACAGCTTTAGATGAAGCTTCAATGGAACAAAACTCCGCAACATTATGTACGATTTTACGTGCTTGCGATTTCAAGACTTCACCTTTCCTAAACTGAAAGAGCATCTTTCCACTTTAACAAATTAGAAAAATTATTTAAACAAATGGGAACAAATAATTTAAAAAGCAAAAGCAAAATTAAATCAATAATAAGATAACGCGTACAACTGCTGATCCGAGAAGAAGAATGACGTAGGGTAACCTTTTATTCCGCCAATTCCTCACACGCGTATTCCCTATTCGAAATGGATAGGTCTTGTTACTATAGCGACCGCCACTAACTAGACTTTTTGGCGGGAGCTATTCTTGTGGTCGACAAACAGTAGGCAGATTTTCGGAATAGCAGGGTTCGAAAAAGCGGGACTCTACTGTATCAAAAAATTTTACAAAAACACTTCATTATTTACAATTTACAGTAATCTAGAGTAGGAACAAAAAATCCTAAGCCAAATTTTGAAATTTATTCAGTCAGAAAAGAAGCTGTCTTAAAGAATAGTGCAAGGTCTGATATAGAAAATTTGGAGGGCCCTAAACACAAGCACTATTGGGAGGGAGGGGTTTCTCTACACAACTTGTGTGTATATGTCTATTGATATATCTATAAGTATGTATAAATAACCAAAAATCTTTGGGATACTGGTATAATTTTGGTGATATTTTTGTTTTCAAGCATTCAATAGTGACATCTAATACCACTACAGCTGATTTTAATATATTAATATTTATGCAAGTTACAGTCAGTATTATCACTTATAGCAGCTATAGCAACTAGAATTTTTGTAATAAAATATCCAGTGTTTGCTGCAAGAACTTAGGTTACAAGATGGCCATGAATATCACTCCAAAATGCACCAGTTTGTCGTTATCATCAATTGTATTAAATTTCTCTGAATGTCTCATATTGACTAAATTGAAATTCTTGTTTTATTTACTGATTTTGATTTCTTTTTTATTATTTGCTTTAATCAGTTAATAATTTTCACTGCATTCATAGTAGTATTTCTAAAGTCAAATTTGGCTCAACAGTTATCTAAGTTAATGTGAATTATTGGTTAAAACATTTTAAAAGTGCATTTATTTATTTATTTCTATATGGAATATGTAAAGTAGCTTATTTTCCATATATTACAATGTTAAGATTCCTCTTTTTTAGCAAAATTTGTTAAATGTTTTCAAATTACATATTGTTAAAATCAGTACGTCTTTACTTTGTACTGCTTCCTATGCTATATTTTGGTGTTGGTTGTTTGAAAATTTGTGATATTTTACATATTTTATAAGCTTGTAGAAAACTGATTTTCAATTTAATTTTTAGATAACATTTTCTTGTATATGAAACTCTTTTTTTTTAATTGAGGAATTAGAAGTACGTTTTATTTATCAGTATTCTGTTTTGTCTTTTGTTATGATACATCTGTTTACTAAAGAAGTTGCCTTTTTACGTATTTTTGTAAAATTGTTAAATTAATGCATTTCTTTATAAAAAATTACTAATTCAGTAAAACTTGATAAGTTGAGTGTTGTTTTGTGATGTGCATAATGATTCACATTAGGGAATTATCCTTAACCAGTTAAAAATAATAAATAATAAAATAAAACATTGCATAGACTACTAAACCATCTAAAATATAAATAGATAATATTTCACTTTGAACTACATTGACAATTTATAATCTCAGAATTTGCATTATACAATAAAGAACCTTTAATTTGTTGCTGAAGAGATTAATAGTAAAAGAAATAATGCAAAACATATCAATGATAGCAGTTTATAATGTATTTTGCGTAATATCTGAATGTTGAAATTATTTTTTCTCCATATTTTGACAGATAAATCAAAGAGCATTCGTGCATTTAACAAGCTTAATTCAAATTTGGAATTTAGAGAAATTTTTTAATGTGATTACTGCTGCAGTCTCCATTATTTACTGCAATTAATTCATATAAAGAAGGCATTTGTCTCATCGAAATCTGCATCAAAATTCATATATTCATAACAATACAATAAATCATCCTATTTAGTAACATCAACTGTTACAATTTTTGTTTGAGTGGTTAAATTGTTTGGGATTTAAAACTCAAGTTTGGTAAATCTATACTAATTTTTTATTTGGCATTATACCATATTACTGAAGTTAGATTCAGTAACAGCTAAACATATTGCATTTTTAACTTTATCAGTGTTTGTTAAAACCAACAAATAAACAGAAAAATAATTTAATAACGGCTATAATTTTTTTAATGAAATGAGAAATAACTTTTTTAAAAAAGCATCAGGCATTTTTACAGCAATATATAAAAGAAAAATAATTTAAATCCAATGTAATAAACATTTTACATTGTTATATATAGGAATGATCTGGGACAGGAAAATCAACATATAATCAATAATGACGCATAAAAGAGTATGTATTAAATGTAGTAAATGAATGTAAAAAAAATATATATATTTACTTTATGTGCCAGTATTTTCACATTTAACTCCTTTTCAAGTAACTTTTATTTATTTTTACATTGGTTATCTATCATTAAAACAATAAACTAAGTGTAATTTAAATAATACACATATTTTTTTATAAATAATAGTAATAAGTGTCTATTTAAAACTAGAAAGAAAAATAGGTTTAAGGGGAAAATTAAAAAGTAGCATTGAATTACAGACCCTTATTATATCACCCACGCTGAGAGGCAAGAAAAAAGCACAATGTATCTGAAAATGTAACTTAACTAAGAGAATTAAAAATTTAAAAGTGATAATAACCTTCAAGTTAAATGTTCCATATTTATCTTTAAGGCATTTTTAGTATAATTTTCTTGTGAAAATTAATGATAGAGACATTTTTTAATCGAAATATAGATAAAAATAGCAGTATAATGAGATGTGATATAAAACTGAACTGCGCCTGGGGACGCCCATTGGACACTTCAGCCTCCGTACCCAAGTTCTGTGGAACTTTTAATGTGCACTAGCAGGAGAGTTCCTGTATGCGCTATGGTTGATGGGAGTCACGCTACCTGCTGACCACTCCCATTTTCCCACGGAAATGAAGACAAAGGTTGTTGCAACATGCGGTCGTGCGTACCCTCTTAGGTCACCACCACATTGCACATGGGGAGTACGCCGGAATCCCATGACAGCTTCTGAGCCAGCGACCAAAACATGGAAAACCAGGTCCTAGGCCTTATGCTGAGCTTCCCCAACAACTCTTGCTCTATCGCCGCTTTCGATCATCGAGCTCCTACAAAGGATATGATTAGTTTGTCGTCGACAATGATGGAGGAGGAGCCTCTCACTAGACCAGGATGAACGAACGACTACTCTTCATAAATAATTAATAACAGCTTTGAATATATACTATGAAATTGAAATAATTTTGGCCAGTCGCATACCATGCAATGTGTAATAGAATGTTTCATTCCATGTTTCCTTATGAAATATGGTCTATTACTCACTGTGCAATGTGCATTCTGCTGACCCCCTTATATGTTTTAAGAAACTGGTGTAATTAATTACTCTAAAACAGTCATCATAATTTATTTCTATTTGAAGTTCTTTCCAAATTTGTTCTTACATATTTAATCTTACATAAACATAAATGTTGTTGTTTTTTTAATCTCTAAAGATGAGGTTGAAATTAGGTGACCATCTGTTTAAATTAAAAAAATAAATTCGCATATTGGTAATCAAATTAATTGGTATCAAAATTGATATCCAGTTTTCCTGGATGATATACTCCAATATTACCTTTTGCTTCCATGCAGAATTTTTGAAAAAATTTTTGAATTTGGTTTTGAGATTTTTTAAGTTGCTGATGCTTATATACTTTGATGAATTATTAAAAATTAGATAGCATTTCGGTTACATTGTGAAAATAGTTATAAAAATTACTTTCATTCTTTTTATATTGTGTTAGTCTCAATAAAATTGCTTATTTATGTTCTTACGCTTTCATTTAAAATTTATGCCATTATTTAAAAAATATGAGAAAAATATTATAATGATTGAAAAGGCTGGTAAAACTATTTATATCATGTGCATAAACTGATATAGACGATAACTGAGAAAGAGAAAAAGGAATTGTTGAAAAATAAAGTTGCGAATGATTTTTACAGAAGTAATATTTTCAATTTTGAAACTTTGTTTGTTAATTATTCTTTAAAAACCAAAGCTTATTTCATGGATTTTTTTTTTTCAAAAGTTAATTTAAAAAAATCATGATAAAAATTTGTGGCTCATGTAATTATGTAGTATATCTGAAACATAATGATTTACTGCTCTGTATTTTTCACATGGCCCCATTGGCAAGACATAGGTCATAGAACTGGGGAATCCCACATTTTACTAATACAACTGTTTTGCTGTTATGAGCTTGGGTATCCATTGCATCACGCCAGGCCAAGATATGATTCATGTGCTGCATATAGTAATTATGTTATTTATATATATATATATAATATATGTTAAATATTAATAATGTAACTTAAAAGAATTGAAGTGCCGCTTCCATGATAGCCTCACCTGTGAGTGATATAATAAATGATGTAAGAAATAATCAAGTTATTTGTTTCAGCACTTTAAGTTTTAGAAATGCGAAAATAAAAATAAATATTTATATATTTGTAAAGTACAATTATGTGAATATGAATGTACTTCAGGGAGAACATTCAAAATATTAAAAGTAAAGGTCAAGTAAATAATTCACTTTGCATACTTGATACTAAATAGGCATAATGATGATGAGATAATTTTTTCTTGAATTATTCAGTGAAACTCTCCTTATAAATGTACACTAATAATTCAGATCAAAATCTTCAAATAACAAAGTTTTATTTCATGTTGAGCCATACTTAATAACCAAAAAAGCTTAATTAATACATAAATTATTTGGTATAAACATTGCAATCGCCACTGATATCAGCACTATCTTGAATTTTTTTCAAAAATAAATTTATACTTCCTTCATGAGAAAACATGATTTGAATTATATTTATCAGAATTACATATTAAAATGTGTACAGAATGATATAAAAATTTTAAAAACTTGAATTTTACACCTACAAGATGTAGGTGTTGATATCATGTTGTGCTGATATCAGTGGCGATTGCAATGTTATTGTTTACATTGGAAACGAAATACGGATTTGAGGGAGTCTACTGTATATGAATGCATTCCATGACCATAGGTTTAACATAAGCGAGGGGAATTGAGGAGTTGACTGACCAACAGCCCTAAGGACGTAACATATTGTGTTTGTTACAATTTAACAAAAAATAAAATTAATAATATATCTATATTTTAATTGATCAATCATCCCACAACGCATAATTTGGGAACTGCTGGTTTAGAACATTGAAGCATTTGGGACTTTTAAAAGTTTTCCATTCTTTAGAATTCCTTTCTTTTACATCAGTGCAAGACTAAAGAATTTTTTTTTAATCGAAAGTGCCACAAGAATGTTCATTACTTATTGCAAAATATCAAACTTCAGTGTTTATATTGTGTTTACTATGATTTTATTAACAGCAATCTATTTGGATAATATGTATTCTTAGGCAAATAATATAATTATTGCATTTAATAAAGGACAGTATACTTATAAGTTCTTTATATTTAACACTTTATCTTTGGTTTTAGGATTTGTGTTAATATTAGTACAGTATATGCTATTTCTTTTCAGTATATGTATGTATATTTTTCTTTTTACTGTTAAAACTATTTAACTGTTTGAGTCATAAAAGTTATAAAAGAATCTCGTGGAAAGGAACCAAGTAGTGGGATAGTGTATTTTAGTTATAATTTGAAAAATATAATAGGGAAAAAGAAGATACATGAAGAAATTACTGCAATAAAGTGGATTTCAATTTAACTGAAATCAGCAAAATTGAGTTTTGTAATTTTGGCAGAATCCAAATCACATTGACAGCTTTTTGTTGCTGTCAAATGTAAGTAAATGCTTCTTCATGACAAGAAATCAGAATGCCGTATCACACTGTCTGGAACTCTGTTAACATAGAAAAATCAGTTTATATCTTATACAAGTATCTTAATAAAGTTATTCTTAGTTTATGGAACAAATTTTTAATGGAATGTAGAGATATTTGATAATCTTTAGTAAGAAAAATGTTTCAGAAATCCAGAGAACTTTTTGCTTAATTTATTTTCTGATTTATAGAATTTTAAATGTACTTTTGAATAATTATTTTGTGGTAAATATTTTATTTAAGAAAATGTGTAATGTTTTTCTAACTAAATTATAATTTAAGTATATTATAGCTTTTAAGTATCAGAAATTATTACATTTTGTATCAGGACATGGAAAATAATGATTTTCATTCCGGATCTAGCATTTAATCCTTACAATATTGGCAATCATATTTTTCCTAGTTAGTTATATTTTAATTTTTGTGCTCCATTCAAAATTTGTTGGATTCCGAACAATCTTTTGAAGCTTAATGTATTTCAGTATCAGTAATTTCTTATGATTCATTAACATTTTATATATTTTAATATGTTGTGTATTACAGTTTATCTCAAACTTTTATAAAATCTGTGATGTTATACAGAGTCATATTTCTTTATGTTTTATTGTAAATATATGTTTTATTACATGTATCCAAGTATATAATATATTTCCAGACTAATTTTTTATATATATATATAATAGGCTGTGACTTTGTTTTTTGGTCAGAAGGAAAGAATACAGTCACAGAAAACTAATAATTTCAAATTCATCACTCTATTCAATCTGTTTCCATACATGTGAAATTTATTAAACTTTCATCTAAGATGACATTGTTTTATAGTAATTTACTGTTGTATTTAAAGATTTTGCAATAAAAAATATTCATTGTTCATGTTTTATGTAATGAAGTGTTTAATATTACCAGTTAATGAAATAACAGTGCTATAATTGAAAATCTTATCTCATCTGTGACTAAAAGCAGATTCTAATGATTTTCCTCATACTAGGTATCGCAATGTGATATATTGTCTTTCTCTACCCCAGGCATCTTAACGTAATTCTCTACTTAATTATTTTTTCTGTTTCATCAGCTAACTTATCTAATTCAGTTATCCATCCTTTTATCATTTATCCACATTTAGTTCTCTTTTAATCATTGTTTACATTTCAGCATAGGTATCTCTTTGCATAGGATCCATGCTACTCCTGTCATGTTTCTCCATACATTTTCTCCCTTTATTGGCTCTCTGCCAATGAGCGCCGATGGTATCACACGAGACCCAGTACCTAATGTTAAACACACTTTTAAAATTGTTTTAAAAAATCATATTAAAATATTGTTTTTCAAAAACTTTTATCCCTTGATTTGCATACTTTGATATAAGAGGTATCATTTGTATAAGTGTGATTAAGGTATTTTTAGCTCGGATTTGTTTAATTTAGTTTTTAAATTTCAAAACGCTAATTTTCCAATCCAAGATCATACCCATGTAAGTTGTACTAGTTGTGCCATCTAGGATATGATTTTTAAATAACTTGTAAAAAGTTACTTTTTACTAAATATCAATCATTTTTAAAATTTTATAGAGTAGTAGAAAATTAATATTTTAATGATCTGATCATAAAATATTAATTTATGGATTTCCCTTGCATAATGATGGAATTTTTTTTTATTTAGTAAACCTCAGAAACTAAAAAGTGTTAAGGCTATTAGTTATTAACTACTTCTCATAGGCAGGGCCGGCACCAGGGGTGAGGCAAGTGAGGCAGCCGCCGCAGGGCGCACCCCTAGAGGGGCGGCATTTGGCTCGCATATTGTATGTGTCAAAATTTAAGAAAAAAGTGAGAGAGATATTGTTTTCTTATTTAAAATAAAAATACGAAGTACATTGCATATAATTACAGTCAAAGAAGTTGCATATAATTACAGTGAAAGAATTCCTGTTACAACGTTTTAATCCACTTTAGTAAATTTTGTTCTCGACGATTCTTGAATTACTAGTGATTTCTGACGAGATTTTTTCTCTTGCATTTCGCGGTGATTTTTTAATATTGGTTAAAGGAATTAATTATGATTAAAACTTTTAGCCTAATATAGTAAATTTTGTTCTCCGCTATTTCGAAATTTTTAGTTGTATTAATGCAATTTTCAATGTGATTCTCAGTACATTTTTGCGTTCTGCCTCGATTTTTTGCTAATTTAGTAAATTTTGTCCTTCGCGATTTTTGAAATTTTTCCGATTTTCAATACAATTTTTAGCCTTTCCAGGCGCTTCACGGCGATTTCTTCACACTCATAAAATAAATTCGGTTTCAAATATTTAGCCTAATATATTACATTTTGTCTTCTGAGATTTTTACGCTTTTCACGCCAATTTTTTGACATTCGGAAAGTAATTCCTTTTAAAATGTTTTAGCCAACTGTAGTAAATTTGCTTATCTGAGAATTTTTAATTTTTAGCAATTTTTATGAGATTTCTAGCGTTTTTTATTTTGTTGTTGTTGTTTTGTGGCGATTTTTCTACCTTAGTAAAAGAATTCTGGCTGTACAAATTTAGCCCAATATAGTAAATTTTGTCCTGTTTTCAATAAAGTTTATTCGGAATTCGTACAACGATTTTTGAATTTTTCTATGCAATTTTTTGAGTTTTTTCCCGTTTGTGGTGATTTTTTTACGTTGTTAAAAGGAATTCGGTTTCAATCCTTTAGATTAGGGGTGCACAACCTTTTTAATCGAAGGGCCACTTAAAAAAATGACTGGGTTGTCGAGGGCCACCATTAGTAGAATTTTGTTTCGAGGAGGTGTGACGGTAGGGGAGGAGGAATCTGAGTCTACAATCAGATACAAAAAATATAAATTTCGGAAGGGTTGATTTAGCCTCCTAGGTTCCTTCCTTCTCAGTCAACGTATTCAGTTATGTTGGCAAGGATATATCAACAGTTTACGTTTGTATTTATACAAGAGATATAGCTAAGATTATTTTCAAAGAGTGAAAATACTCCTTTACTTTATTTAAAGGAGTAAATTTAGCTTTAAAGATTGCCAGTGCCGAAAAAAAAATTCTGCTTTCATGAATGAAGGTGAGGAAAAGGAGAAACATATATTAATCTAAATAGCACTTCTTAACATATTCAGTCATAAAATGTGGATATTAAGTAGGGATGCACAACCTTTATAAGAGGAGGAACAGTCACAAAAATGACTGGATTGTCGAGTCGAGAGCCAACATCCGTAGGGTGGACAAAATTTTTGTTTCGGGGAAGAGGGGGGGGGGATCGGCCTAAAAGTTCATAAAAATGCTAATTTTAAAAGGAGGGTTAGCTCCCTATACTCAACCACTTCCTTAGTCAGCATAACCCAATTCAGCCGGCAAGGATGGAAAAGCATTTTTTTTCATGCGCTATTGACAATATTCGTAGTTTTTTCCTAGTAATTGACAAAATTCACGATTTTTACGCGCCCGTTCGGCGAAATTTGCGATTTATACGCACCTGATTGGCGAAATTCGCGATTTTTACGCGTCCGACCGGCGAAATGTACAACTTACACCCTCCCGATCGGCAAAATTCGCTATTTTTACGGGCCCGATCGGCAAAATTCTCAAATTTTATGGGCCCGATCGGCGAAATTTACGAATTATACGCACCCGATCGGCAAAATTCGCTATTTTTATGCAGACGATCGACGAAATTTACAATTTGCACGCACCCAATCGGCAAAATTCGCGTTTTTTACGGGCCGGATCGACAAAATTCGTGAGTTTTTAATTACCGGACCGGCGAAATTCGCGAATTTTACGGGACCGATCGACAAAATTCACGATTTTTACGGCCAGATCGGCAAAATTCATGATTTTTACGGGCCCGATCGCCAAAATTCAAGATTTTTACGCAGGCGATCGGCGAAATTTACGATTTATACGCACCCGATCGGCAAAATTCACGATTTTTACGCAGACGATCGGTGCAATTTACAATTTACACGCACCCGATTGGCAAAATTTGCGATTTTACAGGCCCGATTGGCAAAATTCGTCATTTTTACGGACCCGAACAGCAAAATTAGCTATTTTTACGGATACGATCGGCAAAATTTGCAATTTATACGCATCCTATCGGCAAAATTCGCGATTTTTATGGGCCCGATCGGCAAAATTCACGATTATTACGCAGGCGATCGGCAAAATTTACGATTTGTACACACCCAATCGGCAAAATTTGCGATTTCTAAGCACCCGATGGGCGAAATTCGCGATTATTACACGTCCGATCGGCGAAATTTGGAAAACTTTGCGATTTCTACGCATTCGATCGGCGAAATTGTTCCGCGGTCCACCAGTAATCCGATCGCTGGCCACAGGTCGTGAATCCCTACTTTAGACTAATACAGTAAATTTTGTCCTCCTCTATTTTTGAATTTTAGCGATTTTTTGGCATTCGTAAGAGGCATTTAGCATCAAACTTTTAGCGTAATACAGTAAATTTTGCCCTCTGCAATTTTTGAATTTTTAATGTGATTTTCAACTCGCTTTTTCGCGTTCCGTGGCGATTTTTTGACACTCGTAAGTAATTCTGTTTCAAACTTTTAGCTTAATATAGTTAGTTTTGACCGTGCGATTTTTGAATTTTTAACGATATTTAGTGTTTTTTCGCGTTTCGCGGTAATTTTTTGACATTCGTGAATAATTCCTGTTACAGTGTTTCAGTTCACTATTAGTAAATTTGTTCTCTATAAGTTTTAGCGTTTTGCGGCGATTTATTGACATTCGTAAAAGAAATTAGGTTTCAAACTTTTAGCCTTATGTAGTAAAATTTGTTCTCCGAGATTTTTGAATTTTTAGGGATTTTTAATGCGATTCTTAGAATTTTTTTGAGTTTTCGCGTTTTTCGTTGAATTTTTTGACATTCGTAAAAAAAAATTCAGTTTCAAATATTTAGCTTATTCTATTAAATTATTTTCTCCGCGATTTTTGAAGTTTTTGTGATTTTTATTACGATTTTCAATGCAATTTTTAGCATTTTTTGCATTTTGCGGCGATTTTTTGATATTCATAAAAGGAATTAGATTTCAAACATTTAGCCCAATATATTACATTTTGTATTCAGCGATTTTCAATGCGATTTTTAACGTTTTTTCGCACCGATTTTTGACTTTCGGGAAAGAATTGACGTTAGAATGTATTAGCATACAGTTGTAAATTTTGTCCTCTGCGATTTTTTAATTTTTAGCGAGTTTGTTTTTGTTTTCGCGACGATTTTTCCACGTTTGTAATAGGGGAATCAGGTTTTAATCTTTTATCCCAATATAGAAAATCTTGTCCTCTTTTCAATAAAGTTTATTCGGAATTCGTTCAGCGATTTTTGAATTTGTTGCGAATTTTGTTGTTCGATTTTTAGAGTTTTTGGTGTTTTGCGGCGATTTTTGGACATTCGCAAAAAAAAAAAAAAAAAAAAAAAAAAAAAATTTCTTAGCCCAATAGTAAATTTTGTCCTCTGCGATTTTTGTATGCAACTTTTAGTGTTTTTACTTTTCCACATTTGTAAAAGGAATTCGGCATCAATCTTCTACCCCAATATAGTAATTTTTTTTCACTTTTCATTAAAGTTTATTCGGAATTCGTGGAGTGATTTTTATATTTTTCCCGCTTTTATATTACGATTTTTAGTTTTTTCGCGCTTTATGCTATTTCTTACATGCCTGGTAACGCCGGTCAGGTCAGTTAGTTAAATTGTTCTTGCAAATGAAAATAAAGTTATTTTTTATTATTAAGGTGCTATAATAAACGATTTTGACACAGAAAATTCAAGGCGAATTAGTATCGAATTATTTATTTCACTGTTGATACTTGTGTTTTTGTAAATATTACTGTTGTAAAATTAAATCTTCATGTATACAATTTTAAATGATCATGTAATTTTCTATTCTGATTGTCATGTAGATGACATCGTTTTTAGAAGTTTTTAAGGGTTATTTAAATTCATGGCAGTTTTTCTCTAAGTTTTCTTAATCAATCGTAAGTTTTAGCCCAGTACCTTTATTTTCATATGTCTCCCGTCAAAATCGGCCGCTTCGTTCTCATTTTAGGTTTTCACTAACGATCTTACGGTAAGCACTTCAAACGCAATCGCGGCCGTATCTTTTGACTGCAGGATCGTTCATTTTGGAGCAAAGCCATTAAATAATAAGCCCAGTCAGATAGTGTTAAATTTGTTCGCGGCACACCAGCGCCAAACCTCTGCTGCGGAAGGAGGACAAAACAGAAGTGCGTCGCAGAGAAACGATACGATTTATTTATATCGATATTTTATACGATTTTTATCGTTTGTATCGATTTTTTGTTTTTGCACTTCCTTTAAAAGCTTGCTAATTATTGGGATCTTTTACATTAAAGCTAAAACTATAATGAAAATAAAAAGAAAATTGGAATTTTAAATATTTTTTGTACACATTTTAACAAAAAACTGATAAGTTTAACAAGAACATTTTATAACAATATTTCATGATGTTAAATGTTTTTGAGATTTTTTAGCAATTTAATAATAATTTAAAATCTAGTAATTGAAATATTTACTCAATAAGAATGAAGATTATTTAAAGATTTTATGCATACAGGATAACTAGAATAGAAAAAAAACTGCACATTTTTATATTTTATTGGATTTTTAAGAACTATGCAATTAAAAATTTTACAATTTATCAGATACTTTTTCATAAAATAAATAAAATATAAAACGAAAAGAATAAATAAAATTTAACATCATGAAATATTTTTGTTAAATTATTAGTTTTTTGTTAAAAATATATACAAACAAATATTTAAAATTCCAATTTTATTTTTATTTTCATAATAGTTTTAGCTTTAATGTAAAAGGCCCCAGTAATTAGCAAGCATTTAAAGGAAGTGCAGGTTAAATTGCCCATAACATCTCACAATTTTGTATTCAGCATATCATTTTTTAACACTTTCCAACCTAGTTGAAAAGGGTTTATCACTTCGGTTTGTCTGTCCATGCTCTAACTCTCAAAAATATACTCGAATTGCCCTGAAATTTTTGTCGTTAGCATGTTCCCTATTTCAACTTATAGTTTTTTTTTACAGGGACAGTCAAAAATATTCTGTTACATTACAGTCAATGGGAAATAATCATTTCAAGTACATTTTGATGATGCTACATCATTTAAAACATGATTAAATTCATATATAATTATGAAGCACATCAAAACCTGCTTTTTGTAGAATATGGTATGCAAAACATTAATTATTCATTTACAGGGTCAAACAAAAGAATTCTGTTACACATTGGTCTATGGGGGAAAATGTAGTGTAATATAGAGATATTTCACTTTCAAACATAATGAAAATTATATGCATTACTGTGGTGCACTATAAATTTCTCTCGTCAAAGTGATGTGAATTGCGTTTATTTACAGGGAGACACAAAGATATCAGTTACAGTACAGGTGCGTTATTTAGAGTCAATGTGCGATATGTGGGTTTCAACTTTTAAGAACTAGAGGCAATGATTCGATTAAATTTAACATATGCCACAGAGAAATCTATACAAATGTTGATAGTTAACTATCTGCTAATTAGTCATTAAATACATATATGATTTATTATTAATAATTAATTATTATATAAAATAGAAACTTTCTTTTCTTTATGGAAATATTTTTTTTTAATCAGAAAAAAATCCCGTATCATAAAGACTCTTTCCTTATAAGGAGTAAGAACAATGACAGATGAAAATACTCACCTCTTGGACACTATTTTTGTTTCCTTTTATCTAACTTAAATATTATTAAGAATCTTTTTTGCATGCCTATTCACACAATCAGAATTACAGATAAATGGGTAAAAAGAATATTTCAAGTATGTTAAGATCATAAAATAGATTACTTTGGTATGTTTTGTATTACAATGGTCCAATTTAACGTATTGTCACCTTTAAATTTTATTTATTTGTTACAAGTACACTTTTTTATGTTCATAATATACATAGCATACTTCTTGTTTATTTGTAATCTGCGTGTATACGTATCCTTAATATATTCAGTCAAGATAAAAACAAAAGCAAAATTGTCCAAAACAAACCATTTCGCCTGCTAAAATGTTCCCGCACTCTTAAAAACACATTTTTTTTTTTTTTTTTTTTTTTTTTTTTTTTTTTTTTTTTGTGAAAAATGTAAATTGTCATATAAATGTAAAACAAATCTGGTGAAAACAAATTAGCTTTATCTTTAAATGGTTTTCTTAATTGAAATGAATTGGAAAAATTATCAACATGGAACTGAATAGACATAATTCAAAAACATTGTTTAATACCAACTATTCTCTCGTTTTAGCAGTGATGAATTCAGCAGAACGCTTGGGATACACACAGTGGAGGATTTGTGGTTTTATGCTTATAAATATAATTTTTTATGTTTAAAGTTATATCATAAGTAAGTTGTCTCTAAAAACACAGATAAAATGACAAAGTTCATAGTTCATACACTTGAGAACGATTTTATGTTTATATTTGTTGTAGAAGTGCAATGTCCCCCCCCCCCCACCTCCCCTTTTGGAGGAGAATTTTTGTTTTAACACTGACCTTCACAGTACCCATAACCAAAATAATAATAATATTAAATTTAATGCATTTCATTTTGTATGGAGTGTTTTTAAAAAGGTAAAATTCTACATATTTTTTATGTTATATAAGTTAGTTGTTTCTCAAAATACAAATATAATGACTGAGTTCATGTTCTTATACTTGAGATCAAATAAAATTCAAGCACTTTTCAAGGATATTCAAGGGTTGTTACAGATCAAAGTGTGAAAAAAAGGGAGAAAAAAAAACACTTTTCAAAAATTAAAATCAGATTTCTTAATTAAGGATATTTTTTTCTTCCTAAGTTAAGATATTGATAGGCAACTTAAATTTGTAGGAGGTTTTAAAAATAATCTGTCTTCATACTTCAGGTATTCTTGTAAAAATCTTGCTAAAATAATGTGTACTAATATATATATATAAATATATTATTATAATAAATCAAGCTGTCTTAATGAAGACAAATTCTGGAACAATGTTATTTTTTGAGCTGGCAGAAGTAATTTAGTAACATACAAATCATTTAAAAGTAAACTAAGACAATATTTAGAAAAAAAATATACTGTATACAATTGTTTAGAAATCAGATAATCTTTAACTTCAAAAACAATTTCCCCAATTTTACTTTACAAACATACATTAAAAAGTACTTTTTATTTCAGATTGTTTTGTATCTTTTCTAGTGTTATAACTCAAATAATACAAATAATTTTTTTTTTTTTTTTTTGTCAGCTCATATCTAGATGTAAAGTATTTTGTACACCTGAAAAAATTTTCAATCATTTTGTACTTTTTAGTATTATTATTCATTTGAAGGAAAGAATCTTTCTAAATATATTTGGTATTTTTTATGTTAGCCGGATGTCAATTATATAGAGATGTAATCATTGGCACCCAGCTAACATAAAAATAGCAGTTATTTGTATTCTTTAATTTTTATTTAGTACTTTACTTAATTATTACTATTATGTAGAAGCATTAATATGTGTCTTTGTGTAAAATATTATAGTGAACATGGTATTTTCAGGTACTTTAATAAGATGTTTTAATAAATTTACAATCAGCAAAAAAAGAAAAAAAAATCTTATCTATTTATATTATTAAAAGAATTTTCAAGTTTCTGTTCAAGAGAAAACATATATATATATTTTTTTGAATGATCATTTATAAACATATGTAGACTTCCAGCCTTTATTATCTGTATTTTGTGCTTTCAAACGCTGTGAAACAAACATAGATAAAAGTTGAAAGATATTATAGAATAAACAAAAGTAGTATTAATTTATCAAGCATAGTAGAGCAAAAATTTTGGCTTATTTAATCTAAATAACGTGAAGGTCGTTTAAATTTTTCAAGAATAAAATTTCAACATTGATTTACATCAATGATAGATAAATCTTATTTTTAATCAGCTTACCATAGTTTAGGTATACACAACATTACATAAATTAAAATGGTTCTAGAATAAATATAATACATAAGAAAAAAATCACCGCATTGCTTGACTATTTCAAAGAATTCTTATCAGATCTTTAGATATTACGATATATATTTTTTTCAAGACAATATATTAAAAAAAACTTTTAAATAATAAAGTATAGTTATTTAGTAAGGTACATTTATACCATAGGTAAAAATATCATACATTAAAAAGTAAAGTAATATCACTACAAGAGCAGAAGTGAATTCTCAAATGATGTTGCTTTTCATGATATTGAATTTTTTACTTAAAGATTTGCGAATAAAGAACATTACTTCTAAATTAGAAGTAAGCTAGGGATTTCCCCATATTTCTTATTACTGACTTCTCCTATTACTTAACATTTAATCAAAGTAATTAACTTAACTGCAAAAGGATAACAATGTTATGTGGTGGATAGACAATAAAGATGATCATTTAAAAGAACAAACACATTTATTAAACATTTAAAAACAAACAATAAATAAAAATGAATGTTTCAAAATTATATTATTTTGTGATACTTTATATTTAATTGAAATAATAAAATACAGCTCACAGATGCAAAATATTTACATCTTGAGATATTAGATTAAGATAGCTGTTTGCAGAGTGTGCGCTTCTGGTGTCAGTAAAGTTCATTACCATGATGATATAGAACGATCACCACAAAGTCTGTAATTATTATACAAACCGATTTCCGACTTACTCTTTTCCTGAATTCCAATAAGCTTTTTCCATCGCTGACATCTAAGGGAGACATAAGAATTCAAATTTGAATTAATATAAATTATGAGCATACAATTTGTGGATATTTACAGGTTGAATAGGGGAGATTTACTTGATGAAATTTTATCATCTTCTTAGGAATACTAACGATTTAAAAGAGAGAATTTTTAAAACGTAAACTGTTGGCATCTGACGCCTACTTTCTGATGGTGAAAATCCTGTTTTAATAATTATATTAGGTAATGAGTAATCATGCTTCTAAATTTCCCCCGTAGACTAACATTAGATTTCATGATCGGGAGTTTTAGTGAAGCAGCCCCTTAATAATGCATGTGTTGTTACTTATACATGCCATATGTACATCGTATACACATGTCATATACGACCTGTACTTAACAAATTTAATAAAATCTAGTAACGAAGAAAACATTTCGCAGGTAAAAAAAAAAAAAATATGTAATTTGACAAAACACAAATTTTTATTTTATGAATTGAGAAAAATTTAGAATAACATATAATTAAATTCAGAAAGATAACATAAACTTCCTTTTGTAATATAATCTCTGAAAAAAAAATAACGCTGTAAAGGCCGAATTAACTGGCATGTCCGAGAAATGCTGACGCCTCAGCAGTTGAGTGCTATAAAATGGTTATCTGATGATTGGGGGGGGGGGGGAATTCAACATTGACACCATGTCAAAAAAAAAATTATAGTTTAACAAATTACAATAACCATTAGGAAAATGTTCCGAAAGCTTAAAAAAAATGCCTGCCAAGGTTGTAGTTATGATTTCGCCAACATCATCGCAAAGCTTATATATTCATCCTAGATTCGCATATATATATTCCAAACACTCCTATATGTGCCATATACGTCATTACACACATATTATTAACGTCTTATGTGTCATATATACATCATATACACATGTCATATATATACATCATATATGCATTATATATGACTATAACTTGGCCATATACGTCAAGAAATGTTATATATATATCATATATTATTATAATGCCATACATGCTTTATAATTTGGCGATAAATCTTGGTCGCTTGGCGAATCATCTTTGGAACCCGTGATAACATGAAAGTACCCAAATTTTAATCATATCAGCATAAAAATAATACAGAAATAGGGATCTGTTTCATACTTTAATGTTTAAAAAACGAGAGAAAAGTATGAGCATGTCAGGAATTGGCATAGACGCACCATGTTGAATTTTTTTTCTCTTGCCAATTTGGCGAAAACTTTGTTTTGGAATATTAGTTACAAATAGTATGCAATAATAGCACGTGATTTTTTATTTCAATGTAAAAATAAAATAATATAATAAAAATAGATAAATGGTAGTTTGATGTAAATAAATATGTTACTTTGATACTTATCTATTGATAAACATAGTAAAAATAATTTATAGAATTAAAATAAAAATAAATAAACAAAAATAAACAAAATAATCGGTTTACCATGTGAGGCATAAAATTGCCATTTTGTTGCAATTGCGCAAACATGTGTGTATAACATCTGTGCCCAGGAATTTTAACATAGTTGAGCAGAGAAAAGTCTTTTTTTATGTAAATCGCATTAATGATAAACTTTTAATATTGATAAAATAAATATTTGCATATTAATAATTAGTATATAATAGCTGTTCACAATATACAGACACAGAACTTCAAAAACAAATTGATTTACATAATATGGGTTATTTAACCAATGTGGAACAGATGCTTTACACTCACGCAAACATATAAACATAAGTTTGGCGACTTTTTGGTTGGCGCGATTTTCAAGACCGCGCCAAACGAATAACTTAATACAATGGCTAGGTTGCCATTAAAGGAAAAAATCCCCTAAATTTGGCGACTTTTTTCTTTTTTTTAACAGATTATTTTTTTTTCTGCGTGAGTGTAAAGCATCTTAGCCACCAAGGTTAAATAAATAAACAGTAAAATAAAAAAATTGAATATACAAAATCGTATCTTAATCTCACTTCTCTAGGACCAGATTTTGGATCTTAGCGAGTATCGCCAAAGTTGGAAAGATTTTTTCGCGCATATATTTTGCAGACCACTGCAGCATCTATACCAAATATATATATATATATATAGGGTAGATGTGCCAATAATGGACACCCTTAAGGAATTTCTTTAAAAATTATTTTTTAATTAATAGTTATAGTTGTTATATTCCACATTTTTTAATATTATATTAATCTACCAACAATATTTAACCATGCTCATAGTCACATTTCCCAATGTGAATCGAAATTTAATTGTAAATAACAGAAATAAATCAAAACACCCTAAATTCCAGTAATGGACACCCCACAAAAAGTAATAGATAATTGATATTATGATTGTATTTAAAAGTTGAATTTAAAGAAAGCATATTAATGAAATAAAAAAGGCTGAATTTTTATTGGTTATTTTTTTACAAACCAAAAATGTTGAAGGTGGCCCATTACTGAAAGGCGGTCCATTACTGGTACATCTACCATACATACATACATATATATATATATATATATATATATATATATATATATATATATATATATAAACACAAAAATATCCGATATTTTCAAAATAAACAATGTATTGACGATTATAAATATTTTGAGATATTGCAATTTAAACTAAAATAAATCAAACCAGAAAAGATTATTTCAAATGAAAATTTAAATAATGTATATCTGAATTAAACAGTTTATCTTTCAGTGGCTATTTCATGTAAATAATATCTCGCATAATTATTGGTTTTACATTTAAATTATCAACTTCAAACTAGGAAAATATATTTCTAGCTATAAAAAAGGGCACAATTAATAACAGTTGAAAAATTCATTTACACTTATTTGACTGAAAATATCATACACAGTCTAAAATAAATATCAAATATATGAAAATAGCGAACATCATGATATTTTACACATAAATATTGGCTATACCTTATATATCACCGAACTCTGTTGGTTTAAACTATTTATTGGAAACAGGGTAATTTTTAAGTACCGAATCGTTAGAAAACTATTACTTTATTTTCAGCCTTCAATGGTCGAGCTCTGATATAACAACTGTGTGAATAATATATTTATAAATATTAATTACATTTATAAATCTGCATATCAGAGACAGATTACATCAGCTCCGCAGTTTTATTTTGAAATCATTTTATGAAATATTTATAACATTTAACCAGTTTAATTTATTTCATATTTGTTTTATTAATTAGTAATTATAAAAGTTGTTTAAAGAAGTTTTGAATTCTAAGGGAAAAACCAATTCCATATCGCCATTTTTTCCGTATACAAACTATTTACAAACCGAAAATAAAAACATTTAATTAATTTAAATTAATCTTACTTGAGAAAAAATTGATTTATATATGATTTATTTAACCAATGTTAAATAAAGAAACAGTAAAATAAAAATAAAAAATTTTAATATGCAAAATCGAAAATCAAAACATATTACTTAACTTACCCCGTCATTGTGTTGCCATTCCTTCACGACAAATCCACCATCCGCGAATCGTTGCAGCACTCCCAACCGCTAGATGGCGCTATTTTCAACTTGCGAAAAGTTTCCCATTTATCTGACTGGGCTTATTATTTAATGGCTTTGTTTTGGAGCATGTTTCGCCGGAGGTCGCTCCTGCGAGGTTAATGGAATCATCGGAGAATGTGACGTCACGCACGTTGCTCCCGTTCGCCATACCTCCTCCGTGAGCGTCAGTCATTTGGCGTCGGCGCGACCCGTTTTCGCCAAGCATCCACGTCGCTACCGGGAGGAGAAATTCTCGTCAGTAGCAAGTCGGGATCGCGGTAGTGAAGTACGGTTTTTTTTCAGTGAGCGCTTCGTGAGTTCGTTTTTTTTTATGGAACACGTGTCCGGCCGTAATGGCCAATTTTTTTTTACAGAGTTTTTTATCACATTTTGTAAATAGTTATTATAATTATACGAGTTAAATTTATAAAGTAAAAGTAATTGTGCTATTAAATTAAAAGTATAGCGGTCAGCATCACCGGCAATAAAGCCCCATCTCATCTCTACAAAGATTTAATAAATAAGATGCAGTTCTCATTCAAGACCAGCGTTTCCTTGTCTGCTTTCTTCTGTCAACGTTTCTTTTTGTCTATTGCATACAGGTAGGACAATCTTAATTTTATTTATGTATATAGTGTTTTGCAAGTACTCCTATTGAATCGGCACGACCACGTGGTGACAGACTAGTGTTGGCAAATCGACATCACACATAGCGATTTCATTTATAAAAAGAACCTGGTACAGATTAATCATAAATTATTTGTGAACTAATCTTTAAATAATCATATTATCGAGTTTTTCTCGATGTGACAGTTGGTACCGTGCACCTTGTCGCACACGTGACGTCGACGCTATGCTCTCTCAAAGCGAAATCCACGTGCAAATAAATTAAGAAATAATGATAATACAATGCAGAAACATTATATTTAATTGAAGATTTTGTAGTTTTAATGAAAGTTTTATAATGAATTTAAATTGTTATTGTCTATTGGTAAATCATGTCTCATAGTCAAAAGTACTTGTGTATGTATATATGAAAATTTAAAATAGCACAGCAAATAATAATTTATAATTAAATAAGTCCTTACCAATTTAGAATTCAAAAAGCAAAAGTAATATAATATGGCAAGACTTCGTAATCGTAGAGCCGATACGGCAAGCACATCAAGTGATAACAGTAGTTCGACGGCAACCATGCCAATTTTGACACCCCAAGCGGTGCCTCCTCAGATGCATGTATCAAATTATCAACCGAAATATCCTAACATTCCAATCCAGCCATTTGATGGCAATCCTGATGAACTCAATGTCTTCATTTCTCAAATCACAGGAATTGCCAGTTCCAATAATTGGGCTGAAGATTATGTAATTAGATATATTGTTGGACATCTTGCAGGGAAAGCTAAGGCCTTTTTCGTTCAGAAGTCTGAATTCACCACATTTGAATCGGCCGATCCAATTTTTGAGGAACTCAAATCCTTCTTTCTCCCAAAATCCATAGCAGCTCATTCAAAGGAGTTAGACCAATTACAGATGTTTCAACATGAAACAATCGCTAATTTATCCCATAGGCTCGAATTTTTGGTACATAAAGTATACAACAAAATTCAGGATAAACAAGCCTTAGATCAGATTAAACTGAACAAATTTCTTCAAATAATCCCATACAATTATAGTTTACTAATTAGGCAGTGTGAAATTGATAGCTATAAAGCTGCTGTTGCAAAGGCAACTCTTGCTCAGGATTGTGAGACGCAGAATTCAATCATGTCCAATACAGCAGACAATACGGAAAAAGATAAATTTTCTGATTTGACAGAACAGGTCCATAGTATACAGGAGTCAATGAACAAATTTTTAGTAAAGTCAGAAAATAAACCTAGAGGTTTTCAAAATAAAAGATCCCCACATAATTTTTCAAACAGGAGAGGTGCTTCTCACAGAAACCATTTCAAATTCCATCGTGGTGGAAATCGACGCAACTTTCGTCGACCACGTGACTTTAACAACAACAGAGGTAATTTCAACCAAAATAATCAGCAAAACTCGCAAAGTGCAAACATACAGTGCCAACTTTGTCTATGTGTAGGGCATTCTGCTCGTCAGTGCAGAATTGCACCCGTGTTAAATTTACAACATAATGTCCCAGCAATCGACCACCCAAACGCGTAAGTGAGAATTCGCAATCTGGAGAGCGAAATTCTCAAAGTGTCCACACTCCAGAAAATGACAATAGTTCAAACCCACAAACAATAGTTCACGTAAACAGCAATTTAACTTCTCATAATGATGAAATAATAGCAAACGTTAATATCCAGCAACCAGCCATTCCTGTGATTCAAGTAAAAATTAGTGAAAATACCTCACCTTTTTTAATAGATACAGGCAGCTCGATTTCGTTAATTGATAAATCTTTTTTGATGCCAACAAACATAAATTTAAATACAAATACCTATCTCGAAATGTCAAAATATCCACAATAAATGCCCAAATTGATTTCAACGGCTGTATAGAATTATCCTTTAAGATTGGAAAGTTACATTTTAGACACCCACTATACCTTTTCACTTTAAAGTCTGCTTCCAAATTTACTGGTTTGCTAGGTTTTGACTTTATAAGAAAATTTAACGTCATCATCTTTCCAGAAACAGAAGTATGTAAGATCAAAGATGAATTCATATATTTTTCAAATAGAAATTCCCATCAAAACTTTAATTTAAATCAACACCTGGAAAATAAAATAAAATCTGAAATCAAATTTAGCAGAAAACCAACAGATGTAGACTTCTCTAAACTATTACACATTCCTCCTTTTATTCCTGCAAGTCAAAAACACGAAACAAATGACATTATACCAATTGTCACACTTGCACAGAAGGTAACGATATATCCTCATGAGAGTGCCTACATTAAAACAAGGACGTTTTTGGATAATTCTCTCATGGACAGGGACTTATTGTTCATCCCAGATCACAAGCATAATGTCACCATTACAAATACGGTGCTTTCATTTAATCGTACTCCTACACGGGAACCCGGCATGCTACTCACAAAAAACAGCAATTTTCCAAGAGAACAACAATTTTATATATTTTTTGAAAATAAATCCGATCAAAGTGTACATATTAACAAAAATACTAAAGTTGGAACACTAGAAGTAATTGAACACATGAAACATGCATTTGAAAATGGTGATGATAAAACTACAGACGTAACACTACCAAATACTGATGAAGTGATAAATTTAATTCAACCATCCGATGACATCATCAAACAACGTAAAGCAGAGTTTTTGAAAGCGAAAATTGACTTAACACATTTAAATAAACTAGAAGAACAGGAACTAAGAGAAATATTAAATAACAACTCACAGGCGTTTTCTTCTACCCTTCACACCATGGGTCACTCTGATTTAATAAAACCAGAAATCACATTCAATAGTTCATACCCTATAAAAGCTTTACCTTTTCCCATCCCTCAGGCACTTCAGGAAGAAGCCAAAAGGCAGCTAAATGAAATGGTTGCAGCTAACATCATAGAAAAACACGTAGCATCGTGGGCTTGTCCCATGTTACTCGTAAAGAAAAAAACAGATGGGACAGGACAGCAAAAATATAGAATGGCCCTAGACCTAAGACTCTTAAATACAGTAATTAGTCATTCATCCTATCCCCTTCCTAAGATCCAAGTAGTAATCAGTAACATAGCTAATTTTAAGTACTTTACACTTCTCGATATGCCATCAGCTTATCTCCAAATACACTTACCCAAATGTTATCAAGATAAAATAAGTTTTACGACCCCTTGGGGCACATACAGATATAAAAGATTACCATTCGGATTGAAAACATCCGCAAGCATTTTTCAAGCAATGATTGATAATGTCACCGAAGAGGTCAACATGCCTGGTATCTTTAGTTATCAAGATGATGTTATAATTTGTAGTAACTCTTTCCAGGAAACTAAACAGAAAGTACAGAGATTTTTAGAAGTATTTAAGAAACATAACTTAACATTAAATTTAAATAAGTGCTCATTTCATAAAACGTCATGTAATTTCCTCGGCTTCAATATCGAAAACAACAAAGTTTCTCCCATAAGTTCGAATATACTAAAGATTCATTCCTTCCCAGTTCCGAAGTCCAAAAGGCAATTAAAGAGTTTTCTTGGCCTTTGTGGTTTTTACAGGCACTTAATTCCAAAATTCGCCGAAGTTGCAGAACCTCTTGTTGTATTAACATCTCCGAAGAAACCATTCTCTTGGGGTGACGCACAAGAAGAAGCTTTTCAAACCTTGCAAAATATTTTCTTTTCTAAACCGTTTTTACAACAGCCCAACTTTAAGGAAACGTTTTATTTTAATACAGATGCATCTACAATGGCAATTAGTGCAGTTATCTTACAAAAACATGAAGACAACTTATTACCAGTCGCGTACTTTTCCAAAGCTCTAAGAAATAATGAAAAAAAAATATCCACCAATCCAACTTGAACTAATGGCAATAGTTAAAGGACTCGCTGCATTTAAAAATATTTTATATGGAAGACAGTTCATCCTCTTATGTCACAGCAAGCCACTAAATCATTACAAAAGAACCACATCACCTGCAGATATCATAACCAGGTGGCTCCTTGAAATTGGAGAATATTCATTCACTTTTGAACATGTTCCTGGTCGTCTGAACGTCCTAGCGGACTACTTATCTCGAACGCCCTTTAATAATAATTCCAGTAACTTAAACACTAATCCTGAGTTAATTCACGCAAATGAGATCCTACCAGTCATAGAAGAAGATGTCAATGTAATACGTGATAATCAGCCTAACCAACCTGTTAACAGTAATGATAATATTAGTAATAATTGTAATACTCCTCCACCTAAATATGCTTTGCTTGACATTTCTGAAGCTACACTATTTTATGAACAGCGTAAAGATGCAGACCTACTCAAAATAATTGAAGACATTCAAAATAATACAATTTCAAAATTTCAAAATTATATAATTTGTGACAGATCGTCACTTCTTCTGTTTGATTCTGCTCCTACAAATTCCAACCAAGAACCTGTACAATACAAAATTGTAGTACCCAAATCACTAAAGGAAAAGTGCATTCGTATCCACCACATTACACATTATGGGATAGAGAAAACATACAGAAACATTCGAAAAAAATATTTTTGGAGAGGTTTATATTCAGATGTAGTAAATTATGTGAAATCATGTACAAGATGCATAACAAACAAACCCCAAAGAATACCTGCAGCCCCTCTCCAGAACACCGTAATACCAAATGAAGCAGGGCAATTGATATCACTCGATTTTGTGGGTCCATTTAGAAATGGGTTCCACATATTAACAGTCATCGACCATTTTTCAAAACACATAAGGATTTATCCTTTAAGAAATATTACAGCAATACATGCAGTACAAGCAATGTTTGATTACATAATCACATTTGGACGCCCAGAAATGATTTTATCCGACAACGGAAAACAGTTTCATGCACATATTTTTGATGAATTCCATAAAGTACTTGGCGTTACCCTTCGCTACACCACGGTTGCTCATCCAGAGGCAAATTCAGTGTCAGAACGTATAAATTTTTCCATTAAAGCCACTGTCAAGGCCCTAATGCAAGATGGTTACAACTTCACCACAGCAGTAAAAATTCACGAAACCATGTACAATTGCACTTACCACAATACGATTAAAACATCTCCTAACAAAGTTCACTTTGGTAGAAATCTCACAAATATTTTTGAAACGTTCCATGCAGACAAATATTTAAATCGTCTTGATGTTCACCACGATTATTTCGAATTAATGAATAATTTACAAGATTTGTATGATAAAGTGTACACCAATTTAATAAATTATCAGAAGCTTCAAAACTCAAGACAACACGCCAAAGCCAAACCTCGTCGTCCAAAAGTGGGTGATATCGTTTTTCTTCAACATAATGGCAAATTCAAAAAAGTTTGTGATGGTCCCATGAAAATTATAGAAAATGCTCTGACGTAATCTTTAGAATCCAGAATGCTGAAAACTCTGGAGATCGCATCCAAAAGGTCCATATCAATCGACTCATCATCCCTGAACGACGCAAGAATGAACTTTGCAGAAACTCACCAAGTAAGACGCAGCAGACGTCACCAAATCCTGACGGTTCTCAACAAAACTATGAAAATAGTAGAGTAAAGAATCACTTACCACAGGCTGATGATCCATTGAACACTGCCACGTCTCCGGCAGCTGATGACTCTATAGCAAGGAGGGTTCCTGCTGATGTCCGAACTCCCGCTGCTAGTGTTGCTCCTTTCGTTGCAAGAGTCCCTCATAATCCTATCATCAGTTCCTACAACCTGAGACAGACCAAGGCTAGACAGAATGTGAAATAGACTGTTTCGTCCAATTGCTGCTGCTGAGATATGCCCAGCAAGTTTAGCAGTTCTGTGCTGCCCCCGGGTTCATGGGAAAAAGGAACTTCTTTTGTTACAAATTTTACTATTTCTCGCAAGAATATAAGGAATAGCATAGTAGTTCCATTTGACTAAAGATCAAACGAGTTCCGCTCGAGGTGTTTGGGGCGACAGCTGGCTAAGTGTATCCTATTGACCAAGAAAGGTATAAGAATAAAGGAATGAAAAGACGCTGGGAGATATGCAGCCGGACGCAACTGCTGCGCACGGGTGGTCATTTAGGGTTTTAAAAGGTAGGGTATTTTCTGTAAAGAAAAGGAATTCGAATGCACAACTTCACGTAAATTGAATAAGTACGTCCAGTAAGTTTTGTGTTCTATTGACCAGAAAAGGTATAGAGAATAAAAGAGGCGAAAGGCGTTCAGAGACTTGCAGCTGGATGAAATAGTGATGCAAAAGGGATGCCGCCTCTAGAAATAAACTTTTCTATAAGATCAAAGAAACCGTCAAAGTTATGGCTTTAACACCTGATATCTTGGCCAGAGAGGGGGAAGTATTTAATGTATCCAAAATTATGGTAATGTAAAGGATTTTCTGCATGTGTCAGTGGAGACAGTGGCAACGGCTGCTTTATTTTAACTCGTCCGAGTTGTAACTTTCATAGAGTGTGGTATGAACCGGACCTGTTGAACAGTTTCGAAGTCTCAAAATTAACAGGCCATACATGCCAATATAAAATCTCTGTAACACAGGTTGAAAATAACACAATTTCACGATGATTGATATCTGATTCAGCGTACACGCCAAATGGAATTAAGATTTCCATACTCGGCGCCTATGATCAACCGCAGCTACATTTGACGGAAAAACTAATCCAACGAGTTGGAAAACCTGAGGAAGCCTTTTTAGCACCTGCCTGTGAACGCAATATTCCTCAACCCAATATGATAGGAGCTATACAGGCGAATACATCTTACACCTCAGATTTTATCTTTGCACCACAACTCACCACGTGTGATTATTTTGAGGATAATCTAAGATGTATTACAGCACCTGACAGCATTGAACGCCTTCGCGCATCCCAGGAATACGCTTTACCGCTACAAAAGCATATTCATTTTTTTAACATTGAAGAAGAAAAATTACGATCCACTCAATTAATGTCTTCGGCCGTGCGTGTTCAACTGCATTTTCGAAATTATAAAATCGCACTGCAGACATCCACTATATGTCCACAATTGAATGGCGAAAGCATTGCTACGACAGGGTGCTATAATTGTCCTATTTTGGCTCGTCTTACATTTAAGGCACACAGTTCCTGCCAACCTGGTATTGTGACAATACAATTACAGCAAATTTCTCTCCATACGAAAGCTGTATATCTACAGTTAGATGCAACAACCCACACAGTTAAATTCCAGGCTGAAGAAAAATGTGCTGCCGAAAAAATTTGCCTGAAATCTGCTGCGTTAATACAATGCCACTCCTTTAGATACTGTCTAGATGAGCCGTCGGTCGAATTGTTACAACTTAACACTAATTATACTCGAACTGTGAGTTCTTTAACAGCATCCAATATGTGGGACTGGTTGAATATACCTGATTTGAACTCTTCGATTTTCCTTTTGAAACTGATTGGCTCGGCTTTATTTATTGTATGCTTACTCATAACAACCCTAGCTACTCTCATAACATGCTGTTGCAAAGCACGCTAAAAACGACTGAAGTTTTATTAACAAAATTATGCTTGTTAGCTAAGCAGGAAATAATTCTTCTTTATTTGAATCTTCTAACCTTATATACATATGCAATTGGATAGGAAAATTTATTCATTTTATGCTTTCATTATTATCAATGTTCTTTGAGTTTACATATTATTAGAAGTTTCGATTTCTAATTGTAGGCACTTGTGGCCTGTTGTTTATAATTTTTTTTTTAATTTTCTCATTATTTCCTGATTAGTATAGTTATCTTATGTTATTTGTATAAGTTGTGTGAAATTTCATGTTATACTATAAATATCGTGTTAACTTTGTTTTGTATCACATTGTGGGAATGCCTCATCACAGTTCAGCGTAACTCATCTCATTTTTCTTTTTTTTCCTTTTTTTTCCTTTCGGGGGTTTTTTGCATATTGCTGAGATATGCCCAGCAAGTTTAGCAGTTCTGTGCTGCCCCCGGGTTCATGGGAAAAAGGAATTTCTTTTGTTACAAATTTTACTATTTCTCGCAAGAATATAAGGAATAGCATAGTAGTTCCATTTGACTAAAGATCAAACGAGTGCCGCTCGAGGTGTTTGGGGCGACAGCTGGCTAAGTGTATCCTATTGACCAAGAAAGGTATAAGAATAAAGGAATGAAAAGACGCTGGGAGATATGCAGCCGGACGCAACTGCTGCGCACGGGTGGTCATTTAGGGTTTTAAAAGGTAGGGTATTTTCTGTAAAGAAAAGGAATTCAAATGCACAACTTCACGTAAATTGAATAAGTACGTCCAGTAAGTTTTGTGTTCTATTGACCAGAAAAGGTATAGAGAATAAAAGAGGCGAAAGGCGTTCAGAGACTTGCAGCTGGATGAAATAGTGATGCAAAAGGGATGCCGCCTCTAGAAATAAACTTTTAAACAAAGAAACCGTCAAAGTTATGGCTTTAACACCTGATATCTTGGCCAGAGAGGGGGAAGTATTTAATGTATCCAAAATTATGGTAATGTAAAGCGAAATATGTTTATAGGAAAATCCAGTAAAATGCTGTCTTGAAATGGGTGTCAGAATGAGAAAAAAGGATTGGACGACGAGATTTAGGGGAGAAAAAAGGGTGTAAGAATTACTAAATAGTTAAGTAAGAAAAAGGAGATGACCAGGGGCAAAAGAGGGAATTGGTGATGGAGAAAAAAGGTTCTCAGAAAGATGATCTTGGAGTAGTGTCCTCAGGGTATTTGTAACCCGTTATTTTAGGTGAAAAATATGTTTTTTTTTGTTGTGTGAAACCGCCAACCGCCAATATCAGGAATTAGATTTTGGACCCACTAGATGATGATGATGTCTACCAGATGTATAAGGGGTAAGCAGGCTTTTAATTCCGAGCAAATATCTGCATTATATTTAATTACTTAAACTGATATTAATTACGCGATGAGGCATTCTCGGTGGTAAATATATTATTAAAACATACGATCGAGTTTACTGTTAAGTACGTTAAACTATGCATAATGATTTACACTTATGTATTTAAATATGTTAATCTTTTAAAATAAATTCAATTTAATCAATTTCAGTTTGCTTTTATTTAAATGTTTCTTTCTTGTATATTAGATCTCGAGTATGCTAATGAATCTGGGATCACTTTACGTGAAACATACGGCCTAATTAGTTTCAATGTAATTTAAATATATGAATTCAATATAAGATGAGGATAACAGAAGGAGCGTACCCGAGCACTGCGCAGCAACTTACTATCCAGAAACTGTCGATTATGAACTATTTTATCATTGAACTTTTCTGCAGGCGGAATAATCTAGTGACTAAGGTGTTCATGCATATATTTGACTGTCTTGTCTAATTTGTTTCTTTTTCTTCCTCACAGAATTTGAGTGTGTCTGCAAACGTCTATGCGGAAATTGTTTGACTGTAACTTAGTCTTTGTTTTGTCAAGAGTCCATTTGGTAACATTTTGTATTTAAATTTTTTGTGATGACTGTTCATTTTTTTATTTTGTTCTCTTGGGTAATAGTTACATTTTATTGTCAACACATGTTTTTTTTTAAGGTAACATGTAAGAGGTAAAAATGTTCTATACATAAAATTGCTGTTTTTCATTTTTTTGTAAATTTTTTTTGTATGTTTATAATGTATTGTGCATCCTCCCATTTTTTTATATGTGATCACATATGTCCCAAATTTTTTTTGTGTAATTTTTCATTTTGGTACCAAACAAAATTATTTTTTGTGTGTAATTAATTATGGATAAAATATTGGTGTTAACTGCATGCAGATTTATTTGTAATAACAGATGTCTGAAAAATGTTTTGTATGAACAAAACTAGTTGTATGGGTTGATGTAATTTCTTTATAGAATGTGCTGAATTTATACCGACATGATGTATGTCGATGATTGTCATCCTCATGTATATGGTGGTGCTGACCTTCCCTGTTAGGCAAAATCTTAGCATTTTTTTTTCTTTCACCCCTTTTTCGGGGAGTATGTCATGTAGATGACATCGTTTTTAGAAGTTTTTAAGGGTTATTTAAATTCATGGCAGTTTTTCTCTAAGTTTTCTTAATTAATCGTAAGTTTTAGCCCAGTACCTTTATTTTCATATGTCTCCCGTCAAAATCGGCCGCTTCGTTCTCATTTTAGGTTTTCACTAACGATCTTACGGTAAGCACTTCAAACGCAATCGCGGCCGTATCTTTTGACTGCAGGATCGTTAATTTTGGAGCATGTTTCGCCGGCAGTCGCTCCTGCGAGGTTAATGGGATCATCGGAGAATGTGACGTCACGCACGTTGCTCCCGTTCGCCATACCTCCTCCGTGAGCGTCAGTCATTTGGCGTCGGCGCGACCCGTTTTCGCCAAGCATCCACGTCGCTACCGGGAGGAGAAATTCTCGTCAGTAGCAAGTCGGGATCGCGGTAGTGAAGTACGGTTTTTTTTCAGTGAGCGCTTCGTGCGTTCGTTTTTTTATGGAACACGTGTCCGGCCGTAATGGCCAATTTTTTTTACAGAGTTTTTTATCACATTTTGTAAATAGTTATTATAATTATACGAGTTAAATTTATAAAGTAAAAGTAATTGTGCTATTAAGTTAAAAGTATAGCGGTCAGCATCACCGGCAATAAAGCCCCATCTCATCTCTACAAAGATTTAATAAATAAGATGCAGTTCTCATTCAAGACCAGCGTTTCCTTGTCTGCTTTCTTCTGTCAACGTTTCTTTTTGTCTATTGCATACAGGTAGGACAATCTTAATTTTATTTATGTATATAGTGTTTTGCAAGTGCTCCTATTGAATCGGCACGACCACGTGTGACAGACTAGTGTTGGCAAATCGACATCACACATAGCGATTTCATTTATAAAAAGAACCTGGTACAGATTAATCATAAATTATTTGTGAACTAATCTTTAAATAATCATATTATCGAGTTTTTCTCGATGTGACAGTTGGTACCGTGCACCTTGTCGCACACGTGACGTCGACGCTATGCTCTCTCAAAGCGAAATCCATGTGCAAATAAATTAAGAAATAATGATAATACAATGCAGAAACATTATATTTAATTGATGATTTTGTAGTTTTAATGAAAGTTTTATAATGAATTTAAATTGTTATTGTCTATTGGTAAATCATGTCTCATAGTCAAAAGTACTTGTGTATGTATATATGAAAATTTAAAATAGCACAGCAAATAATAATTTATAATTAAATAAGTCCTTACCAATTTAGAATTCAAAAAGCAAAAGTAATATAATATGGCAAGACTTCGTAATCGTAGAGCCGATACGGCAAGCACATCAAGTGATAACAGTAGTTCGACGGCAACCATGCCAATTTTGACACCCCAAGCGGTGCCTCCTCAGATGCATGTATCAAATTATCAACCGAAATATCCTAACATTCCAATCCAGCCATTTGATGGCAATCCTGATGAACTCAATGTCTTCATTTCTCAAATCACAGGAATTGCCAGTGCCAATAATTGGGCTGAAGATTATGTAATTAGATATATTGTTGGACATCTTGCAGGGAAAGCTAAGGCCTTTTTCGTTCAGAAGTCTGAATTCACCACATTTGAATCGGCCGATCCAATTTTTGAGGAACTCAAATCCTTCTTTCTCCCAAAATCCATAGCAGCTCATTCAAAGGAGTTAGACCAATTACAGATGTTTCAACATGAAACAATCGCTAATTTATCCCATAGGCTCGAATTTTTGGTACATAAAGTATACAACAAAATTCAGGATAAACAAGCCTTAGATCAGATTAAACTGAACAAATTTCTTCAAATAATCCCATACAATTATAGTTTACTAATTAGGCAGTGTGAAATTGATAGCTATAAAGCTGCTGTTGCAAAGGCAACTCTTGCTCAGGATTGTGAGACGCAGAATTCAATCATGTCCAATACAGCAGACAATACGGAAAAGGATAAATTTTCTGAATTGACAGAACAGGTCCATAGTATACAGGAGTCAATGAACAAATTTTTAGTAAAGTCAGAAAATAAACTTAGAGGTTTTCAAAATAAAAGATCCCACATAATTTTTCAAACAGGAGAGGTGCTTCTCACAGAAACCATTTCAAATTCCATCGTGGTGGAAATCGACGCAACTTTCGTCGACCACGTGGCTTTAACAACAACAGAGGTAATTTCAACCAAAATAATCAGCAAAACTCGCAAAGTGCAAACATACAGTGCCAACTTTGTCTATGTGTAGGGCATTCTGCTCGACAGTGCAGAATTGCACCCGTGTTAAATTTACAACATAATGTCCCAGCAATCGACCAGCCAAACGCGTAAGTGAGAATTCGCAATCTGGAGAGCGAAATTCTCAAAGTGTCCACACTCCAGAAAATGACAATAGTTCAAACCCACAAACAATAGTTCACGTAAACAGCAATTTAACTTCTCATAATGATGAAATAATAGCAAACGTTAATATCCAGCAACCAGCCATTCCTGTGATTCAAGTAAAAATTAGTGAAAATACCTCACCTTTTTTAATAGATACAGGCAGCTCGATTTCGTTAATTGATAAATCATTTTTTGATGCCAACAAACATAAATTTAAATACAAATACCTATCTCGAAATGTCAAAATATCCACAATAAATGCCCAAATTGATTTCAACGGCTGTATAGAATTATCCTTTAAGATTGGAAAGTTACATGTTAGACACCCACTATACCTTTTCACTTTAAAGTCTGCTTCCAAATTTACTGGTTTGCTAGGTTTTGACTTTATAAGAAAATTTAACGTCATCATCTTTCCAGAAACAGAAGTATGTAAGATCAAAGATGAATTCATATATTTTTCAAATAGAAATTCCCATCAAAACTTTAATTTAAATCAACACCTGGAAAATAAAATAAAATCTGAAATCAAATTTAACAGAAAACCAACAGATGTAGACTTCTCTAAACTATTACACATTCCTCCTTTTATTCCTGCAAGTCAAAAACACGAAACAAATGACATTATACCAATTGTCACACTTGCACAGAAGGTAACGATATATCCTCATGAGAGTGCCTACATTAAAACAAGGACGTTTTTGGATAATTCTCTCATGGACAGGGACTTATTGTTCATCCCAGATCACAAGCATAATGTCACCATTGAAAATACGGTGCTTTCATTTAATCGTGCTCCTACACGGGAACCCGGCATGCTACTCACAAAAAACAGCAATTTTCCAAGAGAACAACAATTTTATATATTTTTTGAAAATAAATCCGATCAAAGTGTACATATTAACAAAAATACTAAAGTTGGAACACTAGAAGTAATTGAACACATGAAACATGCATTTGAAAATGGTGATGATAAAACTACAGACGTAACACTACCAAATACTGATGAAGTGATAAATTTAATTCAACCGTCCGATGACATCATCAAACAACGTAAAGCAGAGTTTTTGAAAGCGAAAATTGACTTAACACATTTAAATAAACTAGAAGAACAGGAACTAAGAGAAATATTAAATAACAACTCACAGGCGTTTTCTTCTACCCTTCACACCATGGGTCACTCTGATTTAATAAAACCAGAAATCACATTCAATAGTTCATACCCTATAAAAGCTTTACCTTTTCCCATCCCTCAGGCACATCAGGAAGAAGCCAAAAGGCAGCTAAATGAAATGGTTGCAGCTAACATCATAGAAAAACACGTAGCATCGTGGGCTTGTCCCATGTTACTCGTAAAGAAAAAAACAGATGGGACAGGACAGCAAAAATATAGAATGGCCCTAGACCTAAGACTCTTAAATACAGTAATTAGTCATTCATCCTATCCCCTTCCTAAGATCCAAGTAGTAATCAGTAACATAGCTAATTTTAAGTACTTTACACTTCTCGATATGCCATCAGCTTATCTCCAAATACACTTACCCAAATGTTATCAAGATAAAATAAGTTTTACGACCCCTTGGGGCACATACAGATATAAAAGATTACCATTCGGATTGAAAACATCCGCAAGCATTTTTCAAGCAATGATTGATAATGTCACCGAAGAGGTCAACATGCCTGGTATCTTTAGTTATCAAGATGATGTTATAATTTGTAGTAACTCTTTCCAGGAAACTAAACAGAAAGTACAGAGATTTTTAGAAGTATTTAAGAAACATAACTTAACATTAAATTTAAATAAGTGCTCATTTCATAAAACGTCATGTAATTTCCTCGGCTTCAATATCGAAAACAACAAAGTTTCTCCCATAAGTTCGAATATACTAAAGATTCATTCCTTCCCAGTTCCGAAGTCCAAAAGGCAATTAAAGAGTTTTCTTGGCCTTTGTGGTTTTTACAGGCACTTAATTCCAAAATTCGCCGAAGTTGCAGAACCTCTTGTTGTATTAACATCTCCGAAGAAACCATTCTCTTGGGGTGACGCACAAGAAGAAGCTTTTCAAACCTTGCAAAAGATTTTCTTTTCTAAACCGTTTTTACAACAGCCCAACTTTAAGGAAACGTTTTATTTTAGTACAGATGCATCTACAATGGCAATTAGTGCAGTTATCTTACAAAAACATGAAGACAACTTATTACCAGTCGCGTACTTTTCCAAAGCTCTAAGAAATAATGAAAAAAATATCCACCAATCCAACTTGAACTAATGGCAATAGTTAAAGGACTCGCTGCATTTAAAAATATTTTATATGGAAGACAGTTCATCCTCTTATGTGATAGCAAGCCACTAAATCATTACAAAAGAACCACATCACCTGCAGATATCATAACCAGGTGGCTCCTTGAAATTGGAGAATATTCATTCACTTTTGAACATGTTCCTGGTTGTCTGAACGTCCTAGCGGACTACTTATCTCGAACGCCCTTTAATAATTCCAGTAACTTAAACACTAATCCTGAGTTAATTCACGCAAATGAGATCCTACCAGTCATAGAAGAAGATGTCAATGTAATACGTGATAATCAGCCTAACCAACCTGTTAACAGTAATGATAATATTAGTAATAATTGTAATACTCCTCCACCTAAAGATGCTTTGCTTGACATTTCTGAAGCTACACTATTTTATGAACAGCGTAAAGATGCAGACCTACTCAAAATAATTGAAGACATTCAAAATAATACAATTTCAAAATTTCAAAATTATATAATTTGTGACAGATCGTCACTTCTTCTATTTGATTCTGCTCCTACAAATTCCAACCAAGAACCTGTACAATACAAAATTGTAGTACCCAAATCACTAAAGGAAAAGTGCATTCGTATCCACCACATTACACATTATGGGATAGAGAAAACATACAGAAACATTCGAAAAAAATATTTTTGGAGAGGTTTATATTCAGATGTAGTAAATTATGTGAAATCATGTACAAGATGCATAACAAACAAACCCCAAAGAATACCTGCAGCCCCTCTCCAGAACACCGTAATACCAAATGAAGCAGGGCAATTGATATCACTCGATTTTGTGGGTCCATTTAGAAAGGGGTTCCACATATTAACAGTCATGGACCATTTTTCAAAACACATAAGGCTTTATCCTTTAAGAAATATTACAGCAATACATGCAGTACAAGCAATGTTTGATTACATAATCACATTTGGACGCCCAGGAATGATTTTATCCGACAACGGAAAATAGTTTCATGCACATATTTTTGATGAATTCCATAAAGTACTTGGCGTTACCCTTCGCTACACCACGGTTGCTCATCCAGAGGCAAATTCAGTGTCAGAACGTATAAATTTTTCCATTAAAGCCACTGTCAAGGCCCTAATGCAAGATGGTTACAACTTCACCACAGCAGTAAAAATTCACGAAACCATGTACAATTGCACTTACCACAATACGATTAAAACATCTCCTAACAAAGTTCACTTTGGTAGAAATCTCACAAATATTTTTGAAACGTTCCATGCAGACAAATATTTAAATCGTCTTGATGTTCACCACGATTATTTCGAATTAATGAATAATTTACAAGATTTGTATGATAAAGTGTACACCAATTTAATAAATTATCAGAAGCTTCAAAACTCAAGACAACACGCCAAAGCCAAACTTCGTCGTCCAAAAGTGGGTGATATCGTTTTTCTTCAACATAATGGCAAATTCAAAAAAGTTTGTGATGGTCCCATGAAAATTATAGAAAAATGCTCTGACGTAATCTTTAGAATCCAGAATGCTGAAAACTCTGGAGATCGCATCCAAAAGGTCCATATCAATCGACTCATCATCCCTGAACGACGCAAGAATGAACTTTGCAGAAACTCACCAAGTAAGACGCAGCAGACGTCACCAAATCCTGACGGTTCTCAACAAAACTATGAAAATAGTAGAGTAAAGAATCACTTACCACAGGCTGATGATCCATTGAACACTGCCACGTCTCCGGCAGCTGATGACTCTATAGCAAAGAGGGTTCCTGCTGATGTCCGAACTCCCGCTGCTAGTGTTGCTCCTTTCGTTGCAAGAGTCCCTCATAATCCTATCATCAGTTCCTACAACCTGAGACAGACCAAGACTAGACAGAATGTGAAATAGACTGTTTCGTCCAATTGCTGCGCAGCAACTTACCATCCAGAAACTGTCGATTATGAACTATTTTATCACTGAACTTTTCTGCAGGCGGAATAATCTAGTGATTAAGGTGTTCATGCATATATTTGACTGTCTTGTCTAATTTGTTTCTTTTTCTTCCTCACAGAATTTGAGTGTGTCTGCAAACGTCTATGCGGAAATTGTTTGACTGTAACTTAGTCTTTGTTTTGTCAAGAGTCCATTTGGTAACATTTTGTATTTAAATTTTTTGTGATGACTGTTCATTTTTTTATTTTGTTCTCTTGGGTAATAGTTACATTTTATTGTCAACACATGTTTTTTTTAAGGTAACATGTAAGAGGTAAAAATGTTCTATACATAAAATTGCTGTTTTTCATTTTTTTGTAAATTTTTTTTGTATGTTTATAATGTATTGTGCATCCTCCCATTTTTTTTATATGTGATCACATATGTCCCAAATTTTTTTTGTGTAATTTTTCATTTTGGTACCAAACAAAATTATTTTTTGTGTGTAATTAATTATGGATAAAATATTGGTGTTAACTGCATGCAGATTTATTTGTAATAACAGATGTCTGAAAAATGTTTTGTATGAACAAAACTAGTTGTATGGGTTGATGTAATTTCTTTATAGAATGTGCTGAATTTATACCGACATGATGTATGTCGATGATTGTCATCCTCATGTATATGGTGGTGCTGACCTTCCCTGTTAGGCAAAATCTTAGCATTTTTTTTTCTTTCACCCCTCTTTCGGGGAGTATGTCATGTAGATGACATCGTTTTTAGAAGTTTTTAAGGGTTATTTAAATTCATGGCAGTTTTTCTCTAAGTTTTCTTAATTAATCGTAAGTTTTAGCCCAGTACCTTTATTTTCATATGTCTCCCGTCAAAATCGGCCGCTTCGTTCTCATTTTAGGTTTTCACTAACGATCTTACGGTAAGCACTTAACGCAATCGCGGCCGTATCTTTTGACTGCAGTATCGTTCATTTTGGAGCATGTTTCGCCGGCAGTCGCTCCTGCGTGGTTAATGGAATCATCGGAGAATGTGACGCCTAAGCCATGATACACCGTATTCATGAATACTAACGGTGTGAATTCTCGCAGCTGAAAAAGTTTTTGAAAACAGGAAGGGTGATTTTCGCCAGCGACCACTAACAGTGGATGAAATATCGTTTTTATGCTATTGACGGTGCAAGGTTAAACTCTGAGCGCATGCGTGGGATATCGCATATTTTTTCATTTCATTATGATATTCAGATTTTGCCGGTGTGGATGAATATTCGCTGTTGTTTAATAATGTGTGAATTAGGGCGATAAAGAAAGGAAGTATTTTATTTGCAACAGTTGATTTAATGAGACAAATGTGCAAAGAATAATTCAGACATGTTTTTTATAATTATTATTTTATGAAAAAAATATTAATTCCTTAGTAGTATTTATTAATGCATATTCTAGGGTTAAGAAGGATTTTTAAAAATGCAAATATTTTTACTTCTATATTGCGAATTTTTTTCTCCCCAGAATTTATTTTAAAAATCGTGTTCGCATGACAGGTATGAGTATTTGGTATTGGATTGCCTCTGTATATATGACCACTGGTCACTGCCTAAAATCATTTGGTGGTAATTTTGCATTTAAAATTTTAAAACCATTAACCATTATTATATTTTATTTCAACGGTGGAAATGAATATCATGCAATTTTAATTTTAATAGAATAAAATATGTTGAAATGTTTCTTCTCTATTTTTATCCGATTTACCCCCCCCCCCTCTTCACAAATGAGATATTAAAAAACAGTTTACGCGATGGCGTGGCAAACAAGAAAAAGATAATATATATTTATTTCTTCATAATTTTAGTTGTAAAATATTAATGTACTATCTGATAAAAAAAAATAATCGAACATGCAGATTATTAATTTTTTAATTATTTTTCATATTTCCATCCATTTTTTAAATTTTCTTCGTGCTTTTTAGGTGTGTTCGTAATTATATAAATACGTAGCACCTATTGTCATCGTCTGGTCCGGCTGTCTGTCTGCCGTCCATCCGTCTGTCCGCATATAACAACGCAAAAACTACCCAAACGAATGGTTTGAAATTTAAGGTATATTATCTTTGCAGAATTTTTTCGAGACATTTCAAATTTTATGAAAATCGAATCAAAACTTTAGCAGATATCAATAAAAATATTTATTAAGAAATTTGATTTTTTTTTTATCAGTGCTTTCTTGTTATAGGAGTTCCCGAAGTTTAATCGTCAAGCGATCGATACTTATTTTATTACAGAAATTAATCTGCAGGCGATATAACTCATTTCACAGAATTAAAAATCATCAAGATCGGAATATTTATATAACTAGCTATAGTACAAACGCACCTCATTTGTCACGTTTGACGTACAATTTCCAACTTGTTTTCATTATCATGAAAAAATGTGCTTGATCATCATCCTTATATATTATTTCTCCTGTCAACATCCCTTTTTCGCAGAAAATACGAAACGCAGAACGACGAATGAGATAGCATATGAACGGATTTTGAATAAGCTTCTGACATAGCACACTTAACGTTTCGTTAAAACATGTTTTTGATTAAAATTTGCTGAAAATTGAAAATTAAATCGGCATTGTTTTCTTCAAAGAAATGAAAGGTTTTCTTCAAATTATTGTTGCCACAAAAGTAAAATACCACATTATATGATACTCAGTAATTATTATAAAAAACACTGCACGGGTTTATTTTATATTTATGATTAAAAAGCGAAATTGAAATGTTTAGATTTATAGTTCTATGTCCCATGTTTTTCCCGAAGCAGATGACGTCATCCTCTAATCCATCATCATATATATTATTTCTCCTGTCAACATCCCCTTTTTCGCAGAAAATATGAAACGCAGAACGACGAATGAGATAGCATATGAAAGGATTTTGAATAAGCTTCTGACATAGCACACTTAACGTTTCGTTAAAAAATGTTTTTGATTAAAATTTGCTGAAAATTGAAAATTAAATCGGCATTGTTTTTTTAAAAGAAATGAAAGGTTTTCTTCAAATTATTGTTGCCACAAAAGTAAAATACCACATTATATGATGTTCAGTAATTATTATAAAAAACACCGCACAGGTTTATTTTATATTTATGATTAAAAAGTGAAATTGAAATGTTTAGATTTATATTTCTATGTCCCATGTTTTTCCCGAAGCAGATGACGTCATCCTCTAATCCAGTCAAAATACGATTGTTAATTTTTTTTTTCTCTAGCGTGCCTTTTGCAATCTTGGATCAGTTTTTACTCTAACTTTGATGGAATAAATTAGATGATATTCTGGCTTGACTAAAAACTAAATGTTGTTTGGAGATATTTTTATCCTTACTTTTTCTTTAGAAGTTTAATCCTGCATCTAATAAATATTGCATATCGATAAAAAATGGTACTTCTCTATTATCCCATCGACCACTTTTCATAACAAAAAACTATCGTCAAATAAACGGGAGAACGTTGCCATTGGAATATCAAAATAAATAAATAAATAAAATATAAGAATTTTAGGACACAATTCTTATTTTAATGAATGAAATAACTAATAAATCAGTAAAACATAATAAAACTTACAGGCAAATGTCGAATTAAAAACCACTTGATGATATAACAAATACGTATAATGCTTCTGACATGAAGTAAATGGGACTGCATTTTTGGCGTTTAATCTTACAGTTTGGCGATAGTGTTTTGTTATGAAAAGTGGTCGACGGGATAATAGAGAAGTATACCTAAAAAATATTAGATTTCAGTGCGAAATCCTCGCACGGGCCCTCTGGTGACCATTTAATACTCTAACCAGTCTTGAATTCCGACATTTTTCTCTGGGAGGTATTTCGAAGGTTCGGGATGGCGGGTAGGTGTGTGTGTGTGGAGGGGGGGGGGGGGAGATTATCATGAGCGCCTGCAAGGGAGGACAATTGCCCCTCCCTGAATTTTGAAATTTAAATCTGTATTTTTTTTATGTTGAAAAAAATATATAATTTACTTATCCGCAAGTAGCATGAACAAAGTTTTTATTATTTTTTTTAATTTTTTTTGAGTTTATGTGTTGAAAAATTATCTCATCTGACAAAAAAGAGATGTGAAAAAAATTATATTTTTTATTTGTTAAATTTCTGTATTGCATGTTGAGGACTAGCAGCACAACTGTTTGAATATCTTACACCCCCCCCCCCCCCCCCTGTGTTTCGTCGGCGTCCATGGCATTATGGTATTCAGCGTGTGTGGGGGGCGGGGGGAGATTTGCACTTTCGGAACATTAATTAACCGAAAATGTGGAGACTCTAGGGACTCAGTATCCCCCCTGAATTTCTCACTGACTGTAATGTTAAATCTATACTAATATTATAAAGTAGTAAAGATTGTTTTTTTGTTTGTTTGTTTGTTTGTAGGGGGTAATCTCTGGAAGTACAGAAGCGATTTCAAAAGTGATGGTGGTAAATTGATGGTGACAATCCCTGCTCCAACTTAGGCTATATTTTATGTCGGTGCCACTACCCCCAGGGGTGTGCAGGAGCAAAAAACTTTCTAAAATTTTGATTTTTGAAGTGAAAACTTCTTTAGGCGCGTTGGGCATTTTTGAGATGGGAAAAAACCACTGAATTCGCGACACTGTTACAGACACCACTGTATATGTTGCCAATTCATACAATGAAGCGAAAGTATCAAAAGGAAATAGTTCACGTGCAGAAAGCGAAATGATTGGTATTATGAATAAAAATAATTCAGAAAATAATTTCAAGATAAGTTTAGCATGTGCGGTGAAAACAGATAAAAGTGACTCAACTCGCGAGACCAAATCAAAAGATGAAAATGAAATAACAAAACACGGAAAATATTATAATTTAACGAACACGAGAAAAATCGACGGAAGTAATATAAAAAAAAAAATGAAAATAATGAAATATTTCACGAAAGTTTTAAGAAACGTAGTTACCGATACGGAAATGAAGTGAAATCATTTTATAGAAAAGAAAAGTTTGTTGATGTTGATAGAAATTATAGATACCGCAAACAATACGCGCAGTATGAAGATAGAAAAAAGCATAATGTTCACGAATACCATAAACAAGACAGGCAGCAAAGAAGTCATTTTTGAAGTGATAGGAAGCGGGAACCCTATTTTGCAGATAAATGTTATTACAAAAGATATGAAACTAAATCTCATGGAAGAAATGATGAATGTATTGAGAGTTGTTTAAATTGTGGATGAAAATTCATAAGTTTCATTGGTATTCATTTCAAAGAATACCAATTAATTAAATTTTATATTTCATTTATTTGTAAATTTACGGTTTAAGCAATAGATTGCAATTTTTGTATGTAAAATAATATGCATTATTTTTCATGTACAATAGCGCATTAAATGAAAATTGTAATATAATTTTTGTAGTAGTAGTTTATAATAATGAATAAAAAAAAACACTTCATTTAAAAGTATTTCCTGCACAATAAAACCTTTCCTGACGATTAAAAAAATACACACGTAATTGTTCAAGTTTTCACTTCTGTCGGCACTCCCGGAATGCCATTTTTTTTTTAATACTTGAGGAGCTAGGAACATGAAATTTGGCATGGTAATTACTTATAAGATGTAAATGCTCTCTAAGAACAAATTCTAATAAAATTCGAAATTTAAAAGGGTGAGATGAGCGAAACGCGTTCTAAAAACATTCTAAATTACAATTTCTATGGAATCTCTGGAACTACAGAGCCATTTTCAAAAGTGATGGTAGCAAATTGATGGTAATGGTCCCTGCTGTAACATAGGCTATGTTTTATATCGGTGCCACTACTACAGGGGGGAGGGGTACAAAAGCGAAAAACGTTATATACTGAAGGAGCTAGAAACATGAAATTCGGCAGGGGGGTTACGCTGTGCAATGGCTATTCCTAGACCATCCCAATGTCACCAGGAAGGCCGGACAAGACTGCCACAGAGCAACGACACCTGTACAAAATAGCTTACTTGGCATTAAGCACACGACGACATAGGCTGGTAACGACTCCTCCGCTTGCTCGTGACCTTACTGCTGCGTCTGGAATAAGAATTTCCAGGCAAACAGTGTATAGACATCTAGCAGAGAGGGCCCTTTACGCCCGGCGTCCAGTCGTGTGTGTCCCTTTCAGTGCATTGAAGAGTAGAGGACGATTGTTGTGGAGCCGAAGACATCAGTCTTGGACACAACAGGAATAGGAGAATGTTCTTTTCAGTCATGAGTCGCGATTCACTACGCAAAGTGATTCTCATCGAATCTTCATCTGTAGAGAATGTGGATATCGCTATCGTGCCTCCTACGTAAAAGAAATCAACAGATTTGGTGGCAAAGGAATCCTTGTCTGGGGCGGCATAATGTTGAGTAGCCGTACCCCACAGCACGTCTTCGATGCGAGTACTGTCAACGCACATCTTTATCGGGATGAGGTCCTTGAAGCCTATGTGAGGTTGTTCCGGGGTGCTGTATGCCCAGACTTCATTTTTATGGACAATAATGTGAGGCCACATAGAACTCGCATTGTTGATGATTTTCTTGAAGAAGAGGATATACGCCGTATAAATTGGCCCTTGAGTTTCTGGACCTCAATCCTATTGAACATGTTTGGGATGGTCTAGGAAGAGCCATTGCACAGCATAACTTCACTCCCAGGACATTCCAGGAGTTAAAAGCCGCACTTTTGGAAGAATGGCTTTGTTGCCACAAACATTTATTGATACCCTCATAAACAGTATGAGAGCTCGTTGTGAGGCTTGTATAGCAGTGCACGGTGGTCACACTCCATATTAGACATACTTTTCCCGAGATAAATGCTTTATATCTGATTCATGATTTAACACTTTTTGATATGCCCTGTTTCTTAATTCACAATTAAATTTTTTTCCATATTGTTATGTTACTACCCGTAAGGCATGGTGACGTCAGTGTGAAGTCACACTGTGACTTTGTGACCGTCGTCGTGACGTCAAGTGACGTCGATGTGAAGTGACGTCGATGTGAAGTCACTGTGACATAAATGTGAGGTCGTTATGGCCGTTTTCAAGGCTTTCTGTGACCTCACAATGTGACTACTTTGTGAAGTCACCGTGCGACTTCAATGTGAAAAATGTGACGAATCTGCATCGGATAGGGTGACCAGATTTTACCCGAATCCTATCCGGATTGTTCGGATCGACATTTTTTTATGCTGCAAGTTTGTGACGACACTGCACCGTGTCGGGTGACCAGATTTTACCCGAATCCAATCCAGAAAGTTCGGATCGATCTTTTTGGATTTGTTTGGCTGCAGAATAGATTTGTATTAGTGGTCGGGTGATCTGATTTTCGTGAACCCGATCTGACCCGAGTCGGGTATAATGTTTTTACTGTAAGTCTTGTTCGGAATAGAATCTTGCATATGCGGATGAGTCATGCAAGAATCCGGTTATATACTTCTTGAACATGGTTGAATGTCGACTTGAACATGAATGATGGTTGACTGAAATTATATTTCGATTCAACCCATATTATTACCCTAACCCAACAACAACAACAAAAACAAAAAAATCTGTAGGCCCACAACCCGACCGAACCTGATAAATGATTTCGCATAGATTCGGATAACAAGATTTTACCAAATCCGGATACGATCGACGATAAGGATTGGATCGGCAATAATTTTTATTAATGCAATTCGTATTCAAATTAAAACTTTGCATCTGATTGGGATACCGGCTAATGTAGCCGTTAAGCAAGAAAATTATAAATGTAAAAAACGCATACTAAATTAAAAATAATAGATGAATGTATTAAAAATTATAATAAAACTAAATATATCAATAATATGAAATTCTATTGTGCAAATAACAACTTTTTAAATTAACTTCTACTTCCATTTGTTTTATTTAACCACAAAAAATATTGACAATAATTAAAACCACGGAGGAAGATAGATGGAGGGGGAAGTAACGTTGAAATTTTACAATACAGTTTTTCTCCTTATAGATGGCGCCACGGTAAACTGAAGGCTATCCTAACCTGCTTCTGCAATGCTTTTCAATGCGAAAAGCATTCATTTTTTAAATGTTTTTGATTGAAAATTTGAACTTTAAAAAAGTCAAACAAGTAGAAATTTCATTAAATAAAGTGTTCTTCACACCATGCATATATTTTAATAGATGTTTGGCGTTTCGATTGCTTTTTATAACTCTTTAAATAAGAGTTCATCCTGACAGAAGCATCTGAATAGTAGTCATTTAAAAATAAATATCACGGATATTGTACTGCGAAGAAATACGGAATGGACATATAGTTTTTAGAGATTAAAAGTATTATTCAAATAAAAACAGCTTCAGATTACAGCCAAACAAATAGCACTCTATAAGACAATTTAAATGGCCATGTCAATTAGCCACAGACATTAGCATTCATTAAGTATAACATTTTAAAAACATATACACTAAGATCGATATACTAGAATAAAAATTTCTTAGTTTAAAAATGATTACATGCGTATAACTTTAAATTAAAGTATAATAAAAAGCACTCATCTTTGGAGCTCTAAACATACTTAAAAAAAAATTCTTCGAATTTCTTTTGTTTATCTCATCATCATAGCCCGATCTACATCCCGGAATAAAACATTTATATCCCATCTTATATTTATGACATATAATTGCTATAATTAAAAATAATCGAGTAAAATACTTTCGGAATTTAACATGTAATCTAATGACATTCTGTTTAAAGGCAGCCGCCAAATTTTACAGCGCCCTCTTTCGTTAAAAAAATATTACTTGCATTTTCGATATCCTCGCCTATTCTAGTTTCCCCTCCAGGTTCTTTCTCCGTGATTAAAACTATGCTATTTTGCTGTTATGTTATTGAAGTCTTGTGAATGTGTATACTTTGCGATATATCCCCTCTCTCAGTATCACGAAACTTTCTGACACATTTATGAAAAAATTTTTAAACGTATGGCACTTGCATGCCTCATTATTAAAGCGATTTGGAATGAATAGCGTTTTCCATTTTTAGATAAATGAAATACTTAAGATCAATTTCGGTCACGTTTTTCCCGTTCTCACGCTGCGCGTCGGAAATTCTGTTCAAAACACCGACTTTGATAGTGTTTTCTGAAACATCTTCTTCCGTTACCAAAAAATGGAAAACGCCATTCGATTAAATATATTCTGAATAAGAACACCTGCCAATTTCTTGTATTTCCGAATAAAAATGAATTCAGAAATATGTCAGAAATTAGCTATTTTGGATTTGAGAACAACTTTAATGAAATATAAATATGGATTTTAAAATAAGCATTGTGAAATATCTATGTTAGGAATCCATTAAAATAATAGATCTATCTATTGTGAGATATTATTAAATAATAAACATTGTACCAAGCAGTAAAACATTTTTCGAAGCAAATGAAATTTAAAACTTAAGATCATAAACGCAAAAAATATTATATAAATTTTTTTACAAATATATAGTTTTTGATAGAATACTAAATGCAGAACTTAAATATAAATTTTTACGGTAAAAAAATTCGGTAACACAACTGGAAAAATTACCTAAACTGAATAATGATTTTATTATTTTATCAATATTGATTATTTTTATGCACGTAATGTTGACATATCTTGACATCATGCTATAAATCATGCATGGGACCTCTATTTTAAATACTATATGTGCTTTAATTACGTTTACTCCAGTATTTGACTGGTATTACTTTATCTATAAATGATAACTATAAAAATTAAGAAAAATGTTTTGTTAATTTAAAAAAAAAAAAAAAACTTAATCTATTTAAAATATATATATATATTTATGAAACTGCTATCTTTTTTAAATAATAAGTTTTGCAATAGATTATTTTTTGGAAACACCGATCATTTTTTGTTGATAACGCACTGCACCGCAGCCACTCTATTTAGCATCGGATGTGAAGAAGTTGTACAATTTTCTAATAATTTACGATTCATCGATAGTAATATATGATGACGCCAATGACTTGATATCTATCTGCAGTGTTGAATTCAGACACTTTTCTCCGGGAGGGATTTCTGCAGCTCCGGGGGGGGACATTATAGAGTTCCGGGGGGGAAATTCCACTTTTTGACCACTGAAAGCATAAAATCTCAAATACTCCGGGGGGGACATTTCAATGCTCCGGGGGGGACATTCCCCCCCGGGCCACCCCCTGGATTCAACACTGTATCTGGCTTGATGTTTGATTCCGGGGCAAGAACCACAGTAACATTTTCTGTGATTCTGATACCATAATACATACAGTGTCTCACATAAGTGATGGGACACTTGTGCTTTACAAAAGGAAACTAATCAAATAAATTAAAAAAACATGTACACATTTTTTTGTGGGTGTGTTTCATACTTAAATTTAGTAAAGATTATTACATAACATACATTTTGTCAAAATATTAAAATATTAATTTAATAAAAATACAAATGTTTAGAACGGAGCAAAAAATATCTCACATAAGTGATGGGACACCATTATATATGCAACAAAAATCGTCTGAAATAAGCAATAAAAATATTTTTTGGGGTTTTATTTTTACTTAAAAGCAATTGGCAATAATTTATAAAATCGTCTGCAGTATTTCTCTCCAGTTTGTTTTGGAATTTTTGTGTTTTTTAGCTCTGTGTAGCCATGAATACTAAACGAAAAGAAACTTCGCCTGAAATTCGAAAATTAGTTATTAATTTGCATATTGAACGTGGAAAATCTATTAGAAAAACTGCTGAAACAGTTAACTTGAGTCGTTCAACAGTTTTCAATATTATTAAACGATATAAAAAGAATCATATGATTCAGGATAAAAGAAGACCTGGCCGACCATCAAAGCTATCCAATGGAATAAAGCGAATTATCGTTCGAAATATTAAAAAAAAATCCAAGAATTAGTGCTTCAAAAGTTGCTGCTGATTTACAAGCATTATATGGAATAATTGTTAATCCTGAGACTATTAGAAGGGTAATTCGATCTGCTGGATATCACGGTAGAGTAGCCAGGAAAAAATTCTTCGTAAGTGAAAAGAATAGAAAAGTCAGACTAGCTTTCGCAAAATCCAACATAAATAAGAATTCTGATTACTGGAATAAAGTTATATTTGCTGATGAGAGTAAATTTAATATATTTGGTTCTGACGTGTGGAGAAAACCCAGGGAAGAATTTCGCAAACAGAACTTGGTACCAACAGTAAAACATGGTGGAGGAGGAGTCATGGTATGGGGGTGTATGTCGTCCGCTGGAGTTGGTAATCTTGTTTTTATTGACAGTATAATGGATCAGTACAAGTATATTGATATTTTAAAGCAAAATTTGAAATCTTCAGCACGAAAATTGAACCTTCATAACGATTTTAAATTCTACCAGGACAATGACCCCAAGCACACTGCTCTGAACGTTAGACTCTGGCTGCTATATAACTGTCCTGAAATAATAAAAACACCACCACAATCTCCAGACTTAAATCCCATAGAGAATATTTGGCAAGAATTGGAATCAAGAATTCGCAAACACACCATTTCTTCAAAACAACAACTAAAATCGGTGCTTCAAGAAGAATGGGGTAAAATCACTCCAGAAATCACAAAAAAATTAGTCGAATCCATCCCAAAAAGATTAAATCATGTTTTAAAAGTAAAAGGAAATCCAACAAAATATTAAAACCTTTTAAAAAGTAAAATTTTTGGATAAATATTTGATGGAAAAGTAAGTGTCCCATCACTTATGTGAGCCATTTTTTGCTCCGTTCTGAACAATTGTATTTTTACTAAATTAATATTTTAATATTTTGACAAAATGTATGTTATGTAATAATTGTTACTAACTTTAAATATGAAACACACCCAAAAAATTTTTGCACATGTTTGTTTATTTATTTTATTGCAGTTTCTTTTTATAAAGCACAAGTGTCCCATCACTTTTGTGAGACACTGTAGTATATCGTACAATCGGATTTGAGATCTACTGTATGAGTTTTAGAATGCAGTTTAGTGAACATTACTGATATTTTGAATTGTTTTAACAATACGGATAATTTATATGATACAATTAAAAAATAATAAATCTAATATTAATATCAAATAGTTAACATTTAATTAATATTTAAATTCTTACTAGTATACATAGCAACAAAAAAATTTCAAGCTTTGCTGTTGGTGTTCTTTAGATTGAAAAAATAACATTTTTACATACCTTTTTTTTAGCAAACGTAATTCTTTATGGCATCATGGAAGAAATCCGAGGAATACAAGTGTTTTTCAAGTAAATTAAGTACAAAAACATTACAATAGCATTGACGAATACATATCATAACCGCCAACGCAATTGTAAGCATTTTCGGACTTATATTTTAATCTGAATTCTTAAATCCGATAAAACGACAGTTTTAGGAGTACAGAGAAGGAGTATAAGAACAACAGAATATCTCTTGCATGTTCCGTTCCAACAATTAAATGTCGTGTTTTACTGTTTAGTGGTCTGCAGTAGCACTAAAAAAAAAAAAAAAAAAAAAAAAAACATGAAACGAAACGGGAATTATCCTTGCAACTCTTTGACTTAATAAATAAACCCTTCGAATTAAACCAACCGCTTTTCGAAATAGCTTCACCGCAGACGATAAATCGGACGAGTTCATTTTACAAATATTGAGCAGCTGGTCAATTTTCTTAGCAATCATAAAAGAAAAAAAAATCAACTTCCTGTTAACTGATGTGCAATTCACTGAAATAATTCCCTTTCTTTTATTTTATTTTATGTCAGGTTTACTAAATGTAATTTTTAAATTAAATAATGCCGAGAGAATTGATTGTATTTTTTTAAATAAGGCTTGAATAGCTAAAAAAATTATATGGAAATTTCTGGAGATAAAATGAAATAGTTTTATACTTCTAAGGGGAGCAAATTACTTATTTTATACGTTTATGATATTCATAATCTACTTCATCCATAAAGGTACATAACAATTTAAATAAAGCTCTTGCATACAAAAAATAAACTTTAATTTTCTCGGTATATCCCATTATCTGTATTTACATTTTGACCACATTGTAACTTTACATTTTAATGGCACTTCGCAATGAACAAGCACCTCCCTCCACTATGTTATTTTTCAGCCTTTATCAATAGTAGAAGTAATTTATAATTGATACAATTGTTTGAAGTTGTTTTAACACAAATTATTAATTTTTCATAGAAAATAAAACTTTTTTTAAATTAAAAAAATAAATTATAAAATTAAAAACGTTTTCTAGTTTTCATATCTAATTACCTTTGTATGATAATCTACAATTGCATAGTTACAAAAAATTATATACATACATGCAGATCATTTTATTAGCTAGATAAAGGAATAAGTGACTATAAATTAATTTACAAGGGGCAACAAAAATTACTAAGGTCAATGGCTCAATGTATCAAATGAAGAAAGATGGCACTAAGTAAAATGTGTCTTCTCATTTTCAAATATTTTTAAAATTCACATTTTTGTCACAGTGTGAGTTCACTATATGGTAGTATATTTTAGTAACAGGTATACACATGCGTGACTTTCAATGACGTCACTGTGACGTCACAAAAATTTAAAAATTGTAGAAAAGTTTTTTTAACTATAAATAACATGTTTTGAAATAGTCCTGTATGATTTTTAGAGTTTTTAAAGAAGTTCATACTTAAGTCACAATGTGACCTCTCTGAATGGTGGCATTTTGGTCACAGATGTGCCGTGACAATTGTGACTCGCAGTAACGTCACAGTGACGTCACTGTGACCATGCATGCTATGCGGGTATATTCTTTCTCCCATTGTAATATACCTTTATGTCAAATTTCGTGGCAACACGGTGAATAGTTCATCAGTTTTCACAGATTTTATGTTCATGACCTTAATTTTGGACATGAGTGTAGGCTATATTTCATGCCAGTGCCACTACCCCCAGTGGAGTGCAAAAACGGAAAACGTTCTAAAATTTCGATTTTTTTTATACTGAAGGTGTTAGAAACATGAAATTTGGCATGGTAGTTACTTATAAGATGTAAATGCTCTCTAAGAACAAATTCTAAAAAAAATTTGAAATTTAAAACTGTGAGATGAGCGAAAAGCGTTCTAAAAACATTCTAAATTACAATTTCTATGGAATCTCTGGAACTACCGAACCCTTTTCAAAAGTGATGGTGGCAAATGTTTGATGACAATCCCTGCTCCAACATACGCTATATTTTACGTCGATGCCACTAATCCCAGGGTGGTGTAGGAGCGAAAAACGTTCTAAAATTGCAATTTTTTTTTTACTGAAAGAGCTAGAAATTTGAAATTTAGCATGGTAGTTACTTATAAAATGTAATGCTCTCTAAGAACAAATTTTAAAAAAAAATGAAATTTAAAAGGGTGCAATGAGAGAAAAGCGTTCTAAAAACATTCTAAATTACAATTTCTATAGAATCTCTGGAATCACAGAACCGATTACAAAAGTAATGATGGCAAATTGATTGTGACAATCCCTACTCCAACATAGGCTATATTTTATGTCGGTGCCACTAACCCCAATGGGGTGCAGGAGTGAAAATTTTTCGAAAATTGCGCAGAAACAAAATTAAATTTACCCAATCTCGATTCAAATTTGTTGAACGTTGCACATAATAATGTAATGCCTTCATTTGTGGGGGTAAGTTCACCACCGTTCTTTTCAAATTCTTCATATTTCTGTATGTGCACATAAAGCTCATAGTTCTTATTTTTTGTACTTCAACAATCATTTTCTCACCTAAATTCCAATGAGCAGGAGTAAAAACATCGAAAAACTTAAATATTTTACTAAATTGAGTGATGTCTGAAATTTCATATTTTGAACTGTTTTCCAAGGAAAGTCGATCAGATGGGTTAAGTTCTTTAGGTGAAAGATAATTTTTTCTATGTTTCACTAAGTCAGATCTATTATTAAATGTTTCAAAACAATCGTCACATTCACAGTGACTGGGTAACTGTCTACTTTTCCTTTGTTTTGGCTTGGAAGTGTTATGAATTTTCCCTTGCTTTAATAAATCCCTCTTTTGTGAAAATACTTCGCCACATAGATTACAATTATGAATCACAGGGGTCTTTGAATGAATCTTCATATGATTTAATACATGATACTTTCTAGCAAATGTTTTTTCACAGATTACACACACAAGAGGTATTTTCTCCAGATGACATTTCAGGTGAAACGTTAAGTTAACCTTTCGGGGAAAAGCTTTGTTGCAAAGAACACATAAAGGGTGACTTCTGTTTCTTTAATCCTGATGAAACGGGTTCTTCTTTAGGCTGTGTTAAAAATTCCATGTCATGGTCATTTAATCCTGGTGATGAGGATTCACTCTTCACGTTAGACATATCATTAACACTTAACAAAGCTGAATCCATGACTCGCTCCATAATCACTTAAATGTAAACTGACTTAAAACGAAAAACACAACCTTTCACAGCGGTAACAGGAAACAATATAATCATATTAACTCGTTTCTTGAAAGTTCATAAAATGATAGAGGGCGCTTGTTTAAAAATATTAACATTTTATTGGTTTAAAAAGTCACGTGATTATTTTATCATGCTCTGTTATAAGTTCAATAGTCAATTAATTCTTAATAGTCAGTTTATTAAATTACGTGCATTATTTCTTGAGATATGACTATCGCTAAAATCATGTAAATCCTGCAAAATGCTGCATAGCACCGCCACCTGCTGGGCGATTTTTACCAAAAAATTATCAGCACCAATTTATATCGGAGACTAACTGAATATAAAGTTTTATTAAATTCCGAGCATTAGTTCTTGAGATAGAGCTATTGTGGAAATCGCGATAAATGCTGCATAGCAGCGCCATCTGCCGGGCGATTTTTACCAAAAACTAATCAGCACCAATTTATATCAGGGTCTAACTCAATATAAAGTTTGATTAAATTCCGAGCATTAGTTCTTGAGATAGAGCGGCCACAAAATTTTTGTCACATACAGAGTCACAGACAGACATTTTCTAAAAATAGTCAAATCGTGTTCAGGACCTTCTAAAACGTATAAATCCGTCGAAAACCGGAAGTCGAAATTTTTCATGAATCCAATACTTTTTTCTTGTAAAGATAGAAAAAAGTAAAAAAGTGAATAATTAAAATAAGTCACGTTAGAAAAAACTTGATTCGATTATTACTTTCTTCTATCTTTGCAAGAAGAAAGTATTGGATTCATGAAAATTTTCGACTTTTAGCAAGTGTGGACTGCAAGACTGCAACAGCGCCATCTTGATCGCGGTCGACCTCTACCCAATAGTGTATCGGTGTCTTGCACGTTCACCTGATGTGTCGTCTTTCGCCCATAGCCGTTCAACGCTTCGTCCGTATGCAAAGCGCTGATTTTTACATGGAGGGCTTTTTGAAAGCGGTATGACAAATGTCTCAATGTACTTGGTACTTATGTGGAAAAATAAAGTTATGTTTTATCTTTAATGTCTCATTACATTTTTAGGTGCGTTCGTAATTATATAAATACGTAGCACCTATTGTCGTCGCTTGGTCCGTCCGTCTGTCCGTCTGTCTGTCCGTCCGTCCGTCTGTCTGTCCGTCCGTCCGTCCGTCCGCATATAACAACGCACAAACTACCCTACCGAATGGTTTGCGATTTAAGATATATTATCTTTGCAGAATTTTGTCGAGACATTTCAAATTTTATTAAAATCGAATCAAAATTTAGGAGATATTAATAAAAATATTTATTAAGAAATTTGAATTTTTTTTTTTAAATCGGTGCTTTTTTGTTATAGAGGCTTTGGAAGTTTAATCGTCAAGCGACCGAGATATGACAGAAATTAATCTGCAGACGATATAATTCATTTCACAGAATTAAAAATCATCAAGATCTGAATATTTATATAACTATCTACAGTACGAACGCACCTCGCTTGTCACGTTTGACGTACAATTTCCAACTTGTTTGTCTTTCATACACACCTCTGTCCACAGTCGCCAGGGAAACTTATTTTCCGACTGCCCCTCGTAATATCTTTAGTTTAAACACATGTATAGTTAAGAGAAATATTAAGGGATTTTTTCTTTTAAAAAAAAATAATGTAAGAGACTTATTCATGTTGCAGTCTTACCCTTTCTGACTATTTTAACGTACATCTTGCAACAGAAGGGAAAATTTTGATTTTTAAGGCACCTTTTCTATAAAACTGACTATAAGAAAATAATCGTGTAGTGCTTAATTTAATTAGAAGAAAAAGACAAAATCAAACCCACTGAACATTTTATTGGCTGGCAATGAGTCTGAGCCCAGTGGCACATAATCATAGAAACTCGACAGAGTTTCTCGCCAAGCATAAGAAACAGCAATCCATTGAACCGTAAATGAAAGGAATTTCCGCCAATGGATGCCAAACGATTTTACAAAAAAATTTTAGCACTCTGTCTAGTTTATATTTTGCGGACGGGACAAAACGGGTTTTTGACACATCTATATCTCGCGTTCTATTTATGATAGAAACAAAATTCTTGATTCTATGGAATGGGGCGTGCCAAGGGACGAAGAATTCAAAAGTAAAGCAAAATCCGACGAATAGGTTTTCAGTAAATGCGATTTTAAAAGTGCTGTTTTTTGCACTTTTTAAATCTTGTTCAGACCAAAAACTGTTGACAGGGCTACAGCAATGTGTAATTATCGGATTTTTACGCGGTTTACGTCATTTGAATCGTTTTTATGAGTAGTTCCGACCTTTGTAAGTTTCATGTAAAAATATTAATTAGTTTTTGATTTATATCAGTTTAAAGTTATTGATTCCTATACTTAACATAGAGCAAAAAACTGTTGACAGGGCTACAACAATGTGTAACTATCGGATTTTTACGCGGTTTACGTTATTTGAATCGTTTTTATGAGTAGTTCAAACCTTTGTAAGTTTCATGTAAAAATATTAATTAGTTTTTGATTTATATCAGTTTAAAGTTATTGATTCCTATACTTAACATAGAGCAAAAAAATAATAAATGACCCAACTCTTTTAGGAATGGTCGTATACACATGATATTAAGATATGTTATTACACTCGACCCAAGTAAGCTTCCTATTATAAATAATCGTAACATTTAAGGTTCGTTTACAGGGTCTCACAAAAGATCTTTTGATATAGGGCTAAAGAGTTGTGTAATTATCCGATTTTTACGCGGTTTGCAGCATTTGAATTGTTTTTATAAGTAGTTCAAATGTTTAATATTTCGTGTAAAAATATTAATTAGTTTTTTATGTATACCACTTTAAAGTGATTTATTCCTATACTTAAAATGAAGCAAAAAAAAAAATATTAAATGGTCTAACTCTTTTCAAAAAGAACGTATGCGCATGATGTTAAAATATGTTACTACGAACGACCTAAGTTAGCTTCAAAACAGAATTGTAGAATTTACTGTTCGTTTACAGAGTAACTCAAAAATTTTTTTAATAAGACTAAAAAGTTGTGTAATTAGCGAATTTTTACGTTGAAGTACATGATTCCTGTACTTAACACACAGGAAAAATAATAGTAAATTGCATAACTTTTGTCACATTCGCTATATACACAAGATATTCAAATATGTTACTACATCCTCTCTATTGTAAAGCGGCATTGAAGCATATACGTTTCGTTTACAGAGTCTCTTAGAAGATCTTGATTACATTACAACCGATGTATATTTATTTAATGAGATGTATTGTAATGATTTTATAACGTTTCAATCTCTGTAAGGTTTCATTATCTTGCTTTAAAATTTAATATGAGTTCATTTTGTCCGTCTGAAATCTCGTCGATGTTAAGCTCTAAATCTATTAAAATATAGTATTTTCATCGATTAAAAAAACTGTGTTTATTTATAAATATATAATTCTAGCGTATCAGGAATTGATTGAAATTAGCAATTACAAAATTCCAACTTTACGTTCATGCGCTGAGTAATAGAATGTAAAAATGTTGCTACCCCAAGATTACAAGTTTTGCGTTTAAATATTTGCCGTTCATCGAATCTCCGGTCCGGCTATGACGAACTTAAAATGCTAAATTTCGTATACAATAGGTGATCGGTAACGAACTGTTCGGCTTACGAACCAATCGGTTAACGAACACTTTCGCGTGAGATTTTTATGTTCGGAGAACGAACACCACACGAAACAAAGCCATGATGAAGCAATGCCGTGTCTCATATTTGCCGAGCTATACTTATTGCCTCTATTGTCAACTTTGAGAACATTTTAACAGTTGCATACATATGTCCTAATTAATTCATGGACTGCCGGAGATTGGGGACCTATATTGTAGGATCACCGAATTGGAATGAACAGACTATGAACAGAAATAACTTTAATAGTTTTTATACTTTTGCAAACGTTGCGAATTTTATATTTTTCAAATTCTCGAAACATTGAGTTAAAAAACTTAAACAAATAAAAAACTTCTAAGGTGCTCAATAATTTTCAAAAATAATTAATATGTTAGTATAAAAATCCCTGTAAATTTTTATACTAATAGAAATAGGTTCGTAGAAAAAAAAAATGTTGATTATTCTCGGTAAAGTATGCTCCATTCCATAAACTTATCGTTGTAGATGACCGAAAAAAATGCTTCTTATTTTTCCACATTTTTCTGAAACTGTAGTATTTTAATTAATTTGTAAACTACTGTAAAATTGTCTAATTTTTTGTTTTTGAATGTATATAAACGGAAGAGTGATATAAACAAAAGAAAAAGGAAAATAAATATGTCATAAATAATCTGATGAATATAATGTAAGGAGATTAATATAAAAGTTTCCCCGTTGTTATGGTAGCGACATGTACATTGGAATAAGTCACTCAATAAATTGTATAATTCTGTTTATAGCATCACTATTATTTGTTTTGCCCCTTTCATCTTTTCTTTTCTGAATAAAAATGGAATCCGTATAATTGAAATTAAATACCTTACAAAAAGGAGTGATACCTCATCAAAAACAACTCGTTGTAAATGATCCCGCCAAGCCACAAAACTAAAACGTCAGTCACAAAAAGAAGTGATATCACATAAAAAGAAGCGATATAGAAGTGCATACTCCGAGTCCCGTGTAAAAATCTATCACCACTCATAATGTTTCCAAAGGACTCGGAGTGAGGTACAGTATGTGAAAACTGCTTGGCGACCTGCAGGCTTTTATAATGTTTGCGTTTCCTGCAATTACATATAGCTATATTATTTTTATTTTATTTTATTTATTTTATTTTATTTATTTATTTATTTTGCTCCCATAAAATTGTAAAAGTTGAAGCTTCTGTGTTTGCATGTCCTTTGTTATTTATGAGCTTGAAAAATCAATTTGTTGATTTTATTTACCATTATTTAAACTAAAAACACCACTCTTACGAAGAGGATTTTTTAAGTAAACGTATAAAGATTTTGAGTTTGTAATATATATATATATATAAACCTTATAATAAACGTTAACTAAATTGAGATATATTGCAGTAATTCTAGCGTAAGGGAATGGCATAGATCTAGTGGAAAATCCGTTCTGTCAGTTCTTTCGCATACAAAAATATTTATAAAAGTGGTATAACAAAAATATAAAATTTATTTTTCGATTTTCAAAATTGATATACTGCATATATTATAAAAGCCTGCAGGTCGCCAAGCAGTTTTCACATACTGTACCTCACTCCGAGTCCTTTGGAAACATTATGAGTGGTGATAGATTTTTACACGGGACTCGGAGTATGCACTTCTATATCGCTTCTTTTTATGTGATATCACTTCTTTTTGTGACTGACGTTTTAGGTTTGTGGCTTCGCGGGATCATTTACAACAAGTTGTTTTTGATGAGATACAATTTCTCCTCCGATGGGAGCATGGCTGAACTATTTACAATGCTACAACCTCTACCAGCCAGAGGCGGATTACCCATTAGGCTGAGCAGGCTGAAGCCTAGGGGCCCGGAACAAAAGGGCCCATGTGTTAAGATTTTCTTTTGGGAGTAGATAATAAATAGGGGTTCTACACCAGCGGCGTATGACCTCTGAAGGTGAAGTTCAAGCTTACCGGAAATGGCAGGTGTTGATAACAGGCATGTTTAGACAGGAAGTGATCCTGGAAGTAAGACAGGAAGTAAGACCGGAAGGGATTAGGAGATAAGTGCAGGATGAGACATGTTTTTTTTAATATGTGCTTTGATGCAATACGAATCCTATCGTAAGGATAAAAATAATATTAGCAGAATACCAACAGTGGTTCTAGTCGAGTGGAGTTGAGTTGTAGGAATCCTGCTATAAGAATGAATTTAGTTTGAAAGTAATATTAGCAGAATGTTCAAAGAATTTTTTTTTTTTGCTTCACTTGAAATAAAAATTCCATTTGCTAACTAACACCTGAAATAAAAATGGAAATCTTTCTGACTTTGTTTTATTTTATAAAAGTTTAACATGAAATTTATTTTAAGACCGGAAACGCGACAGGAAGTAAGACCGGAAACCTGATTAGACATGTTTTTTCCAAAAAGGGTTTTCAGGAAGCAGTAAACATGTTTTGGGAACTTGTTTGGGAGCTTGTTGGAACAGGAAAGGTGGTTTGTGAGACCGGAAGTAATTAAAATGAAAGAGATAAAGAAGGTGCAGGATTATACACGTAGATTTTGTTCTTTGTAGAGGGTGAAATTTTATTTTTTATTTAAAGTGTTTTCATTTATTTATTTATTTTTTATTTAATTTATTTAAAGCGTTTCAAATTATTTTTTATATTATTTTTTATAGTGTTTTACGTATTATTTTAATTTTTAGTGACATTAGAACCTGCAATGTTCTGTATCACACATGTCTTATCTAGTATAAGGATGTGTGTGTTGTTATCTCTTCAAATGCAAACCATAGCAAATGATTTCAGATCTGCGTTTAATTATCTTTATCATAGTTTTAATGAATTGCGGTAAATTGTCTTTCACTACCGAGAAATTCGCGAGTTTTGGTATTTAATATGAATGCTATTACATCTGTTTGTTTAATTTACAAACACATTTCTCTCTCACAACACTCTGTCAACAGATCATTTCAATATTCGAAATAATAATTTAGAGGGAAAATTTTTACTTTCTATACGAAATGTTATTTATAGAGATTGACGGAAATAATATGCCTGATCTTTTTTGTATTAACTTATCATTTACATTCGAAATAGGTTTCTAGTTTTGTTATGAAAAATAACGTGTTTACATATTTTAAAAATGAAAGCAAAGTGATTTTTACCAATGTAAATATAAGCTATACACCCACGCATTTATGTTATTGAATTAAATTACAATGTTTAATATTGTATTCACCGTACTATTTTACTACAAAAGCTGTTTCACAAACTTGTATACTGAAATTAATGTGTCATTTTTAGGGAAAAAAAATTAATTCAAGTCTTCGAGACGAAACCTTTATGGGAAAAAAATTTGTCATACTTTCTTTTACATTATATCTTCCGTTTTTTAAGTTTACAAATTTGTGGAGTAACTTAAATAATCGTTTTTATGATACTTAAACAATATATTTTTTAATTATATGTTTTTTTAATTAGCTTGTAATAGCTAACGTTTTTTCTTAAAAGGGTACTGAAGAAAAACTTATGTCACAATAAATACATCCTACTTTAGTAAAATATGTTTCACTTAAGACATGACAAAGTGTCATTTCATTTTGGAATTAAGTGATTAAACAGGAAAAATATTTTTTATAAAAGCACAACACATAAGATTAGCGGCTGAGAGGTTCTACTCTCAAAGCTGATAGACGGAAGGTGTTAGGTTACCTCTCTCGCGCTCTTCGACCTAACCGTTCAAAGTTTTATTTAAACTTAAAGCTAGTAAACGTTTCGGTTTAAACTTCTTTCGCGCTCATCGACCTAACCGTTCGGAGTTTTCTTCGTACCTTCCATAAATACGGGTTAGAACACCTTAGAAAGACCCCCATGGAGGCCTATATCTCTTGCGCAGATAATCGGTCGAAACAAATAAACAGTCAACCACAACATTATAAGACATTTTAGAACATTACATTTAGTCAATAAGTGATTTGACATGCAAAATATTATTTATAGAAACATACAATATGATATATACAACACACTAAACATACAATTTTAAAGATTTTTTCCCTTTCATATGAACACTTTTTAACAAGAATTGAGTGACTATTTAACTTTTTAAAGAGAGTGGGTATTTTGTTTTGAGTTATACGATTAAAATGAATTTTCATTATATTTGATTTTACACAACCAACATTTTAAAAAAAGAGAATGGAATCTAGTTTTTATAAATTAACGTATTTCAATTTTACAAATACTTCACACCCCATCTTTTTTCCCCTTCTTTTGGTAGACTTTATACACATAAGACATAAAAAGCGTTTTAGAATACATCATTTAAAAATGAAGTGATTTGATAAGTAAAATATTATTTATAAAAGCAATAGATACGAGAGTAATAAGGATTTTTACTTACAAATGTACGAACTTCTGATAGGTAAGACTTTCTAAATCGTGCAAGAATTAAGTAGTTATTGAACTTATAACATTATATGATGAAATAATCACGTGGCGTATTTTTAAACCAATAAAATGTCAGTATTTTTAAACCAATAAAAAGTTAGTTTTTTTACACGAGCGCCATTATATAAATTTCAATGAAACGAGTTCATAACATTCTACTGTGACCTGATATCGTTGTAATAGGTTGTATTTTTCGTTAAGTTAGTTTTCATTTAAGTTATTATGGAACGAGTTCAGTGGCGTAGTCAGGATTTCCTTTCGGGAGGGGTCCAGAATTTTTCTCCAGCTTATATATATAGTAAGATCTGCCAAGATAATATAAAAAGAGTGGTAAAAAATTCCGTGTTAGACAGTTTTTCGTCTTATCAGGTGTATGGCATTTTTTTTTTCTATTTGACGAATGAATATTTCCGTTTAAGTCAGCATTCCGTTATAGGCAGGTTTCGTTTCCACAGGATTTGCTGTGTATGTAAAAATATAACTTATGTATGTAATATGTATAGTAAAACCTATCTATAACAGCTTCCTGTCTTACACAAAAGCATTGCATGGTCCTGATATGGATAACCATACAATTAAATTTGCTGAAAACCTGCCTGAAATGGGCTTTTTCACCGTTCTTCTGTGATTCCGATTTCGTCTTGTCAGGTACTTATAAATACACTAAAGCCTGTGAAAGCGGATACTTCCTATAACGGAATCCTATCTCAAACGGAAAATTTTAGGGATCCCGACGAGACGAACAATGCGCCTTATTGAAGTATAGTGTAACAGGATTGACTGTGTGTGTGATATACAATAGAAGTATTTCGAGTAACTTTAAGAATTTAGATATTTCCTTATCAATTTCTTAATTAAAAAAATAGCATGTGTAAAATGAAGTAAGATTAATCTCTATAATTGTTGCTAATAATACAATGAAGTTACATTAATATTTACCAAAGAAAAAAAATTTATAAACACTATGTTATAAAAACTGAGCACACACTGAAGAGAATGCATTTAAATCAAGTTTCATATGACATAAACATTTGATTATTTTAAAGTTACTAGGGGGCTCAGCCCCCTACTCGCTAACGCTCGCCAACCCCCGTGAATTGCAAAGCAATTCATATTAAGACCGCTACGCGGTCCCAAACAATTCTAGCCGGAATAAGTACTACCATAAATCATTTTAACATATGAAACTGACAAATTTTTTTTATTTAAAAAAAGTAATTGAAAACTTCGTTGAAAATACAATTAAAAATGCATTTATATTGGTGCTACCAATGGACATAAATAATTTAAATACTATGAAAAAAGATCTCGGAAAAACAATTAGTTTAAAACTCATTGCTTCTATAATATGAAAAAGAAATTATTTTTTACTTCTTCAAGACAGTAACAGATGGCAGCACGTGCAATCTAAACAGTTGATATTTTCATTCTCTCCAGTTTTTGTGCAAGAGAAATTCGTAAATAAATTCTAAATAAGAGTTGAGAATTTATTTGGAATTTACGATATTACTCATAATTAAAATGAGGAATCATCTCAAACGCTTTGGATTACGTACATGTTATTTTATTTTTAATAATTGCTAGTTTAAGTTTCACTGCTGTCACAATGGCCGCCATATTGGAGCTGGAAACTACGATTGTTGCCATCGGTAAGCTAGAAATTCAGCCTTATTTCCGCGCCACGTAAGAGAAATATATATATAGATGATCAAATGGTTAAGTTTATAACAGTACTAGGGGGCCTACCCCCTGCGAGCTACGCTCGCCAACCCCCGCTCAGACTTCGAGGCCTCTAAAAACATGACAGCGTGCTTTATTTTAAAAATACTGGTAAATCTGTAATTGGGTTGCCATGCTTTTAACGTTTTAATGGGGCATTTTTTGATTATCATGGCCTCATACACAGCTGTTGGACAACTGACGACTGTTTTCAGGATTTGAAAACCAGCTTGTATAAAATGGTTAGGTTTAAATTGCGGCTACCTCTCTGACTTTTATAACAACGATCTGTATTCTATTCTTCCTTTGCGTTTAAGGATGAGAAAAATTCCATCTGCTTGTGAATAACATTAAGAACCACGGTATTGAAAAGTACCATATTATAGACATTTTCAGTAACAGGTTTTAATTTTCTCTCTATTTTAGTGCACCATCATGCATATTTTCATGTTATTTTAAATATGTAAATTATTTATTTTAATTAAAATGTATATACAAATTTTCTAATAATTATTTATCATACAAAATTAATTAAATATTTTGTACATGCATGCCTGCATTTATTCGGCATCAATTGATGAGATATTTAAACAAATTTGCTATCCGCGATAATTTTACACCATGTTATGTCACTTGAATATTGTCCATAAGAAATTCGGGTACTTTTCCAGTATAGGATCCTTTGCTTTTAGGTTTGGTGTAATTCGAGCTTCAAAAAGGGATAGATTCGTTAATATATATAGATTTGTTGCCAAAAGTTATGAAAACAAACCCAATGAACTTTTGGTGCTTTTCTATTATAGGGGTCTTGACGCTTTTTTAAAAAGCTTGGCGGAAAAAACCAAGCAGGATAGAAAACCAAGCAGGATATTTTATTCTTCTTCCGTTCAGTTGGGCAATTATTATTTTATATATTCGTTTCAAATATCCAAATTAGTGATTTTATAAATTCGTTTAATTAAATTTTACAAAAAAATAACAAAATGATATCAATAAATAATAATTACTATTAATTCCTTTCCCCCCCTTTCTTTAGAGTTTACATAAATGACGTCATTTGGACGAATTTATTCAAAATATTTTCAGTTTATAAATTAAATTAAATGCTGACAGACGATTGAATCCTGACAATAGAAATGTGGTTTTTTTTTCAAATTTTCCTGAAAAACATAATTTAATCACAATCTTGTCTTCATTATCGATTGAAATAAAAGATAAATTCAATTTCAATTTGAAAATGACGAATAAAAAGAAACTAATAATCCCTATCGGGATCCTTTTCAATGTTTTTCCCTTTTTTGTCACAAAAAAACTGAGTAATTAGTTGCCATCATTACAGAAATGTCATTAAAATTAGAAAAACATTAATATCTCGAAAACTAATTCCAATTTCAAAATTCTGTTACCAGTTTTGACATCCGCGGATTTTTATGGACAATTGGTATTAATTTCATCATCAAGCGTTTAATATTTTATTAAAAATAGCCCTGAAACATAATCAGTCGTTTAATCAGTCGTTTCATAAAATCGTTTCATAAATTCGTTTCATAAAATCGTTTCACAAATTCGTTTCATTAGGATTTTATATATATAGGGTAGATTTGGCTGAAACTGTGTTTTCAATTTTCATGTTTAATTTCTTGTCATTGAAATAAGAACTTGTGCTGTAATAGGTATACTGAATAATGAGTTGACATTATTGCCAATGCCGTCAGCTGTTGATTCACCATGGGAGTTTCTGAAATAAGGTTTTAATTTTTAAGAAAAAAATCTTGTAAATTCGGCTACAGAAACTAGTAATGTAACAAACACATGCAGCAAATATAGTTGATGTTGGGAAAAATAATTTTGTTACAATTGTCAAAACAGCCATAATTCTTTTTCAAGTTTTACCGCTTTTGATACTAAAGTAAATATTCGACCTCAATAGTTGTTTCCGATAATTGGTCGACATAAAATATGTTAAATTTTTGTAAAAAAAAATTAATTATGATGGATTAGCACATCTTGGGAAGTATTAGATTGCGTAAAAAATAATGGTGGTTTCTGCTATTTTACTTTTTAACCAATTTCTTTTAAGCGGTTGGAAACAGTTTTAGAACGTACTCCAAGTTCAGCAACAAGCTTTCAGAGTTTGGTACGTGGATTAGCTTCACCGAATGCCACCTACGACCTTCATATTCATTGGCGCACCCACGGGGGGGGGGGGGGGCTAAGGGGGCTGAAGCCCCCCCAGACCCTGAAACTTAATAATGAAGTAACTATATAAAGTTTTCTATAAAATTATAAAAAGGTTTTTTTTTTTTTTTTTTTTTAAGGTTTTTAGAAAATGTTTAAAACCTTTGTATCTCATTTCATCTTTATTCTCAAATCGTTTTCGACATACGTTAAGCGTAAAGACTTATAGCGGTACTCTGATTCTCTCAGTTCTGAGTACACATCCATCATCCATATTTTTAGCACGGTCAAGCGGATTCAAGTCCAAACGAGGGTGGTATTTCGTCTACGTTGTACATCTGTGTAATGGACAATACGACCCATTCAAGGTCGATAAACGATTGGCACTATCCATTTTGCAAAACATTGAAGTGGGGTGCTGGAGAAATGGCAGCCCCACACTAAAAACCTTTTATTACTCTAGTACAAATGAGGTACAAACGGGTTCAACCGATTGGCACTATCCATTTTGTAAAACATTGCAGGAGGGGGGGGGGGGGGCTGGAGAAATGGCAGCCCCACACTAAAATATTTTTATTACTCTAATACAAATGAGGTGCAAACGAAAAGATTGTTGGTACAAACGAGGTATAAACGATTGGCCCTATCTATTTTGTAAAACATTGAAGTGGGGGCGGGGAGAAATGGCTGCCCCACACTAAAATCTTTTTATTACTCTAGTACAAATGAGGTGCAAACGATAAGATTGTTGGTACAAACGAGGTATAAACGATTGGCCCTATCCATTTTGTAAAACATTGAAGTGGGAGGGGGGGGGAGGCTGGGAGAAATGGCAGCCCCACACTAAAATCTTTTTATTACTCTAGTACAAATGAGGTGCAAACGAAAAGATTGTTGGTACAAACGGGGTATAAATGATTGGCACTATCCATTTTCTAAAACATTGAAGTAGGAGGACTGGAGAAGCGGCAGCCCACACTAAAAATCTTTTATTACTCTAGTACAAATGAGGTATGAACGAAAAGATTATTGGTACAAACGAGGTATAAACGATTGGCAATATTCATTTCGTAAAACATTGAGTTGGGGACCTGTCTTTTCTCCAGCCCCCCCCCCCCCCTACTAAAAACCTTTTATTACCCTAGTACAAATGAGGTACAAACGAAATGATTGTTGGTACAAACGGGTACAAACGAGGTATAAACGTTTGGCACTATCCGTTTTGTAAAACACTGAGGTGGGGGGGGGGGTGGCCGTTTCTCCAGCGCCCCCCCCCCCCCTCCACTAAAAACCTTTTATTACTCTAGTACAAATGAGACACAAACGGTACAAACGAGGTATAAACGATTGGTAATATTTTCAAAAAAATGTGAGTAGTGGGGGGCTGGCGAAATGCACCTCTGTTTTATTAGTACTTCTGGTTATACGCTTTTTTTTTTTTTAGCATCATTCGCGTTAAAACATTTAACTCAACGTATAAAAAAATAGCCATAGTTTTAAATTTTATATTTGGAGAATTTATATCATCAAAGCTCGAGAAAATCATCTAAGATTAAAATAATTCAACAGCACTTCATCACTAGGATGGATTTCTTTCTAAGGATAATTACACTAGTATATTCGTAAGCATAAAGTTTCAAATTTATTAATAGCCAAGAGAGGGCATATCCCGCGGTCTGCCCCTCCCTCCTGTGCCGAACAAGGTACTAATTTACTGAATCATGGACACAAACAAAAATAAAAAATGTTAAGACAAAATTGCAATGAATCGGTGAAGATTTCCGTTTTATACAGGTTTTTGCTTTAGCAAGTACACTTTCAAGGTTTTTCTTTTGCTGAGACCATAGAATGTTTGCGATCAAGACAATATTACGTTATAGACAAGTTTCATTTACACAAGTTAAACAGTATGGGGTTATTTACACAAGTTTTACGTATAAAATTTAACCAGTGTAAATGAAACCTGTCTATAACGGAATATTATCTTAATCGCAAACATTCCATGATCCCATCGAAAGAAACACCTTTGCAGTTTACCAGTTAAGACGAAAACCTGTCTAAAGCGGAATTTCTTACCGATTTATTGCAATTCCGTTTTAGCATTTTTTACTGTTTGTATCCATTGTATCCACGCCAAAGAAGACTCCATATTATAAAATTGACTTGTTTTCCTATTCACAATAGATGTAAATTGTCATGTTAACGGTTTTTAGCTCACAGGCTATCAAAGCCTGAGAGCTAATGGCCGCCGGTTCTGTATGTACGTAACGCGATAACTCTTGATAGATTTTGTTTATAGGTTCATTGTGATAAGGCGCTTTCCTGATTACTTTTGGGGGTTCATTAGTTAATTATAAAGGGGTACCGGGGTTGATCCCCCTGTTAATATATTCTCAATTTCTTTATTTTTCAAAGGTTTATTTCAAATTCTTTGAAATTAGAGTATAATATACAATTAGTGTGAATAGCCTGTTAGCTCAATGCCCTCAGTTTAACTGGGTAGTTTTCTCTTTATTTATCAGCTCACAAGCGATCAAAGCCTGAGAGCTAATGTGCCCACAGGTTCTGTATGTACGTAACGCGATAACTCTTGATAGAAATATCCGATTTGCTTCAAATTTTGAATATAGGTTCATTCTGATAAGGCGCTTTCCTGATTAGTTTTGGGAGTTCATTGGTTAAGTATAAAGGGGGACGGAACAGGGACTAATCCCTCCCCCTTAATTTATATAAATGGATTTTTCATGCAGAATTATCCGATTTGCTGCAAATTTATACCTGTTTATTCTGATATTAGATTTGGAAGTTCATTGGTTAAGTATAAAGGGTGGGAATTGGGGAGATAATCTCTCCCCTCCTTAATTTAGCTAAATGGGAATATCATGCAGAATTATTTTTTTAAATTAGAGTATAATATACGCAATCAGTGTGAATAGCCCCGTGAGGTCAATGTCATTAGTTTAACAGGGTTATTCTGATATTAGATTTGGAAGTTAATTGGTTAAGTATAAAGGGTGGGAATTGGGGAGATAATCTCTCCCCTCCTTAATTTAGCTAAATGGGAATATCCTGCAGAAGTATTTTTTGAAATTAGAGTATAATATACGCAATCAGTGTGAATAGCCCCGTGAGGTCAATGTCATTAGTTTAACAGGGCACTTTTCTTTTCTTTTTTACTTTCTTCTATCTATAATAGAAGAAAGTATTGTAATAGAAATTTTTTTCGACTTCCGGTTTTCGACGGATTTACACGTTTTAGGGGTCAGAGATTCCGAAAAACACGTTTTTACAAAATGTCTGTCTGTCCGTCTGTCCGTCCGTCCGTCTGTCCGTCTGTGTGTCTTCATTGTATCATCGAAAAGTGTATGAAGTTATGCTTCAAATTGAACTAAATTTTTTTTCTATGTTTTTGGCTATGGTAAGCAGATTCTATCAAAATTTGGGGATATTTCGACGAAAGGGGGCGCTGTGATCGATATTTTTGTTCCATTTTCACTATTGTACCATCTAAAAGTGTATGAAGTTATGCTTCAAATTGAACCAAATTTTTTTTCTATGTTTTTGGCTATGGTAAGCAGATTCTATCAGAATTTGTGGATATTTCGACGAAAGGGGGCGCTGTGATCGCTATTTTTGTTCCTTTTTCACTATTGTACCATCTAAAAGTGTATGAAGTTATGCTTCAAATTGAACCTAATTTTTTTTCTATGTTTTTGGCTATGACAAGCAGATTCTATAATTTGGGGATATTTCGACGAAAGGGGGCGCTGTGATCGATATTTTTGTTCCATTTTCACTATTGTACCATCGAAAAGTGTATGAAGTTATGCTTCAAACTAAACCTAATTTTTTTTTCTATGTTTTTGGCTATGGCAAGCAGATTCTATCAGAATTTGGGGATATTTCGACGAAAGGGGGCGCTGTGATCGATATTTTTGTTCCATTTTCACTATTGTATCATCGAAAAGTGTATGAAGTTATGCAGATAATTGAACCAATTTTTTTCTATGTTTTTGACCATAGCCTGCAGGTCCAGGTTGAATTCGGGGATATTTCAACGAAAGGGGGCGCTGCCATCGCGATTTTTGTTCGATTTTCACTATTGTATCATCGAAAAGTGTATGATGTTATGCAGATAATTAAACCAAAAATTTTTAACATGTTTTTGGCTGTAGCCAACAGGTCCTACTAGAATGTGGGGATATTCCGCCGGAAGGGGGCGCTGTGATAGCCATTTAAAGATTTCAAATTCAAAAAGATGTATAAAACAATTAGAAATCCTAAAAGTTTTTTCCGTTAAATGTTCGACCTTGATCCGGAGAATCCGAAGCAGTTTTTGTTTTGTCTCTATATTAAAAAATGGCGGAGATATAGCGGTTTGAAATTTTAGGGTGGTTGACATTTTCAAACAAGACAGCCGAATTCATCCATAAACGGGTTTAATTTATGAGTTTTAGTTAACAGGGTTTCAGCAAATTTTCTTTCATTGTTGTAACCATTGTTCCTACTCTTAAGTGCTTAACACTATATATTTATATTCGCCAACGTCAAATTCTCGCCAAGCTTGGCGGCAATTGACGAAGTATCGCCAAATTTGGCGCCAAAAATAGGTTGCCACAAATGAAGCCAACTTGGCTGTAGAAGACTAATTTGGCGATATTCTCATTCAAATTCAATGTTGACGAGAACTGGGAATGAATCTTCTTTAATTGGGTTCCACGCATTTTAGCTTCGTGTTTTCCAGTAAAATTAGCTAAATGGGCTTTATTGGCATGACGTCATAAACCACCATCATGTGACCTCCCTGCTGTGTTTATATTTGTTTGTCTATGTATCGCATGCATACATTGGTCGATATTGTAAGAAATCACGTGTTGGTGGTATTCTTACAATCTCGAACCCAGATTCCCAATAAAGCCCATTCGTAAAACCAAGGAATAGGGAGGCTATCTGTTCCGATCGGTACAGGCCAAAAGAACTTTTCGTAGTTTAGTATACATCAGTTGATTGCATCCCGGTAACCCGATGATTCGCAAGCAACTGACGTACAACAGAATGACGTAAAATATTGATTTTATTGGCGATGTGAGGACGAAATTAGAAGTATTAACATGTTTGAGATAGAAGAAAGTTTTGGGATTGGCACATCCGACTAGTTTACTTTCTTCTATCTATAATAGAAGAAAGTATTGTAATCGAAATTTTTTTCGACTTCCGGTTTTCGACGGATTTACACGTTTTCGGGGTCAGAGATTTCGAAAAACACGTTTTTACGAAATGTCTGTCTGTCCGTCTGTGTGTCTTCATTGTATCATCTAAAAGTGTATGAAGTTATGCTTCAAATTGAACCTAATTTTTTTTCTATGTTTTTGGCTATGGCAAGCAGATTCTATCAGAATTTGGGGATATTTCGAGGAAAGGGGGCGCTGTGATCGATATTTTTGTTCCATTTTCACTATTGTACCATCTAAAAGTGTATGAAGTTATGCTTCAAATTGAACCAAATTTTTTTTATATGTTTTTGGCTATGGCATGCAGATTCTATCAGAATTTGGGGATATTTCGACAAAAGGGGGCGCTGTGATCGATATTTTTTTTCCATTTCCACTATTGTACCATCTAAAAGTGTATGAAGTTATGCTTCAAATTGAACCAAATTTTTTTTCTATATTTTTGGCTATGGCAAGCAGACTCTATCAGAATTTGGGGATATTTCGACGAAAGAGGGCGCTGTGATCGATATTTTTGTTCCATTTTCACTATTGTACCATCGAAAAGTGCATGAAGTTATGCTTCAAATTAAACCTAATTTTTTTTCTATGTTTTTGGCTATGGCAAGCAGATTCTATCAGAATTTGGGGATATTTCGAAGAAAGGGGGCGCTGTGATCTATATTTTTGTTCCATTTTCACTATTGTACCATCTAAAAGTGTATGAAGTTATGCTTCAAATTGAACCAAATTTGTTTTCTATGTTTTTGGCTATGGCAAGCAGATTATATCAGAATTTGGGGATATTTTGACGAAAGGGGGCGCTGTGATCGATATTTTTGTTCCATTTTCACTATTGTATCATCGAAAAGTGTATGAAGTTATGCAAATAATTGAACCAATTTTTTTCTATGTTTTTGACCATAGCCTGCAGGTCTAGGTTGAATTCGGGGATATTTCGACGAAAGGGGGCGCTGCCATCTCGATTTTTGTTCGATTTTCACTATTGTATCATCGAAAAGTGTATGATGTTATGCAGATAATTAAACCAAAATTTTGTAATATGTTTTTGGCTGTAGCCAGCAGGTCCTACTAGAATGTGGGGATATTCCGCCGGAAGGGGGCGCTGTGATAGCCATTTAAAGATTTCAAATTCAAAAAGATGTATAAAAAAATTAGAAATCCTAAAAGTTTTTCCGTTAAATGTTCGGCCTTGATCCGGAGAATCCGGAGCAGTTTTTGTTTTGTCTCTATATTAAAAAATGGCGGAGATATAGCGGTTTGAAATTTTAGGGTGGTTGACATTATCAAACAAGACAGCAGAATTCATCCATATACGGGTTTAATTTATGAGTTTTAGTTAACAGGGTTTCAGCAAATTTTCTTTCATTGTTGTAACCATTGTTCCTATTCTTAAATGCTTAACACTATATATTTATACTAGCTGTTACCCGTGACTTCGTTCACGTAACATTAAAAAAAGGATAACTGCATTAACTTAGCAAAACATTTCACTTGATAATTAACAACATATATAATTAACCAAAGCTTTATCACATTTTATAGGAGACCATACGGTATTTCTTTGCTATAGGGGCCTTGACATAACCCAGTCTTAAAAAAGGGAAATTTCATGCCAAATAATACATACAATCGCGAAAATGAAACTGCAACAAATGAAAAAAGGAGGACCAAGTAAAATGGTGAAAATCGAGGAATTTCTCTTCGCAAAACGAAAAACAACACTGGCAGAATTCCTCTATACAACAGTGCATTTTAGGTGGTATTTGGTGTACAATTTGTATTTGTGCGCATTGCTAAATGGGCATTATTATATTGTTTATTTGCATAGACATGTTATATATTTCTTACTACATTGTCCTGTTTATGTATATATTAAATTAAGAGCTTCACGCTAAGTGGTGTAAATAGTGAACAAACTGCTTGTGGATTTTATAAATTGATAGATATTTCTCAAAGATATAGCAATCTGATGCGATTCTAAAATGTAAATAAATGTTGCTAGAAAGTCCTTTAAATTCTGCCCAATTTAACCTCGATATTTTCTCTATCGCGTCAAGAACACTATAATCAAATAAATACCGACGACACAAATCTGATTATCTAAATTTACATATTTTTGTTAGTATATATAGGATTATTTTAATTTATTTCATGCGCTTGAAATTTTTTACGCTTTCTCTAGGGTTAGGTGTCGAATAAATGTACTTTCTTTTTATTTTATTTTGCCATTTCAATTTATTCTATTTTCCATTCATTCCATTTATGGATATTGATTAATTTACATATTCGTGTCAAAGAATATTCTTTAAAGTTATTATCAGGATTAGGATATGATACGATTAGGGTTAGGAATAGGAATAAAAATTGAACGACAATGGCATGACCGATTCAGGTTTAAAGTATCTACCATCATGAAGCAATAAGAAAATTAGAAAATTATCGGCTAATAGTTTTTAATATGCTTTACAGTCATAGTTGGCATCAAAGGTGAGCGGGGAAATGATCATCTAAAATACCATTAGGTGTTTACCACGCAAAAAACAAATCTGGTTACAACAATGTATTTAATTTTGCGCCAAATTTCACTTGATAAAAAAAACAAAAAAAACAAATTGACTATGGACTTAATTACAGACCCCCAACATTGTTATTCTCGGAAATTTTCTACCTATATGTAAAAAAAATTCTACTATATAGAACGCACTTTCACGTTTATAATGTTATGAATTGGCACGATCGTCTTGTTCAAGTTTACACAATTCGGCTGGAAGAAAAGATTCATTACTTTTTGATTTCTTCTTTGCTTATTACGCGAATTTGTTGGTAAAATGGATTTTCTTTTCGATAACATTGTTGTTTTTTAAGTTTAAAAGATATTGTAATTTTACTTAAACATTGCTTTAAAATCTATGCAATTTTTCTTATCCTACAAGACTTTACAAAAATCTATTATGAAACAACTTTAAAAAAAGCTATATTTAAAAACGACAACAAAGTTTTTCCTATTTTAAAACTAAAAGAAATGTAAAATTAAATTCCGGTTCGAAACGACGATTTACAAATGTGTTTCGATTGTGGGAAAATGATAGAGGAAAAATGCTGTTACTTCGACACAATCGTATTAAATCTTTAGCTTTTATGAGAAAAGCAACTTTTTTTTAAAAATTATAGTTATTTTTATTAAGATTTTCTGATTTTCTATACGGATAATTTTGCGATGCATATCATTGACATTTGCCATCCAATATATATATATTTTTTTAACTTTTTAAAATTTAAATTAAAAATATGGTATCTTTATGTCAGCTGTGTGCAGACGATAAATCGCCAACCTATCCCATCATTCGTATTGAATTCATTAAAAATATAAATCTTTCACTCATTTCATTTAAAACACAGAACTTTAATTTACAACACATACATATCTTCTAAAATAAAACCGTAATCCTCTAAAATAAAACCGTAAGTCATGTGACTGTCCTCAACAGTTCCGGTATGCCCGTATCGCTTTTTCATATGCCATGCGGCCATTTTTATTCAAAATTATTTTTCTAATAAAACTGCATAAAAGTTACATTTTTAGAAAGATCGTTCAAAATAAATTAATATTTGAGAGGTGACTTACGTTCAATTAGGTATATATTCTGCAATAACTTCAGTTGAAATTAGCTTCGCAATTCAAATTCTCTATCCATGAAAGTAAACAAAAAAAAAAATAATAAGATTCATTCGTCGTGAAGGTTTTAAATATTAAACCATTAAACCATGGATATAATCATTCGTAAAGTAAGTTTTCCGTGAATGATTTTTTGGAGCGCTGCCTGGTGTCAAAAAAGTAATTCGCACCAGGACCTGTAAGACCATCAAAGTTTAACATAATTCTGCTTGATGAAGTGCTTTACAACTCAACTTCCTAAAGAATCTTTTCCTGACGAAGTTGAATGTAAACAAATACAGGTCATGTAATAATATTTAATGAATCAAATTTCGAAACGAATTGTTAGTTAATTTGATTTTTATGTATTATACGTGGCAGGAAGAGAGATCACCTAAAATGATTGTTTGCCAATCATATTTACCATTGTTAATGACCAATCGCGTTCCAAATAGTAATTTAATATACATTTATAAAATACATAACATCATTAAGTACTTTTATGTTATTTGGGTGCAAATCTCGCCAATAGCATTTTTAAAATCGCCAATACCAGTTTTTATTCTTCACATGTTCAAATTAGAAACGATACTTTGATTCTGAAATCAAATGTTTTGATTTATGATACTATTTTTTGGTACTTTTCCGTTATACGGACACCATTGTCGCCAAGCATACATTTGCATACATTTAATACATACATTTACATGCATTTACATACATTTACATATATACATTTACATACATTATGCATTAGCATACATTTTGGCATGGTGTCCGTATAACGGAAAAGTACCTATTTTTTATTTTTCTATTTTCTATTTTAAATGAAAAGTGTGAACGGCATGCATTTTAAATTGGAAAAGCTGTCGCAAACGCTCCGGGGTTGGCGCGGTTTTTGTTTTGCGCCATCTTGACGAGAAAATCCCATTTTCACTGTTAGAGATTGCTAAAACAGCATGTTACTTTTATTTTATTATGAAATAATTCATTTTATATTTAAAAAAACACACAATTTTATTAAAAACACACACACATGCATTAATTTGTTATAAAACACACAATATTTAATTTATTATAAAACATGCGGAATCTGCTCTACCAGGTTGCCATACGAAGCAAAATCTAACCAAAAACGCCGGGTTGGCCAGGCATAAAATCGCCATTTTGGCGCCAAAATGATACCCCGGTGCGTCTGCGACAACTGTACCCAAAAGGACCCATCATTAAAAATGGTAAATAATATAGTATTAAAGTAAAATAATACAGAAAATTCTTTTTGTATACACTTACTAAACACATAAAATCATATTGACGGTTTTTAGATTAGATATTTACGATGCAAGTTTTATTTGGGGTATGTTATATCCACTGGAATGAATATGATATATATTCTAATCACATATTATATACCCATGAATATATTATACATATCTATATCAACTATATCAATAGAACCGTTTTCAATAGTCTTTTATATTTCTACTACGTAATATTAACTATAGAGTTACAATATAGAGAGAAAAAATGGGTTGCTGTAATTAAAATTGTAGGTGCCAATGTTGGCGCGGCGTATTTTACCTGTTACGAATCTTAATAGTCAGTAGACATTAAGCAGACATGCCGAAATAAGAGAATTACGCTATTATAAAAACTCCTGAACTATATCAAGAAAGGGGAGCAAAGAAAAACAAAGTCGTACAAGGTATCTAGAAGGAAGTTATTTTAATCAGATTGTACGTCACGGGTCAAAAGTCCTGACAGAAAATATGGTTTAAAGGGAATGCGACTATCAAAACTGGCCTTCAAAAGTTCAATTTTCCACCAAACCATACTCGAAAATTACGTGTAATAATATGTAGCCCGATTATGGCCCATTATTCAAGACGTTTTAGATGAGAATAATGATATATTTTATAATCTTTCGTAATCGAGTCTACAGCCCAAGTTAACGAAAAACAAAAACAAATATTAGCAACAGTATAGTTCAGTGTAAATGTGGATATCATTAAAGATTTTCACAAAATAGACTTCATTGCATCAAATCGTATTAACTAAAATACGCCAATTGGCAATGGACCCAATTACGGAAAATTACTTAATATGTTTGAGAATCTCCGCATTAGCGAACATATTGCAACTGATAAGCAAACGGACATGAAGGACAAATGCTTAAGTTGGTTAAGCGGTTTTTATCAAGGAAGATGAAATACACAACAACAAAAAATATGCAAAATGCTACCATGTTCAAAAAGTCCTTGATTTGTCTATTAGAATCTTCCGGTTTGGCAAAGGATTAGGAAAAAAAATTAAATTATGAATAAAAGTAACGTGTTACAATGCTTAACATACATTTAAGGGAGACCAAACTGGTCGCCAGTGGCGGCTAGTTTAAAATATATATATTACGTACATTTAAAATAATTCCTTTCATGTCAAAAAGAAAAAAAAGAGAGAAATTAATCACAAATAATTTGATAACCCAAGATCATTTTATTTGAACATCAAAACAAATCTGTTTTATTTTTCTATATATGATATCATATTCGCTTGTTTTCCATACTTACTCGTATTTATGCACTTTGTATTATTATCAAAGATTTGAAAACGCACGTTTTATTTCTAATATGACATCATTTCATATTCTGTTTAATTCTTAAATAATTCATTTCATTTTCATTTTTCACGTGGAAAATTTTCACTTCAAAATAAATTGTTGATTAAAAATTATTACTCAGGGGTTTTATTTTACATTGTCAACGATAAAATATTAGCAACGGTAAAATAAATTTAACCATTTTAAAAAAAGCTGCAAAACCGGGCCCTTTGGGCTAAACCAACCAAACCAACCAACCATTGTAAAATATACGAAAAAATGTCCATTTATTCTGTATGAAAATAATGAAAATTTTAATTTTTAAGAAAAATATTGAAATAAAATAAACGAAAACCAGCCTATATTCATTTGAGGGTTACAATCAACTTATATGCAAAGATACAGGATAATTAAATGCTTCATTTTGACGCTGGCTTCAGCCTAACATTTGCACACAATCAGATTTATAATATTATTAGGATTCGCCAACGTCAAATTCTCGCCAAGCTTGGCGGCAATTGACGAAATAACGCCAAATTTGGCGAGAAAAATAGGTTGCCACACATGAAGCCAATTTGGCTATTGAAGACTAATTTGGCGATATTCTCATTCAAATTCAATGTTGACGAGAACTGGGAATGAATCTTCTTTAATTGGGTTCCACGCATTTCAGCTTCGTGTTTTCCAGTAAAATTAGCTAAAATCGTAAAACCAAGGAATAGGGAGGCTATGTGTTCCGGTCGGTACAGGCCAAAAGAACTTTTCGTAGTTTAGTATACATCAGTTGATTACATCCCGGTAACCCGATGATTCGCAAGCAGCTGACGTACAACAGAATGACGAAAAATATTGATTTTATTGGCGATGTGAGGACGAAATTAAAAGTATTAACATGATTGAGATAGAAGAAAGTTTTGGGATTGGCACATCCGACTAGTTTTAATTAAATAAAGTTTTAAAAATGAATTGAATGTTCATAATATTAATTAATTAATCTTCTAAAATAAAAGCGTAAGTCATGTGACTGTCATCAACAGTTCCGGGATGGCCGTTTCACTTTTTCATATGCCATGCGGCCATTTTTATTCAAACTTATTTTTTCGAATAAAACTGCATAAAAGTTTCATTTTAAGAAAGATCGTTCAAAATAAATTAATATTTGAGAGATGACTTACGTTCAATTATGTATATATTATGCAATAACTTCAGTCGAAATTAGGTTCACAGTTCAAATTCTCTATTCATGAAAGTAAACAAAAAAAAAATATATTGATTCGTCGTGAACATTTAAAATATTAAATCATGGAGGGATGGAGGTAATCATTCGCAAAGCAAGTTCTCCGCGAATGAATTTTTGGACCGCTGCCTCGCGTCAAAAAAATAATTCGCACCAGTGAGACAATCAAAGTTTACCATAATTATGTGCTATGCAACTCAACTTCTTCCGGACCTTTTTTTGTCGTAAATTGAACTCAGAAATTCTTTAATGAATCAAATTTTTAGCATTTTTAAAATTGCTAATACAGCTTTTATTTATCGCGTGTACAAATTAGAAACGATACTTTGATTTTGAAATCAAATGTTTTGATTTATGATATTATTTCTTACTTATTTATTTATTTTCTATTTAAATGAAAAGTGTGAAGTATTTTAAATTTATGTAATATAAGCATTTTGGATTAAAGTTAAGTATTTTAAATGAAATGAGTGACATGTTTATAATTTAAAATTAAATTAATGTAGTATGAATGATGGTGATGGGAACAATATTTGGCGATTTATCATCTGCTCCCGGCTAACAAAAATACTCATAATTAAAAAAGGAAATAAAAATAAATAAATGGTAGTTTGATGTAAATAAATATTGATATACATATCAAAAATAATTTATAGAACTAAAAAATAAATAAAAGTAAATAAACAACAATTTCCATAAAAAAATTTCGCCAAATTGGCGGGGGAAAAATCGCGCCAACGTGCGTATGTGACACCTGTGTCCAAAAAATATGCGAAATGCTACTATGATCGCAAAAGTTCATGATTTGTCTATTAGAATCTTCCGATTTGGCGAAGGATTAAGGGAAAATTAAATTATGAATAAATGTAACGTGTTGCAATGTTTAACATACATTTAAGGGAGACCAAATTGGTCGCCAGTGGCGGCTAGTAGAAGAATAGTTTTCCCCCTGTAAATACACAGCGGCAAAAAACCGTTGATACTGAAAAATAAATAAGTAGAGAACATTTTCTGTCATTCATATCAAAGTTATATTTATAGTAACAGGTTAATTATTTTATTATAAAATTATATTCCTCTGTTTTCTTCACAAAATGGTTCATTCTGTTCATTTATGATAAATAACATATACGTTTTAGCATATGTTCAAATTCAAGCGATATCGAATTACTGATGATAAAGCAGAGACGCACAAGAGCAGTCATCGTAATTTCATTACGTTGCTGTACTACAACGAATACCGTACTATTACATTACATAAAATATTATATTACAGAATATGTCAGCTTTATATCGTAAAATAAAGCATTTTTGTAACATTTTTCAGTAATCGTAAAGTATAAAGGAAAAAATCTGCACATGTCCATAAATAATTAACAAATTTTGTATCACTGATGGATATCAGAAATGGTTATAGTAAATTTCAGCTACTGTTGCAGTGCGCAAATGCAGATGGTCACTTGATCACCGACTTGTGAGTGTCATGCAAATGCACTAGAGGTCTGCACAGGCCATAATTTCGAGGCCAGGCCCGAACGAAATCTATCTTGCCCGTTGCAAAAGTTAAAAGTTTGGCCCGGCAAGTACAAAAATCAAAGAAAACAGGCCCGACCCGGCCAGTGACAAAATCAGTTAAATCATGGCCTATCCAGTCCGCTCAATTTGTATTAAAAAAAATTCCGATTTTTCTCAACATAAAATTAAGATTCTTTTAAAGAATATTGCATACATATATTGTTGGAGAAATTTTACAATATATTTTAACATATTTTATGTTTACAAGACAGAAAAAAAACAGAATAGCAACATTAATGATTACTTAGATTTTTCAGTCTTCAAATAAAGATTCAATCTAAGAATTAATGTGGTTTAGAAGAAAAGAGAAAAAGAGGGTTAAAAAATCATAACTTTTAAGCTGTATAAAAAAGTAGATTTTTGAAAATATTTCTTCATAATTTATTAAAGCTCTTCTCAAATCGAATGGCACTACTTTCTGACACATTTATGAATTCAATTTGCTTCAAAAATGCATAAATTGACAGGTGGTCTTATTCAAAAGCTATGTAATCGAATAGCGTTTTCCTTTTTCTGATAAATGCAAAAAATCTTTCAGAAAATACTATCAGAATTGGCGTTTTGAATTAAATTTCCGGACGGTAAAGGAGAAAAACCTATCGTCACAAGAAAGAAATACTTATATCTCGGTAAGTTATTTATTTATCAAAAAATTGGTAAACAGTACTCGATTCCAAATCGCTTCAAAAGTCAGGCATGTCAATTTTATGCCTTTACAGTTAAAAATAAGTTAAAAAGTGTTTTGGAGAGTTTCATGTTGTTAAACTGGGAATTTGAGAATCACTTAAGGTATATTTTCACTGAATCCGTTAACAACAACTTATTATTTCTATTACTATTTTAACAAAACAAACTGCTTGGGCACAATTAAGTCCAGTTCCGACCCGACTCGACTGTATATAAAAGAATTTAAGCCTGATCTCGGCTCGGCCCGAGTCTGCTAAAACAATAAAACTTGGACTCAGACACGATGTAAACATCCGATGCCGATCTCTTACGCTTGACATGTTAAATTACTCTATTGATGATGCCAAACTAGCGTCACTTCATGAAGCAGATTTATACTTATTCTCGCGAACGTTATCATCACATTTTACCGGCTTCGTTTAAATTTTTATATCGGGCCGGTTAAACGTAAAATTAATTTTTAAATTGGCAGTGATAGTGACAGTGATGAACTGATTTTCATTCAAAGACGAAAAAAGAGTGTTAAACGTATATCTTTCGAATATTCTGATTCTGACGATGCATGAAAACAACTGAAGTTTCAACAAGTAAAAATCTACAAGTCATCACGGGTCCGAGGCCCGTACCCGGTCCGCGGGCCCATTAAATTTTTTTGTTAGCCCGTTTATTTTGTCAATCGGCCCGGCATGGCCTATCAAAAATCTTATAATTCTGGCGGCCCGGCCTGTTTTAAAATGTACCTTCATTTTGCCGGGTACGGTACAAGCGCGGGCCCGTGCAGACCTCTAAAATGTATTAGCCCCCCCCCCCCCCCCCCAGAGCGAAATCCTGGGTCCGCCACTGTTCATATTCAAAACGCTCATTGCCATCATGAAATTTCTGAAAGCAACGGCTGTGAGTTCACAAGTCGTACTTCGGTCAAATGTAATGCTGAATTCAGACATTTTTCTCCAGGAGGGATTACTTCTGAGGGTACCATTTTTCTCCGGAATAGGTACTCTGTGGAGTTTAGGGAAGGGGAGAGATTGCACTCCTAAGCATAAAATCTCAAATCTTCCGAGGGTTCATTTCGATGCTCCGAGGTGGATGCCCCACCTCCGCTCTCCTGAATTAAACGCTGTAGCGTGGTTGATATACAAGCTGTTTCCACCGATTTTCGTACCATTTTGAATTAGTAAAAAAATCGTACGAAATTTTCCAAAGTTCTATAACTGCCTTAAATATCCCTGTACAATAGCGGAAAACAAAATTATAATCCTAAATAAGTAGGTAAAAACCTGTCCTTCAAAATAATATACAACAACGTAATATTCCATTAACAGTTTATTAAAAATAGCTCAGGTTGAAAAGTTTCATAACAAGAATCACCATTATTTTGTACAAACCCGGATAAACATCAAAATCTTTCAATATTCCTCTGTTCTTTTCTTTAGCGATTAACGAATAACGAGATTTGAAATAAAAGTAACAAAAGGAGGAAGAAAATTGATCTTCCGAAATATTCTCCAAGTTTGACATTGAATCAGATGTATCTGATAGTCAACTTGACAAGGAATATGTGTGACTAAAGAAAATTGTGTCAGAGTTTTTTTTAGCAAAGGACTGTGCTCTCTTGAACAGGTCAGAAAACTTTTGAACACCAGTCTCCTCTTCCTTGCTTATTGATTAATGTAAAGTTTCATAAAGCTGAAAAATGACTTCATCAGCATGTTTTACAGCAGAAGACAAATTACAGTCAGATGCAGGTATTTTGAAAGTGGCAATGTATAACAGCATTGAATAAGAATTCACAAATATCATCTAGTCGAAGAATAAAGTGACTTTTTTTTTTAAATTCCAGCCAGCAGATTTAAAGTAAATGATACTATTGCTCGATATATAATTATAAAAGGAACAAAGATAAGGGTCGCCAAACTCTGATCAATGTGCTGTTATTGCATTCGTGTAAACTCGTCTTTACCCATAAGTGTTGGCAACAGTTGGGCCGATCGAAATCTCTGTTGAAGAAGTTTTGCGTTTAATCTAGTTACATTACAATCTATTAAAACGGAATCGGCAGGGATCGTTAAAAAATTCCGTTGTAGAGAGATTTCCGTCATGTCAGGTATACTTGTACAGTTATCCTTCTGTCATCGAGACCATAAAACGTTTTCGTTTTCGAGAGAATTCCGTTTTCACAGAAAACCTGCCAAGAAGAATTCACAACCAGGAAAAGTTCCATTTTAGATATGTTTCAAATCTTAACAAGTATAAACTAGTCGTTAGGGGCCACCGTAATACTTACCCATCATGGATATGCATAATGTAAAATATTAAAATAAAAATGTGTAAACTACTTATAAAATGCATTGCAATTCAAATAAAATCGTGGCTTGATGACGTCACAAACTTTAAAGGCTCGATTACTGAATTGCTTGAAAGAGGTTTTTCCTTATAACTCCAAAAATAATAATCCTATTAACTAGCGGTTTATTGCATCTGATTAAGCGATAAATTTCCAATTAAAATATATCTTTGAAGTGAAATTTGGATGAAATACATGGTCATGAAAAATCGAAGAGTGTGGAAAATAGGATTCCAAATATCTCGGCAACTAATTATCCGATCGACTTCATGCTTTATTCAAAATTTGTTTTTTTATTGTCTTTTATATTTATTTCTTAAAATAAACAATTTCGAAAATTTTTATATACCTTACATCAGAACGAATATTTCGAGAGTCCGAAAAAAATTGTTCCGGTTAATCGAGGTTATTGAAATGAAATAGGCTTCTTCCCATTATTACATACTATGTACATACCAAATTGCAAGTCTCTGTCTCAATTTTTTCGGGAGATAGAGCGTTTACAGACACACACACAGACACACAGACGGACGGCAAAATTTTTTTTCTAAAAATATGTTTTTCGGAATCTCCAGTGTCTGAAACGTGTAAATCCGTCAAAATTTTTTTTTCGATTTTCAAAACGATTACAAGACTTACCCTATACTACGTATGATGGGTAAGTAATATGTTGCGTTGTTTTCGTTGAACTTTGAACTTTTGCTGTTTAAGATAGCTTTCATCTTCACAGATTTTATTGTAATACATCTATGATTTTCAGAAGTATATTATAGAGTGGATTCGTTTTAACAGTTTTAGAGGATACCTCACGAAAGGGACGTGTCTATTACAAAAACCTGTCTTAAACGAAAAAATTTCATAATCCCTGCGAAAGACATACTTTCTAAGGCAAATATCTGTCTAAAGCGGAATTTTTTATTGCTTCGTTGCGATTCCGTCTTATCAGTTTTTAATATTGTTGTATCTATGACTCAGTAAACCAGTGCTTCATTCAAGGTTCGGGGGGGGGGGGGGGTCCGTATCCCCTGGACCCCCCCCCCCTTGGCTACGCCACTGAACGAGTTATGAATTCTTATGTTGCTGATATAACCAACTTGGAGTGCCAACACTCATCACCAAAGTTAAATAATCAAGAGATGGATTCTACACTTTTATCCAAAGAAGAACTCGTTTCGAATTATGAAGTGAAACCCACCTCATCAGGACTAAAGAAACAGAAGTTACCCCATGTGTGTAAGATGTGTAACAAAGCCTCTGTCCTCGAAAAGTTAACTTAGTGTTTCATATGAAATGTCATTTAAAGGAAAAGTCTTTTTGCTGTGAGGTGTGTGCTGAAGTTTTTTCACAAAAGAGTGATTTACGTAATCATCAAAAGATTCACAAATCGCCCAAACAATACAAGTGTAGTGATTGCAACGAGATATTTTCAAGAATGGCTGACTTATTGAAACATAAGAAGACTCACAAGTCAGGAAAACAACATTTATGTACAAAGTGTAGCGAAATGTTTGATTGTGATTCAGATTTAGTACAACATTGTGATACTCATCACAAAGTTGTGAAATCACCCTATTCAAAAGATTTGTTATTTGAAAAAGTGAAACATTTTAAAAGACAAAATGATGTGCGAAATATTTGTACTAAAACTATCATTGTGTCCAATGAGATGCATCAAAAAGACTTTCGTTCATTTTTTAACAGTGTTCGACCGAATGTTTTAAACGAATTAAATTCTCAATTGCAAATGAAAAAGTCAATAAAATGGTATGCAGCCGTTAAAGTGGATGTATATCGTGAATCACAGGATGGTGACTTAGAGAGAGCAACCCCCTTTTTCCTTTCCAAAAGTGAACTGGAATTAACAGAACAAAACATACATGTGCATGTTGAGAATGCCTTTCTAAAGTTGTACAACAGCTTTGAAGATTTCACAGAACGTGTGTTTAATTGGACATTACAAAAAATTTTGAAATTAGAATTGATTACAGCTCAATATGACAGGCTTATTTGATTTGTATTATTTTAAATGATTAATAAATAGTTTTAATATGAAAAAGTATAGTGTTTTATTTATTTATTTTTTTTTAGTTTATGTAAATTACTTTGAACAGTTTGACAATGCAACATAAACTACTGTTTAACATTTTGAATGTCTGACAATGCAACATAAACTACTGTTTAACATTTTGAATGTCTTAGACAAAATGGGAATGAATTTGTTGAAATTATGTAAAACATGATGAAATGAATGAGATGTATTTATTATATGTTACTTTAACTACAAGAGAAATGATTGGAAATATGTTATTTTAAATCTATGATACTTTTAATCACTAACAAGGTAAGACGTGACGTTATGAATCATCGATGGGTTTTCCTTTGAATAGGTATTCGTATTAATCTTACTTATTGATAAGAAAGTTGAATTTTTCTCTCGTTTAAACAATGATACTGCATGTTTTGATAATTTTCCCTCAACAGTCAACATCACTGTTTTTAACCTAGTTAAGAAAATTTTTAACTTAAACCGTCACTGAGTTTATCCTAGATAAGTAAATTTTTATATTTAACCTACATATAAATTAAATGATTAACTATAACCATGACTGTTTTTAAAATCTAGATAAGTAAACGTTTTTATGAAACACATTCAGTGTTCTGCTGACTTTTATCGAGATTACACCAGTTAGAGAATGCAGATTAAACTGCATAAAAATATTTTATGAAATGAATATGAGATTCCACGAAGAAGTGTTTCCACCTTCAAAGCGTCCACGCTTAGAACAAGCTATGGAAAATTCAAATACTTGTGAAAATGAGTTAAAAGACCCAAGATTAAAACTTTCTGAAATGGACAATATCACGTGATATCTCCTCTACTGAGGACTTACCAGATGTGAAACCTGAGATCGCTATGAATTTTTCAAACTTTACCGGTGGTTATGATGCAACATCTTTCGAGAATCCACATCAAGAGTCAATTTTTGCCCAGGACTATTTAAATACATTTTTCAAAGACATGAATTTTGGAAAATTTAGATTGTTCTACCACCTTAACCTCGCTAAAGGATGAACCGTTTCAAGATCCTACGAATAATATCTTACAGACTACTGTTAAACATGAGGTGAACGAGCTACAAGCAAACAGCCTTTCGCAAGCAAGTGGTGAAACACAAAGCGTCACCACACCTGCATTTGCCACTAAAAGTGACAAATTATACAATTCCCATGTATTTCACAAAGAACTAAGTGACTGTTTCTACTTAACTTTGAAGTTAAAAAATAAACAATATTCTGTACATATACGAGAATTTAAACGCAATCTATCTACTAATGAAGAAATCCCGAGCAAAAATGGGGTTAATATGGATATTCATTGCTGGTATGAGTTTCAATATAAAATCATTGCATTTAATTTAAGATACAAAAGTGCATCCTTTGTTTCTAATAACACGATTTTAGTGTTAAATCAAGATTCTATGATGCGAATTAAAAATTTGAAGAATTTTTCTCATGTTAACTTAAACGAACAGCAAATGGAAAAATTAAAAGAAAGTACCTCACACTTAAATACTGTACTTTTACAACATATGTACACAAAACTATTACCCTTTCTCATTAAACAGAAATGTGTGGTGAGTAACAGATCCACAGAAAAAGAACCTGTGTTATGGTCTAAACTTAATACGTGTATCGAGAATAATATGGTAACAATACTTAACCAGTTGTATGAATGTGCTGGATGTATTTTTCGACATGTAAGTCAAAGCCTTCACTCATGTTTCGCATTTAATAATAAGGAAAAATTTAATCAACTAGGTGAAGCTTTGTTAATGCTCATCGATTTCGATTATGTAATTTCAATGTTTTTGAATGGAGTTTATAGTGTTAGTGAACACTTTTTACATAAGCTTCATGAACAAACTGTTTATAATGAATTATTTAAGACAAAATAAATGATTTGTTTTGTTAAAGATCTGTGTGTGTTTATTTCTACACCATATTTAAAAAGATTTACCATGTTTCAAAAACTTAGTAAAATATTTTTAAAGAAACATATTTAAGTATTTTTAAAATATTGTTATGAATTTTGTATATATCTGTACATATTCCATTTGTTTAAATTTATTTCATTTTATTATTGTGAAAATTGCAGTATTATTAATGTATTTCCTATTGAGCATCATGTAACTCAATGCTAAAGGCCTCAGATGGTTTGCAAGGAAAACAACCTTACACCCTCATCTTTATAATGGAGTTCTATTGGAAAATCGCCAAGGAATGGGTTTATAGCCAAGTTGGCGATGGTTTTGGCGACTTATTTTTGTCGCCAAATTTGGCGATATATCGCCAAATGTCGCCAAGTTGGCGACGGATTTGGCGACTTTTTGTGCAACCACACCCCCCTTATACCTATACATTGGGATCCTTTCTTGCTTGGGTTCTCTATTGAAAGTTAAAGCACTTTCTGGTAATTTCTAGCATCTGAAGGCTCTGGAATAATCTGGAAAGATCTCTGAAGCCTATATAAGGACCACCATCAGTTCAGTTAGTTAGTTGTCTGTCAACTGCGATTGAATTCATACGAGAGGCTTTGCATTGAGAACTGTGTTTCTCGGATTGATTTTGTCGTTGATACGTCGTATTGAACGCATTGTTTCTGTGTGAAATTTTGCTGTGCTTTTATTGGATTTGAAGATTACTGAATATCTTGTAATTTTCAGAAGATATTGGTGTTCGTATTGCACTGTTTATAGTGAATAAAGCCTTTTGATTGTTCTTATATATTAGCATCAGTCCCTTCGAACCCCGAGCTCACAACATTTGGTGTCAGAAGTGGGATTGAATGCCGATCACCAGAGCAATGGAGGCTGAACTGAAACAATTATTGGAGAAATTAGCTGCGAATCAGGCTGAGATGTCAACCAACCTTGGCGAGATGAAAGAAGAAATGAAGAAGGATATGTCAGCGATGGATGAGAAAATGACTGCCAACCTTGGCGAGTTGAAAGAAGAAATGAAGAAGGAAATGACTGAGAATCAGGCTGAAATGAAGGAAATGTCGGAAGAAATGAAGAAAGAAATATCAGCGATAGACGAGAAAATGACTGCCAACCTAGGCGACTTAAAAAATGAAATGAAGAAGGATATGTCAACCAACCTTGGAGAGTTGAAAGACTTAATAGAAGATAAAATAACATCTTTAAATGACAGAATTGACGGCGTGGAAAACAAAGTTGAAGGAAGATTTCAACAAATAGAAGGAAAAGTAGAAGAAATTCAAAAGATCGCCGAGACCGTTGAAGAAAGAGTAGAAGAAAAAGTTCAAAAGATCGCCAAGACCGTCGAAGAAAGGATGGACAGTGTAGAAAAGGAGTTGGAAAATGTGAAGAAACAAAAGATAACTGCCGAAAACTATCCCGAAGATGTCAAGTATCAAGCTATGCTTCCTCGGGCCTCTATTAAACTCTCGACCTATGACGGAAAATCCTCATGGCCAGTTTTTAAGACACAATTTGGGATCGTAGCGGACGCCAATGGATGGGATTCCCAGACAAAGGCTTGCCAGTTAGCTGCTTCTCTACGAGCTGATGCTGCCGACGTCCTACAGACTTTGCCTGCAAATGAACCGCTGGATTTTGAAACGCTCGTCAGTGCCTTAGAATTGCTCTTTGGAGAGAAATGCATGAAGGAATATAGCAGACTCCAGCTCAAATCTCGACAGCAGAAATCCACTGAATCCCTGCAAGAGCTTGCTACGGATGTCGAGAGACTTTCCCATCTTGCTTATCCTGACTGTCCGACTGAAATTAGAGAAAGTTTAGCTCTGCAACATTTTATTGATGGTGTGCGTGACCCTGAGATTCAGACAGCACTCCGGATTGCAGATCTCAATGATTTAAAAGGGGCTTTGGTTTACGCTCTGAAATTCGAGGCAGCCCAGCAAGCTACTAGGAAAGATCGACACTTTGTGCGAGCAGCCAACCTGCCTGAGACGTCGGATAGAGCTGTGGAGTGCTTACAGCAGCAGATGAATGACATAATGAGAAAGATAAACTCCTTAATGGCCAACAAACCTTACAGGAAGATCAAGTGCTGGAAATGCGGTGGAGAAGGCCATATCCAAATCGACTGCCCAAGACGACCCAGCACCGAAGGTAATAGCTCACCCGCTAACGGAGGAGCAAGAAAACTGATTATTGACCATCTTGCGGGGCGGAGGTTTCCAGATCTTAAGAAGCCTCATTTTCAAGTATGTGAAATTTCTGCAAGAAGTTGCGGCGAGAACGGAGTTTTTCTAGTCGGAAGTGTGAATGATTTGCCCTGTAATATGATCATCGATACAGGAGCCAATGTGACCATCATTCGGAAAGATCTAGCTCAGCGGCTGAAAGAAAAACTCTCCTGGACCCCGCCACGTGTAATCCTTCAAACTGTGACAGGAGATAAGATCGACATATTTGGAAAAATGACACTGGAAATAAAGTTTGGGAACGCCGCTTATCGTCTACGTGGCCGATATTTCAGACCCTTTCATACTCGGACTGGACTTTTTAAAAGAGCATGGATTTACACTGGATTTTAAGAAGAATAAGTTACGCTCTGCTCAAGAAGATGTCACTATTTTCAAACTAGGAAATGAGTCTGAATCTATTCAACAGATCACAGCCATGGCAGATGTTATCATCCCTCCTCGGACCGAAATGATGATACCTGGATTAACTGAGAACGAAAGAAGTTTTCAGAGTGGCTTGGTTGGATATCCTGAGAAGAGCCCAAAAGGAGTGCTAATAGCATCAGCGCTGGTAGATCTGTCGAGAGATGTAATACCTGTGAGGATTGCGAACGTAAGTGAAAAGTCTAGAATTATCCAGAAAGGTGAAGTGCTTGCAACCTGTGCTCCAGTCACCTGTGTTTGCAAAGACCCGATCTTGACGTTATCGGAGCCGCCTACAAGTTTAACACCTGTAATTGGACGAAATGGGAATTTATCTCCTGAGCAGAGACATGCCGCAGAAAGACTGTTCCAGGAATTTAAGGATGTGTTTTCACAAAACGAGAATGATATAGGTCGCACTTCTCTGACACGTCATAGAATTGATACTGCCGACCATCCACCGATTAAACAGCATCCAAGACGCTTGCCGTTCGCAAAACAAGAAGAGGTTTCTAAGCTCTTACGAGAGATGCAGGATAGTGACATCATCGAACCGTCATCAAGTCCGTGGGCCTCCCCATCGTGTTGGTCCGAAAGAAAGATGGCTCCACAAGATTTTGTGTGGATTATCGTAAACTTAATGATATCACGAAGAAGGACAGCTATCCTCTACCAAGAATAGACGACACGCTAGATACTCTTTCAGGACATAAATGGTTTTCCACACTGGATTTGAAGAGTGGATATTGGCAGGTAGAGATCCATCCTGATGACAAAGAGAAGACCGCATTTACTACTGGACAAGGACTTTGGCAATTTAAAGTTATGCCGTTCGGGCTCTGCAATGCCCCAGCAACGTTCGAGCGCCTCATGGAGACAGTGTTAAAAGGCCTGACTTTTGAAGCTTGTCTCATCTACCTAGATGATGTCATCATTGGTGGCTGCACGTTTGAAGAACATCTAGAGAATATTCGAAAAGTGTTAACGAAGCTAAGAGCGGCGAATTTAAAGCTGAACCCTTTGAAATGCAAGTTCTTCCAACGAGAAGTAAACTATTTAGGACACATCATCTCAGCTGAAGGTGTTCGAACAGATCCTGAAAAAGTGTCCGCAGTAAAGAACTGGAAGCGTCAGGAAAATGTCCATCAGTTGCGAAGCTTTCTGGGACTATGCACTTATTACAGAAAGTTTGTCCAGGGGTTCTCCAACATCGCAAGACCATTGCATAGGCTCACTGAAAGCAAGCAGAAGTTTCTATGGACACAAGAATGCGACAATTCCTTCCAGCGGCTGAAAGAAGCTCTCACATCCTCTCCAGTCCTTACCTATCCGCACCCCGAGAAACAGTTCATTGTGGACACGGATGCCAGTCATGAAAGTGTCGGCGCTGTACTTTCCCAAGAAATAGATGGCCAAGAACGAGTCGTAGCATACTGGAGCAAATGTTTATCGAAACCAGAGCGGAATTATTGCGTCACTCGTAAGGAGTTATTAGCTATAGTGAAAGCCATAGAACACTTCCATCACTATCTCTATGGCAGGAAATTTCTCCTTCGTACTGATCACGCATCCCTAACATGGCTGATGAATTTTAAGAACCCAGAGGGCCAAGTAGCCAGATGGATACAACGGCTCCAGGAATACGACTTTGACATCAGCCATCGTAAAGGTTCATCGCATGGAAACGCCGATGCCCTATCAAGAAGACCGTGTCCCGAAAGTTGTCGCTATTGTTCCAGAGCGGAGAGCAAGTATAATCCCGAACATATCATACGCCAGACGAAGACTTCACTATCAACGCCACCAGATCCCTGGAGTGATGAGAAGATTCGAGAAGATCAAATGGCAGACTCTGAGATCAAACCAATCTTGGAGTTATTAGAATCTTCTAGCACGAAGCCCAGTTGGAAAGACATCTCGACTTACAGTCCTACGACGAAGCAATATTGGGCTCTTTGGAACTCTCTCCACGTAAGGAATGGTGTCCTGTTCCGAAAATTCGAATCGGAAGATGGGAAGACATCTCGGTGGCAGTTGGTACTTCCTCGATCCCGAATACCAGAGGTCCTCAAGGAATTACATGGCAGTCCCACTGGTGGCCATTTTGGAGTCATGAAAACATTACATAGAGTCCGAGAGCGCTTCTTCTGGGGAAAAGCGAGAGCTGACGTCGAACGATGGTGCAAATCTTGCGATGCATGTGCAGCTCGAAAAGGACCAAAGAAACGTAGCCGAGGAAGACTACATCTCTACAATGTAGGAGCACCTTTCGAACGCATCGCCCTTGACATCCTAGGCCCTCTGCCAAGAAGTGCTGATGGCAACAAATACCTCCTTGTTGTCATGGACTACTTCACGAAATGGCCTGAAGTTTATGCCATCCCTGATCAAGAAGCTTCTACGGTTGCGGATGCCCTGGTACACCAGTGGATATCAAGGTATGGAGTCCCCCTTCAAATGCATTCTGACCAGGGGAGAAATTTCATCTCTGCTGTGATTGAGGGTCTCTGTCAACTTCTCGGAATGGACAAAACTAGGACGACGCCTTTACATCCACAATCGGATGGCATGGTTGAGAGATTTAATCGTACCATCCTCAACAATCTCTCACTGCTAGTCTCAAGAAACCAACAAGACTGGGACCAAAAACTTCCCTTGTTTCTTCTCGCCTATCGCAGCGCCGTCCATGAAACAACCGGCTATTCCCCGTCTCAGATGCTTTTCGGTCGTGATCTTCGTTTACCTTGTGATCTGCTTTTTGGTCGCCCTCCAGATGCGCCTTCATCGCCAGAGGGATATGTGCAGAATCTCCAGGCACGATTTGAAGACGTCCACAACTTGGCTCGAGAGCGGATCAATATACAGACGGAGAAGATGAAGACCAGGTACGACACGAAAGCCACAGGACATCAATTCAAAGAAGGTGACAAGGTTTGGTTTTATAATCCGACTCGACACAAAGGACTTTCTCCCAAACTGCAATCACACTGGGACGGTCCTTATACAGTCCTAAACAGACTGAACGATGTCGTAATTCGGATCCGAAAGTCACCAAGTTCGAAGCCTAGAGTCGTTCATTACGACAGGCTGGCTCCATACTATGGCCATAGTACTTAGTTCATTGATTGTAAATAGTGTAATGTAAATAATGTAAATTAGTATGACCATGGTCTTGTATATAAATTAATGTAATTATTTATTTTGCTTAGCATTATCATTATTATTGTTATTATTATTTAAATACTTGTATGTAATAATGTCTATGCTTTAATTTTATTTTATTTTTAAATAAGTGTATATTTTGTATAATTCAGCATTATGAATGTGTTATGAATAGTATAGCATTTGTTGGTAACGGGTTTGCTTTCCGATCAAAGGTTGAACTGCCCGGGACGTGCAGTCCTTGAGAGGGGGGCAATGTTATGAATTTTGTATATATCTGTAAATATTCCATTTGTTTAAATTTATTTCATTTTATTATTGTGAAAATTGCAGTATTATTAATGTATTTCCTATTGAGCATCATGTAACTCAATGCTAAAGGCCTCAGATGGTTTGCAAGGAAAACAACCTTACACCCTCATCTTTATAATGGAGTTCTATTGGAAAATCGCCAAGGAATGGGTTTATCGCCAAGTTGGCGATGGTTTTGGCGACTTATTTTTGTCGCCAAATTTGGCGATATATCGCCAAATGTCGCCAAATTGGCGACGGATTTGGCGACTTTTTGTGCAACCACACCCCCCCTTATACCTATACATTGGGATCCTTTCTTGCTTGGGTTCTCTATTGAAAGTTAAAGCACTTTCTGGTAATTTCTAGCATCTGAAGGCTCTGGAATAATCTGGAAAGATCTCTGAAACCTATATAAGGACCACCATCAGTTCAGTTCAGTTAGTTGTCTGTCAACTGCGATTGAATTCATACGAGAGGCTTTGCATTGAGAACTGTGTTTCTCGGATTGATTTTGTCGTTGATACGTCGTATTGAACGCATTGTTTCTGTGTGAAATTTTACTGTGCTTTTATTGGATTTGAAGATTACTGAATATCTTGTAATTTTCAGAAGATATTGGTGTTCGTATTGCACTGTTTATAGGGAATAAAGCCTTTTGATTGTTCTTATATATTGGCATCAGTCCTTTCGAACCCCGAGCTCACAACAATATTTTAATTTAAACTTAAAATATTTTACTAAGTTTTTAAAACATGGTGAATCTTTTTAAATATGGTGAACCGTTTGTTGAGTATTGTAACCTTGTAAGATAATGTGTGTGCGTGTGTGTGTGTTTACGTATAATTTTTTTAATAACAAAAAAAAGTGGACTATTCTAACTTTTTCTTATATCATTCGTTCAGATATAATGCTTTACATTTCAAAATATTCTGTAAAGATACGTGATTAGAAAGTAAAACCTATGCGTTTTCGTTTAACACTTATTTTAGCTACATTGAAGGATTTTATCATGGGTCCGAACGAGTTAGCTATAAGTAATATCATTTTTACAAAACTTGTATGTACAGGGTGTTTACAATATTTATTATTAGTGTTAAAATTTTACAATTTTGGGGAATTTTTTAATTAATCATTTATCTTAGACTCCGATTTAAAATCGGGCTTTACCATATTTTTGAACGAAAACATATTAAACGTAGCAGAAAAATAAAAAAATTATACAATTTATAAATAATTAAAATTTTTATGAAAGTTTAAGTAAGTTGTGATAAGACTTTTGTATTAAAGTGATTGTATAAAGTACATTTAAGCTATGACAAAAGACATGGGATGGTGGATACTAGATAAGTTCAAACAAGTAAAGCAAGATAAGCGAGTCATGACTCACCCAAATAGACGGGCCACATAAAAACAAGTTTGGACAAGTCAACCAAGATAAGCGAGTGATGACTCATCTAAATAGACGTACTGCTTTAAAACAAGATTGGACATGTTTAGACAAACACATGATGACGTCATTCAACAAGTTTAAACAACCAAACAATGATCCAGCAGCAAACGATTGTTACCAAGGTAGAGAGAAGCAAAAATGACTGAGCGAGTGTAAGTTGTATTTAAAGTTTATTCTTATCACACACCGGAAGACCGCTAGCACCTCTAGCGGCGATTGCAGCGCCCCCTAGCAAAGCTAAGGTAGAAACGTTAGTTGAGTGAAAGCAAGAACAAGAAGTTGACGTGTTTTTCGGTAAGTGTTTAATTCTTTCTTGTTTCTGAAAGGTGTTTTGTGAGAAAGGTAATCGAGTTGTATAAAATAATTAAACTTAAAAGTCAGCAAACAATTTAAAGTCAAACTCAAGTTAGTGTAAAAGTCTGTTTTTTCTGCACATGTGGTATACAGTGCATATAGTTGATAGTCACCGGTTGGTTGCAAGGATAAACAGTCAGATCATAGTCTCTCGATAGTTAAAACATTCAAACTTATATTTACATAAAACTAAAAATTTAATTTCGATTAACTTGAAGATCTTCTAAAATTTTAATTTAAAAACTATATTTTTGTTTACTTTTCATTGTTTTCTTAACTTTTCAACATTTATATACTTTATTTTTGTTAACTTTAATGTTTTTAAGCTGTTTTGTTAACTTTATTTTATTTTATTTTTGTTAACTAATAATTTTTTCAAATTTTTTTTCTAACGTGAATATTTCTATTCTATAGTTTAATCTTTTTTGCAATAGTTGAAATTTTTGAATTGGAATATATAAAAAAGTTAAATTACATCTCTTCACTTAAAAGTTCGACTAGATGAAAAACTAATAAATTCACACAGAGACACTTTGTAGAAATAAACACACACAGATCTTTAACAAAACAAATAATTTATTTTGTCTTAAACAATTCATTATAAACAGTTTGTTCATGAAGCTTATGTAAAAAGTGGTCACTAACACTATAAACTCCATTCAAAACGTTGAAATTACATAATCGAAATCGATGAGCTTCAACAAAGCTTCACCTTGTTGATTAAATCCTTATATATTATTTCTCCTGTCAACATCCCTTTTACTCAGAAAATATGAAACGCAGAACAACGAATGAGATACCATATGAAAGGTTTTAGAACAGGCTTCTGACATAGCCCGCTTAACAATTCGTTAAAACATGTTTTTGATTAAAATTTGCTGAAATTAAAAAATTAAATCGGCATTGTTTTCATGAAAGAAATGAAAGGTTTTCCTGAACTTATTGTTGCCAAAAAAATAAAATACCACATTACATGATGCTCATAGCAATTATTATAAAAAACACCGCACGGGTTTATTTTATACTTATGATTAAAAAGCGAAATTGAAATTGAAATGTTTAGATTTATATTTCTAATTCCCATGGTTTTCCCGAAGCGGATGACGTCATCCTCTAATGCAGTCAAAATACGATTGTTAATTTTTTTCTCGCGCGTGCCTTTAGCAATCTTGGATCCGTTTTTAGCCTAACTTTGATGGAATAAATTAGATGATATTCTGGCTTGACTAACAACTAAATGTTGTTTGCAGATATTTTTATCCTTGCTTTTTCTTTAGAAGTTTAAACATGCATCTAATAAATATTACATATTGATAAAAAATGATACTTCTCTATTATCCCGTCGACCAGTTTTCATAACAAAAAACTATCGCCAAATAAATGGGAGAACGTTGCCATTGAAATATCAAAAAATAAATAAAATATAAGAATTTAAGGACACAATTGTTATTTTAATTAATAAAATAACTACTAAATCAGTAAAACATAATGAAAAATACACGCAAATGTCGAATGTAGATGACCACTAGATGACGTAACAAACACGCATAATGATTCTGACATCAAGTAAATGGGACTGCATTTTTGGCGTTTAATCTTACAGTTTGGCGGTAGTTTTTGTTATGAAAAGCGGTCGATGGGTTAATAGAGAAGTACCTAAAAAATATTAGATTTCAGTGCGAAATCTTCGCACGGGCCCTCTGGTTTTTCCTTATTATTAAATGCGAAGCATGAGTGAAGGCTTGGACTTGCATGTCGAAAAATACATCCAGCACATTCATAAAACTGGTTAAGTATTGTTACAATATTATTCTCGATACACGTATTAAGTTTAGACCATAACGCAGGTTCTTTTTCTGTGGATCTGTTACTCATCACACATTTCTGTTTAATCAGAAAGGGTAATTATTTTGTGTACATATGTTGTGAAAGTACAGTATTTAAGTGTGAGGTTTTCTTCATTAGTAGATACATTGCGTTTAAATTCTCGTATATGTATAGAATATTGTTTATTTTTTAACTTCAAAGTTAAGTAGAAACAGTCATTTAGTTCTTTATGAAATACATGGGAATTGTATAATTTGTCACTTTTAGTGGCAAATGTAGGTGTGGTGACGCTTTGTATTTCACCACTTGCTTGCGAAAGGCTTTTTGCTTGTAGCTCGTTCACCTCATGTTTAACAGTAGTCTGTAAGATATTATTCGTAGGATCTTGAAACGGTTCATCCTTTAGCGAGGTTCAGGTGGTAGAACAATCTAAATTTTCAAAATTCATGTCTTTGAAAAATGTATTTAAATAGTCCTGGGCAAAAATTGACTCTTGATGTGGATTCTCGAAAGATGTTGCATCATAACCACCGGTAAAGTTTAAAAAATTCATAGCGATCTCAGGTTTCACATCTGGTAAGTCCTCAGTAGAGGAGATATCACGTGATATAATTACACAGTCATTATCCATTTCAGAAAGTTTTAATCTTGGGTCTTTTAACTCCTTCTCACAAGTATTTGAATTTTCCATAGCTTTTTCTAAGCGTGGACGAAAAGAAGGTGGAAAAAATTCCATCGAACCGTAACCCGATCTGAACCCGAAAAGTAAATTTAGTCGTCATGCAACCCGAACCGAAACTGAAAATTTAAGTTAAACAAAAACCGACCCTAACCTGAAAATTTAATTTAACCCGAAACCTAACCCAAACTGAAAATTGAAGTTAACCCGAAACCGTCAAAAAATCCATCGAACTGTAACCCGATCCGAACCCGACAGAATAAATTCCTTCGTGTCACAACCCGATCCAAACCAGAAAATTCAAGTTAACCCGAATCCGATAAAAAAAATCTATCTAACTATAACCCGATCCGAACCCGACAAATTAAATTTTGTCGTCACGCAACATGATCCGAAACTGAAATTTTAAGTTAACTCAAAAACCGATTTGAACCTGAAAATTTAATTTAACCCGAAACCTAACCAAAACCTGAAAATTAAAGTTAACACGAAACACAAAGTCGAAACGCAACCCAACCCGAAACTGAAAATTGAAGTTAACCCGAAACCCAAACCCGTCAAAAATTTCATCGAACCGTAACCCGATCCGAACCCGGTTAAATAAATTCCTTCGTGTCACAAACCGACCCGAACCCGAATATAATAGTTAGCCCGAAACCCAACCTGAACCAAGAAAAAAATTCCGTCGAACCGTAAGCCGGTCCGAACCCGAAAAATAAATTTCGTAGTCATGCAACCCGAACTGAAAATTGAAGTTAAGCCAAAACTGATCCGAACCTGAAAATTTAATTTAACCCGAAACCTAACCCAAATTGAAAATTGAAGTTAACCCGAAACCCAAACCCATAAAAAAATCCATCGAACCATAACCCAATCCGAACCCGACAAAATAAATTCCTTCGTGTCACAACCCGATCCAAACCAGAAACGAAGGAATTTATTTTGCCGGGTTAGGATCGGGTTACGGTTCGATGGATTTTTTTATCGGGTTCGGGTCGAGTTTCGGGTTAACTTGAATTTTCTGGCTTGGATCGGGTTGTGACACGAATGAATTTATTTTGTCGGGTTCAGATCGGGTTACGGTTCGATAAAATTTTTGAGGGGTTCTGGTTTTGGGTTAACTTCAATTTTCAGTTTCGGGTCGGGTTGCGTTTCGACTTTGTGTTTCGAGTTAACTTTAATTTTCAGTTTTTGGTTATGTTTCGGGTTAAATTAAATTTTCAGGTTTAAATCGGTTTTTGTGTTAACTTAAAATTTCAGTTTCGGATCGGGTTGCGTAACTACGAAACTTAATTTGTCGGTTTCGGATCGGGTTACAGTTCGATAGATTTTTTTATTGGGTTCGGGTCGGGTTTCGGGTTACCTTCAATTTTCTGGTTCAGATCGGGTTGCGTGACGACGAAGGAATTTATTTTGTCGGGTTCGGATCGGATTACGGTTCGATGGATTTTTTTGTCGGGATTCGGGTTAACTTCAATTTTCTGGTTCAGATCGGGTTGCGTGATGACGAAAATTATTTTGTCGAGTTCGGATCGACTTACGTATCAATGGATTTTTATTTCTCTGGTTCAGGTCGGCTTTCGGGTTAACTTCAATTTTCAGGTTCGGGTCGGGTTGCGAGACGAAGAAATTTATTTTGTCGAGTTCGGATCGAGTTACAATTTTATGGAATTTTTTTCCTGGTTCAGGTTGGGTTTCGGGTTAACTATTATTTTCAGGTTCGGATCTGATTACGGCTCGATGGAATTTTTATGTCTTGTTCGGGTTGGGTTACTGGTTAACATCGAATTTTTAGGTTCGGCTCGCGTTGCGACATGAAGGAATTTATTTTGTCGGGTTCGGATCGGGTTACGGTTCGATTTTTTTTTCTTTTGTCGGGTTCGTGTCGGATTTCGGGTTAACTTGAGTTTTCTGGTTCGGGTCGGGTTGCGACTGGAAGGAATTTATTTTGTCCTTTTAGGATCGGGTTACGGTCCGATGGAATTTTTCTGTCGGGTTCGGGTCGACTTCGAATGGAATTTTCAGGTTCGAGTTGGGTACAACACCATATTTTGACAAAGAACTGGTCATTTTCTAAATAGGCATGGTCATTAACACTTTCCAACCTAGTTGAAAAGTGTTAATGACGGGTTAACGTCACGGTCTATGGCCGTCTGCCGTCTGTCCATGCTCTAACTCCCGTAAATATGCTCGGATTGCCCTGCAATTTTTATATGTTATTGTCGTTATCTATAGCATGTTCCCTATTTCAACTGAAGTGTGTAGCACTTATAGTTTTTTTACAGGGACACTCAAAAGAATTCCGTTACATTACGGTCTATGGGGAAAAATCATTTGCGGTTTATTTTAATGATGTTGCACAATTTCAAAGACATTGTAATTGATATATATCACTAAGGTGCATTAAAAGAAGCTTAATATGGAATAGGATGTGCATAGCACTTATAGTTACTTTACAGGGACAGTCAAAATAATTCCGTTACATTACGTCTATGGAGAAAAATCGTCTGCGGTTTATTTATATAATGTTTCACTATTTTAAACGCATTGAAATTTATATATATCACTAAGGTGCATTACAAGAGGTTTACTACAGAAATTATGTGTATAGCAGTCATCGTTCATTTACAGGGACACAAAAGAATTCTCTACTGCCTGTTAACAATAATTCCTGAAGTGCATTTTAAGTTACTGAACGCGATTTTAAATTTAACTCACTTTTTGTTTGTAGAGGCGAAGAGGCATGCATGGGTAAGTATACCTGTAATATAAACTAAGCCCTACAGCTTAATATTGTTGCGTGTGAGAAGATGTAGACGAATAGACTAGACGAATGGAGGTTAACCAATTCTTTTATTAACCTAACAAAACAGAAGTGTAATTTAAGATATTTATAAAATAAAATTTAACGTGCTTTTTTTGCACTGCTAAAGACCATATAAGGCTGTAATAGCCAGCTTGCATGGTTTGTCATGCTCTCCTGACTTCATCACACCTCTTGTCAATAAATTCCAGTTTTAAATACTAGCGCATTCGACTGTTGCCATTCAGAAGAGAAATAATGAGTCCAGCCTTGTTTTGAGAGATCTTGCATCTTATCAACCCGTCCGATTCTGTCGTCTGGAAAATTCGCTACAGAAAGCAGAACCATCGAAGTGGGTGTCGAGAAGTAGAGTACTTCCATATCTCAGTACCAGTCGGTCTCTCTGGTGAAATTTGTCCACTGTCGAAACAGCTGGAGTGACTGCATGAATGGATTGCTCGAATCTAGGATAGTTAGATTCTAGAGTTTGTCCACAGCGGCAACAGCTAGAGAGCACTGCACGGATGAGTCGCCACAGGTACTCCCCCTCCAGTCTGAAAGACGAAAAGAAAAAGATTAAACAAGATGTTTGGGAGGAAGTATAAATTTTACATGTCGCCCACTGCGGGTAACGAGGCTAACGAAAAAGACAGGCTACCGCGGTTCATTTCACTTATCTTTTTTTACAGACCGCCAGAGTGACGTGATGCTCTTTTCGTACACCTGCATTGGTGGATTCGACCACCACGTGACTCCCGCGGTCTGTAAAAAAAGATACGCGTAAAGCACCGCGGTAGCCTGTATTTTTCGTTAGCCTCGGCGGGTAACATATGACGTAGGATCTTTGTCCAGATCGGCAGTATTGAATAAAAAAGCAGGCTTGAGTCGATTAATGGAAATATGAGTGTCACGTCCATTAATATTGACAGAAAAATACTTGTCGTTACGTTTCGTAACTGGATAAGGACCATCGTAGGGTTGTTCCAGAGGTTTACGAACATAGTCTTTTCGGACAAAGACATGGGATGACGTCATCAACTCAGGATGGACAAAAACATTAAGTTTGGTATGATGCGAAGTTGGAACTGGTCGGAGGCGGTGCATCATTTCCCGGAGTAAAATTAAGAATTCGTGATGTTCCGGCTGTGTCGTTGTTTGGGAACGAAAAAATTCACCGGGAAGGCAAAGAGGGGAACCGTAAACCAGCTCTGCCGGGGAGGAATGCAAATCAGGTTTGAATGCACTTCGCAGTCCCAAAAGTATCGTTGGCAAAATTTCTGTCCATTTGTCTGTCGCGTGGCATTTAATGGCACTTTTAAGGCGACGATGAAAAATTTCAATCACGCCGTTGGAGGAAGGGTTATAGGCTGTTGTGCGAGTTTTATGTGCGCCAAGAAATTTCGCAAGTGCTTTGAAAAGGTCGCTTTCGAACTGTCGACCTTGGTCTGTAGTTATGAATTCTGGGACGCCAAATCGGACAATCCAGCCATTATAGAACGTTCGAGCTATCGTATCTGCAGTTATATCTGTCATGGGAAAAACTTCAGGCCATCTGGTATATCGATCAATGCAAGTTAAGCAGTATCGAAATCCATTCGATGGAGGGAGTGGCCCTACGATATCTAGATGAATATGTCTAAATCTACATTTAGGGAGTGGGTAATGTCCTATTTCAGATTTTACATGACGATGTATTTTACTTTTCTGACAGGCGATGCACTTTTGAGCATACTCTGTTACATCCTTACGTAAATTTTTCCAGACAAAACGTTTTCGAATGAGGTCGACTGATCCTTTAACACCTGGATGCGAAATATTATGCAGCATCAAAAAAATGGGTAAACGAAAATTTGGCGGTACGTAAGGTCTCGCAGTTCCTGTCGATATATCACACCAAAGTTGCAGTTTGGAAGGAGAAAGTGTAAGGGGGATCATTTTGAGGGTGGCAGAATCCCGAAGTAAACGCAATTCAGCATCGTCACACTGATCTTTTGCAAGATCGAGATAATCAATACTCTCAGGCACTTTAATTTCCGAAATACGGGAAAAGGCGTCAGCCACTATATTATCCTTTCCAGGGATGTAGCGAATGTCTGTAGTAAATTGGGAAATGTATTCTAAATGTCGCTGTTGTCGAGGTGAGCTATTGTCACTCTGGTTTACAAATGCGAACGTTAGTGGCTTATGATCAGTAAATACAGTAAATTGACGCCCTTCAATTATATGATGAAAATGCTTAATAGAACAATAAATTGCAAGCAATTCGCGATCATAGGTACTATACTTTTGTTCAGTAGGTGTCAATTTACGGGAAAAAAATGCGAGAGGTTGAATATCGCCATTAATAATTTGTTGTAATACGGAACCGATACCGATATCCGAAGCATCAACATGTAACGAAATTTGTGCCCCAGGCACATAGTGAAATAGTAAAGTTGAGTCTGCAATGCTTTTCTTACATTGTTCAAAAGACTGCGTAGTTGCATCAGTCCAAAGAATGGGAGAATTGTCATTTTTTTTCTTTCCTTTACACAAGTCGTGTAATGGAGCCTGAATAGATGCTGTTCCTTTTAAATGTTTATGATAAAAATTTATCATAGCTAAAAATCTACGTAATTCATTAACAGTTGTTGGTAGTGGAAAATTAAGTAATTTATAGACTTTTTCTGGCAAGGGAGCTATTCATGTACTGTTGACTAAAAATCCTAAGTATGGTAACTCCTTTACGCCAAAGATGCATTTTTCGACGTTAAGCACTAAACCATAAGAATGCAACCGTTGAAATATGTTTTCAAGATCTTTTAAATGTGTTTCCTCGTTTTCCGAGGCTACTAATACATCATCGAGATAAACGAAACAATCAAGACCTCTTAAAACTTCGTCCATAAAGCGCTGGAAACTTTGCGCTGCATTCGATAAACCGAAACACATGAATAAATATTCAAAGAGTCCAAAAGGTGTAGTAACGGCACTCTTTTGGATGGACGCTTCGTCCAAAGGAATCTAGTGATAGGCTTTCATAAGGTCCAATTTAGAAAAAATACTTTTTCCAGTTAAGCCGTAAGAGAAATCATGAATGTGGGGGAGGGGATAGCGGTCAGGAACAGTGACAGAGTTTAAGCGGCGAAAATCGCCACAAATTCTCCATTCCCCATTCTTTTTGGGTATCATATGGATTGGACTCGCCCATGGACTTTTTGATGGTCTAATTAAACCTTGATCCATTAAGGATTTAAACTCTTTTTTAGCGATTTGCAGTTTTTCATAAGATAATCTTCTGGGTCTCGAAAAAATAGGAGGACCTTTTGTCAAAATTGTGTGCATAACAGAATGAGGTTTGCGAGTGACATGAAGCATAGCCGGGTTAGTAATGCTGGGGTATTTCTGCAACAGCTTATGATAAACCGTAATGCCGGAAACTGTTTTTAATCCCAGGGCATTTCCAGATGTAAAAACGCCTTTCGAGGATTTTTTAGATATACTATCAATTATTCTCCGGTTTTTCATATCCACTATTAACCCAAAATGTTGTAAAAAATCTGCACCTAAGATAGGGCGGTCCACTTCTGCTATTACAAAAGTCCATTTTAGTGGTTTGTGTAGCCCAAGATCAAGCGTTAACTGATATGTACCATAAGTTAAGATTTTTGATCCATTAGCAGCGTATAAGGATAAGTGTGTATCAGGTGTTTTATGCAGTAAAGGGTCTCGGGGAAAAGTACTACAAGCTGCGCCGGTATCCACCAAGTAGCGGAAACCGGATTTCCTATCTGACAAAAACAGACGAGTTGCACAGTTGCTATTATTTTCCATACACGAAGTGGTATCTAATTCCTTAGCGAAGTTACACAATCCTGTACATTTTTTAGCTTTTTTTCCGAATCGAAAATGGTACCAACATAATTTCTGGTTCCTGGATTCACGAGAACTACTTCTGGAACGAGTACGTGTAAGAGGTTTGTTCTTACTCAAACTACGCGTCCGTGTAGTAGACCGAGTTAAGTCATCCAAACGTTTATGGAGTATGTCGATTTGACGTTTTAATGCATCAAGTTCTGAGGAAATACCAGATGTTTTCACTTTAGATAATACTGGTGCCAAACCAGGAATGTCACAAATTTTATCGGCTATTTTAGCCAAATCAGTTAGATTATCTTTACTTATCGACAAAATTTGCTGAACGGATACTGGCAAACGCTGAAGCCAAAGTGTACGCAGAACATCTTCTGATATTTTATCAGTAGCGAGAGTTTTCATTTCATGTAACAGCTGAGAGGGGCGTTTATCGCCTAATAGCTGGAGTGACTGCATGAATGGGTTGCTCGAATCTAGGGTAGTTAGATTCTAGAGTTTGTCCACAGCGGCAACAGCTAGAGAGCACTGCACGGATGAGTCGCCACATGTTTATTACGTGGTGTGTATAAATTCTGTAGATCATATACAGGGAAGCAGAAAAGTTCGCGAACACATTTCCGTTTATTGACAGAAACTCCAGAAGGAGAATTTTAAACTGTGTTACGCGTTTCCTAACTAAACTAAAATTTAGTATCCTATGTAGAATATATATAAATCTATAGATTATATACTAGAATCCGTCAGGCCGAAATGTCGGAGCATTGAGTGGGATAAACATAAAATATAACATTAACAATATATAATATATATTTTATATTTTTATATTTACTGTTTAATAGTATAAAAGAAAAATTACAATAACAGCTGTTGAATCTTCAAGTGTTTATTCGGTCAACAGTTGCCTCAGATACTGCTCAAATGCTAATCTATCAGCAAGTGCCCCCATTCTTCTAATTTGGTCTAGCCTATCCTTTGCGAAAGGCACTTCAATCAGAACATCCTCTAAACGTCGAACCCTGCTAAACGCGACATAAGTTGCTCCAAGTGACAACTCCTTTTCACCAATGTCCACAGCTATTTTTGATAAAGTTAAACCTTGGGATTTGTGTATGGTGACAGCGTATGAAACTGTTAAAGGTAACTGAGTACGGGAGCATGAGACATTGTTTTCTTTCCATGACTTTGTAATAGGTGTGACAGGAAAAAGTCTTTCAGTGAGAAATGGTCCCCGATAATCATCAAAATGAACCATTACTGCCTGTGGCAAGCCTGGAGGCCGTAATCCTGGTCCGTAGACAATATCTTTTACCGTACCAAGTGCACCGTTGACCAATCCTCCCTCTGTCCACAGATTGGTACGCAACATAATTCTGCATCCAATTGCTAAAAAAAGTTCAGCCTGAAGTCCAGACGCGTGCTCATCTTCACTCCATCTTGCTATTTGATTATTGTGGTCTGCTAATATTCTTGCCACTGGCCATTTTGATTTACGAAGTACTTCTTGATTATGTTCTTCAGCTTGCTTGTTTGTGGGAAAAAGGCGTATGGCATCTTGAAATCTTTCAAGTTCAGCCGGAGGCTGTATAGCTTTACGTCGTTGCATAAGGGATGCGTATTGGTCGCCTGTAACTTCGCCTACGGAAAGCGAATCAAGAGTCTCTCTAAACTGTATTTGCTGATCGTCGCTTTGTCTCATTGACTTTGTTAAGGTGAAACATTTTTCAAACATCTTAAGAACTGTTTGTCCACGTAAAGCCAAAATGTCTTTTATAGAATGTCTCCTATATAGAGGTGTGTCTTTTACAGGCTGTAGCTGCCTAATATCTCCAATCAGGTAAACAAATAAGCCTCCAAAAGGTTCAATGCTGTCTGGTTTACCTTCGCGACATCTTTGCTCAAGTGCAGCCATCAGACGGCATCCGATCATTGAAAATTCGTCAATAATGAGAAATGAAACTGGATTCATGCTGAGCTGTAGATTTCTTGCTGCTTCACTTCCTAAATCAGCAAACGATTTAAAACATGTTGGTACTTTTAGTGCAGAGTGAATTGTTTTGCCCTCGATATTAATTGCAGCAGCACCTGTTGGAGCCAAAACCATAATAGCTTCCGGTCCTAACTGCTCGGTAACTCTTTTGCGAATTTCTTTTATTACCGTACTTTTTCCAGCTCCGGCTTTCCCAATAATAAAAGTACGTTTAGGGCAATTTATAAATCTTGATTGCAAAGACGAAAGCTGTTGCGTGCATAAGTGAAGTATTTTTTGCTGCTCATCTGTAAATCTGATCTCAGACGTATCGTAATTTTGATGCACTGTAAGTTGTTGTTCTTTACAGTAATTTAAAAATGAAGTAAAATTGCGATCAGGGTACTTGTAACTCTCATTTTTCCACTCACATGCATGATCAATCACGCGTTGCCCCAAAGTATCCTCGTTTGTCTGCACAGGAACTATGGCAGCTGCTGCCATATATGGATCAATCTCGCGGTATTCTTCTTGCAGGATTTCTGTCTCATGTGTACTGCTAACAGCAGGAAAATTTATTTCTTCGTGTGCATCAATATTTAGATCATTGAATGCTTCCTCCCATGAGTGATACGCAGACGGCAGGCCTTCTTGCAATAAAGAGTCAGAATTACCTCTCCAAGGATAATTGAGTAATACTTGTTGCCTATAGTATTCTTCGGCTAGAGTTGGGTCGTGGTTGAGTGATGTAAGAGGAAAAACTCTGACAACTGCATCTTTTCTTCTTTGGTGATAATCGACTCCTCTTACTGAGAAAGATTTTGCAAACTTAAGAAGCGTGCAGGAAATAAGTTTCTCCGGCCGCGCGCAATATTTCTGAAGCATGCTTTTTGATGGTCTTTCGTCGCTTGAAAAGTTGATTTCTTCCCAGTTCTTATCATGAAGCCGTATTGTAACTACTTCCCGACTACTGTGATACATTGGCCATCCCATTAATATGTGTACTACCTCTTGGGCTGAGTAATCCCTTTCAGAAACAGAAGACAAAATAAGTTTTTGGACTGCTTGAACCGCTGGATTTGTTTCGTTCATCTTATTTAAAATCTCAGATAACAATTCCTTGTAAGGAACAGAAGCTGTTTCTGATTTTGAGGCATATTTGGCAATGTAATGCAAAACCGCATCCTTTGATGTAATAGGACTGAAATCCGTGTTAGCTCTCCAAACTTGTGACACGAAGCAATTGTAGGTATTCATTTCAGAATCGTTTCTTTTTGGCAAAAAGCTAATTATGCCATTTTCTACTTGAAGCTTTGGAGAGTCGCACTCTGCTTTTGGAAAACCAAATCTGCAGCTATAACTATTTGTACCTCTTTTTTTCCTTAGGCAATAATCTCCATGTCTTGTGTGACGTTGGACTTGATTTAAGAGCTGAGCGAGATCTTTTTCACGATCTTCACTGGAAATGTCTGAAAAGCGAACTCGACAGCGGTGTATATCATTTACGAGGACGTCCTTGTCAGGATTAACAGCACTGCATAGTTTTTCAAAATATGCTGTTACGGCTGCTACATTTTCAGCGTTAGTCATGTCTAGTGTTTCCATGTTTGGCGCCCCTCTTAACCACAACAATCCATGCATGTGAGGACTTCCACGCCACTGCCATTCGAAACGAACCCAGTAGTCGTCTATTAAAAACAACGGCGTCAAGATTTTTCTCAAAAATATATCACAACGTTTTTGAAAGAGCCAACCAGTCAACAGAGGATTGTCGTGCATTAATTGTCTGCGTTCTGTATCAGTCAGCTCATTTGGATCTCTATTAGGCTCTAAAAGTCTGAAAAGATCAGGCCAGTGATAATCAGCTGCAGACAGTGTAAAAAAAATTGTTGGTGCTCCAATTTGTCCTACCATGGAAAGGAGTTCCCCACAACGTGCACGCCAGTATCCTTTTGTGGATCTTAATTTGCTAGCATAAATCATAATATGTTTTGCCATTTCTGGTTGCCTATTCAGAATATCACGCATCTGCTCTACCGTCTTATTGCTGAACCTATTTCGCTGAACGAAAAAACGCCCTTTAGCCAAAGACTGCCACCGAAGAATTGAATTCATGGCAAAGTAGCGAAATCGGGGGTCTTTAGCAAATCGCCCATCTTCATACTTCATTAGGAACTTAAAATACTCATCAGGAGAGACTGCTTTTTGACGAGGTTGTCGTAAGTCAGCTGTACCATGTGGAAAAAGATGAGGAAAAGCACGTGCTATGTAACCCTCTTCTTGAAATTCGTTGATAGGCTGTGAATTTAATGAAGGGTGAGGCACACGAATTGCGTCATTTATTAAGTTGTGTTGATTTACCGGTTCAAGTAGTGGTCTAAATGACTCGCGCCTTATTTCCTCGTTCAAAGTATCAATATCCTCAGTAATATCGGTTGCTGTTGGTAACATTTGAGATACGTCACCATTCTCAGGTAATGTAGCGATCAAATCTTCATCAATTGTGATATTTGAATAATAGGGATTGTGAGCTTTAAGCCATCTGAGTGCTTCTAGAAGGCGTTGTGAACGAACAGAAAACTCTGCACATCCTGATAAAGTATTTTTTGTCACTAACACAGTTGAAGTCATATCTGAAGGATTGACAGGCAGGCGCGAAATAAAACTCTCAATATTTTGTTTAAAGCTGATTACATTTCCGCTGTATCCATACTGTGAGCCTCGTATACGGTAAAGAGAAACCACTGGATGTATTTGAGCGATCATCATTTGTTCAATGTAGCTCAGATCTTTGAGACAAATAGGAACTGGACCTGGGTCCATCGAATTAGTGGCAGAAAACTTGAAAGCACCGTCTCTACACTTGCATGTCTGGCAGAGCCCAGCAGTATTTAATATGATATCAGGGAAAGCTCTGTGACACGTATTACAGGACACATAGGTGATTTGCGATACCTCTCTATCAAACCTGATTGCTTCATTCATTTGAGTTGTCAGTATACTGGTACTCGGCAAAAAATCTGAAGGTAACTGACTTGTGCGACTTCTCCGCATTGAATTACGATTCGCAATTCTTCTCATTTCAGCTGATTGCTTTCTCTTAACTGGCATCCTTGCAAATTCTATATAATAAAAACATATAATCCGTTCATATATAAAATGTTTCTTAATATATATATTTTTTTATACTGCATTGGCTAGACTATATCAAAATAAACAGATTTACTCTCATACTTCTTTTATACAATAAGCTTGAATGAAAAGAAAAAAAAAATATTTTGAAATGGAAACAAAAAGTTTAATTACACCAATTGCTGAGTTCGATTTAAAAAAAACTAAATTCATGTACTTAATACGATTTAAACTTCATTGAACGTGTTTTAAGATAAAAATGTATGGGGTCCTTATTTCAGAAGAGTAAAATATATGTAAAATATATAAAAGTAGAATGTATGGGACCGAGATTAAGAGCTTTTACTAAAAGGTTGTTTCCGAGTATATTGTTATTTAAATAAGTTTCTCATGATAAAAAATGGCAACAATATAAATTATTTCAATTTTCTTTTTATTTAATTCAAAAGTTTTTCATGATAAAAAATGGCAACAATATAAATTATTTCAATTTTCTTTTTATTTAATTCAAACAATCGCAATGTTATCTCTATGGGGAAATGGAAAATTCTAGAGCAGACGATTCCGGGCGTTAGAGTTGACGAATATTTCTGTTTTTCAATCCCCGGCGAGATTTTGCCACTACCGACTTCCAGTCCAATTTTGGTATCAATGCGGCAAATATTTTGGCCGCTATCGTGTACACAAAAGTGTAATTTTTCATGGGAAGCCGGAGCTTTGCTCCGACAATTACACTACAAAAGTATTCGGATATTTTTCCGAATATTGTATATGTTGATAATATATGTTGGGAATTCCTGAAATTACGTTTTTAAATATGTTATGCGTTTTCCAAATTGTTTACTTAGATGTTATCTTTCAGCTTATTAAACGGTAATGATTTGTAAAATTATTTTGGAAGCGTTGGAAAATGTTACATAATCTATGCTTGACGCATGATTTTTCGTTCTTGTTTTTCAATTAGCCTAACGCTATCTAGGCTCTTTGCAATAAGCCTGAAAAACATCATGCTGATTGGGAAAAGGTAAATGCTGTTTGCAAAGAGACGGATTTCCCATTTAGCCTACGACATATACAACACACTAAACATACAATTTTAAAGATTTTTTCCCTTTCATATGAACAATTTTTAACAAGAATTGAGTGACTATTTAACTTTTTAAAGAGAGTGGGTATTTTGTTTTGAGTTATACGATTAAAATAAATTTTCATTATATTTGATTTTACACAACCAACATTTTTAAAAAAGAGAATGGAAACTAGTTTTTATAAATTAACGTATTTCAATTTTACAGATACTTCACACCCCATCTTTTTCCCCTTCTTTTGGTAGACTTTATACACATAAGACATAAAAAGCGTTTTAGAATACATCATTTAGAAATTAAGTGATTTGATATGTAAAATATTATTTACAAAAGCAATAGATACGAGAGTAAAAAGGATTTTTACTTACAAATGTATGCGAACTTCTGATAGGTAAGACTTTCTAAATCATTGTGCAAGAATTAAGTGGTTATTAAACTTATAACATTATATGATGAAATAATCACGTGGCGTATTTTTAAACCAATAAAAAGTTAGTTTTTTTACACGAGCGTTTTCTATCATTATATAAATTTCAATGAAACGAGTTCATAACATTCTACTGTGACCTGATAGCGTTGTAATAGGTTGTATTTTTCGTTAAGTTAGTTTTCATTTAAGTTATTATGGAACGAGTTATGAATTCTTATGTTGGTGATGTAACCAACTTGGAATGTCAACACTCATCACCAAAGTTAAATAATCAAGAGATGGATTCTACAATTTTATCCAAAGAAGGACTCTTTTCGAATTATGAAGTGAAACCCACCTCATCAGGACTAAAGAAACAGAAGTTACCCCATGTGTGTAAGATGTGTAACAAAGCATTTCCTCTCGAAAAGTTAACTTAGTGTTTCATATGAAATGTCATTTAAAGGAAAAGTCTTTTTGCTGTGAGGTGTGTGCTGAAGTTTTTCACAAAAGAGTGATTTACGTAATCATCAAAAGATTCACAAATCGCCCAAACAATACAAGTGTAGTGATTGCAACGAGATATTTTTAAGAATGGCTGACTTATTGAAAAATAAGAAGACTCACAAGTCAGGAAAACAACATTTATGTACAAAGTGTAGCGAAATGTTTGATTGTGATTCAGATTTAGTACAACATCGTGATACTTATCACAAAGTTGTGAAATCACCCTATTCAAAAGATTTGTATTTGAAAAAGTGAAACATTTTAAAAGACAAAATGATGTGCGAAATATTTGTACTAAAACTATCATTGTGTCCAATGAGATGAATCAAAAAGACTTTCGTTCATTTTTTAACAGTGTTCAATCGGATGTTTTAAACGAATTAAATTATCAATTGCAAATGAAAAAGTCAATAAAATGGTATGCAGCCAGGGCCGTAGCGAAAGAAAATTTTTGGGGTGGCAAAAGGCAAGATTGGCCGACTCAAAAATGTTTCAAATCCGACTAATGTAACATAGTCAATCTGTCGCATTATTTCTTTATTAATAGTTTTTACAATTAATTTTAACTGATTAATTATAATAGTCCAGGGGAAATGTACCAAAAAAAGGCGTTACCTTACAAAAGGTCGGGTAGAAGATTTTTTTTCCGACTTGTATATAATGAGGCCAGCATGGAAAAACCGAATTATCCAACAAAATTTCTTAAGGGGGAATTTTCTGTAGCCAAAAAACACCAAAATTTTGGAACTTTTTTTGTTGTTCTTTAAGTATCTCGAGACCCGTTGTCGTAGCGTATTATTTGTTAATTACAATGTTAAAGAGGACAAAATTCTCTACAACTTTCATATTTACAACTTTTTTATACGCTCAATACCAAGCGCAGTACGACATTTAAAAAATAAGACAATTTTTTCAATTTCCTTAAAAACTGTGAAAAACGTAGTTTTGTCCCGGTGATTCAAATGTTCTCCAAGAATTTAATCATGGATGTCATCTTTTACATATTTATAGCAGTAAATTATCTGTTACTTGCACCCCCCCCCCTATTCTTAAGTGCAGTACGGCTTTTCGAAAATGAGGCTATTTTTCCAACTTACATACCCGCTCTATTATACAGAGTGGGTATGAGGAAGAGGGGACGTGTGACAAATAACTGCCAGGAAAAAAGAAAAGATGCATCTAGAACACGGATTGGTAAAAACTATGGTACGCGTACCAGTACTGATACAGGAAGCTCTGGCTACTGGTACGCAGAAATCCGATACTGGTACGTGGAATAAAACACAGAAAGCAGCATATTATATGAGACCCTGCCACTGTATCTCACGATAGAGGAAAGAAGTGAACTTATTCAGCTCTCTTGTGATGGATTACTGGAGTCCACATTCAAAAGGATGAACGTCACAGATTTTTTATTGGCGAGAATATGAGAGTACCGTTTGTGTGTGTGTGTGATATCGTCAAAGTCTGCTTGTGTTTAGCACAACAGATATCTGTGAATGTGCTCCCCCCTCCCCCTTCGTTACATAAAAAACAAACACACGAATAAAGTAAACATCCAATGTGACTTATGACTAAAACTACCTAATATTGAGCCAGACATGAGGAAGCTGTGCTTGATAAAACAAGTCCACCCTTTTTATTAGCGATAGAAGCAAATTAGCCTACTGTAACAGTATATGAATAAGTGTGCGCCATTATGTCATTAAGTATTTCCTTTTTTCCTATACCAAAACATTTTTTTTTTTTTTTTATGCATTGTTAAAATTTAATGGTGATACTACTTTTTACTTGAATGTTAACATTCATTGCTTGGTAATAATTATTACAAAGCAGCCTATTTTAGTACCAATTTAGTTATGTAATTATTCATTTTTAAATACAATAAAACCTGTTATGACGGAAACAGGAAAGACCGAAGATATGTCGTTTTAGGCAGGTTCCTTTTTATAAGTTTTTTTATATTAGCTTTACGTTTTTTATCTGGTGGTACGCGGAAGTATGAACTTCGATTTAGTGGTACGTCGGTCTAAAAGTTTGGGAACCCCTGCTATAGAAGAACCATGATCCTTGATACATCTTCTATCCAGAAACTGAACGCTAATAATCCTACAACAGTCCCATCAAAGAGACAAAAATATTGTTAAATATCCCGTAGAAATTATCATTATTAAAATACATTTTTTTCATTTAGCTTATGCAGTCATATTGCGTATCTTACTTTATTGTGTAGGGAAAGTAGACTTGAATGAGATAGGGGATATAGGGAATGAATGTATAACAACAAAAATGTTTATATGGTCTACAATCATAAATAACTCGGTATTTCATTTGATAGATGGTATCACTGAGATAATTCAACAGATATAGTTTCAAAACGGCACATATTCCAGAAGATTAGAATATTCCACAAAGTGTATATTTTTTTTTTAACAACAAGTTCTTCTGTTTGAGCTTTAAAGCATTTAATAGATAAAATCGTAAAATTTTATATATTTTTGCACGCTAAAATGTTATAATTTCTTGTTATAATTATATAATAAAAGTGGGAAAATATTGACAATATTTACTAAAACTAATATTTTGAAAATTTTTATGAAAATAGTTATCTCAAATATTTTATTGATCGAATTTTTAAATTTTACAAGAGATATAAATGCATAATATTAGTTAATGAAATAATATGTTGTCATTTTTATTGTAGATATTTTATAAGGTAAAAATATTTGTTACATAAGATATATTTATTTTTTGAGTCCCTCCTTTTATATAGAACTACATTCCAATGTTTGATATACTTAAAACAGTAAAACATATGTCATCAATAATCGGTAAATAAAATATACCATTGTACTATAGAATGAAATGTTTATGGAATAAAATGAACATATGCATGCATTATAAAAATAATTATTAAAATTAAACAAGAATTTTTTTTATTGAAACTGTCGTGCCAGTAAGTTACTACATACTGATGTATTATTTTAAACAATACTTTAAAATTAACAATTGTATATACTTAAAGTTATTGTCTAGATATGAAAATTGTCTTAGTCATCCACACTCTCCCCTACTTACTAAATTATATAGATTTATTGAATTTAAAATATGTCTGTTGTGATGAAAATGAAGCAGAGGGTGTGCAAATAATAGATAATTTTCTGCTGTCAATCTGTAGAAGTTGACATACATCATTACATCCGTGGGGAACATTTGAAACGTCGCGCGTCGGGACAAAACTACGTTTTTCACGGTTTTTAAAGACATTGAAAAAATTCTCTTATTTTTGAAATGTCGTACTGCGCTTGCTATTGAGTGTCTAAAAAAGTTGTAAATATGAAAGTTGTAGAAAATTTTGTCCTCTTTAACATTGTAATTAAAAAATAATACGCTACGACAACGGGTCTCGAGATATTTAAAAACCAACAATAAAAGTCCCAAAATTTTGGTGTTTTTTGGCCATAGAAAATTCTCCTTTAAGAAATTTTGTTGGATAATTCGGTTTTTCCATGCTGGCCTTATTATATACAAGTCAAAAAAATAAAATCTTCTACCCGACCTTTTGCAAGGTAACATGTACATTTCCCCTGGGCTATAATTGATAGTTAAAAATAAAATATGATTTTGTATTACTAAAATGTTTCTTTGATATAACTCAGTAATTATTTAAAATATTTACCAAGAACATTACTGGAAAAAAAAGAATATGTATTGATCAGAAAAAATCCTACAGTTATATTTGTGAAAAACACATTTGTTTAGAATGATAGAATGAAGTGATAGTTTAGTAAATAGAACGTAGTGATTTTCAAAATAAAAGCTAAATAAAAATGTGATTTCTTAGTTCTAGAAATTATGATAATGTAATGAATGGGAAGTACTTTCAATATTTTATTAGCATGCGATAGAAAATAATTTGAACTTCATATTCCAATTAGAGATAATATCGTATGGAATTAACAACATACACTTTCAGTAATTCTAATTGTAAAACTAAACTAGTCGGATGTGCCAATTCCAAAACTTTCTTTTATCTCAATCCTGTTAATACTTCTAATTTCGTCTTCACATCGCCAATAAATCAATATTTTTCGTCATTCTGTTGTACGTCAGCTGCTTGCGAATCATCGGGTTACCGGGATGCGATCAACTGATGTATACTAAACTACGAAACGTTCTTCTGGCCTGTACCGACAGGAACAGATAGCCTCCCTATCCCTTGGTTTTACGATTTTAGCTAATTTTACTGGAAAACACTAAGCTAAAATAAGCGGAACCCAATAAAAGAAGATTCTTTCCGAGTTCTCGTCAACATTGAATTTGAATGAGAATATCGCCAAATTAGTCTTCTACAGCCAAGTTGGCTTCATTTGTGGCAACCTATTTTTGTCGTCAAATTTGGTGACATTCCGCCAATCGCCGCAAAATTTGGTGAGAATTTGAACTTTGGCGAATATAAATATATAGTGTTAAGCATATAAGAATAGGAACAAAATGGTTACAACAATGAAAGAAAGTTTGCCAAAACGATGTTAACTAAAACTCATAAATTAAACTCGTTTATGGATGAATTATGCGGTCTTGTTTGAAAATGTCAACCACCCTAAAATTTCAAACCGTTATATCTCCGCCATTTTTTAAGATACAGACAATTGTTCCGGATTCTTCGGACCAAGGCCGAACATTTAACGGAAAAAACTTTTAGGAATAATAATTTTTTTGTACATCTTTTTGAATTTGAAATCTTTAAATGGCTATCACAGCGCCCCCCTCCAGCGGAATATCCTCACATTCAAGTAGGACCTGGTGGCTATAGCCAAAAACATATTTAAAAAAATTAGTTTAATTATCTGCATAACATCATACACTTTTCGATGATACAATGGTGAAAATCGAACAAAAATATCGATCGCAGCGCCCCCTTTCGTCGAAATATCCCCAAATTCAACCTGGACCTGCAAGCTACAGTCAGAAACATAGAAAAAAAATGTGGTTCAATTTGAAGCATAACTTCATACACTTTTCGATGACACAATAGTGAAAATGGAACAAAAATATCGATCACAGCGCCCCCTTTCGTCGAAATATCCCCAAATTCTGATAAAATCTGCTTGCCATAGCCAAAAACATAGAAAAAAAGTTAGGTTCAATTTGAAGCATAACTTCATACACTTTTCGATGGTACAATAGTGAAAATGGAACAAATATCGATTACAGCGCCTCCTTTCTTCGAAATATCCCCGAATTCAACCTGGACCTGCAGGCTAGAGTCAAAAACATAGAAAAAAAAATTGGTTCAATTATCTGCATAACTTCGTACACTTTTCGATGATACAATAGTGAAAATGGAACAAAAATATCGATCACATCCCCCCCTTTCGTCGAAATTCTAATAAAACCTGCTTGCCATAGCCAAAAGCATAGAAAAAAAAATAGGTTCAATTTGAAGCATAACTTCATACACTTTTTGATGGTACAATAGTGAAAATTGAAAAAAAATATCGATCACAGCGCCCCCTTTCGTCGAAATATCTCCAAATTCTGATAAAATCTGCTTGCCATAGCCAAAAATATAGAAAAAAAATTAGGTTCAATTTGAAGTATAACTTCATACACTTTTCGATGATACAATGAGGACGGACAGACGGACATTTTGTAAAAACATGGTTTTCGGAATCTGAACCCTAAAACGTGTAAATCCGTCGAAAACCGGAAGTCGAAAAAAATTTCGATTACAATACTTTCTTCTATTATAGATAGAAGAAAGTAAAAATGCACACTATAAGGGTACTGAAAATATTTGGAGGGGCCTCAAAATTTAATTGCGCCTGGGGCCTCTTGAGTGCTTAATCCACCACTGATTGTGTTTTATAGGAATGTCAAGGGGCCGACAGAAACATTTGAACTATCCACGATTTCGAATTATACACGTTTGAATTATTCAAGTTTGACTGTAATGTTTACATGAATTACACATCACAGTGAATAAAGCAAACCATTTATACCTTTCTTATCACCATTCCCTGTCGAGTGGTTTCCACTGTACAGCCATGTTGATAACTTCTTCGAACTTTTTGCAGCCTTCAAGTTTCTTCTTTTTAGAGTCTGTCTTTTTTGATTTCCACTTGGCTGGTGCCGAATTCGTTTCATAATATAAACTATTATCTCAACACAAGCAAAGTAAGATTAACCCCTTGGGGACGAGCGACACGTATACGTGACGCATAAGATGCTCAGAATCCTCGATTATTCCCACCAGTTAATTTTTATTGTAAGCTTTGCCTTATTTAATGACAGCATTTCTCCGATTCAATTAGGCGAAAATTTCTGTTTTGAAAAACCGGTGGTAAAAGATTAAAAATTCTGTAAAGGACGCTCGTCACGAAGGGGTTAAGTAATAAACTATCGTACTATGAGACTCTCAACTGCTCTGACAGTCCGATATTGATGAGCAGTTAGTAAACGAATGACTCATCACTAGCTCATTGCACGTCCTAGCTTGCACTTAACTCATCACTCGGCAGGCACCTGAGAGTGTATTCTGGGAGTGTATTCTGGTGTTATCGGAACGCTGAAACGGGTCGGAAAAAGTCCTCTTAGCGACAATTTGCTATGACACATTCGACTCGACATTCTGCTGTCTGCTCTAGAGATGCTTTTGCATGCGAAGCGTATGGAGTATTTGAACGGACACGCAAAAACATTTACTCTAGCACTTTGATGGATATTTTTATTATTAACTTTTAGCTAGGTGCTGGGTATTTTATAGGAAGTTAGATTAGATATTAAAATACAATAATTTTTTAACTATCAGTTTGGGGCCCCGGGGCAGTGCCCCGGCGGTAGTTACGGACCTGAAACGCTGAACTATTTATATTGTTTTAAGTGCAAACGCGTTAATGTTTCGCAATCGCTTCAAGTTTGTTTTTTTTTTGTACCATAAAACTACTTTTAATAATTTAACTTTTCCTGAAATCGTCTACTTTCTGAATTCTTCATTTTAAAAAATAATTCCTCTTATGTATGATTTAATTTTTAAAAAGTAATCGTTAACATGTACCGTAATTTCCGGCGTATAATCCGCGGATCAAACAATTATGTTTAGACCCAGAAATTTTCTTTAATAATTGAAGTAAAATATTTACAGCGATCTAGTATGTTCCATTATATAAAATAAAATTTCTGGGTCGAAACATGATTGTTTGATCCGCGAATTATACGCCGGAAATTACGATAATCAGGGTATACAATAAATATTAAGTAATTAATAAAGGCTCCAATTCTAATTTTTATAATAACAAGTGAAAAATCGGTGAAAATTATGTAATTATGTTATGTTGGCACAAGCATATAAATTTAGTTTTATTTTTATTAAAAAAAAGTAAGAAGTTTTTTAGGTATTAAATGTTAAATGCACAGATATTTTTTTTAATTTATTCATTTTCTTTTTTTAAATAGTTTTAAAAATTCTTCGTTTTTATTTTCCAAACGTTCCTAAAACAGTTCCAAAGGGTGTAAACATAATATCGTTGCTAGAACCTACTATGTATCAGATATAAAATTTCTTGAATTTTCTTAAGCGACTTTCGCATTCGGTCGACCTGGTTTATATATTGATAGTTTTTATCTATGTAAGTTGCGAGTGTTACTGTAGGACAAATTTCTGATATTTTCAAATCAATAGATCAGATTCATTTTTTCCCCTATTGGCCTATGTACCGACGGCCGACTTAGCTTTTCCATGTATGGGTATAAGGTATAGTATATGTCCAACATTTCCGGCTCTGCAGACAAGATTTATACATAATAATTTTCATTTGGTAGGCCGACAAGCTATTTACGTGATTCGAAAATGTGACACAACACGTGACTTTCATACCGGCTGACCAGATAGATCTATTGAAACCATTACTTTTTTTACTCATAACCTATCTATTGACAGACCGACTAGCTTTTGCCATATGATTGTAAGGGTGTGGTGAAATGCATTCTGAAGACTTAAAGTCCTGCTAACCAGAATTTTTCCGAATTGTTTTTTTTTAATCGGCCTATTGACATACTACAGAGACACTAATTAAATCTGCCAATGAGCCGACTGAATCCTTTTCCCAAACATTGGGGGGGCAGCTGCCCCCCCTGCCCCCCCGCTCGCTACGCCCCTGTATGCAGCCGTTAAAGTGGATGTATATCGCGAATCACAGGACGGTGACTTAGAGAGAGCAACCCCCTTTTTCCTTTCCAAAAGTGAACTGGAATTAACAGAAAAAAACATACATGTGCATGTTGAGAATGCCTTTCTAAAGTTGTACAACGGCTTTGAAGATTTCACAGAACGTGTGTTTAATTGGACATTACAAAAAATTTTGAAATTAGAATTGATTACAGCTCAATATGACAGGCTTATTTGATTTGTATTATTTTAAATGATTAATAAATAGTTTTAATATGAAAAAGTATAGTGTTTTTTTTTAGTTTATGTAAATTACTTTGAACATAATTCTTTGCAAAGAGTCTAGGCTGTTTGCAAAGAGCCGGATTTCCCAATTAGCCTACGACATATATATCATATATTGGATGTTTCTATAAATAATATTTTCCATGTCAAATCACTTATTGACTAAATGTAATGTTCTAAAATGTCTTATAATGTTGTGGTTGACTGTTTATTTGTTTCGACCGATTATCTGCGCAAGAGATATAGGCCTCCATGGGGGTCTTTCTAAGGTGTTCTAACCCGTATTTATGGAAGGTACGAAGAAAACTCCGAACGGTTAGGTCGATGAGCGCGAAAGAAGTTTAAACCGAAACGTTTACTAGCTTTAAGTTTAAATAAAACTTTGAACGGTTAGGTCGAAGAGCGCGAGAGAGGTAACCTAACACCTTCCGTCTATCAGCTTTGAGAGTAGAACCTCTCAGCCGCTAATCTTATGTGTTGTGCTTTTATAAAAAATATTTTTCCTGTTTAATCACTTAATTCCAAAATGAAATGACACTTTGTCATGTCTTAAGTGAAACATATTTTACTAAAGTAGGATGTATTTATTGTGACATAAGTTTTTCTTCAGTACCCTTTTAAGAAAAAACGTTAGCTATTACAAGCTAATTAAAAAAACATATAATTAAAAAATATATTGTTTAAGTATCATAAAAACGATTATTTAAGTTACTCCACAAATTTGTAAACTTAAAAAACGGAAGATATAATGTAAAAGAAAGTATGACAAATTTTTTTCCCATAAAGGTTTAGTCTCGAAGACTTGAATTATTTTTTTTTCCCTAAAAATGACACATTAATTTCAGTATACAAGTTTGTGAAACAGCTTTTGTAGTAAAATAGTACGGTGAATACAATATTAAACATTGTAATTTAATTCAATAACATAAATGCGTGGGTGTATAGCTTATATTTACATTGGTAAAAATCACTTTGCTTTCATTTTTAAAATATGTAAACACGTTATTTTTCATAACAAAACTAGAAACCTATTTCGAATGTAAATGATAAGTTAATACAAAAAAGAATCAGGCATATTATTTCCGTCAATCTCTATAAATAACATTTCGTATAGAAAGTAAAAATTTTCCCTCTAAATTATTATTTCGAATATTGAAATGATCTGTTGACAGAGTGTTGTGAGAGAGAAATGTGTTTGTAAATTAAACAAACAGATGTAATAGCATTTATATTAAATACCAAAACTCGCGAAATTCTCGGTAGTGAAAGACAATTTCCCGCAATTCATTAAAACTATGATAAAGATAATTAAACGCAGGTCTGAAATCCTTTGCTATGGTTTGCATTTGAAGAGATAACAACACACACATCCTTATACTAGATAAGACATGTGTGATACAGATCATTGCAGGCTCTAATGTCACTAAAAATTAAAATAATACGTAAAACACTATAGAAATAATATAAAAACCCTTTTTGGAAAAAAACATGTCTAATCCGGTTTCCGGTCTTACTTCCTGTCGCGTTTCCGGTCTTAAAATAAATTTCATGTTAAACTTTTATAAAATAAAACAAAGTCAGAAAGATTTCCATTTTTATTTCAGGTGTTAGTTAGCAAATAGAATTTTTATTTCAAGTGAAGCAAAAAAAAAAAAAATTCTTTTAACATTCTGCTAATAATACTTTCAAACTAAATTCATTCTTATAGCAGGATTCCTACAACTCAACTCCACTCGACTAGAACCACTGTTGGTATTCTGCTAATATTATTTTTATCCTTACGATAGGATTCGTATTGCATCAAAGCACATATTAAAAAAAAAAAACATGTCTCATCCTGCACTTATCTCCTAATCCCTTCCGGTCTTACTTCCAGGATCACTTCCTGTCTAAACATGCCTGTTATCCCCACCTGCGACTTCCGGTGTCAATACCTGAAACTTCCGGTAACCTTGAACTTCACCTTCAGAGGTCATACGCCGTTGATGTAGAACCCCTATTTATTATCTACTTTTGGGTTTTTTCTTCATATTGGGCTGATATTTTATGCAAAAGAGAAATGATGTACAACATTCTTTGTTTCATTCATTTATTGAATCTTTCATGTTATTAACATATAGATGGTATTCCAAATGCTATTCCTCTTTTAATTTCTTCTGAATTCATAAGAATTCTTCTATATTCATAAGAAGTACTGGATTCATGAAAATTTTCGATTTCCAGTTTGTACCGAATTATAGCACTTTAAAATTAATGGAATTTCAATGTTTACCTGCACTAACATTGCTTCTTTCCGTTTTTAGTGTCAGGAAACTCAGAAATTTCATAAAATATGAAGTATAATAATTTAGTAAGTTTTGGCCATAAAATAATAGGATTTTTTTATGTTCTTCATAAACGAAAGACCATTTTTCTAAATATAACTTATAGGGGCCGTGTAAAAATTAAATTTCTTATTTTAATATGTATAAAGCAATAAAGGCCCTTGTAAAACAAATGCCATGACTAAAATCTGTACTTGTAATTGGAATTTCGTTTCTATCATAAGTGGTCTAAGAGATAAATGAGCAAACACGTATTTTGAATCACCCTGTATATATTGCTTTGAAGGAGGGGGGGAGGGCAAAAAAAGATCAAGCCTAGGGGCCCGGGTAGTAGTTAATCCGTCTCTGCTACCAGCTACAGCAAATAATGCTGCTTTTCATTAAAAGATGCAGCAAATAATTACACAGCCCTTAACATCACATATGTTATGTACCATGGGTTGTTAAAAGCAGTCCGGTTTTCAACGGAGCACACGTTTTATAGGTCAGAGATTCCGAAAAACATATTTTTACAAAATGACTGTCTGTCCTCAGTGTACCGTCGAAAAATATATGAAGTTATGCTTCAAATTGAACCAATTTATTTTTCTATGTTTTTGGCTATGCCCAGCAGATCTCACTTGAATTTGGGGATATTCCTACAAAAGGGGGCACTGCGATAGCGGTTTCTGTTCCATTTTCGCTATTGTATCATCTAAAAGTGTATGAAGTTACGCCGATAATTGAACCAAATTTTTTGTACATGTTTTTGACTATGGACTGCAGGTTCCAAGTTGAATTTGGAGACATTGCGCCTAGAGAGGGCGCTGTGATAGTCATTTAAAGATTTCAAATTGAAAAAGAATGTACAAAAAGAATTAGAAATCCTAAATTTTTTTTGCGTTAAATGTTTGATTTTGATCTAAGGATTCAAGAGCATTTTTTGTTTTGCCTCTATCTTAAAAAATGGCTGACATTTTAGGGTGACTGACATTTAGAAACAATACAGCACGATTTCTCCATAAACGGGTTTAATTTATGAGTTTTAGCTTTTAGTAAACATGTTTTCGGCAAATTTTCTTTTATTGTTGTAATCATCGTTTCAAATCTTACATGCTTAACACTATATATTTATATTCGCTAACGTCAAATTGTCGCCAGATTTGGCGACAATTGGCGAAATATCGCTAAATTTGACGCTAAAAATACATTGCCATACATGAAGCTTTTGGCTATGTCTGTCTATTTTGGCGATATTCTCATTCAAATTCAATATTCACGAGAACTAGGAATGACTCTTCTGTAATCGGTTTCCACGCATTTTAGCTTCGTGTTTTTCAATAAAATTAGCTAAACTCTTAAAACCAAGCAATAGGGAGACTACCTTTACCTGCCGGTACAGGCCAGAAGGACTTTTCGTAGTTTAGTATAATACATCGGCTGATCACATTCAGGTAACCCGATGATTCGCAAGCAGCTGACGTACAAAAGAATGACGAAAAATATTGATTTTGTTGGCTTCTAAACACAGCTTAAAGCTGTGTTTAGAAGCGATCCTAATACTACGTTCAGATCGGATAGTTAAGATATCTTAGACCGCTGAACTCACTGAGTGAGTTCCAGAAACTCACTTAGTGAGTTCGAACTTTCCATTGCTAGATACATTGTGATAGTCAGCACCGCTCACTCTGATTGGCTCTGGAAGCCGATTGGCTGTTGAGTTTGCTTTTAACATATGCGCATGCGCACTGGACACGGTGATGTTGAGTGAGTTATCTTAAATGCGTTTGGCGGTGTGGACAGGTATTCAATTCCGGGGAGGTACCACTTCAAAAATGGCGGTCTAAGATATCTTAAATGTCCGATGTGAACAGGGTATTAGCAAGTCGACCTGAGATGGGTATAAATCAAATCCCTTCCCAATCTTCTTGAATCAATTTATGGTCATCGACAAAAGAAAGGGGAGATTCAAGAAAAAAAAAGGGGGACGTTTCCCGAAATGTCAATGGCCCCCACTCTTGACCCCAGACTTTTAGACATGCTATAAAAATCATACAACACGAAAGAGAGCGCTTCGCCACATAAAAGACATCGCAAACTTAGACCGCAGTCTGATCGGTCCTTTACTTTTTTTTTTCTACTACCAAGGGTGACCAACAAGTACTGAAATGGGAAGGAGATAATTGTACTTCTAAGGATCGAATTACACTTACTGTTCCACAATTTGTTAAAATTCCTATTTTCAGAATTTTCTCTTCTGCATGTATAAATATTTTTCGGAGGTGGGGGTAGAAGTAGTAACAGTTCTGAAATTAAATGCCTTATACAAATGTTGTATGTTAAAAGTAACTTAATTTGTAATTTTAAAATGAAATGCTAGTATAATTACTTGTTACTATACTAATAAACCCTTTCAATAGGGGCGCCCTTAAACGTCCTGTGGTGCCCTACTAACTGAACATATTGTAGGGGGGAGGCTTCCCCCCCCCCCTTTAAAGCTATGTCCCTGGTTGAGGGTCGAAGTTAAATAATAAAGAATAAATTTTTATGATCATTACTTCTTGTTTTCTCATGTCGCTAATTAATGCTGATAATAAAATTAAGTGATCGGAAGTGCACAGGATTTAAAAATAAACATAAGAAAGGAAGCACTGCGGTGCTTCTGCCAAAAACTATGGTAATATGACTTACGAAAATTAGTGTAAAAGTGGAGGAATATCCCCAATACATTAATGGTAGTTTTAGCTAATAAATATCAAATTTAGCTAATTTGATGGCTAATATGTAAATAATATTTACCAAAATTTTCATGGGCAAAGGATAATAGTTTCTTCTCAGCTACCAAAGATACAAAGAATGAAACCAGTGCCCAAAAATGCTGTTTTCATCAGTATGAGACTTTCAATATTTATTTCACAGCAGATATCATTATATCTATTTATCATATATTCTAATACGAGCAAATCTTGTGTGTGTGGTTATATATATATATATATAAAATTTGCATACATATATATGCAAATTTTATCTTAAAGACGGCACTAACGATTTTGTACCCTACCGTTTTGGGGCACCAGAAAACCATTGGGCCAGGTCACATGTTCGAGAAAATTCGATTAGTGGGTCATTTTGGGTATAGGTCAAGCTAATTGTATCTAAAAAACGTTTCAAACGATTTTGACTAAATTTTGTATCCTACCATTTTCGGGTACGAGAAGACTATTGGGCTGGGTCACATGTTCGAGGACTTCAATTAGTGGGCCATTTTTGGGTCAAGTTAATTTTATCTAAAAAACGGCGCTAGCGATTTCGATTAAATTTTGTATCCTACGAGTTTCAGGCACCAGAAAATCATTGGACTAGGTCACAGGTCCGAGAAAATTCGATTAGTGTGGGTCAAGCTAATTTATCTAAAAAGCGGCTCAGACTATTTACAAGAAATTTCGCATCCTATGGTTTTCGGGCATGAGAAGACTATTGGGCTAGGTTACATGTTCGAGAAAATTCGATTAGTGGGTCATTTTGGTCATGGGTCCTTATGGGTCAAGCTATTTATCTTAAAAACGGCTCAGAGGATTTGAACTAAATTTAGTAGCAAACAGTTTTAGCGAACGAGAAGACTATTGGGATACGTCACATGTTCGAGAAATTTTGATTAGTGGGTCATTTTGGTCATGGGTCAAGCTATTTATCTTAAAAACGGCTCATACTATTTGAACTAAATTTTGTATCCTACGGTTTTTGTGCACGAGAAAATCCAATTAGTGGGTCATTTTGGGTCAAGGTATTTTATCTTAAAAACGGCAAAAACCATTTTGCATCCTATGGTTTTTGGGCACGAGAAGACTGTTGGACTGGGTCACATGTTCGAGAACTTTCAATTAGTGGGTCATTTTTGAGTCAAGTTAATTTTATCTAAAAAAAGGCGCTAACGATTTTGATTAAATTTTGCATCCTATGAATTTCGGGCACCAGAAAATCATTTGACTAGGTCACGGGTCCGAGAAAATTCGATTAGTGGGTCAAGCTAATTTATGTAAAAAGCGGCTCAGACTATTTACACGAAATTTCGCATCCTATGGTTTACGGGCACGAGAAGACTATTGAGCTAGGTTACATGTTCAAGAAAATTAAATTAGTGGGTCATTTTGGTCATGGGTCCTTATGGGTCAAGGTATTTATCTTAAAAATGGCTCAAACTATTTACACTAAATTTTGATTCCTATGGTTTTGGGGAACGAGAAGACTATTGGGCTAAGTCACATGTTCGAGAAAATTCAATTAGCGAGTCATTTTGGTTATGGGTCAATCTATTTTATCTTAAAAACGGTTCATAAGATTTGAAATAAATTTAGCATCCTAAAGTTTTAGGGAACGAGAAGACTATTGGGATACGTCACATGTTCGAGAAATTTTGATTAGTGGGTCATTTTGGTTATGGGTCAAGCTATTTTTATCTTAAAAACGACTCTGACTATTTGAACTAAATTTTGTATCCTACGGATTTTGTGCACGAGAAAATCATCGGGCTAGGTCCCATGCTCGAGAAAATCCAATTAGAGGGGCATTTTGGTCATGGGTCATTGTTCAAGCTATTTTATCAAGCATTGTTCATCAACCTAATTTTATCCTTAAAAACGGCTCAGACGATTTGAACTAGATTTTGTATCCAGCGGTTTTTGGGCACGAGAAAATCATTAGCCTAGGTCACGTGCTCGAGAAAATCAAATTAGTGGGACATTTTGGTCATGGTTCATTATGGGTCAAGCTATTTTATCTTAAAAACGGTTCAGACTATTTACACTAAGTTGTTCATCCTATGGTTTTCAGACACGAGAAGTCTATTGGGCTAATTCACATGTTCGAGAAAATTCAATTAGTGGGTCATTTTGGTCAAGCTATTTCTATCTTAAACACGCCTCAGAGGATTTGAACTAAATTTAGTACCTTACAGTTTTAGGGAACAATTAGGGGTTGCACATAAGTTGATTATAACCCTCATATGAACATAGACGGGTTTTTGTTTATTTTATTCAAATATTTTTCTTAATAATTCAAAATTTCGTTATTTTCATAGAGAATAAATGGACATTTTTTCGTATAATATTTTAAAATGGTTAAATTTACTTTACCGTTGCTAATATTTTATCGTTGCCAAAACTAAATCAAAGCCGGAATAATTGTCTGAGTGCAACGAAGACTCATACACAGCGCAGTATTGCTTTGCCCCATATATAGCTACGATGGATATTAAAACCTTTCGTCAAGCATAACTCAAAAAATATTTAACGGATTTCGTTCAAATTTTTACAGCAGGTACCTATAAAGGTGACGACGACGTCTATTTATTACCAAGAATAAATGCTAAACCGTTTGGAAATTATATTAAAAAAATAGATAAAAAAGCACAATTAAAGTACATACGTCACGAAATTTTGTGGTACGTCATTTTCACCGGCGCGAGATTTTCGTAGACAATCGGAATTGAAAAGTTCATGGAGTACAAGGAGCAAAAAAAATATGCACGCACTAATATTCAGCACAATAAAATATATTTCAATTGAGTAGAAATCGAAAATTAATCTGGATTTTTTTCTCTTTGAAAGAAAAACCCCGCAATAACTTAGTAGACTTGGTATTAGAGATTTGGCGCAAATCTCAGCAATAGCAGCTTTTTTTATTTCTCATGTGTAAATAATAAAAAAAAAATTCTTTGGTGTTTAAATAAAAGGTTTCGAATTATGGCATTATTTCTTTTTTTTTTTTCTCTCTTTTTAGCATTTTAAATGGTATTAATGAAAGGCATGTATTTTAAATTAAATGAGTGAAATGTTTATATTTAAATGAAATGAATTCAATATGAAAATGTTATAGGAACAATATTTGGCGATTTATCAACTGCGCCAGAATAACATAAAAGTACCAATATATCAAACGGTATGCAGAGCCGTCCTTAGCGAAAGCGAGGCCGAGTGCAAGAACTTTTGCGAGGCCCATCACTTCCAACCTTAATACCCTCCCATTCGCACCAATGTTGCCAGTTTAGCTGATTTTTATTCATCAACCAGAAATTTCCAATAGTAATTTTTGCTTTATTTAATGACAGACATTCCGTGATTAAATAAAGTGATGTCATTTATTCATCTACCAGAAATTTCGAAAAGGAATTTTTGCTTAATTTAATGACAGACATTAAATGATTAAATAAAGTAAGGTAACTATGCGGAAATTCTGGTAGGTAGTTTGAATAAAAAAAATCCGCTAAATTGGCTACACTACTTCCCACAACGCAATCACCTATTGAAAAATCTTACATGATATACATAGTGGCGCACCATGAATTATACTTTTTTTTTCGGGGGGGGGGGGGGGGGGGGTAGGGGAGGTTAGTATGTTTTAGTATGTTATATATAGATTTCAGGCCGATTTCCTTTCATAATACTCGGACTATTCTTTTTTCTGCCGATTTGGACATACCATGACATTTTTTCTGGCCGTGTCATGTAGGAAATTTATTTTTCTTTCTTTCTTTTCTTTCTTTTTTTTTTTTTTTTTTTTTTTTTTTTTATAAATAAGTGATATTGTACAGTAGTTAAAAAGATGTTCTCTCTCTCCTTTTATAAAAAGGAGAGAGAGAACATCCCCATACTTTTTAATATTCAAGTTGCCCCAGAAAGATGCTAAAAATAAACTGTTCAATTGGAAACTTTTCGAATTTGAATACAAACTCTGAAATAAGAGGTCATCTACATATTAAACATTGTATCGATTTTGATTTTTCCAATGGTAATACCCACTTTTGACACCATTTTTAAGTTCATTTGGTCAACGCAACCCGTAAAAAGGCACCGATTGCATACTTTTTCTTAAATATTCGTAGAGTTAGATTTAGATGCGTTAAAAGTTTGAGAATGCTAATGTTAATTCACGTGACAATCTTTTATTTATTATCTTCCCAAAAATCATCCGATTGATTTTTTTAATGCGATACAATGCATAGACGCAAAGATAGTTCATGCATTTTCCTTTCAATTCAAGAAAGATTTTTTAATTATGAAAATTATTAATAAAATCTTATTAAAAAAATTATGAATTCTGATTGACATTGATTTCATTTAAAACGAAACCCAGTTGTGAAAAACGTGGGTATGTAAGTGCACATCTCATTCCAATCATTAGTTTTTGAGATACAGATAAATTTTACTTTTCGATGGCTCAAATTAAAGGGTCCATGTCCTGTTATCCAAGGATCCACAGAAAATAAAATGTTATACATCAACCAAAAAAAAAAAAAAAAAAAAAAAAAAATTACGATATTTTCTTACATAAAAAGTGAATTTATTTTACATTAAAAGAATCTGTATACTTTTTCTGGTAACTAAGTGAATGTTCTCGATACATCTCTTTGTAAAATATGTTTATTTTTCTAAATTTATGGATAAACTCCTAACTCATTTTCTTTTATAATTCTATAACTCCATGTAATTCCGTATACCATGGCTTGCGGCTGAATCTGAAAATGTTGTACTTTAAAAAATGTTTGCTTAAATATGTGTGCAATATTCTTTTAAATAATTTTAATTGCGGGATAATACTGGCTAACAGATATCGGAAATTTTAGTAGGAATTGAGATGAGTCGGATCTGATTTTAATGATTTTTTGTCATCTGAGGCCGGAAAGGAGATTTTAGCTTCTACACCATGTCAGGATAGCTTTTTCTGGAGAGGACTGGATATAGGTCTAAAAATTACGGCCCATTCAGACCTCTTAACCTGACATTCGTGAGCAGGCGATCAACGATCAGCCAGAAATAAATGAAAATTATGCAAAATCAAATAATATTTAAAACAATTTGGTGGGGAAATTGTTAATTAATTTCTGATATTTTAAACAGAAAAAAAAATCAAAGATAAAGGCTAAAACATTTATGTATTGGACTACAGTGAATCATATACGTCTAATGGACTGATAGCAGGGCTGCCACTATCAAATATTTTTACATTTGTTTTGCATTACTATTTACAAAAAAAAAAAATCTTTGTGGTAGATTCTTTTTAAAATTGTCATAGTACGGGAAAGATTTTTTTTTAATTAATTAATTTATTTATTTTATTTTATTTTTTTGAAAAAGCACTACGAATGATAAAAAAAATAGTCGCCACTTGCAGCAATTTCTAATAAAAAATAAATTCGTGGTCAAAGAATTAATCAATTAAATTACTTGATCAGAACACTTTATATTATGGCAGTAACAAATGCAGCTTTCGACCTGTAAACTCTATTTTTTCTTTAATTGTAACCTGTTTAAACTTTTGATTTAATTAGTAAATATTAAACATGCTAATATTTTTAATTTAATTAGAAAATTTAAATATAGGAAAAATATTTGAGTTAAAATCAATATTTCCCAAAATTTTCTTTTACTTTAAGAACCTTCAAAAACTTAACCGTTCATAATTTTTGGAGACTTTAAATTTTTAGTTTAGCCTCGGGTTCTGGGGGACAGGATTTCAGCTCCCTGGCGTCCCCGTCGTGTTTATGAGATAGAACATAAGTATGCATGTGGGCAGGAACATCGATATTCGTATAATAAAAAGAGAAACTTGATTACACAAGAAGGAAAGCAAATCTATGTTGTCCATTTCAAATTGTATCATTAAAATAGTAGTGAGCAGTTTATCAGCATCAACATCATTACGTCTTAACAATTAACACTCAGTTTATGAGCCTGACCAGATTTTTTTATGTGCCTGGTGCAGCCTAGGGCTACAGTAGAACAATGTCTACAGATTGAATATAAGTTACAATAAATCTATTCTCTTCTCGAGCGTCCATAACTTGCATCGAACATTTTATTGATAAAAAATTTTACATTTTATAAATAAGCAAGTTTACACGCATAAATTTTATTATGAAAAAAAAAAAACTCACAATAAAATAACAAATATTTAGTTATTTTGTAATTTTTTTAACTCGGGCGCGAGGCCCTGTGCGACCGCACCTGTCGCACACCCCTAAGGACGGCTCTGACGGTATGTAGTACATGTGAAATGAAACAGTTATAATCACCCATCGTACAAGAAAAAAAACTAATATTCTGCATTCAGAGGGAAAAATCCATCTCCTGTGCCGTAAGATTTGGCGAGTTCTTTTTTGGTGATAAGTTTTTGGATGTGATTGTTGGGATCTGAAGGATTTGGCTTACTTTTTCTAAATCTTATTTTTTTGCAGATGTAGTATTATGTAAATATATTTTTTAGCAGATATTTTTCTATTTTGTATATTTTCTATTTGGCATTTGGAAAAGAGATCTTTACCTTTTTATCTGTGCATTCGGAAATATTAAAAAATAAAAAAAGATTTACATATATCAAGCGCTTAATTTTTATACGGACCACTTCTCCATTTTTAGATTTGGTACTTTTCGGTTAGCCGGGCGCCAGTGAAATTTATATATCTATGTATACATATATCGATACATACACACATTTATATATGCATGTATGTATATATACATATATATATATATACACATATATATATGTGTGTATGTATACATATATATATATATATGTATATATAGATATATACATTTCACTGGCGCTCGGCTAACCAAAAAGTACCTTAGATTTTAAATGCTATTTATTATTTACTAGCCGTTTATTAATTGTTTACAATTTAACCCCCTGACAATAACAATTATTTATCACAAAAATGCCTCTTAGGTTTGTTATATAAGTTTGTTTATGTGTTTTCATTACTTATTAAAATATCGAATATGGCGATAAAATTTCATTTTAGCATCGTGCTTAAATTTTTAAGATGGCGCAAAAACATGCTTTAATAAACGTATGTTTGTAAATATTTGAAAAACATGTTTTACCGCTCTCTTGAAAAATTTTGTAAGTTGCTAAAACTACCTTTTGGCACCATTTAAAATTTTTTTCGCCAACCGACATAGGATACGAAACTTTTTCACATTCAGATACACATGCAAGGTTGGTCTCAAACAAGAGTAAAGCTAGCAACAATATTGTTTTAACTCTATAAGAGTTACAATAATGATATTAAATACTCCGATTGGCTTTGGGCCCAATTACGAAAGTTTCTCCTACAGAAAAACTGTAGAAGAAGTCTTTTACATTTGTTTCAAATGAAGCTTGGTCTACAAGGTATTAGTTAATAATACAAACAACACTAATGGCATGGAGGCAAAAGTTTTAATTTAAATGTATATATTTGAAACCCTTCCCCCCTACCCCCCCCCCCCCCCCCCCAAAAAAAAAAAAAGAAAAGAAAAGAATATTACTGTAATGAATTTAAAATGGCGTTAAGCCACGCTTTCTGACATAAGCAATTGGCTGCAAACGCGATAACGAAACTTAATAACATGTAGCTAATATAGCCCTCAGGGTACTTTGCAGTTATACAGACCTTGTGGTTTTTTTAAAAAGCTTGAGACAATTCAGGTTTAAGAAGTTGAGATTTACTGTCAAATGATATAAACAACTATGAACACAAAACTGATGAATTATTATTCAGGTTTATGTATGTATTTAAAAAAAATGCATCTGATTACACTTATTAGATAAATTACTTCTGTTTGCATTTAATAACTGATAAACGGCTTCTGTGTAATAAATGAACTTTTAAATATTGGGAAGAGGTGGCGAGAGGTAGAAAGACGAGTAAACAAACGGGTAGACAGACGGGTAGTGAGATGGGTAGAGAGACGAGTAGCGACATAGGTAGACTGACGGGTAGCGAAACGAATAGACAGACGGCTAGAGAGAAAGGTAAAAAGAGGGTTGACAGAGGGGTAGCGAGATGGGTCTCGAGACGGGTAGCGACACCGGTAGACTGGAATGTAGCGAGAAAGGTTGTGAGACGCGTAGCGTGGTAGATAAAGAGACGAGTAGAGAGATGAGTACAGAGACGAGTTGACTGACGGGTAATGAGATTGATAGCGAGACGGGTGAAGAGTCGGGTACAAAAACAGACGATAGTGAGACGGGTATACAGACGAGTAGAGAGACAGTAGATGGGTACGGAGATGGGTAAGAAGATGGGTAGAGAGGCGTATAGCCAGACGGGTAGAGAGACAGATAGACAAATGGGTAGCGAAGTGGATAGAGACACGGCTAGACATACAAGTAGTTAGACGGATAGACAGACGGTTAGAGAAATAGATTGGCGGGTAGCGAGACCGGTAGAGAAATATAGAGACAGGTAGCGAGACGTGTAGAGAGATAGACAATCAGTTAGAGAGACGGGCAGAAAAACGGATAGGGAAACAGACAGATTGTGGAGAGACAGACAGACAGGCAAAAGAAAAGTCTGCGGTACTTTAATAGTAATTTAGACTATAGTTTTGCAATCTGGTTTGTAGCAAAACATGCTATCAATGTGGTTTGAAGTGTAAGAGTTTTTATAAACAGTTATACAAATAATAGATATATAATCAAGGAAGAAAAATTTTAAATTCACACACAAAAAAGGTGCAACAATGAAATTAAATTTGCGTTAAGCCACGCTTGATAGAATAATCTATTGGCTGCAAATCCAATTACGTAACTTAAAAAAGCTTGGCGTTTTAAAAGATCCGGCGTTTTTTTTTTTTTTCCAAGTTTTGCGCAATACGCGCATAAGAAAATGAGATCCTTTGCCACATGTTAAAAAAAATTATGACAACACATCTGATGAACGATACTTCTTTTCTATTTTTTTAACAGTATATATGAATTTATATATGATATTTTGTAATTCTATCATTTAATTTGCTCTTTTTCTTTATATTGTAATTGTTAACCCTATGTTCTCAGCAATATCACTCAGACTAATCCCTTTGAGGGAAGTCCTAGTAATTTTTAGTCAACAATTAATTTTCAATTGAAAGATTTTCACGTGAAAAATGAAAATTCAAAAGAATTCAAAAGAAGGGGAATTTCCGTGATATTTGAAACAAAAATATGGAGTATTTGTTATTATACATGAAGTATGAATATTGGTTACGTTGAGAAGATATTTTCTGTCAAAAACTGCGTTATAATTAGAAGGAAAACTGAACAAGAAAAGATTTCACTTGGACCATGGAACTATGAAAAGGATCCTCCTTGGCTTGAACAAATATGACGTCATAAATAAAACATGTATTTTCAAATATTCGTAACATTACAAGGAGCATGAATATCAGTATATAATATAAAAGTATATACATAATGGACGTCAGATTTAAGATGAATAACTGAAATATGTTTTTTGATACTGATAAATAATAACCTTGAAAATCAGTTACATACAGATGTGAGTTTTCTGATAAAATTCCCGTCATGATTGCCAGGAAAAGAAAATTAACAAGAATTATATAATTGAAAAGAGATTTCTCTGGAATCAAAGTCACGTCATATTTCAAATAAAACGGGATTTTTCAAATATGTTTCAAATGGTGCGTGAATCAATTTCAAACATTAATAATTACAGAGTATGTATGTTTGTTTGTTTGTTTATTGAGAACATACATCAGACTTGTGTGCTTGACATCAAGTGCCCGCTTATAAGTCATCGTCAATATACAGGGACGAGATAGCCACAAGGAAATTTACAACACCAGAGAGTTACATCCAGGAGCTCCACAAAGTGTGTGCAATGGAGCTGGCGGGGGTCGAACCCGCCGACCTGACTTCTACGCTCACAAGCGATTAGCGGAATGGTGTCTTAACCACTCGGCCACGGAGGCCCCAATTACAGAATACAGTGAAAGAATAGAGAGGCAGTGAATCGTCAAATCAGCTTGCAATATGAAGCCGGTTATCGCTCAAATCGTTAGGCCCAAGGGCTGACTTTATTGGACGGGGAGAGGTTTTCAAAGCAAGCCGCCAGTTGTTTAGGCCAACTGTAAGGTTGCATTTTCAGCATCACGCCAAACATAAACATTTCATATATATTTATTCTCTGAACTCTGCGATTAGTAATACAAGCATCAGTAAGATTATTAGGAAAAGAAAATTGAACAAAAATCTATTATCAGGTAGCTTTCAATACAAAAAAGTCCTTCCGGCCTGTACCGGGAGGAAAAGGTAGCTTTCCTATATCTTCGTTTTAAAATTTTAGCTAATGTTACACGAAAACAGCAAGATAAAATGCAAAGAAACGTTTACAAAAGATTCGTTAATACTGAATTTGAATAAGAAATTCACCAAATTATTGAGCAATAGCCAAATTGGCTTCATTTATGAAGATTTATTTTGGTCTCCAAATTTGGCGATATTTCGCCAAAAGTTGCCAATTTTGGCGAGAATTTGGCGCTAACGGATATGAATATATAGTTTTATGCGTATGATTGGGGAAATTATTACAACAATGAAAGAAAATAATTTGCGAGTAATCGCGTTAATGTGCTGTTTTGTTTCAAAATGTCAGCCACCCTAGAATTTCAAACTGCTCTATCTCAGCCATTTTTTAAGATAGAGGTAAATCAAAAAATGCTCTGGAATCCTTGTATCAAGGCCTAACACGTAATTAAAAAATATATTTGAATTTTTAAATTTTTTGTATATTTATTTTAGATTTTAAGTTAATTTAAATCTTTAAATGGCCGCCATCTTGAAACAAGATGGCGGACCAAGCTGGCCAACGAACTCGGTCGAGACATTAGTGACCTTAATACACACAATTAGTTTCATCAAAGTCGATTCATAAATATGGGCGTTATCGTATGACATAGATCAGATATATATATATATATATATATGGATATATCTATATATATAAATCAACATTTGAACGGAGGGTGGTTTTGGGGTCTGGGGGTCATGATCGGTGAAAATATATCGAAATTTTCCGGAACTGCTTTCCTCCGAACGGCTGCAATAGGTAGCTTTATACTTTTTTGTATTGAAAGCTACCTATTGCAGCCGTTCGGAGGAAAGCAGTTCCGGAAAATTTCGATATATTTTCACCGATCATGACCCCCAGACCCCAAAACCACCCTCCGTTCAAATGTTGATTTATATATATATATATATCCATATATATATATATATATGACCTATGTCATACGATAACGCCCGTATTTATGAATCGATTTTGATGAAACCAATTGTGTGTATTAAGGTCACTAATGTCTCGACCGAGTTCGTTGGCCAGCTTGGTCCGCCATTTTGTTTCAAGATGGTGGCCATTTAAAAATTTAAAACTAAAATAAATATACAAAAAAGTTAAAAATTCAAATTTAATTTTTAATTACGTGTTAGTCCTTGATACAAGGATTCCAGAGCATTTTTTGTTTTACCTCTATCTTAAAAAATGGCTGAGATAGAGCGGTTTGAAATTCTAGGGTGGCTGACATTTTGAAATAAAACAGCACATTAACGCGATTACTCGCAAATTATTTTCTTTCATTGTTGTAATAATTTTCCCAATCATACGCATAAAACTATATATTCATATCCGTTAGCGCCAAAATTGGCGACATTTGGCGAAATATCACGAAATTTGGAGACCAAAATAAATCTTCATAAATGAAGCTAATTTGGCTATTGCTCAATAATTTGGCGAATTTCTTATTCAAATTCAGTATTAACGAATCTTTTGTAAACGTTTCTTTGCATTTTAACTTGCTGTTTTCGTGTAACATTAGCTAAAATTTTAAAATGAAGATATAGGAAAGCTACCTTTTCCTCCTGGTACAGGCCGGAAGGACTTTTTTAAAATCTGACTGTTTGTATTTCGCAACTACTACTCTTAATGCAATGCGATTTACTTAACACCATCATTGATCTAAGGATGTCATATAAACTCTGAGAATTTAAAATTTTGAATTAGATTCCGATACATTATTGATTTATTTATTTATTTTTTTTTTCTGTAAATTTTAACGGAATTTTTCTAAAAACGGTAATTAAATGACTCCATTTTTGTGGATAAAAAAAAAGAAGAAATAAAACGGATTAATACATTTTTATGCCATTTTCTCATTAAAACTGAAAAAAGAATTTATTTTCAATTTGAATAGTTGGTGAAAAAAAAAATCTTGATTACAGCAGAATTTCCGAAAATTAAAACATATTTCCACATATTCAAACTGTATGAATTAATTTATTCTGCAGAACAAAAATCGTCTGTCAGCATATTGTCAAGAAATCAAGAGTTGTTTCAGCTATAGATTAAACCAAGGAGGCAAATTTGCTGTTACATGCAAGCGTAACACTTGCAATTGCAAAGCTTTTCGCAACCCCAAATTACATGCAAACGTAACATTTACATGTAATTTGCACTGAAAATTACATGCAAAAGTAATGTTTACATATAATTTTGGGTTGCAAAAAGCTTTGCAATTGCAAGTGTTACGTTTGCATGTAACTGTTACTGTTACATGTAAACGTAACACACAAACATGTAAACGTAACATTACGTTTGCATGTAATTTTGGGTTGCAAAAAGCTCTGCAATTGAAGTTCCTTGCATTTAGGTGTAGAATTATTCCTCCATATTCACAAGAATTGAATTTAAACAAAAAGCATATACTATTTCCAATGAATTATTTTTAAATGATGGCTGTTAAAACGTTTTTCAAAGTCGTTAAAAGTAAAACGGTTTATCAGGTAAAACTGATATTTGTTTTTTTGACAAATTGTACTTTTTTAAAACTGAGCTATGTCAAGGCCCCTATAACAAAGAAATACCGTATTTTCTCATATGAAATATGATAAAGAGTTAGTTAATTATTTACGTTTTTAATTATCGGGGGTGAAATATTTTGCTTGATTAATGCATTTATTCTCTTTTTTTAAAGTTACGTGAACGAAGTCACGGGTAACAGCTAGTATATAAATAAATAAAAAATCTACTTTCAAATGCAATTTGATTGAAAACTGTATCAACATTTACTATAGCATCTAAATTAAATTTAAAGCATTTTTTTTTTTTTAATCTTCCTCTATCGCCTGCAAACGATAACAAAATATTAATAAGTTTTCATTTAAAACAATATAAAAAGTTCACCTTTTATTTCCAGCTCATATTCCATAACGAATTTAAAACTTCATTAACACCTCATAAAATAGTATAAATAAAACATGTAATCGAAATAAGCGCTTAAATTATCAGAGTTTGTAGGAGGTAATCTCTGGAACTACCGAACCGATTTCAAAAGTGATGGTGACAACCCCTGCTCCAACAAAGGCTATATTTTATGTCAGTGCCACTAACACCAGGGGGTTGCAGGAGCGAAACACGTTCTAAAATTGCGATTTTTTTTTATACTGAAGGAGCTAGAAATTTGAAATTTGGCATTGCAGTTACTTATAAGATGGAAATGCTCTCTAAGACCAAAAAAAAAAAAAAAAAAAAAAAAAAAAAAATTCGAAATTTAAAAGGGTGAAGTGAGCGAAAAGCGTTCTAAATTACAATTTCTATGGAATCTCTGGAACTACAGAACCGATTTCAAAAGTGATGGTGGCAAATTGGTGGAGACAATCCCTGCTCCAACAGTCTCTTTAATAAAAAACTATGCGTTGCTGACGACTGGGTTTTTCGCTAATTGTTGCCACAGATTAATTTCGGAAAATGAAACATTTGAAGTTACTGAAAAAAAAAATAGCTTGAAAAGTATTTGTCAGAAAATTGTTAGGCAAACTGCGTTTGAAAGGTAAAAAATTGTATTTTTCTTGATATAAATTTCAAATCTAATGATTATGCCATTTTTCAAATATCGAATTTGAAAAATTACCAAATTTCACAATGGAGTACCATATTCTGACCATAGCAAAACCTTCATGCGTAAAAAGATAATAAGGGTGACGTGCCCTGGCCTGTATATTGGCTATAGCACGAGTCACAAATTATAGTAGCCTTAGTATTCTGTTAAAATATAAAAGTGAATTATGAAATGTCAATATTTTGTTTGATTAAAAGTTCGTTATAAGAAATTGACCAGCGTAGCTTATTAGTATTTCATATAAAAATGCTCTTTGGTGTTAGTAGAGGGCAATCGGCAATGTAAAAAAAAATTATTAAATGGAATAAATCTATTTAATTTAGTTTTCAATTAAAAAATAAATGGTTTTCACCTATATTCTCCATCCCAGGAAACCCAGGTTGGATGCCCCAGTACTTATAAATTTGTACCGATTGAGACCTATTTTTTCCCCTACTAAAAATACAGGCAATACTTACGTAAATTCGCAGTTACGTAAACATTTTTTGAAAATTATATTTATGAACTTACTGGCACATTTGATATGCGTTTGCATACTTTTGATAATTATTTTATAAATAAAATATGTAGATAAAAATTATAACTATAATAATATAGTTTTATATATTAGAGAGAGTTATATTTTTGTTGGGAATATACAAATTAAAATGAGGCAGAAAAAAAGTTCGGGTTCAACCATTATCATTATGTTAGCTGAATCCAAACCAGAATAAAACTTCGATACAGAGGAACGAGTCCATATTTTTATTCGAACTTCACCTGCGAAAATTGGAATGGGTTGGTTTATATGACAACAGTCAGTCCTTTTTAATTATTTCTTATTTTTATAGTCGTTTGAAGTAATCTCAAAATTGTTATAAATCACTCCATCAATGTTAAATTTATAAATCCTAAATTCCACAAGATATTTTTTATTTGAAAAGTGTTTTTTCTGTTTACCTTTATATTTTTTCAAACTTGTATAATTTATATCCGAGTAAATACTGCTGCATGATGCTTTATTTAAAAATTAATACTGTGTAAATAATCTATATATATATATAATAAATATGCAGTTTCTTACGAAATTTTACTAAATCAAATTACACATTCGACTTACGTAAAAGTCTGAGGAACACATTAATTACGCAAGTCGGGGGATGCCTGTAATGAGAAAATAGATATTGATACATACCAAGGCTTCATAGGTTCTAGAAAAATGGTTGAGGATGTCTGCTTTTGCAAATATTGTATATACTAGCCGCCACTGGCGACCAGTTTGGTCTCCCTTAAATGTATGTTAAACATTGCAACACGTTACATTTATTCATAATTTAATTTTCCCTTAATCCTTCGCCAAATCGGAAGATTCTAATAGACAAATCATGAACTTTTGCTATCATGGTAGCATTTCGCATATTTTTTGGGCACAAATGTCACATACGCACGTTGGCGCGATTCCTCCCCCCCTCCCCCGCCAATTTGGCGAAAACTTTGTTATGGAAATTGTTGTTTATTTACTTTTATTTTTTATTTTAATTCTATAAATTATTTTTGATATGTATATCAATATTTATTTACAACAAACTATCATTTATTTATTTTTATTCTTTTTTTTAATTATGAGTATTTTTGTTAGCCGGGAGCAGATGATAATTCGCCAAATATCGTTCCCATCACCGTCATTCATACTACAATTAATTTAATTTTAAATTATAAACCTGTCACTCATTTCATTTAAAATACTTAACTTTAATCTAAAATGCTTATATTACATAAATTTAAAATACTTCACACTTTTCATTTAAAAGAGAAAATAAATAAATAAATAAGAAATAATATCATAAATCAAAACATTTGATTTCAAAATCAAAGTATCATTTCTAATTTGTACACGCGATAAATAAAAGCTGTATTAGCGATTTTAAAAATGCTAAAAATCTGATTCATTAAATATTATTACATGAGTTCAATTTACGTCAAGAAAAGGTCCGAAAGTTGAGTTGTATAGCACATAATTATGGTAAACTTTGATTGTCTCACTGGTGCGAATTATTTTTTTGACGCGAGGCAGCGGTCCAAAAATTCATTCGCGGAGAACTTGCTTTGCGAATGATTACCTCCATGATTTAATATTTTAAATGTTCACGACGAATCAATCTTTTTTTTGTTTGCTTTTATGAATAGAGAATTTGAACTGCAAATCTTTCGACTGAAGTTATTGCAGAATATATACATAATTGAACGCAAGTCATCTCTCAAATATTAATTTATTTTGAACGATCTTTCTTAAAATGTAACTTTTATGCAGTTTATTCAAAAAAATAATTTTGAATAAAAATGGCCGCTTGGCATATGAAAAAGCGATGCGGCATCCCGGAACTGTTGAGGACAGTCACATGACTTACAGTTTTATTATAGAGATATTGAAGTATCTTAGTTTAAAATGATATCACACCAATAAACAATTGTTACTTTTAGTTGCAATGTTATGCAAGCAACATATTCTTAATGTAGCATTATGGCTGATTAAATGCAAATCAATACAATCCCTTTAATCTGCAGACCTATAGCTATAATCTGCAAAATATTTAATCCACAATACATATTCCAATGTAAACAATGGGATTTATAGTTAAGATTTTGAAGAAATTCAGTAACAGCCACAGTCTTTCATTTCTGAACAGGAACTTCCATTTTTTGAATAACTTGCATGATAATATTTCCAAAAATAAATCAAGTACTGAAACAAATAACAATTTAATGATTCAAAAAATCAAACTAATCAATGATGAATGTGCATTTGCACATCTAAATATGCATACTTATTTTATTGCTATGTATGATTTGATTATGCTTACATTATTTACTTTTATGAAATTGGTAATTTTTTTTTAATGTTGAAGAGATATTTTATTGCAAAACTTATTTGAAGTCATTATCTTCCTATTTTAACATTCATTCATTCATTCATGCATGCATGCATTAATAACAGTAACTCACTTTGTATCTGAAGGGGGAAAAAAGTAAAACAAACAATAACTTATATAATCTGCACAACCTTTGGCTAAAACTTTTGCAGATTAGAGGGAGTTATTTGACTATTTTACATTAATGTAAGCATGGCATATTTCTTTAAAAATCTTAAGAATTGTTTGCTGTATATGAAAAATAGTATAACAACGAGGGGCAGTCGGAAAATAAGTTTCCCCTGGCGACTGTTGACAGAGGTGTGTATGAAAGACAAAAAAATGTAATGAGACATTAAAGATAAAAAATAACTTTATTTTTCCACATAAGTACCAAGTACATTGAGACATTTGTCATACCGCTTTATAAGCTTCAAAAAGCGTTCTAGGTAAAAAATCAGGGCTTTGCATACAGACGAAGCGTTGAACGGCTATGGGCAAAAGGCGACACAGCAGGTGAACGCGAACGTGCAAGACACCAATACACCATTGGTTAGAGGTCGACCGCGATCAAGCAGATGGCGCTGTTGCAGTGCCTGCACAGATGGCACTGTTGACTGCAACAGCGCCGTCTGTGGTCGACCTCTACCCAATGGTGTATCGGTGTCTTGCACGTTCGCATTCACCTGCTGTGTCGTTTTTCGCCAATAGCTGTTCAACGCTTCGTCCGTATGCAAAGCCCTGATTTTTTCCTGGAGGGCTTTTTGAAGCTTATAAAGCGGTATGACAAATGTCTCAATGTACTTGGTACTTATGTGGAAAAATAAAGTTAGGTTTTATCTTTAATGTCTCATTACATTTTTTGTCTTTCATACACACCTCTGTCCACAGTCGCCAGGGGAAACTTATTTTCTGACTGCCCCTCGTAATATCTTTAGTTTAAACACATGTATAGTTAAGTGAAAAAGGGATTTTTTCTTTAAAAAAAAATAATGTAAGAGACTTATTCATGTTGCAGTTTTACCCTTTTTGTTGCAGTTTTACCCTTTTTGACTATTTTAACGTACATCTTGCAACAGAAGGGAAAATTTTGATTTTTAAGACACTTTTTCTATAAAACTGACTATAAGAAAATAATCGTGTAGTACTTAATATAATTAGAAGAAAAAGACAAAATCAAACCCACTGAACATTTTATTGGCTGGCAATGAGTCTGAGCTCAGTGGCACATAATACAATTTCTCCTCCGATGGGAGCATGGCTAAACTATTTACAATGCTAGCAACCTCTACCAGCTACAGCAAATAATGCTGCTTTTTCATTAAAAGATGCAGCAAATAATAACACAGCCCTTAACATCACATATGTTATGTACCATGGGTTGTTAAAAGCAGTTTCTATTGATTACTACAGGATTAAAAATTAATCAATTTACTACATCAGTTTTTAAGGGCTGCAATCTAAAGAAAAAATAATCACTGCTGCAAAGTAAATCTATGATTCAGAGCCAGAAATAGAATGATAATAACTAGAAACACCATGCACAAAAGTTTCCTAAATGAATAAAAAAAACTTAACACCAAAATATGAACTTAACAATTATATAATATCTTTAAATTTTGCAAACCAAATCCTAATCATTGTTATAAGGTAGTCAAAATAATAGTAAATTCTACAACTTCATTCCCATTTCTGTCCCTGAACTCCAATTACAAAATTTCTGTTAGGTCTCACACAGCTGTAACTCAATACTTATGATATATACATGATTTGTACAGAGTACAAAAGCAAATTTGACATGGAAATACATTTAATTGCAGCAAGTAACTTATTTAGAGAACCCATCAGATGCAGAAAAATACATTGAACTTTGCACATAGTCAAAACAATCTTTCTGAAGAAAGAAAAATATTTCATTTTGCTTATATTTTATGTTAAAAATATCATATAATATACAAATACTTTTTTTTAACAAAATACCATTTTAGAAATGTAACAATCACTTGAATGGTTGCATAGAATATATTCATTTTACACCGAGGAATACAACAGTAAATCTTTCATTAAACATTATCATAATCACAGTTTAATAGATAAATAATGTTTAAAACATATTACTTAAACTTAAGTTTTCATGAAAAGAAATCTTTTAATATCTAAATAACTTCTGGATGGCAAGTCTATACATTAAACAATAATTTAATGAGAAATCACATATGAAGGGGCAGTGTAGTTTTAGTAAATTTCAAAAAGCAATCCACTTTTCAAAACCAATTTCTTTAAAATTCAGACTAAACTAATTTCTAAGAGTAATAACAATCTGATAGTTTTTAAGATGGTGTCACACGACAATTAAAATGTAAATATGTGAACAGCACTAGATTTTTTTAATAATTATGAAATTTATTTATAAGCAGTTATAAGTAACATGTCCCCACAATGAAAAAGTAGTATTTCTCTTACTAGCAGTGCTATGAAGATCAAATGGAATGAAATTAATTGTATAAAAACCACAGTAATGAAACATTTCAACACACTTTTTAAAACGGTTCTAAAAAACTCTGAATATGAAATTTTGTTTAGTTTTTGTAATATTTTAAGTAACATATCTGTTTTATTCAAGTTCAAATAACAGAAGTAAATTTCATAAACAGCCGTATCAATTAGTGATGGGAGTATTCATATTGAAAATGTCTGAGGTCTCGATTCAGCCAAGTTCTTAAGTGGTCTCAAATCAGACAAGAGTATTCGAATACAAGCCATTTGGCACTCATATCGGTGGCGAAAACTGCAGTTTTCTGTTCTCAAAAGCTCCAGCTTTGCTTTCAATGCACCACCATGGCATGAATGGGAATATTCATATAGTATGAGGTGCTGTTCGAGACACTTTTCTCTGTAACACCTTGTGGTTAGAAGGACCATCAGTAATACTCTAGCTTTGAAATTTTGCTTTACTTTTTTCAAATGTGTACAGCTAAACTACACATTTATTTTCATTTTTTTTTTTAGCTACACAGCATATGAATTCAAATTTAAAATGATTATGATACTTACAATTCCGTAAATTTGTATTTAAACATCATAAATATCAAGTTTTGTGATTTTTTAAAAATATAAGAAGGAAAACATTCATAGTGGAAAATTAATTTGCACAATTCGGAAAAGAATTTTTTTTCTCCTGATTATGGAGATTAACCTTTTGAAGTTCATCAACTCCAATTTGAAAATTATTTGCTCAGATGTTAGAAAACATCCTTTTAAAAGCATGTAGTAAAAAAAATATATATATATATATAAATATATATAAATTAGAACATAAAAAAAATATTGGCTAAAAAATGTATTTTTTTTATATCGGCAACAAACAAAAAATTACACATTTCTCTACAAACTTACCTTTGTAAAAAAAATCTACTTTTGGATGTATCCAGACTTTTTAATTTTACAAAATTCATTTTAACAATAATAAGTGCTTTGTTGGAAGACAGCTTAGTGTGCTTTTTAAAAATCTGTAATAAAGATGAGGTTTGTCTGCTTGTGTATACTGTGTTCTGAAGGGACTGCTGCAAGCATAGTTACAAGATTTGACAGGAAAGTGCCTATATATCTGAAGTTGTGCACCTCAAAGCCAGTTTTTGGATCTTTTAATTATATTATTTTTTTCAATTTTAATGTTTTTTATTGAATTTCACCTGATTTTTTAACATTAGTAAAAGGAATCCAGCAATAGTCTTTTACTCCAATTTAGTACATGTTGTCCTCTTTTCAATAAAGTTTATTCGGATTTTGTACAACAATTTTTGAATCCCAAATTTATTTTAGTTAAACAATATATAATCATTAAACTTTCTTTTCTATGTATATTTAAGGTTATTATCATGGATCCGGGCAATGCTGGGCGGGCCAGCTAGTACAAAATAAAAACATGAAATAATCTGAATTAAGAATTTTTTGTCAAAACTCATTGTGCATAACAATTTTTAAGCATACCAACATATAAAAGCAATACAGAAATTTACCAATTAAGAAATATTAAATATTGAAACATAAATAAATCTTCACCAACATTTTTTAAAATGGAGAATTGAACCAGTTCTTTTTTTTTTTGTTCATCATCAGGAAGGCTCTGCCATCCTGAACCCTCGTGTAAGATAAGTTTACAATGTGTGAACGTTAAAAGGAATACAAAATTACAAATTAACTTGTACAGGTGAGGAATGATTCAGGGGATAGAGTGAAGGTCTGCACAGGCCCATGCCAATTTTTATACATGAGATTTGAGCCAGGCCTAATATTTTTCGGCAGATTCGGGCCATGCCAGACTTATTTTTTCTGGGCCAAGCTGGGTCTGGACTTTATTCTTCCTAGAGGTCTATATGGGCTGAGATTTTTATGTCCCATGCAAAAATCAGTACAACGAGGCCCAGCACAAAAATTTTTGCAAAAAATGCATAATTTTTAAATGGCCATTATTTTATAATTAAAATTCTATTTAAAGCATAATACACACATTTCTAGGCAAAAAAAGAAAGTACAGTACAGTAAAATATGTGAAATAAAATTTGTCTTGATTCATGCAAAAAGAATATAATACATATACAACAGACGATGTACCCAGTGGTGTAGTGCTATGAAAAAAAAGTGAGGGAATGCTCATAGTCCCGAACATAAAGTCTGAATAGTCGAACAATAAAATTCAGAATACAGTAATGCTAATTCACGCGAGATTTTCATTAAAATTTGTTTTGAAATTTACGTAAGCTAGAGTAAGAAGCGATAGACAGACAGACGATCCGGAATCCTAAACACTTTTTAATTTCCTTGGAAAAGTATTAAAAATCAGTGATTTATATCTTAAAATTGTTATTTTTTAGCTGCTTATCCTTTAAAAAATATAAAAGTCTATGTCCTCCCGTGCCTCTAGCGTTTCCCTGAAAATAAAAAGTAGGGGGACGTTTGAAATAAAAAAAAAAAAGTCAGAGGACGCAGTCTTCCTGCGTACCCCATCAAATACACCACTGTATGTATGTGTTAAGAATGGAACCCATCTACAATGGATTTTTCTTCTCTCCTGATTTTTTTCTTTTCTTACTGAATCTTCATTTGAATGTAATTGTCTAAGTCAAGTTTTTTTAATCAGTGTTTATGTACATAATTATCTAAGTAGCCATTAATCTTGTTAATATTTTGCATTCCATGCATTTCAAACATAATCTGAATATAAAATCTGTGCATAAGTGTGCTTTTTGAATAATTTTAATTTTGGGATAATTTCGCTTCAGAAATATCGGCATGTTTTGTAACAATTCAGTCGTGCCGAGCACAGCCCGAACTTTTATCTTTTAAACTGGGCTGGGCCAATAAAATTTTTGTGCGAGCTGGGCCGAACTTTTAACTTTTCTACCAGGCCAAAAAAATTGTACGGTTTGGGCCAGACCCGTGCAGACCTCTAGGATAGAGCCCTTCTAACAAAAAATTCTTAGTTCTTTTTTTCTCTTAGTGTTTGATTATTCTTAAGTCACTCGGGAAGAATATATTTTTTAAACAATCAGAATAATTCTTAAAAAAAAATAGTAAAAGAATAATAATTAGATACAGAAAATATAATTAAGTTTTCATATCTAGTGAGAGTAACTGACCTTCCCTGCACTTTTAACTGGCGCAAATGATAAAATAATGTACCAACTAGGTTCCCCTCACCACCACAAAAAATTATTTTGCTTATGCCCATACTTACTTTTCTAAAATATGCATACTTGAGGTTATGAAGTATAAAGGGTATTAAGTATTAAATAACAAGGATTATTATAGGGTTCCTATGGTTCTTGCATTTCAGGTACCAGTATCTGCGAATAGAAACAGTCACCTTATTTAATTGCAGAATTCCTGTGATTAAATAAGGCAAAATATATTACCACTATACTTTTTTTTTTAGAAATATAATATATAAAATAAAAACAATAATAAAACTATCAATTTTGCATACTGGAAAGTAATAAATTCTGAAAAAAGAAAATTTTTCCTGATTTTATGAACAATTAAACAAAAATTGCTTCCTGTTCTGGATTATTCATAAAGTTCTGGGAAGATTAATGATTAAAAGATTACTATTTAAATTTCTAAGGAAATTTCCACAGTTCAAAAATGATGCAAAAAAGAAAATATGACAATCTCAATCCTCATCAGAACTCAAAAACATGAAAACAAAAAAAGATTGTTCGCAGAGTGAAACAGACAATATGTCGTCCCTCATGTAGTTTGAACAAAGTCTGGAGTAGTTATTAATGGCACAACATTTGATTACAAAGTATTCAAAATGCTGGTTGCATTACTGAAAATTTTTCAAAAACTAAAGTATCAGTTCTTAAACGATCTCGAATCGGTCCATCACTAGTATCAACGTTTTCTGCCAAAAAGAAACCTCCAAAATTAGTTGCTTTGTTGATTTTGAGCTATGTTGCTCATATGTTAATGGATTTTTTTTCCTTTTTATTCATGAACTAACTAAAAATCCATTTAGTAAAATTGATTATCAAATTTAAACCAAGTGAACTCATCAAATATTTAAATCATTATTGAATAATCTTTATTATCTTTCAAGATATAGAAGCTCAAAAGCATAAAGACAGTCATTTGATACTTTCAAAAGAAAGAAGAAGGAGAAGGGGTCAACGTTTTTGGAATTTCTGAAAAAGACAAAAGCCAAAAATACAACAATTTTGTTATTTCTTTAAAAATATTTTGAAACACTTTGGTAACAAATAGTGTAGGATATAGTCTTTTATTTAAAATACATGCAAGGTGCAAAAAATAATAAAACTACTGAAATAATTTAAGCATATAATTTTTGTTTTATTTTCACTCAATTCTTCTCCAGCATGCAAATAGTTTTTTCGGCAATGAATAATTCATATAGAGATCTGATGTGCAGTTATCAGTATAGGTATTACAAGAAATAAAATAGACAACCACAGAAAATTTAATATAGGTAATTTATATAATAAACAAGTAAATGCCAATAAAATTACAATGAGAGATTGATTCTAAATTTAATAAATGACATATACAACAATTCAAAGATTTCTAAAATTTAGAATATATATGCTGCAACTCAAAAGTAGATTGCTTTTTAAAAACAAGGAATTCTACTATTTTTTAAATGTTTTCAGAGTTTTTGTCTTAGTTGCTGTCAAAATGCAGAAAATATGATTATCATCAGCAGACCGACTAAGCTCAAATAGACAGTAAACAATTTAATATATTTTTTTTTTTGCTATTTAATATACACCCTTCTCTTATCACAATAAAATTGTATATTTGATTTATCATACACAATACGCTATTAAGAAAAAAAGAATCAAGACCTTTTTTTTTTTTTTTTAATAATAATTTATAATTCTATTAGAGTAACACAGAAAGTATATTTTATTAAGCAACAGCAGTTTTCTTTGCATTGATTTTAATAGCAATTTTTAAAAAGTGCTGATTACTTTTAACATGCCATCAATAAACTTTTAATGTTTGATAGTTTTCTCTTTATAATCTGCAACATTGTTTTTAACAAATTTAAATAATCACTATACAACAACAACAAGCTAGTCTCATCTAATACTCAAGACTCTTCTACACAATCTCAGGCAGAGGGCCTACATACAGACCTATTAAAAAGTGTGGAACTAGAAACATGGACAATTTTTTTTTTTTTTTTTTAACAGAGTCTAAACTGGGGTTTAAAACTAATTTTCTAAATCAATATTAGCAAAGAATTTGCATTATTGAACTCAGACTAACATATACTATTATTAAAAATCTAAATTTAAGCCAAGATCAATAAGTAATGCATTAGTAACACATCAGATTTTGCTAGATTCTCACTTTATATCTAATTCAGACATTTTTTTCTTTTAATTAATTAACTACACAACGGTAACTCTAAAAATACCCGACATTTTCACTATGGTGAACATTGATGATCCTAAATAAGAAATTATTCCTAAACATTTAGAAACCAATAACTATGACTACATTTTGTTTTCCTTTCAAGTTTTACTTAATTTCATATTGAAAAACATTTTGATTATAATAGAAATTTTTGTAATATAATATTTATTTCATTATAGTACCTATTTATGAAATTTAATAAGGGAAAAAAAAGCATTAATAAATATTCAAAATTAAAATTTGTACTAAAAATTACTTTTTAATGGGCAAACACCACATTAGATAACTTATTAAATGAAATTTAAATTCCTTATGTTACTAGGTTGAGGCTAGTATATATAGACTAATATTTTTTGCTATCATTTCTCCAAAACAGCATTGCAAACTTACATTTTTTTTTCCTCATATAACTAAAGCATTAAATATCAACTCTTCTATATATTTAATTTTTTCCACACCAATATTATATAACTACAGACTACAACAACCAGATGAGTCTTGAAATACATATTAATGGCATAAGTGATTATTATCGCAAATGAATATTAATTATAAGCATGAACTAAGTAAAATGTGCTTGAGAAAATAATTATTATTCGTGAAATATAGATTGTCTTGTTAGATTTATGAATTTCATGGTGAATAATAACATAACAAAAAGTTAAAGTACAATATTTGTACTAAAGAGTAAAAATCCTTCACTAAAAGTACGAAGTCAGTATTTAAGTTCTTTACAGCGAAACAGTAAAACTTTGACTGCAGTGATGCTACTACAGTAATTGGTCGAAACATCTTATATTATTAAAACTATATTTCCAAGCTAACATTAAATTGTTCAAATTCATAAGCAGGAGTGTGTGTGATTATACTGAGTAAATCTGACAATAATATGAAAGAAAAGGAGGGAAAAAAATATATTACAGTACAAAAGCTCTAGTAAGTGCTAAAATTTTAATTTGGTTATTAAAAATGTATTCTAAACAGCTTACATTGAGATAGTCACAAAAAAGTCTCAAAGTTGGGAATACTTAAAAATGGAAATGCTATACATTGAAAAATCAAAATAAACATGCCTAATAAGAAAAATATTGGTTACAGATATAGTCCCCTGCTTTACTCTTTCTTTTGAGGTGGGGGTAAAATAAAGTATTTATATTTCTTTACTGAACCACAGTAATATTTTCTTCTTTTCAATAAGCTAAATTAGATTGATTTTTTAAAAAGTCAAAGTTTTACTGAAGAGTGGTAAAGAAATCAACATTACTGATTAGCAATATATAATAAAGCTTGAAATGTATGCTTATCGGTGGGTAAACAAATCTTAGCTTGTTCACAGACTAATGAGTATTTCAACACAATAATTTAAGATATATATAATTTAAATCATTTATCATTTTTAAAATACATATTTTAAAAGCTTTTATATTCACAATGTATAGTAAAACAAAAACTGACACATTACATCATGATATTTACATTTTAAAGAACAACACAATGATTTATTGAAAAAAAAAATCAATTGGTCATAAAAACAAAATTTAAGAGACAACTATTAAGACAGTGCAATATTTACATCTTTGTCAAAGAAGACTTTAATTTATAAAGAAATACATTGATACCAAGTACTACAACACTGTTGTCAAAATGACTACACCAAAATATTACAGAACAGTAAGTTAGAATATTATTGCAGGAATTCTAAAATTTACACATTAGACAACACAAATTATACACTGGTAATGAAGTGATATATCACAGCAACTATACAGTAATAGCATGTCTTCTAAAGTGCCAAACGGACGGGACAACATCGCTCTAGTAATAAAAAATAATCATGATTACATTCGATGAAAGCATTGCCTATGCAAAGACAGTTTCAAAAACTTCAGGTACTAATTCAAAGGTCTTATCAGGGAGTAGAGATGGGGAAAATAAAATACACAAGATAACAGTCATTCAAATCTTGGAATACACATCTTTAACTGATGCATAGAAATGCTGAACTTTGTAATTATTGTTGTTGTTGTTATAAACTACATAACACAAAAGATAAAAGAAATACATAACCTAGATCACATATTCTGTAAATATCTGCAGGAAAAACACTATGCCACTCATTCTGAAATATTAGAAAAACATTTTACATATTAACACATTTAAATTAAAAATTCCAAACATTTAAATATATTTTTTAGTAATACTTTCACCATGAGAAAATATTTAAAACTCATGCAATCATCAAATATTAGTTTTTATCTCTCACACATGCATTCATTCTTTAAAAAAATTACTTATTTTTAAACCTTTTTGTTTAGTACACTGATTTTTCTGGATCTAGTAAATTAACTAATTGGACTTTTATAAGTTAAAGACTAGCTATGTGCATCATTTTATAATAACTTACAATTAAATAACCTCTCATTTTTAAATTAGACTGTTTAGCACCAGTGTCAAATGCATTGCTGGTAAAAATTATGAAATAATTTAATACATTTAATTAAGCTGAAATTTGTAGAATTTATATTCGCTTTAGAAAAAAGAAAAATTTTGAATTTGTTAAAGAAAAAATAAAAATGAATGAATCTGATGAATTTGACAAAATTTCATCTATAAAAATATTCTTAATATGTAAAATTTAGAATATGCTGCAAAAATTTAAGAATGTGCAATCTAGATAACTGATAATAACAAGTTAAAAATATGAAAAACAAAATCTAAAAAAGCATATGCAATATTTTTATTTAAAATTCCATCTAGTTTAAATTTAGGTAAAAAATTATTAGTACAATAAAAATTAAAAACCTACAACATAGTAAAACTAACAAAATTAATCATCAAGAACTAATCATGAGATAACACCTATTTATGACAAATTAACATGCAGCACAATTTTTGATTTAGAATGAGCAAAATTAGTCAAGTGTTTGTCATTCAAGTAGACAGAGACATAAACACTGTTAAACTAATAATAAGAAAAGTAAGAGGGAAATAAATTTAAAGAATACATATTTACAACAACAAGCAAAGAATAATTGAAGGCACATGATAGGGGCACCATTATTGAAGAATATAAGCTAAACGATAGATTAACATATATTTTTACATATAATATTTATTTCTCACTAAAATGTACACATTTCTAAACAAAAAAATTAACCTTCATTTAAGATCTTGAAAAATTATTCTGTATGCATAGCAAATTCAAGTTAAATTTTATTATTATTCATAATATATGGATACAGATGCATTTGAGAGATCAATAAAAAGGATCAAAGAGTTAAATAATTATATATTAGCAAGATACTAAGCCATGACCCCCCCCCCCCCCACATCCCTTGCAACAGAATTATATTATGAATATTATTACGGTAATGCATATATGTAACATACACATATGGTTAACAGTTTAATAAAGTTGGATGTAAAACATGTAACCAAAAATTAGAAGGAAAAGAATGAATGTAAATAAATTAACTTTAAAGATCACATATTTATATTTCTTTTTCCATAAATAAAATACAGATGCTTTTATTCATCCAGAAGTATGATGTTATTGTGGTATATGTAACACAATATTTAGCAGTATTCAACATTATTCACATTATTTATTTATATTTAAAAAAAATAATAATAGAAATAATTATGAAAAATATTTTAAAGAGTGAAATAAGAAAAGAAAGCAAAGCTGCATAAAGTTTAAATTTATTTAATATTACAATTTCTTTGTAAAGATGGGTAATATTGAAAGCAAACAACAGTGTATGTGAAATGCATGTAATTACAATAAACCAAAATTATAATAAATTGTTATTAAAATGAAAAACTACATTAAAAATATTTAATCTTTTGTGCCTTTATTCTAGCAGGGCAATGTCATTTTTCAGTGATCCAATAACACAAATTCAAGTTCAGCTTCTTAAGTTATAGACAAATTTTTTTTTACAGTTTTAAAATGAACTTTGGATAAAGTGAGATAACTCTATTTACCTTCTGACCAAAAAAGTTTTACTTTACATGAACATAGTATATAGAAAGTTTTGTACAAACATATTTCTCTAAATATATTTTTTAAGGTCATAACACTAGATTTTTCGCATAATAAATCTGAATAAACATCAGACCCCTCCCCCTGCCTTTTTCAGATTAACAAAAAACTGACAAAGTCTGTTTAGAACCAAGTAAGGGATTTAACCAAAAGAATCATTTAAATTTAGAATATATATAGGAATATATTATTATTAGTATAAATATCTTTGAATAAATTAAGATTGGTTTATGCAGCTTTACAAGAAACACCAATTGGGGGAAAAAAGGAAATTAGATTGAGTTTCAACTAATATCAATATATTGGCATATTGAAAACTTAGCAATTAAATATTGTTTATAAGAGGGCAAAATACAAGAAAATTATTTGATATACTGAAGATCTGGAATATTTTTATCATACATAAGATTTGTAGTACATAAAAAATAAAAACAAACCTTGATTTATATACAAACTGCAATTCAAAATGCACAACAATCAAAAGTTTTATTTTCCGTAAAGGCCCCTTTAAACTTGTGCATTTTAATTAGTGGTAAAGGAACATTAGACAACTGCTCATAGTTTAAAATTTTAGTGCAGACAAGGATTATTAAAAATTTCTGTATCACGGATGGTACAGGACACAAAATTTTGTTTTCTTATAAATATTTTGAAATGACATTTTTCTGTAAAATATATGTTTATATAAGTATATTATGAGCAAAAACCTTTTTACAATAAGAAACTTAATATTTATGAAATTTTCAATATTTCTTAAATGGATTTTTTGAATCCATTTTTAGTGATGAAGAAAAAAAAACACAGTAGTGTAAAGCATTATTTTTTATATTAAAAAAAAAAAAAAAAACAAGTCAAAGAACTTAATTAAAATTAAAAACCTTACAATAACTATTTAGCTAAAATAAATGTAGGTATGTTCTTCAAAATATTTAAAATGTGGTATATTCCGTAATATATTCCACAATATATATATATATATGATAGGAATGAAAATAAAGGTTTGGGCTGAAGATCTGAATCTAAGAATACTTTTAAATAAATTACCTCATATATCTTGACACAATTCTTTCAAATGTATGATTTACCTTGTTTTGATCCAAAAATATACCATACAATATATATGTCAATTTTTTTTAATGAGATGTAATAGTTATTTTACACAAAAGTTTTGTTTATATATATATATATATATATATATATATATATATATATATTTATATATATATATGTGTGTGTGTGTCTCTATATATATTATAGCCATTGAAAAGTGTTATTCACAAATTTGTGTCCCAAACTCTCTAAAGCAATGAAATCAATTGAGGAATGCAAATTAATATCCTATTAATATAATACCTTATAGAAGGAACTGCAATCTAATAGAGCTAGTTTATATTTAAAAATGTTCAAAAGAAAAAAATTGGAAAGCAGTGCCTTATTGAACAAGTGCTACAATGAAAAAAGGAATGAATTTAAATTATTTTAATTCAAGAAAATTAAGAAGGTAAAAAAATATTGTTTTATAAAAAATATAATCTTTCAGGATTTTAATTTTTAATTTTTTTTCTCTACTTTGAATAGTACTTTAAACAGAGCATATATAATGATCAATTTGTTATATAAAGATTGATTCTATACTTTTTATAAACCATCATCAAAGATTGCTGACTTTGATGCAAGTGTATTAGACATTTATAAACTCTTAAATAAACACCTGATTAAAGTCTTTCATTTGAAATATTCTAGATTGAGCATCATTAAAAGAGGCTTGTGAAAATTCCTATTAATATATGGAGTGTGCTTATCTCCTTAAATTAAGAGTGATTTATGTCTATACTACCTGAAGATTACCTTTTAGAAAATGAAGAAAAGAAGCCATATTAATCAAACTATCAACTCAGCTTCTTAAACTTTTTTTTACTTAAACTGGGACAATGGACTTTTTTTTTCAACAAATATACAGAAAAGTTACAAAATACTGTATTTATTTACTAGCAATACTTGAAATTTAGAAAAAAACTTTAATTAATGATCTATTACACTGATTGAAGTAACAGAAAAAATAATTTAAAAAAAATATGTTACTATTATTTCAAATGGGAAATACTACAAATACTGATAAGGTAAAAAGGTTTCTTCCCTATATTTATCATTAATCAGGGAAAGAAAAATCAATGAAAATTATATTTTATTGAAATATACAGAAACTAATTCAATATTTTCGTTCTATACTGGAAATTATTATTACAAATAACCGATTTCGGAAATCTTTTCACTTCAATGAGTAAACATATTTCAGAGGTATACTTTTTTACATGCAGCAAATTTTAAATTTCCACAATAGAAGTGAAGCAGAAAAAACAAATGCTGATATTAGAATGTTTTAAGATTGATTGCAAATTTATTGCTTGAATAAGGCAGTGCTGCAAAAATTTTAAGATATTTTCTATGCAACATATTTCACAAAAGCTCTCGGTTAAAAATACATTAAACTGAATTGAAATTCCCTATTCAACATCACCATAACAAATAAAAGCACAGAGACCATGCAGTTTTTAAAAAAAAATATTTTTTCCCCACAAGACAGAAAATACAATTTTTTTTAATGAACTTTTTCATATTTAACCTTGTTTTTTAATTCTTTAATTTATTCTTCCCTCAATTTAAAAATTATATGTACAAAGATAGTTATTACAGTTATAAAAGATAAATAAAGAATTTGTTTAGAAGAGTTATTCATGTACTTTCCAATAATGGTGACAGCATAAATGGAAGCAGTTATTTACAACTGCTTTTGCTAAAGAGGTGGCAGTTACAATGAGACCATACTGAAACATTAAATGGTTAATGGCAGGACATGTGTGAAGATTTTTAACAATGAAATAATGCATCATATCAAATATGACAGTTTACTTTTTTACTTTCCCTTTAAAGTCTGCATTTAGGAAAAAAAAAAAAAAAAAAAAAAAAAAACAATCTTATGACTTACATGACTGACCTAAGACTGCAACAAAAATCACAAATGCATGTAATGTGAAAACAAATGTATGAACACAGAATTCATAAATTAACATATTTGATTTAATTACTGAAAAACAGTAATAAGCATAAACAACTAAACTACAACAAATGTAAAATGAATTTGAATAATTAAATTATACATGAATGGAATTGAAAGAAGCTGGTGAAAGAGATGCAACAATCAACCACAAAAAAATTTGATGAAAAAAAAATTACATTTCAGGGAGGAGAAATAATTTCAGTTCATTTTATATTATTGGTAGAGTCTTAGAAATAAAGGTATGTGCACAATTTCACACAAATTTAACTTGATATAGTGAAGTTGCAAACACTGGCAAAGCCACTAAAAGTAATCTCCCTATTTTATTCTATACACAAATGTACATGTACATATTAAACACAATATTATACAATTTTGACATATATTTGTACTCAGGGTAAATGCAACATCAAATAAAACTAAAATTAATTGAGAAAGCAGTTTTAACTTCTGGCAATACAATTGAAAAACAGCATTACTTCAAACAAAAATAAAATGGTCAGGGAATAAATATATTCCTTCAAAGGTAAAATTTTAAATCAATACAAATACTAAAGTACAGAATTAAAAGTTGCAAGTATTATAAAAAAACTAAATAAACTTCAGAAAATAATAAGATTTAATAGGGGAGATCAGAAAAGTTTACAGCAATTAATTTGATTTACTCATAAGAAATTTTCAACGCAGACAAATCAGCACTTACATATTGATGATATTGTTTTCTCTGTTATGTACATAGTTGTGCTGCAGCTGAAGGAAAGAGATAGCAGGGATATCCCCACCCCCCCTTAAAATAATTTTATTTTAAATAAGTAAAATAAATATTGAAAAATGAAAGCTATGATGATACGAGATGAGATGGACCCAGCCTGAGCCTGAGCACTGGCTTCAATTTTATAACTGTCTTTGGGCTCAAGGTAATTTTTTCTGAAACTGAAAATTTTATTTCACATATAGAAAAAAATAAAATAAAAATAACCTTGCCAATTGCTACACGAAGTACGAGTATTAATTTTCTTAAAATGTTTTATAATGCTTCATAAAATCAGGACCTGACTAACCTTACATAGGGCACTGAGGCAAAGATTCAGTTGGGGAGCCCCATAGTATTTTAGTAAATAATCACAATTAGTACTCATTTATGTGATTTTTAGCTTTGGGGGTCTCTTTTAGATGGGCCACCTGGACAGCTGCACTGTTTGTAATTAAGTCCTGTGTAAAGTCAAAGTTTGAAAAATAATAGAATTATTACATATGGGATGAAAAGAGAAGTGTTTTAAGTCTTTCACTATCAGATTCTTTGTTGAACAGTCAGTGAAGTTGCAAGGATAAACTTTTTTTTCGGGTTGGGGTTTGACTTGCAGGGTAGGTTGAACAGCCCAGTTTTATATTTAAAAATGATCCACAATATTGTTTCAGATGAAAAAATGACATTTCAACATACATGAACAAATATGTTCATTTTTCTACATACAAGATAGAGATATGATGGTAGACTATTTTACCATAATTGCATTAAGGATACATTTTCTTTCATTTCAGGTTGAACTGTATAAGGTTCAGTTTAGATTTTGAGTTGACGAAAATTGTTTTGTCAGTTTTGGGCCAGGTTTCAGATTGATTTTAAATAGAATTTTGGATTCAAGTTGAGTTTAACCTGATCTATGCAGGACTACCAATAATGTGTTGCAACAAAAACTCATAAATAAGAAATAATATCTTGAAGTCAGTTTTATTTATTTCTTAATAATTACTTATTCCATTTCAAGTCATTTTAATGGCATTTTGACAATAATGAAAAGGAAACAGATATGGTGTTTTTCTATTCTAGACTTAGAATGCTATTTTAAAAGATGATTTGCAATGTTTGCAGATTTATGACATTGACGGTGATGGAATATCCTATTGATATGGCACCAACAATTAGCTTTTAGTTTGATTTCCATTTGTGACAAATAAATAGTAGGATATTTTTTAGCTGGATTGTTTATTTTATTTAGAGATTACTTATGTAAAAAAAAAAAAAAAAAAATTCTTCTGTAATTTTAGTCAAAAAGTATTAGCTTGAGGTTTGCAAATTTTTAGTCTTCTATTACATAGTTGCTCTTTATATAATCATCTTTATGATTCTTATATCTTTTTTTTTTTTTTTTTTTTTTTATCATGAGCCTTGTTTTTGCTGAGTCATCATTTTTTAAATTTTGTGAAAGAGAATGACATTGGGAAATTAGCCCAATTGAATTGAACAAATACTTAGAATTTGACAAGTTATTTTTGGATATTCAAATAATTAGAAAATTTTGTTTAATTTCTTTTTTCATTCGACATTTTCCTAGCACTAAACATTTCTTTATTTATAATGTAATACTTGTATTTATAGTGTTATAAAAATGAATATGTGTTACAATCATGATAATGATGAAAAACAATCAGTTAGCAATTTATAATAGATGAATGGAAATCCATTAAAGTTTCATATTAGATATAAAATATTTTGTCTATTTAATTCAATGAACTGTTTTGTGAAAAATTTCTTTTTCATTTTTGCATCATATAGTTTATTTAATGTTTCAATTGTTTAATATAACATAATAGTGCATTGTATGCAGGCAGTGTCATGAGGATAGTTTAGTTACATAATAATGATCATAATATACTGCTATAACCTAAATGTTCTTTTTCTAATCCTTTGTGGCATTCGATGATTTGTTTTATTCTAAACCATGCTGTTCCCTCGGCTGCAAAAGGGAAGAATTACAATGTTTTAGTGATGTATTTTTGAAAATATTTTATTGTACTATTTATATATTTAAGTAACAGTAAATAAGAAAATACTTGAAATTTTAATCACGCATCAATTATTTTTCCAATAGCGATAAGAATTATTTAAATTTTGCAGTATTTTTAAGATTTGTTTATAAATCCAAACTCGTTCCTGCCTGACACATTCAGAAAATAACTTTCTTTCGTAAGTACATATAATTTGCAGGTATTGTTATTCAGATAGAAAGCAATTCAGCAGCGATTCCTATTTTCTTATAAAAGCAACGGATCTTTCAGATAATGGTGTCAAATATTTAATTTAAGCTGATTTTCAGGGACCTATAAACAGAAAAGATTATTAGAAGGAAGGAATGAATTATAATTTAATATGTACACCACTTTTACAGCAAATTAAAAAAAAAAAACATTAGATTCTTCGACACATAAATAATAACTTCTGCAAATTTCATGCATTTATTCATAAGTTACTTCATTAATGTGTCCATCAGACTCTCTTGTTGAAGGAGGAGAAAAATGAGTATCCTCTTAAGTATGAAGTATATTTTTATTGGTTACCAAAATTCTTTTTTGATATGATTGAATGTTAAATTTTCATAAAGTTAATTGTGTTGTAGGGATTACAGTTATTTCTATACAAGAAGAGATTTAAAAATAAGATATTACTTTTGAAACAATTTTTAAATATTAAGGAAAAATTTTCTATATCATACTTTTGGTATTTGGCTTGGATTTCAAATAGTCAGACTTAGGCTCAGAAAAATTAGCCATAACATCTCTAGAGGATACATGTGGTTTTATTATTTCAAATTATGTCACAATTTTGATGCAAATTTTTGCTTTTTACCCAAATTTTCTTTTTGAAAGTACAAGATGTGTATTTTAATACACAGCGATGCAAATTACTCAAGTAAATGCGGTATTAAATTTTTTTTTTGCAAGAGACAAAAAATATAAATCGTAGTGAAACATATACACACTGAATCACTGATTATAAAAAAACATGCCTGAGTACAAAAATGAAATTTTTTTTGCGTGTAATTAATATCAAATTAACGTAGTTTACAAAATATTAGTCATGGTTTCAAATATTGGACATTTAATGATTTTTAAAAATAATAATGCATAATGCAACAAATGTATCTTATATTCTTCAATACTTATTAAAGAGATAATTTGGAATTCATTTTGACAAACTTTTCTAACAAATTATTTTGCGTCATTTTTTGCACTACATCATTATGACTTTACACAATGCAATTTGGTGTGTATGTTAAATTACAAAGTTTAATATTAGCCTATTCAATTGTGATAGTTAAGCATTTATTCATGCATATGAAATTAAAGAAAGGGAATTATCCTACAGATTGATATTTTACCAAGTAAAACTGATCACCCCTTTATTTATTTATTTTTAAAACTTCATAAAGTAAAACAAGTATATGCTCTTAAATTATTTTTTTAAATTATATTAAAATTTATCAGTTTTTTTTTTCAAAATTAAAAAAATGCTATATGCTAAGGTTGAAAGCTTATTTGTAAATTTACAGCACATTATAACATCAAATACTATTTATAAATTGAAGGGAAAGTTGAAGAAAAATTCATATGAACTAAAAATTTTAACAAATGACAATATTTTGTTTATAAAAATAAAAATTTATATTATATTAAACAAGCAAAACTGCAAGCTGAAATTCAGGAAAAATAAGCTATACTGAATACACAAAAATAACAACTATTCATAACATCTTCAATTACATGATCAGCTGTATTAGACATTAGTACAAACTTTTATTCGAAATTGACTCTGAGAGAAAATTTCATTTTTGAGAAGCTTCTATCATAGCAGCTCTTATAAACAAAATCGAAACAAACGTATTAAAAGAAAAATAGCAGAGATAAAAAGTAGTCAGAATGCATATTGTTTTTAACATGCTGTGTTTTGTTGATTTTTTTTTCCGGTATTTATATACAGTTTATATTAAACAGATAAATATGCTTTCAACCATAGGAAAATGAAATAATCTTCCACATTAATAAAAAAGGTAAACATTTTGTCTAGGACACATAAAAAAGGAAAGACAAACAAACAATAATAAGAAAAAGATATAACATAACAAACACAGAAGACTGAGATTGAAAAAGTTCAATACATTAAAACAATTTTAAATTACATAATTGCAGATTGTTTCATCTCTTGAATCAGCTTAAAATCACCCCAGAAAATTTAAAATGAAAAGAAAAGGGAAGAAAATGTGCTTTGATTGTTTTAATATTTGATCACATTCCAAGACTTTGCAACTCTACTACTTAAGACCTCTCTGTTGAAATCTTGGATTAATATGGCATAATGAGCTGTCTACCACAAGGGTGAATTCGATTCTAGCATTTCCACAAACAATTTGTTCATGGGAACCTTGCCTTCTTTGCGTACATTATTCCAAAAAAGACGCACCTCTGCATCAAGTTGCCGAACCAAGGGTAAACATAGTAATAACTGGCTGAGGTGTTGTAAACAACTTGCGGTTCGAAAAAGAGATACACAGTCCTGTAGTCCAGTAAGTATGCTATCACGAAGTTTGTACACTGATGCTGAATCTTCAAGCTGAATATCTGAGGAAAAAATTAAATACAATATTTAAAAAAAAAAAATGATTGAAAAAAAAAAATTTTTTTTTTTTGAAAAAATTAAATAACACTTAATAACTAATTACATATAAGATACAAAATACATATTGAAAGTAAAGGAATTTGAGTGTTACAAATGAAAACACTATTAAAGTCTCAAAAACTCAACTCCCTCACTCAAAAATTTATACTAAATGGTGATACCTCCTCAAAGAAAAGACTAAGATCAAGTAAAAATAGCATTTTTTATAGATGTTTTAAACTTACTGAAGATGCCTAGATGCATGAGGTGAAAATATTCTAATAAAATATCTTCTAACTATGTGTAAATATCTAGATTATGTCTGTTTAATAATTATTGTTTTTTAATTTATGTAAATCAAATAACGTCATTGTAGCCAAGAGATCTAATCCAGTTTACCTTGGTTACAGAATCCATGGTCCAGTGTGCAGAACATAGATGAAAATATTTGTTTTAATTAAAAACTAAGTCTTACACATAATTATTTTTTTTAATTGCCTACTACCACCACCAAAAACTATTTTTTATATGAAAAATATATAACTTATGTATTCAAATAAAATTTTGAAATTATATTTTTATATTAGTCTCATGCCAGGATTAATAGTTGAAAATGCCAAAGATTTTACTATTTTCATCAGCATCTTTGATTCTGATTATTTAAGTGTTAAAGTGCCTAGTTCAACATATCTGTTAAATTTGTGTTTTATTTACTTTATTTTATTTATTTATTTATTGATAAAGTTTTCATTTCATTATAGAATATTAGCCGGGACAAATGCAAAGCACGTACACTCCTCGGAATTCAAGAATTTCCAAGGAGTTTGGTAGGACTACTTCTGATTAGAAAATCCGTTTAATATTTAAGTCACACAATTTTAAATCACTTCGTTTAGTTGCAGAATTTGTAACATTTTTCTGCAATTAAATAAAATAAAAAATTATATTAAAAAATGTGATAGAACTGTATACACCTGGCAAATGCTAAACTATTTATATTGCTGTAAGTTCAAATGGGTTAATCTTACATAATTGATAGGCGAAAGTGATAGAGATACATCTGAAAATTTCATGCTTGAAAATTATTTTAAAAACCATCCAAAAATCATTAAATTAAGATACAGTTTTCAGACAAATTGCATTTAAAAGTACATTTTTTCCCCCTCATTCAATAGTGTAAAAATTTACTTTAGGTAATGGTTAGAAGTTAATAAATTTATGAAGCAAAATAGATTGGTTAAGTCACTGTCATTCATTTCCACTGTCAATATGACATCACTCTATCAAAAGCATTAGCTGTTTCATAAAATATGTAAAACTAATTGATTGATGACCAAGAAAATGGACAAAATCATACAGCAAACAATTTAAGCATAATTAACATGTCTATGTATGACACCAAAACATATTTTTCCTCTGTTGTAAAGGTGGGTTGCTATTTAATGGTTGTGAGTGAGTGCCATGAGACTGATTGAACACGATAACGAATATTTATTAAGGGAGAGAGAAACTCATTATATTGTGGCTGATCCAAGACTGCTGAACGCTCGGCAATACGCCGATCACAGATGGCGGGCATTAGATGCCATCTAATCATGAATAAGATTAAATACCAATAATACAACCAATTTCCTTTCTTCTTAAAGAAAGTTCAAAATAATAAGTTAAAGTGTTTTTTCTAGAGGAACAGTTCAGTATAAGAGTTCTTAAACAGGAACAGTTCAGTATAATCAGAGAGTTCTTTAAACAGGAACTGTCTTCTATCAATACTATTAATGTCGGTAAACGTCTGTGTGTGCGTGTGTCTGTGCATTCTCTGTCTGTACACGCAAAGGCTTTGCGTCCAAGCGCGCACCGAAACCGCTTTGGTGCCGAAAAATTCATAAAAATAGCACAACCCCCAAGTTTAGCCGGATCGAAAGTCCGATTCGGACCCAGAGAGTTATTAATTAACAAAACTGTTTTAATTACTCGAATCGAAACCTAATTGACAAAAGATTTCGAAAACCACAAAAGTTCTCCTCAACGGGTTGCCAGTCGAAACAAATCTCAAAAGAAGGCAGGGACGCCATGGAGCAAATTAAGCAAATAACTGTATTACAGGCTTTTAAACAGACTCTCATCTCGGGAAGTGCCGGGGTCAGAAATTCAGAACTTGGACAGACATAAGCAGGAGAGCATCTACTTTCATAAATTCGAAAAATAATTTCCGTACGACCCGTAGAAGCGAAAAAATCCTATAAAAATCGATCGATAAAAAAGAAATTTTTAATTCTTTCCAGACGCAGCTGGGAGATCTCAGATTACAGATTTGAAAATAATACATCCTAGAGTATTTTTGTGTCAGGATCAAGAATATTTAATTTTTAATTAATTCAATCACTTTCCTACAGTCTTTTAAACAAGTAATTTCAATGTCAGACATAAAGGCAACTCTATCCCCAGATTAAAATAATATTGATAACCGAAGAATTTCAGCTAAGATGTCTAAACTGCATTATGGGTAATTAAAGTTTTTTCTATTAAAGTGCAGACCAGGTATTATGATAGGAAGCGGGCTTCGCCCGCTATCAGATCAGGACAGCTGATGTAATTAAGAAACATCTTTCAACAAGTACTCCGGTAGTCTAAATCAGTTATTTGAGGAAAAGCAGTGTCATCACCCCTCCCCCTTCAGGGTTTTACTCTTAACTATGGCCCGTTTGCATAACTCAGCAACTATGTTCTGGATTTCCCCGAAACTGATTCCAAACATTATAATTAACGTAATAAGGACCCTCTATAACATTTTAAAAAGTTTCTGAGTTTATACCACTCTTTTCGAATAATAACATCAGAATTTATTTTTTCATTTCAAAATATCTCGAGTTCTACGAGTGCAATCGCAACGTGGTTTGGCTCATTTGATTTAATATCGATATCGCTTACATATTTTAGTTCCAAGTTTCACCACCAGGGGCGCTTCCGTAAGTCGGGTTCTATGGGCCCTATTACGACGGGGTTTGGCTCATTCGACTGGATTTTGATAGCTTTACAGATTTCGGTTATGTTCGTATAGAACAGATTGCACCCCCTGGTGGTGGAAGGTGTAACTAAAAGATTTTGCAGCTAACTCGGGTTCTATGGGTCGCATCACTATGCGGTATGGCTCATTCGACTCGACATCGATAGAGCTTATTGATTTTAGTTCAGAGTTTCACCACCAAGAGCGCTTTTCTATCTGTTTCTATGGGCCGGATCACGATAGGGTATGGCTCATTCGACTCAACATCGATAGAGCTTACTGATTTTAGTTTGTTTTTCACCACCAGGGTGTACTTTTTTATCTCTGGCTCTATGGGAAGGATCACGATGGGTTATAGCTCATTCGACTTGACGTCTATAGCCTTAATGATTTCAGTAAAGAGGATTTCGCCCGCTATCGGATCGGGACAGTTGATGTAATTAAGAAATACTTGTACATTTGTAATATTTTTGAGGAAATGGCGTTGGACAGGATCAATTCCATTTAACAAATTTAACATTTTTAGATTCGTCCCTAAACGTTTGATTGTTTATATGTATAGAAAAATTACCAATATTTTTGAATAGTAAATTCAGATTTTTTTTTCAGTTCTAAGCTTTTCTACAGGTCCCTGGGAAGGATCACGATGGGTTATAGCTCATTCGACTTGACGTCTATAGCCTTAATGATTTCAGTAAAGAGGATTTCGCCCGCTATCGGATCGGGACAGTTGATGTAATTAAGAAATATTTGTACATTTGTAATATTTTTGAGGAAATGGCGTTGGACAGGATCAATTCCATTTAACAAATTTAACATTTTTAGATTCGTCCCTAAATGTTTGATTGTTTATATGTATAGAAAAATTACCAATATTTTTGAATAGTAAATTCAGATTTTTTTTTTCAGTTCTAAGCTTTTCTACAGGTCCCTGTCTTTGAACAAGTACTCCGGTAGTCTGAATCAGTTGTTTGAGAAAAAGCAGTGTCATCACCCCTCCCTACTCCCCCTTTCAGGTTTTTTTTCTCTTAACTATGGTCCGTTTCTATAAATCAGAAACTATGTTATGGATTTCCACCAAACTGATTCTAAACATTATAATTAAAGTAATAAGGACCCTCTATAACATTTTAAAAAGTTTCTGAGTTTATACCGCTCTTTTCGAATAATAATATCAGATTTTATATTTTCATTTCATAATATCTCGAGTTCAACGAATCCAATCGCAACACGGTTTGGCTCATTCGACTTGATATTGATAACATATTTCAGTTCCAAGTTTCACCACCAGGGGCACTTTTGTAAATCTGGTTCTATGGGCCCCGATTACGATGGGGTTTGGCTCTTTCGACTGGATTTCTATAGCTTTATAGATTTGGGTTATGTTCGTATAGAACAGATTGCGTCCCCTGGTGGTGTAAAATGTAATTAAAGGATTTTGCAGCTAACTCGGGTTCTATGGGTCACATAAAGACGCGGTTCGGCTCATTCGACTCGACATCGATAGAGCTTATCGATTTTAGTTTAGTTAGTTTAGCTTATCAACCCGAATCGGAGATAGTTCAGTTATAGGTTTATACTATTCGATGTGCAAATTAAGGGTTTATCCGGTGCTGAAGGCAGCGGGGACCCGAGTCGGAGGTTCTTTTAGTTACAGGTTAGACTATTCTATGTGCAAATTAAGGGATTATCCGGTGCTGAAGGCAGCGGGAACACGGGTCGGAGGTTCATTCGGTTAGGGGTTTATACTATTAATGTGCAAATTAAGGGATTATCCGGTGCGTGCGTAGCACGACCGGTATATGGTGCCGAAAGCAGCGGGGACCTAGGTTGGAGGTTCGTCTGGTTCGAGGTTTTACAAGATTCGAGGCACCGATGTAAATTAGGGGCCCCGCTAGCGGGCGAAGCCAGCTAGTGATTATTAATGTTTGAAAACGTCGCCTGTCTGTCTGCCTATTGTTTCTGTCTGTAACTCTAAAAACCTTTCTCGCAGACAGAGTAGTTAGCTAGTTCTGAATAAAAATAAAGCCCTCGGCAAACTGGTAACAGTGATATACATACATTTCACTGATATACATACATTTCTAATCTTTGCAATATCTAAAACCATGGTTAGTGCAAAGTGTATTTTCAGCCTGCGTGTTTTAACAAGTAAATTAAACACAGGTAAAAAGCCAAAGGCATCGCAGACCACATATAAGTTGTTGGCAGCAGTGAGGTATGTTCTGTTTTGCTGATGTGCTTAACCTATTTGCTTGTTGTTATGAAGATGTTAGTTATGTTGGGTGTGAGGTTTTCTCTGTGATATTATGATAGCTAGTTAATTTTTCTTGGCTGTGTTTAAAGAAATTTTTTTAAAAAGGTGCTAATTCCTGGGATCAAAATGTTTATACAAAGATTAAGTGTTAAGAAGTGTCAAAACAGATGACTGAAGATCAGTTTTTGTTAGAATGGCAAGAATTACAGTAGTTATTTCAATTTGAGAGTATTTATTTTTCCTTTTATTTCACATTTGTTTCTCAGAAAAAATTATTATAAGTGATATATTTTTAATCTGCTACTTGCAAAATGGGGTGGTTGTTGACAATGAAGAAATGAATCTTGCACAGTTAAGGCAATTGCTGACACCACTCATGTCAAAGTTGTTGACTTTTAGGCGATACTATGTTAAATCTATGGCTTCAACAGAGTTGATTGAAAAACAAGCAACTTTTTATTATCTGAGTAATTTTGTCATCTGCAGCTCACCATCGGACCCATATCGTGTGGCACAGCCATTCAAATGCAAGGAAATTGCCAATGAAAATCCTTGGAAAACTGATGAGTTACAGCATTTTTTGTCTCTTCAACTTATACAGTGTAATAGCACTATTAGGAAAAAGAAATAGGAGGGAATTACCCCAACACCTAATTGTGTAGATAGTGCAACTCTTTAAAGGAGAGCATTTATAAAAAAGGTCACTGAGCACACAATTAAGAGGAAAAAGGAACAAATTCCTTAAATTATAAATTATGTGCACCTTGATCACAAAAATTAATGAAATTGAAACTAGTCGTTGGGGGCCACCGTAATACTTACCCATCATGGATATGCATAATGTAAAATATTAAAATAAAAATGTTTAAACTACTTATAAAGTGCATTGCAATTCAAATAAAATCGTGGCTTGATGACGTCACAAACTTTAAAGTCTCGATTACTGAATTGCTTGAAAGAAACATCCTTATAACTCCAAAAATAATAATCCTATTAACTAGCAGTTTATTGCATATGATTAAGCGTCAAATTTCCAATTAAAATATATCTTTGAAGTGAAATTTGGATGAAATACAGGGTCATGAAAAATCGAAGAGTGTGGAAAATAGGATTCCAAATATCTCGGCAACTGATTATCCGATCAACTTCATGCTTTATGCAAAATTTATGTTTTTTTATTGTCTTTTATATTCATTTCTTAAAATAAACAATTTCGAAAATTTTTATATACCTTTCATCAGAACGAATATTTCGAGAGTCCGAAAAAAATTGTTCCGGTTAATCGAGGTTATTGAAATGAAATAGGCTTCTTCCCATTATTACATACTAAGTACATACCAAATTGCCAGTCTCTATCACAATTTTTTCGGGAGATAGAGCGTTTACAGACACACAGACACACACACAGACGGACGGCAAAATTTTTTTTCTAAAAATATGTTTTTCGGAATCTCCAGTGTCTGAAACGTGTAAATCCGTCAAAAAAAAATTTTCGATTTTCAAAACGATTACAAGACTTACCCTATACTACGTATGATGGGTAAGTAAAAGTAGTGAAAGAGAAAACATATTGAAAGGTGATCTAAAATTTTTACTTTCATTTATCAGTAGACTCCCTCAAATCCACACATCGTTTCAGATGTAAACAATGAAATTTACAGTTAAGATGTTGTTGAAAAATTAAAGTTTTAAAATTTTTTATATCATTCTGTACACATTTTAATACGTAATTCTGGTTAATAGGATTGAATTTATATTTTCTTATGATGAAGTGCAAGTTTATTTCTGGAAAAATTCAAGATAGTGCCGATATCAATGACAATCGCAATCTTTACACCAAATACAAGGGAAAGTCATTAAGTAAGTTACAAAAGACTATTACAGGGTTCATACAGAGTTGGGAAGAAAAAATCCAAGGAGTACCGAAAAAATCCAAGGAGTCCAAAAAATGTTAAGGATTTGCAATTTTTTGTTGCTGTTGTTTTTATGTACTGCATCGTTATGTGGTATGCACACTCCAATTTTTAATGGCCAATTTGGAGACAAAAACAAATTTTACTCTACTAAAATCTAATTGTTAGTGCTGGAATTGCACAGTATTCACAAAATATTGCTTACTGATTTTGTAAGTTTAAATACTAAATAGACAATCAACTTTTTTATGCAGCGACCAATGGTCATATAAATAGAGATTAGTCAAACCTCAAACACTTATTATGTATATCACATACATGATACATCTTTAAAAAAAATTTTAAAGGTAAAAAAAAAAAAAAAAAAAAAAATGCTAAATGCAACATACAAGAAAAAATATAACAAGTTTTGAATTTATACTTTTAGAACAGCTGTAATCGATTTCGTTGAAGGTGAAACTACTTTGATGAAATTCATGTGTTTTTTGCGACCTTCTGGGGGAAATTTGTGTTTTTTCACGATCTTTTGAGGGAATTCGCATTTTATTTCTATTGGTTGACGAAATTGACGTTTTTTTTCGCAATCTTTTGATGGAAACCGCATGTTTTTTCTGATCCTTTGACAAAATTTACGTGTTTTTCATGATTTTTTGAGGAAATTCACATTTTTTGTGATCTTTTGGGAAAATCTGTATTCTTCTCGATCTGTTTGAGAAATTCGAGTCTTTTCACAATCCTTTGACAAAATTTACTAATTTTTTCTGCGATCGATTGACGAAATTTGACAGTATTTTTTGGGATATATTTGCAAAAAACGCGATTTTTCCGAGATTTTTGGCTAAATGCCAAACATTGATAAAATTTAAAGTAAAGTACAGTGTTGAAAAATGGACTTTACGGACCTAATAATTGAAAAACTGACTTAATGGGAGCCCTGCTATAAGATTATCCTAACCAATCAATGCTGTGCTTCAGATAATTGACGTGTATAAAGGATTTACCGTGCGTTTTACAACCCCGATTTTTTTCCCTCTGCTGCAATATTGCTTGCGTCTAAAGCCACAATACAATTTAAGGAGTTTCTAAGGAGTGGTTTGCTTATCTAAGTAGTTCTAAGTACTACTTGGGAATGTTTTTATTTCTAAGGAGTTTCTAAGGAGTCTAAGGAGTCTGTGAGAACCCTGCTATTAAATAATAATACATAGTGATAATCACTTCAAAACTATTTTTATTTCTCAACATATTCTCCATCAATATTTAATCAGTGTCCCAATACCAGCTGTATAAAATTCTTAGAGTTGCTGTCTCAGTCCCATTAGGACTTCATGTTGAACCTTTTCTTCATCTGCAAACATGATCTTGCCTCCAAGATGTTTTTCAGTGGACTAAACAGATGAAAATCACTTGGGGCTAATTTGAAGTTGTGAAGTGGATGTTGAAAAAGTTGTCAACCAAACTTTTGAATTGTCCCCTGTATTAGGACTGCCAATAGGCCTGAACATATCAAGCCCATCGTTATTTTGAAACTTATTTACGCATGTGTGCCAATGCTACCTAGTCAACACGAAATGATTGTCATAAAGCTGGATGATGCTCCCACCTATTAACATTCTTGGAAAGTACTTGTTACTACTTTAAAACATATATCAATTTGTAACTTACTTAATGACTCTCCCTTGTACATTATGCATTTGGTATACTATTTATGTATTAATCAAGCTTTTTTGGTTTTTTAGTATGGCTAAACATGAAAGAAAACTTTGTTATTTTAAGATTTTGATGTGAATTATTAGTGTACCTTCATAAGACGAGTTTCATTGAATAATTCAAGAAAAAATTATCTCACCTTCATTATGCATATTTAGTTATGCATTATTAATTATTTATTTGACCTTTACTTTTAATATTTTAAGCATTTTATAAATTTTCTTAATTTTTATTATTTTACTTTATTGTAAGTATTTATTATGATTTCGAATGAATTATTAAATTCAAATTACTGTTTAAAAAATGTAAACAAAACAGTGACCAGAAATCTGTACAACATCTGGTTTTAAGCTATGCGGATTTAAGGGAGTCTACTGTATATACATTTAAAGAAGAAATAAGAAAAAATAAAATTATTTACCAGCATTTGTTAAAAGAAGAGCTTTAAGAGCAAGATATTCTTCTCTTGCTATATTTAAGCTATCAAGCCTTTTGACTAGCCTTATGCAACGAGAAAATAATTCTACAGCTTGGCACTCTATTGCTTGCTGTTCATCCATTGTAAAATCTTGTGTAAACATTAACTTTGGCGGTAAGCTTGCTAACTGATACGACCTAAAAGTTAGAAAAACTTTATATGCACTACATTTGAAAAATGAGATAAATCACAAAAATCATACTTTAAAAACATAAATCTAGAATTCGACAAATTCTTAGGATTGACATTTCATTTTTCCGATTCTTTAAACACACAGCTTTACTATACCTACCTTAGATACTTACCTTATTCTTAGAACTAAATTAAAAAAGATTATCAGTGCTACATTTAAAATACAATTTTGGATAAGATTAAAAAAAGGAATGAAATCTTTAAATTTTGAATTTTTTAGAACTTTATTAGATAAGCTTTTGACCATAAATCTTTAGTAGCCCGATAAAACACAAAAATAAACAGGAAAACCTGCAAGCTGACACACACATATTTAGACATAATCAGAATTCAATATACTGAGGATATAAGTAAGCAATAATCATAACTTAGAGTGGATCTTACAATTAGCATAAGCTTCAAATTTGAATTTTAAGTCTCGTAATATGTAGCTATTCTATTGACAGCTAGTGATAAAATTTAATTTCTTATTTTTTATAATTCTTTTAATAAGATATAGTGAAATCCACTTAAGAAGTTTCCCAGGGGACTGGGAAAATAAAATGTCTTAAACGAGAAAACAACTATAATAGCAAACTACATAATGAAAACATTAATAGTTTTATAAATAAAAAATTAAATTATTTTAATGCATTAATATTATAAAAATAAAGAAAACATAGTGACAAAAATAATAAACTGATTTACTTGAATTATTTTATTCTGAGTTTCACATTACTTATTTATTTATTATTACTAACATTACTACAGAAATAATCCTTAATACTTTTTTGTTTTTTCTTTTTTTCGAATATTTGTAAATGAAAAGAATCAAGTTGTCATAAGTTTTTATGTATTTCGTCTGGGACATTATCTTGACTTTCTATGTAGTGTCGAAAAGTTTCTAGTCTTTTTATAGCATCTGAGTAGCTTGGAACTATTGGATCATCTTCAGTATCACTTGATTCATTCCCAATTCATATCTGGCATCAAATCACAAATGTCATCAACTGATAAAATTTGGCTCGGTATTATATCATTATCAAAATTAACATATTCACAAAATAACGTGGAAAAGTCCAATTCTTTCTGCAGTATTTTCCACTCATCTTCTTCAACCTCTGGTTCATACACTTCTTTTTTCTCCATTTGAAACAGCCAGCTTTTTTTAAAACAATTGCCAATGACAATGGGTTTACAGATTCCCACACAGATGTAATCATATGAATAGCTACTAAAACATTAACCTTTTTCAGTATATTTCCATTTTCTTTATATCCAAATATTAAACTTGGTAAGATATTAGATTTCCATCTATCTGCTTCTTGCATACTGACGCTTTTACTTCCTACATTTATCAGATTTATTAAACTAAAACAGCTCTGTTTTTCATTCTGTCGATCCACCTGTTTGATGCCTTAAATTCAACATTCGTTTTCTTTGCAATTTCTTCTGCTTTTTCTCTTAGAATTATTCCACTTACAGGGATGTTTGCTAACCTTGCTTGTTTAAACCAAATAATCAGTTTTTCTTCAATTTCTTCATATTTACCTTTTTTTATTTTTTGCATTTGAAGAATGCCGTGAAGATATGGTTTCTCATTTAGCAATAATGCCATTGTGAGTTGTCACAGGCAGATCCAAATTTTTCGCAAATTGAATGTGTGTTAGATGAACATTTTCATCTACTTCTTTCAAAACTTTCAGTTTTTCCTCAACAACTAAAGCCTTTTGCTTTATTTCTCTAGTAGATATGTTGAAAATTTAGACAAAGGAGAAGAGTACACAGATCAGTACTGCTGGACTATAACAGAGAAATACACCATGGTTAAAAAACGGGCCAAGCTAGTCATAAGAATGGAGCTTGTGGCATATCATTTGCGTTCAGTAGAACATCTGTAGAGCATCACACATGTCTGAATGTATACTATTGTGAAAATGTCAACGGGAACAGTTGTTTATGAATGACTCTTTCTCTGAATAAAGCTTGTAAGGTCACTCAAAAGTAATTTAATGCAAAAGCCCCTTTTAGAAAACAAACAAAAAAATAAATAAACAATTTCATTTCAAACTGCATTTTTGTGCAATATACTAGGGATGCACCGAATATTCGGTATCCATTCGGTATTCGGCCATACTACTGAATATTCGGTTTGGCCGAATATCAAAGTATTCGGTATGCCAAATATTTGGTTTGACCGAATATCGAAATATTCGGCCAGAACGAACACTTAAAAGACCTTTTTAAAAAGTATTTTTAAAAACCTTAAAACAACTATTTTTAACTGTCAATTAATAAAGATATTTAATAATTAGAAATAGAATTATATTTAAGTAAAAGAGAAGGCTTTTACATTTTTTATTTGCTATTTGAAAAGTATCACATTAGAAAATTAACCAATAATGACAATTTTATTCCCTTCCTGACAAATAAACAGTATATGACTGTAAAATTTTTCATCCAATTCCTTCAAAATTTCCCTTTGATTTTAAATTATTTGTTTTATAATATAAGAAAATTTTATTTATTTGTTTGAATTCGGAGAAGAATCCATGAAATTTAAAATTTTATCAATTAAAGAAGCTTTATAAGCATCCTCTGCTTAAATAACAATTTAAAACAATATTTTTTAGTGTAGAATTTACTTGTAAAAAGATCTTGTTTATCAATATGGAAGTATGTGTATTAACCCTTAACCGGAAACGTGAAAATTCAGAACACAAACAGAAACGTGCCGTCTGTGAGACGGCTAAATTTTAAAAATTGCTATAAAATTTTAAAAAGAAAACAACTCTTAATAATTTACCAAATAGTGAACTTAAACGTTTATTCTTTAATAGTAATGCAATAACAGGAACAAATTTTTAATATAACAGCATAAAAATAAGTTTTGAATGTCGGAGACAGAAAATATTTCAAAATTACACACTATTATTCAAATATTTACATTTCCGACAAAATAATTAAATAAATGCAAATATTTTGATATATATTAGTAGAATATGAATTTAAAAAAATATTATACAGTAAAATTAACAAAACATTTAATAGTAAATATTGCAGCATGTTCTAAATATCAGCGTTTTTTATGCAATCATTGCATTTAGGTTTGGAGCATTGCATGCATACAGGCTTCCGCCACTGTACACACAGATATTTTGTCATTCTATGGTTGGTTCTATGACACAAAAAACATGCTTTGTGTTTGAAAAGTATTAAGTCATCATCTACCTGGGGCACATTTTCAACAGGTTTTTGCAGAATGCGAGCTATTATAAAGCGCAATTCCCGGGATAGCTGGGGATTTTCTAGTCGTCTCTCCATATTACTTTCTTTCATATTACTGGCCAGAGTATCATATTTCATTCGCATTTGAATTATTTTATGGTTTGTCCATTTCACTATATGCAGTAACATATCATTTGTAAATAACAACTGCCAGACAGATAATAGATCTGCCTTTTATCCGAGATCACTAGCTTTCCCTCTTAAAACTGGCACTTTTATAATATTGTATTTTCTTGTTCTTGACGAGGAACGAACTTTTTAAACAGACAATCGGTACCGATTTTCTTCATGTATATATTTCTTATCTGCGTCTGCTACTTTTTCATCATTTGTTATATCTTCATTTTCGCTTTCATTAGAATTTTCTGACGATGTTGAATCACTTTTGTGTTCAGAATTTATATATTCATCATCTGAAATACTTTCAACATCGCTTATGTCACTTCCTACTTCATCAAACCATCGCAAAATAGTCTCTTCAAAGCCTTTATCACCATAGCGTACCCGAATTGACGGCCCCGCCATCTTGATATCCCAAAGAAAAAAATTACATAAACGGAAACATGCCGTCTGACAGACTGCGTCGAAAAGAAAATATTTTTTCTTTCAACAACTAAAAAAGCGCAGGTGTTGCAAATGGGTCGGGGTGGAGAGGACCAATAGTGTAACGATTAGATGGCGCGATAAGGTTGAGGACACGTTCATTTTTGTATAAAGGGTAGATATGCGAACGTAACCGTCTCACAGACGGTACGTTTCCGGTTAAGGGTTAAATATTATGTAAAATTGTTTCAAAATTTAACTTTTTAATACTTTCAAATTCTGAAATTTAAAAGCAATCGGCAAGCCAAATATTCGGTAGTCGGCCGAATAGTTACTATTCGGCTTGATAGTCACTATTCGTCTAGCTGAATATTCGGTATTCGGTTTACCTGTTGGCCGAATATTCGGCATTCGGCCAAAATCACTATTCGGTGCATCCCTACAATATACAGCTTGCTTTTTGCATATTTAACTACATTTATCACAGCGGTAATCCACCACCCCCCCTTCCCCTTTGCTAAAGTTCGGCATAGAAAGAAAAGAAAACCCCTCGTTTTACAAGAATGAAATTATCAAAACTGGCTGGTTACTTCTTTCAAATTCTGAACAATGGCTATCATGTATTCTATGGGGACAGGGGTCACATTCTTTTGCTTTTCTGCTTGTCTTTTCCTTTCTTTTTATGTATGAACATTTTGAATCTTTTTTTCCTTTGAAAAAAAAAAAAAAAAAAAGAACATTGCAAATGCAAAAAATGTTTCCGTATAGTGAAATTTGGAAAGAGGATTTTTGGGGAAACAAACTTCTTAAGTGGGAAGATTTTCAAAAATAAAACTTCTTAAAGAGTGGATTTTAGCATTAAAAGAAATAGAAAACAAATTGGAACCATTGATATAAAATTTCTTAAGCGGGAAAACTTCTTAAACGGGTTCCATTTAACTAGAGAATTTAGCTAGATATAAAAAAAACAACAAAAAAAAACAACCTAGAACACTTTATTTACAAAATCATTAAAATGAACGGTACTTTTGGGTTATAGAGGCCCCCATAGTTACCATTACAACAAGTTGCAGCCAATTTTGCCAAGCTTGTGAAGCGCAAATGGAACACACATGTATAATAGATATATAAAAATAAATACCATTGCATTAAATAATATATTTTATATTAATAAGAATATATTACAATGTTTCTTAACAAATTTATAATTTCTTACAATGTTTCACAATAATAACTTTTTAACCCCTTTGGCCCTGATTTTTTTTTCAATTTTGGGAAAAAATTACTGTTTTGCTAACAAAATTAAAAATAGCTATCGGAATCACAGAAGTTAAGGTTTAATGAAAGTTAACGAATGCGTTCTTTACCAAAACCTCACAAATGTAGTTATTTTGCATGTTTTTTATATAACAATAGTCTAAGGAAGAATTTTTGAAGACGTTTGGAAAATGTCGTATTACAACTAAATTAAACAAGCATCAAAATTTAGTAATATTTTTTATCTTTTATCACAAATTACCAATTCGGAAAAGGATTCCTAAATTTTAATTTAAAGAATGAAACGTATGTTTTAATTAAAAGAAATGCCAGCAGCTTGCTAATAATTATGAAAATTATTATTATTATTATTATTATTACTAAATGCTAAACATAAGTGAAGTTATAATAGGAAATGTAGAGATTCATAATATCACTATTAGGTGCTGGAATTAATAAAAATAATGTTTAAGACAAAATAATACTCAATAAAAGATATGTCCTATTAGTAGGACGTCAGGGCTGAAGGGGTTAATGTCACACTGTGCATTATAGGCCATATTTCCAAAATGCCTTTTTTCATCAAAAACATTTTTTTCCTAGGTATTTTCTCCACATAAATTCTGTAAGATACGATTTGAGGTGATGGCGAGTTGTGTCGAGTTTTTTATTGTACCATTTAACAGAACCATACATTCTTTCTTTCAACATGTGTATGAACTGAACACCCATTGTTGTACCAACAAAATTGTACTTATGGTTCACAGTAAAGTGATTGTAACCTACCTTAAGTTCCTTTGAACTGTACCTTTTCCAGCAATCAGAGTAGATAGTTGATCCATCTTCTCCATGTTCATAATTTTTTTGCAACAGAATGGTAACATTTCTATCTGGGATTTGAACGAAAGAGGATTCACCATTTTCCCGACATATGTCTGCAAAAATTCACCATTGTGCAAGTATCCTGCTGCTGTCGCTTTTTCGACTTACAAACTTTCACCGATCTCAACAATTTTATTGGCACCATTAATTCGTCCATTAAATCGTCATAATAGGTGTTGGGAACACACTTCTCTCATGTAACTATTTCAATCAACTGTTGCATTTTCACTCTTATGTAGTTGTTTCTTACACCATTTTATGGACATTAATTCCTCTGTCCAACAGTAAATAAACCTCAAAGCACTTTTGAATGGTATTCTCGAACCCATAATCAAATTTCCAGCATGGAGGCTTCCCCCCCCCCCCCAACCTTTTATGTTACATCTCCATATAGTTTCACCATTGGTAGCATACAGTTTCATATCATGGCCACTTTCGCATAGTTGTTTGTTGGTGCCCTCGCTTTTGAAAAAATGAAATTGCATCCATTGCAGTACTCAGTACATCAAAGATTGTTTCCATATTTATAAAAATAAATGCAGGCGATTAAAGAAAAAAACAATGCATCATACAAAAACACGTAAAATATGTTTTGGAACATCAAACAAAAATTAATATAATAAACATGAGCTGCTTTTTTTAGAACTCCAAACATTTGACGAGATTACCTAGCTTGGCAATATATCTCTGTCACTTAGTGTTTCATTGTTGGGGGGGCAGCTATAACCCAAAAGTACCAAACGAACCACACAGAGACTAAGAAATTTTATCCTAGACAAGTATGACGACTTTCTTCCAATAATTGAGCAAATTAAGAGTCCTGTAACTCAAAACAGTTAGTGAATCATAGAAAGTAACAAATGAAACAAACTTCATTATCAATTAAGAAAAATAATCATAATCATAATTAATAAAATATCAACAAAAAGAACAGCTGCGTACTTGGGTCAGAAAATAATCTTACTAAAAGAATAACCATAATATGGGGAGGGGGAAGAGGATTATAAAGTACACGTTTAATTTATTAAAAACCTGATATCTGTGGCCTCTATGTTCAATGGTGATAAAACAAAAAATAAAAATGATATGCACATTTTGCGATAGTCAAATTAAGGATTTTTCATTCTAAATTAAATCTTTTAAATAACTGAAATAATCTATTCAGACCAGAACTCTCTTCTAAATTCAAATTCCCATTAAATAAAACAAAAAATTAAAAACAGTAGTGGTCTACAGTCTATATAAGACAGGTAATGTCCGAAAATATTTTTAAAAACTAGATAGCATTCACTGATAAAAATTAACTGCCTAAATAATGCTTATAAAAATAAATCTGTATTTTTATTTCTTTTTTCAAATATCAACAATATGCTCTCAATTAAATTGGGTAAAATCTAAGCTCAAAAAATTGTCCAAAGAATCCTAAACTAAAAAAAGCATAGAACATAACTTTGCAATTAGCTCTTTCTTACCCATCTATAATAATAAAATGTTTGTCTGTCTGTGTGCAGTATTCTGAAGAGGCTGCTGTACACAGAGCTACAAGATTTGACACAGAAGAACCTGCATGAATAAAGTTATACACCTCAAAGCCAGTTTTTGGATTTTTTTTATAACTAACCAAGATATTAATTAAAAACCCTAATATACATGGCAAAATTGCAAGCTGAGATTGTGTCTGAGCCTGTCCCAGTAATCCTTGGTTCTTCCAGCAGATGAAGGGAAAAGGTTACTTTTATCTACATTTTGAAAACATAATCACCTGGTCCCCCATGAGGTTTAAAAAACACTTATTCAAAGTATTATTCTGGTTCTAATGTTTTTTTTTTTTTTAAATCAATATTTACTATTTTAAAAAACATTTTTTTAGTAGGATTTCATTTAGTTCTCACATTTTCCATTTTTTTCTACAGTTTTAAATTATCATCTGTGTGTCCCAAATGCAAATATAACACTTATTTAGGGTACCTTTCTGGTTCTAACAATATCTTTTGTTTTTGAAAAAATAATATTTACTATTTCAAAAAATATATATTCTCTGAAGTTTTATTTCATGTTTTCAGTTTTTTCTGCAAACTGCCATGCCTGTTTCTCAGATGGGAATATACAAAACACACTTATCTAGGATACTTTTCCGATCTTAGCGGTATCTTTTGTTTAAAAAATAATAATTTCAGAAGATCGATTTTATGTTTTATGTTTTCTCTTCAGTTTTAAAATGCCACACTTTTTCTGTATGAAAAAACAAAACAATAGCCACATATAGCCATTTCTTTTCTACTTTCAAGTGTTTTCATTAAAAAAATATATATATTAATATTTACTATTCCAAAAAAATATTTTCTGGAAGTTGTTTAATGCATTTGAAAGGGTAATCTTTTCAGTTCCCCCCCCCCTGAATTTTAAAATGCCATCTCTTTTTTGTGTATAAAAATACAAAAATACCTTCTTATTCCCTGTATGTTTACAGTTCTAACAACATCTTTGGTTAAAAAAAATATATTGTAAATTCTGAATTAACCGGCATGTTCGGGAAATGCTGATTGGCGAATTCTCCAAATGTCCGAATAGTTGAGTTCTAAAAAATCTATATCTGATGAGAGGGCATTGATAAAATAGTGAAGCCGGAAAACGAATTTTTGCCTATTTAGTCTATCAAATTCAGTCAAATAATTATGATTTTATTATTTTTAAATTTGTATTAGATGAACTCTCTTAGTTTTGCTAAATTAAAAACAAAAGTTTATTTTTTTTATGTTTGTGTGAATATAATTTCAAGTTTATTTCTTAATATTTTGTAACTTTGCAGAATTCTATAATGAGACATCTTACAAGGAATTTAATTAAACATTGTGATTGTGATGTTCACAAACTCGAGAGCTATTAACTCGTAACATGCATTGCTAAAAAGAAAAAAAAAACATTTTACCACGCTGGGATTACATAATAGAAATCAGCAGCTGGCTAAGGTTTATTTTGATCCAACGACCTGCGATAAGAATTTAAGAATAAATAAAAACATTAAAAAAATACCTTACCCTTCTGAAGTTCATTCAATGATTTTTTATTTCCATTTATTCCATATATTAATCCAAACAATGTAATTGTAAAATATTCTTGAGTAACAACCCAGTACTAAACACCTGTCTCCAAGACAAAGTGACGACAAACTATTGTCCAACGTGTGTGGTGCACACAGGTGCTAGATTCCAAGCATTTTAAGCGAGGAAGAAATATTTAAAAAATACATATTTTTATTAAAAGGAATTATTCTTGAAATTTTAATTGTTTCATAGATTTATTTCAAATGAATTATTTATAAACACTTATATGTTATTATTCCTTAAAATGAATGCGATAGATTAATCAGTTTTAATTCTGGACACAAAAATCTGATTCGAAACTTACAAAAAAGCATACGCCTTTTTTATCATTGCATCCATTTTTTAGATGCCACATAGATTGGATTGACAATATTTCTTATTGAAACTTCCCCCCATCTCCTCACATTCTAATCACGTGATATGCTAACCGACTAGAGTGGAAAAGAATGGGGTTTTATGTGCATGAAATGAAAGAGATCACTGCTTGATGCCCGCGCGAGTAGGGGTGCTGGAGAGACACTTGTGCTCATTTCTTAGTTTAATTATTGCAAAGGAAAAAAAAAGAAAAAAAAAAAAATACAGAGTCAGGTTAAATAACCAGGCCATGTAAAAAAAGTTGATCGCCAGTGGCGACCTGGTGACCACATTTGTCAAGACCTGTTTATATCCATAGTCTTTGTTCCTTAAAGAAGATATTCCTAAAATCAAACAAATACAAACTAAAGTCAACATATGTAAATCGAGAGAAAAACAAAAAGATCCAGATTAAAGGAGGAAAAAAAAAAAATCTAGTAACTGTATATACATGTAAATAGCTTTCTATGCAAAGAAAATATTTTTGCTTTCACAACAGATAACAGTTAAACATTTAATTCCGCCATTCAGACTTTAAAATATTTAAAACAAATAATGAGTAAAAGAGAATACTAACCTATAAGCAAGAGATAAGGAAAGTATCTCTGCCCATGTTGTCTGTAGCAGTTTCATTTGGTCATTCAATGTAAGGTCTGTGAAACCTATAAGATGAAAATGAAATTTCACAAATACAGAAAAACACTAGGATTAAGAATGCTCCATTAAAATATTTACACATCGGTCAAAAAGTCCTAGGACTAACCCACAGATAAAAAAATCGATTTGGATTGGCATTGAACTTCTTTTTTTTTGCAGATTTGGGCCGTGCCTGAAATTGATTCTTTCAAAGTCATGTCGGAAAAGCATTTTTTTTTTTTAAATTAATGACATTGTAATTGTAGAAGACAGGGAGAAAGAGAAAATATCCCCATACTTTTTAATCGCCAAACTGCTGCAGAAAGATACAAAAAGTACTGTTCGACTTGGAAGTGTCTACTTTTCAGAGTTGAATACAAATTTTAAAATAGGAGTCATCTACATATTAAAAATCATATTGACTTTGACTTTTTCAATGGTAACACCCACTTTTGACACCGATTGTATAGTTTTTTAAAAAATCTTCACAGAGTTAGGCGAGTTGAAAGTTTCAGAATGATAATGCCAATTCTCAAAACAAACTTCCATTTATAATCTTCCTAAAAAATGGGGGGGGGGGGGGAGACGATGATGACATATAAGTCCCAAAAGCCGATAACAGGGTTGTCACTATCGAATATTTTAATGTTTAATACTATTTGCAATTTTTTTTTTTTCGGTCGATGTCTCTTGAAATTGTCATGGAAGAATGCATCAAAGTTTATTATTTTGAAAAAACAAATAGAATAAAATAAATAGGTGTCACTTTCAGTAATCAATTAAATTGCTCGAGCAGTACACTTCATATTATGGCAGTAACGAATGTTATAAAAATTAAATTTCTGACTTATAAACTCTATTCTTTCTTTAACTGTAACACGTTTAAAGATTTTTTTTATTTAATTAGAAAATATTAAACATGTTAGTATTTTTAATTTAATAATAGAATTTAAAAATAAGAAAAAATCTGAGTCAAAATCAATATTTCCCAAAATTTTCTTTTTCTAAAGAACCTTTAAAAACATTAACCTTTCATAATTTTTTAGACTTCCGTCTCTGAGTCTGGGAGACAGGGGATTCAGTTCCCTTGCCTCCCTTCTGTGTTTACACGACATGACATACATATGTGGACAGGAATATCGATATTCGTTTAATAAAAAGAGAAACTTGATTAGACAAAAAGGAAAGCAAAATTGTTACATTACAAATAGGGATTAGAATAATAGTGAGTAGTTTGTTAGAATCATCATCAGCACCGACCTATTAGAGCCTGGTGCTGCCTAGGCTATAATACAGCAATGCCTATAGAATGAGTGTAAGCTACAAACATTTTATTGATAAAGCTCCCAGCTGCATTCTATAGCAGTTGTGCCACACACAAGCTGCAATATCATTTAGTTTCAATTTCCACTGTTAGGGGGCACAGAATCGTCTAACTTAGTTATTTATATCTTATTTAGTTCATGTTAAGTTGAATGAACCAATTGCCATTGAAGAAGATTCCAAACGTTTTTTAGAACACTTTGGTCAAAATATGAAAATGCCCTAGGTCGACCACTTTCAACCACCATATCTCTCACACCCCACAGCTACTGACATGCAACTCATGACTATGCCTTTTAAATGAAATGAGTGAAAAATGTGTATTCTAAATGTATGTATTACGAGCATTTTAAATTAAATGAATGAAAGGTTTATATTTTTTAAATGAAGTGAATGCAGTACAAATGTCGACAATGGGAACAATATTTGTCAATTTATCATTTGCACCCATTTAATATAAAAGTACCCTTCTCTTAATTTGATAAAATATTGAGCCCATATTGAAATAGATTACAATTCAATAAACTGCATTGCAATTTCTTCGATTTGAGAAAAGAAAGACATGCTCAGACTGTTTAAATTTGTGAATTTTGTTTAATTTCATTCTATTTTAATATTATAAATAAATATTAATAATTAATTTCATACTATTTAGAACCTCGATCAACACCGTGTCGAAAACATTCTGTTGCGTGCCATAGGTTCACTGTCCCTGACCTGGAAGTTTAAGTTTTCTAGGCAGGAAATTTTTAAAAATAAATAACTGCAGTGCAATAAATATTTAGATACAATGAAAGAACAAAAAATATAACTAACCAGGTATTTGTTTTGCCCAGCCAATGGTCGCAACAAGTTCTCTGTCAACTAAGTCACTGAGTGTACTTACAGTTTTAAAATGAGACTCTGGAAGAGCAGGATTTGCTTGTGCTAGGAGAGGTTCTGGTTCACAATTGATGAGGGCTTTAATAATTTTATTTTCTAAAAACATTAAATAAACAATTAATAAAAAGCAAATATTTATTTAAGCAAATACTAATTTATATTTTAATGAAAATGACAAGATATTTTTAGTTTAAAAATAATCATAAAAAAATCAAAATATGTTAGCTAAACTCTCACAAAACTTTTAACTGCAACATAAAAAAAATCAGCTTTTTATAATTATGAACCACTTTTAACTTATGCCAGCTGAGAAAAGAAAAACATGAAAATTTGTATTAAACAGCTATATTTATAATAACATTTTTCCTTTTTAGCTTCAATTTAAAAATTCAAATTATCTGCAACATTAAACTTTAAAGAAACACTACATCCCTCCCGTCCCTACATTTCTCAGAGAAAGGAAAAAAAAATTGAGGTAAAATATTAAAATTAATTATTTATTTATTATCTGTTTTATAAGCCTAGCATCTATTTATATAATACGCAAGTGAAGTGACGATTCCAAGTCTTACACATCCTAGAGAAAAGGTAAACGTATCTCGGCCATGTTAGGCATAAGTATTCTGATGCTGTAAGTATGCTGATTGTTCAACTCATGGAAATATACATATAATCTGCTTTGTATCATATCTATTCTTAATTATTTTCTCTAAAACTTTAAAAAACTATCCAATTAAAATGTTTAAATTAAAAATAACAGATAACCAGCTATTATAAACGACAGATTAAAAGGTATAAACAAACAAATGCAGTTGCTATTCAAAGCCACAATTCCAAATCTAGAAAATAAAATGAATGACTCTTGGAACATTTCATTAAAAAAACACATGAAAAATGGAGTTAACTGCCGATTCAAGTGCTATAATAAGTTTTCTGGTGGAGAAAAGATAAAACTTCTCGCATCAGGAAAATCCCGTGCTAGCCCATTGCATTACATGTTTTTTAAATTTGTTCATAATGATTATTTTTTGTACAATTTCAGATTTCATGTGAGATCAATGTTCTATGTTTATATGACAAGGTAAAATTTATCCTAATTTGAATATCTAACACTTTCAAACACATTTACAATAAATAATGATTTCAATGGCATTTTAGCATTAGTTAAAAAGACAATTTTCCTGGGAACAGATGTGTTACACTCACACACCGATGTTAGGCGATTTTTTGATTGGCGCACTTTCCAAAATTTCAACACCAATTATTTATACAAGCATAATAGTCAGGTTATCAATAGAGTAAAAAATCCCCAAACTTAAAAAAAGGTGTGTGAGTGTAAGACATCATAGCCTTTTCCTGTACTGACAGCTGCAATCAGCACCTTTTTAAGTCTCAATTGTTAATTTGGTACTTACGTATTATCTGTTAGGAAGGTTAATACATGACTAGAAATAAAAGTCCCTTATTTCTTTTTAATCAAATGTCTCATCATTCTACACATATCCCTCTTTGAAATATATTTTTGTTTTATTTTCAAAGTCATTAAATTATTGAAATATAAGTCCTGTTTTATTTTTAAATTCATTAACTTAAACAATATTTTTATTCAAAACTTACATAGAAATATATTTTACTTTAAACATAAAACAAGATTTAACTATTAAAGTTATTAAATTAAACAATATTTTTATTCAAACTTTCATAAAAATACATTTTTACTTTAATAGTTAAACTTATTCAGGTGAATCCAGTTATATCTTCTTCAGTTTAATTGAAATATATGTTTAGTTTTTGCTTATTCTATTTAAAAGCAATACATCATTTTCCAATCATCTGTTTACCATACGTACATTCGTAACTCGCGGTAGTCTTTTTCCATTAGGTCAACTACGATATGTTCAATCGAATTCAATTTCTATCGGCATAGTTAGTCTACATGCCAAGAGATGGCATTGTAGCGTGGCATAGTCACGGTGTTTCACACGAGCTAACGTCGGAACAATAGATTTGCATAAAGCAAAGTTTGTTGTTCTAGAAGCTGATGGAAAGTTGAATGTGATGCCACGATTATGCCAATTATTTTTGGCGTTAAATAATTTAATTTGGCGATAATTTTTTTTATGGAAAGTGTTTGACAGCACAATGGAGAAGTACCAAATTTTATACTGAAATATCGAATGCTGCAAATTATGAATTTATTATTAGCTTTTTTAAAAGCCTATTCCTAACATTTTTCTTCCATTGAGCAAATTATTGTTTGTAAAATATGCCTGTGAAATTTTAACAAGATAAGAATTTTCAGAATGGTCCATTTTTATTAAATTAAATTTTGTAAGATCCTTTTTATTAAATAGAATTTTTCGAAGGAACACCTAATTTTTGCCTTGATCAACCTCAGATATGAGCTGTGTTAATAATTATAGGTAATTAAATTGTATTTTCCTGCTTTTATTGGTTCTAATTATTAATAAAATAGTTATAATGAGATTTGCCACAGGTTTTTTGTTTTATTTTTAATTTTCTTATTTGACCTATGCATATTTTAACTTACTTTATTTTTAACCTATGCATAATTTTTTATGGCTACTTTACCAACCCATAGCTGCCAACTTACGCAAAAGAAAATTCAGTAGATTTCTAAAAAAAAAAAAAAAATCAGTTGATTAAGTTGCTTTCAAAAAAACCCTTGATTAAAAGTAACATTTTTTCACATTTTAGAAATAAAAAATAGCATTAATAGGGAAAAAAAAATGGATTGTTTCATTCCTAAAATTAACCATTCTAAAATTTTTACGCAGTCTATATTTTAAGCAAAAATTCATATTCAAGTTACAGTTAAAGGCATAGGAAGTATCATATTTTCTTCCTTTGAAGGTTGACTTTTGCAGATAGTTTTTTTTTTTTTTTTTTTTTTTTTTTTTGGGGGGGGGGGGGGGGGGGAGATTTTGATGACATTCCACTGTTGGAATGATCATGAATAACACAAGATGACAATAATATAACATTACAGAAATCCCCATATTGGATCTCTAATTAAAACATGCACAATATGTTAATTTATATCACCTGTTTAAATGACATAATGTGTCAATAATCTGACTTAAAGTTCTAAACTTAAAATAACATTTTTCTATCATTTTTGACAGGGACATATGCTAGTAGTGAAATAATAATCCTTATTATTAATGTTCGTATCCGTCTGTGTGTCTGTGTGTGTGTGTGTGTGTGTATCTGTACCCGGATAAACTCTGCGAGCGTAGCAAAGCGCTTTTTGTGTCAAAAAATTCAGAAAAATCCGGGCCTTCAGGAATTGCAGTTTCGAAAAAATCGGCCCTTAATTAAGGGAGTTATTAACGAACAAAGCTGTTTTAATTGCTTCAAAAGAAACCTATGTGGAAAGTCCTCCGCGCATTACCAGAAGAGCTCAATCCTCATCTTCCGCAAAAAGAAGAAGGAAAGATCGCTTCGGCCGGTTTCGTTTTACGACTGTCTAAACTCGCCGACGGCGAACCGACAAAAATACGAAAAAACCGTCAACATATTCTCAAAGAATGTACTTTAACGTCTCTAACGATCCGGTCGGTTCGAAAAAATTTCGATATTAACCCTTTCAAAAAAAATAATCAAAAAGGGTCGAATTCGTGTTTTTGATTTTCTCCCTTCGTCCGAACCTCGCATCCGCCGGACTAAGAAAGATTCGGATAAACGGATTTCACCAAATAAAAGATCGGTCTTTTTACTCTCCAATTCCACCTTCCATTAAAAAAAAATACGTCAGTTAACCCTTCGAAAACGTATATTTTCCGTACACCGTTTCGTGATTTCGGCAATTTCGACTATTTTGAAAAATTCGCTGCAGCGGTTTCAAACGAGTCAATGAAAACTAAAAATACCAGACGAGATCTACATTCTTTATCCTTTCGAAATCTGCGATCGTTTTTGAAAAATACAAATATTAACCCTTCGAAAAAAATTCGCGCCCAGACTCACTTTTGCAAATTCAGATTCTCTGCAATTTTTAAAATCGCGCATCGGCTCTCTGAAAGAACAAAAAAACAAACAAACACACCCAAGTACATTTCCGTTCTTTCGAGATTAATATAAAACGTTTAGTTAAAAAGAATATTTCAGTTAACCCTTTCGAAATTGTTTTTTTCCGTAAGTCTCTTTCGGTTTTTCAGCGATTTCTGCAATCTTTAACAATTCAATTCTGGGCTTCTAAACAAGATACGAAAAAATAAAAATACCGAGCCTAATCTACGTTCTTTTTCCTTTTAAAATCAGGTATCAGTTTTGAAAAATTCGTTTTTTAACCCTTCTAAAAAAATGGTTTCCGAAACTCACTCGCGTGAATTTTCATTTTTCGGCCCATGTTTAAAAATCCGCATCGACTCGGAAAATGTGAATAGAGACAAATGAAATACACCAGATCACAGCCACATTCTCATTCTTCGAAACATATATTTCAGTTTTAAAAAATATGTACATTAACCCTTTAGAAACCAGTCGTTCCCGTACCTCACTTTCACGATTTCCTCTAATTTGCCAATGTAAACCCCCCCGCCGCAGGACTTTTTTTATCGAAGTACACAAATTCCGAGAGAAGAAGCTAAAAGTACATACATTCATCTATAGAAAGATGCCTTCGACTTTAAAAAATTCGATTATTATCAATTAAAAAAAAACTCTTTTGTGAAACCCGTTTCTAGAAATGAGCGTTTTTCGGCGCAAGCACAGTTTAATCAAACTGTAATAAGTGACTTTGCTTTCGCCGTAATTATCTTATTTATTAACAGATCTTAAATCAAAAATCGTTGTTCATTTTGCGTACAGAATTGAATGGGCTTTCCGAATATATGATTTATTTTGAGAAATATTTGTATTCTGAAGCAGCCGATTGCACTGCTAATACCTGCTTTGTTTACCTTTTTCGAAAGCTCTAAAAGATATCAAAAAAAAAAAAAAAAAAAAAAAAAAAAAATTTCTATTTTTTATATATCGGATTCTATATAGTTTGTTTAAATTCCGGTTTATGATTTGGTGTTTGTGTGGGGGCGCAATATATTTAAATTTGTCGTTTTAAAACGCATCCTTTTTTTCATTTCGTCGGATAGAAACGTTGCCATTTGAGTTATACAAAATATCTATTCGATGGATCAGAGATTATACACTATGTAAAGTAGGGGTGCACAACCTGTGGCCCGCGATCGGACTGGTGGCCCGCGGATCAATTTCGCCGATCGGAAGCGAAAAAAATCACGAATTTCGCCAATCAGGTGCGTAGAAATCGCGAATTTTGCCAAATTTCGCCCATCGGGTGCGTAAAAATCGCAAATTTTGCCGATTGGGTGCATATAAATCATAAATTTTGCCGATCGCCTGCATAAAAATCGTGAATTTTGTCGATCGGGCCCGTAAAAATCGTGAATTTTGTCGATCGGGCCCGTAAAATCACGAATTTTGCCGATAGGGTGCGTATAAATCGCGAATTTTGCCAATTAGGTGCGTATAAATCGTAAATTTTGTCGATCATATGCGTAAAAATCGCGAATTTTGCCGATCGGGTGCATATAAATCGCGAATTTTGCCGATCGGGTGCGTGTAAATTGTAAATTTCGCCAAACGGGCACGTAAACATTCGAATTTTACCGATTAGGCGCGTAATAATTGTGAATTCTGCCGATAAGGTGCGTATAAATCGCAAATCTTGCCGATCAGGTGTGTATAAATCGCAAATTTTGCCGATCAGGTGCGTATAAATCGTAAATTTCGTCGATTGTATGCGTAAAAATCGCGAATTTTGCCGATCGGGCCCGTAAAAATCGCGAATTTTGCCGATCGGGTGCATATAAATCGCGAATTTTGCCGATCCGGTGAGAGTAAATTGAAAATTTCGCCGATCATCTGTGTAAAACTCATGAATCTTGCCAATCGGGCATGTAAAAATCGCGAATTTTGCCGATTAGGCGCGTAAAAATCGTGAATTTCGCCGATTGGGCGTGTAAAAATCATGAATTTCGCCGATCGGCACGTAAAAATCGCGAATTTTGACAATCGGGTGCGTATAAATCGCAAATTTCGCCGAACGTGTGCATAATAATCGTGAATTTCGTAGGAAAAAACTATGAATATTATCAATCGCGCATGGAAAAAAAATGCGTTTTTTCCATCCTTTCCAACTGAATTGTGTTAAGCTGACTAAGGAGGTGGTTGAGTATAGGGAGCTAACCCTCCTTTTAAAATTAGCATTTTTATGAACTTTTAGGCCACCCCCCCCCCCCCCCCACACACACACACACACTCACACACACACCTCCTTGCCCGAAACAAAATTTTGTCCACCCTGTGGATGTTGGCTTTCGACAATCCAGTCATTTTTGTGACTGCCCCTCTTCTTATAAATGTTGTGCACCCCTTTGATATCCACATTTTATGACTGAATATGTTAAGAAGTACAATTTAGAATAATATATGTTTCTCCTCCTCTCCACCTTCATTCATGAAAGCAGATTATTTTTTTCGGCACTGGCAATCTTTAAAGCTAAATTTATTCCTTCAAATAAAGTCAAGGAGTATTTTCACTCTTTGAAAATAATCTTAACTATATCTCTTGTATAAATACAAACGTAAACTGTTGATATATCATTGCCAACAGAACTGAATACGTTGACTGGAAGGAAGGCACCTGGGGGCTAAATCTACCTTTCTGAATTTTTTTTTTTTTTAAGTCTGATCCCCCCCCTCCCCCCCAGGTCACACCTCCTCGAAACAAAAATTTTCTGATGGTGGCCCTCGACAACCCAGTCATTTTTGTAAGTGGCCCTTCGCTTAAAAAGGTCGTGCACCCCTAATGTAAAGAATCAACTTCATTTCGATCATAGTAAAATGAACCAGAGAGTCAACACAGGAACATCATCGCCAGGGAGCGCTTCCGGAAATCGGGTTCTATGGGCCCGATTACGACGTGGTTTGGCTCTTTCGACTGGATTTCGATAGCTTTACAGATTTCGTTCATGTTCGTATAGAACAGATTGCGCCCCCTGGTGGTGGAAGGTGTAATTAAAGGATTTTTCATCCAACTCGGGTTCTATGGGTCACGACACGGTTTGGCTCAATCGACTCAACGTAGATACAGGATACTAGAGCTTATCGATTTTTGCTCCGAGTCTCACCACCAGGGGGCACATTCCTATCTCCGGTTCTACGGGCATGAAAACGACGGGGTATGGCTCATTCGACTCGACATCGAAAGCCTTAACGATTTCAGTTATGATCGTATAAACAGATTGCGCCACCTGGTGGTGGAAGGTGGAACTAATGTATACAGCAGACTGCTATACGGTGCTGCAGGCAGCGGGGATCCGAACCGGAGGTTCGTTCAGTTAGAGGTTTATACTATTCTATGTGCCGGTGCCGAAGGCAGCGGGGACCAGGGTCGCAGATTCGTTCAGTTAGAGGTTTATACTATTCGATGTGCAAATTAAGGGATTATCCGGTGCGTGCGTAGCACGACTGGTATACGGTGCCGAAGGCAGAGGGGACCAGGGTCGGAGGTTCGTTCGGTTAGAGGTTTATACTACTCATTGTGCAAATTAAGGGATTATCCGGTGCCGAAGGCAGCGGGGACCCGTGTCGGAAGTTCGTTCGGTTCGAGGGGGCTGCGAGCCGGAGAATACAAAGATTCGAGGCACCGATGTAAATTAGGGATTTTATCGATTTTAGTTACCAATGTAAATTAGGGGCCCGCTGGCGGGCGAAGCAAGCTAGTCAATACTATTAATGTCGGTAAACGTCTGTGTGTTTGTGTGTCTGTACCCGCAAAGGCTTTGTGAGTAGGCGACGCACGGAGGGCGCTCGAGCACCGAAAAATTCGCAAAAAAAGGCACGGAGCTCAAGTTATTAATTAACAAAACTGTTTTAATTACTGACCGAAACCGAACTTGAGAAAAATTTCCGTTTTGATAATCGCAGACATACAAATTGTCGCTTTTTAACGCATCATCGAATAAAAAAAAAAAAAAATCTACCGGAGGTATCGATCCGAAAATCGGGGTACACACACGGCCGATTTTTGTCGTTCCAAAAAGTAAAATTTTTTGAAATTCGGACCGTAACTGTTCTTTATTTCGGCCAAAAACTGACCAGACATCCAACATTGACCCCAGACGGGAAAAAGGTTGCTGTAAAGAAAGTCTGGTTGACACATCCGAGATCAAATCGCTCCATTCCTTTTTGAAACAAGTGGAAATAATGACTCTACATTCACGAAAATTTGCTAACATGTGTATAAAAAAATCGCAAATTCAACAACAAAAAATTCGGAAAAATCGACCAGTAATTTTTAAAGATATCAATTAAAACTCATTAATGAAACGGCAAATGAATTTATTTCTATTCCAAAAAGGCAGCTGCTTTTTTATTTCAACATTCAACGCAGACAAATTGTCTGTGAATAAGTCATTTCTGAAAGAGATAAAATAATGCATTTTTTCTTTGACGGAGGTCACGTGGTTTTCAACTGGGTTTTTTCAGAGGGGGGCCCAATCTCCGAATCTAAGGGGCGCAGTAATTCCTAACTTTTACAGGGCGACGCAAAATTGATTCTGCTTTCAGAATATCTAAAAATTATTCTCATATCTTCATTACGAGCCGATATATTATTTAATTGTATAATTAATAATCATTCGTATAATTAAAGCAAAAGAAAGATTTCCATCACAGTGCCTGCTAGATATTACGATTTTAAGAAGTAGGCCGCGTCTAAAAACTGCATGACGAGTATTTTAAGTTTTTCTTTTAGAGTGGCAACCAGATATTATGATAAGGAAAAGCGGGCTTCGCCCGTTATCGTATCGGGACGGTTGATGTAATTAAGACATATTTGTACATTTGTATTATTTTTGAGGAAACCAATTCCATTTCAACAAATTTAACATTTTTAAACGTTTGATTGTTTATATGTATAGAAAAATTACCACTATTTTCGATTAGTAAAAAGCGGGCTTCGCCCGTTATCGAATCCGGACGGTTTATGTAATTAAAACAGATTTTTTTTTTTTTCAGTTTTAAGTTTTTCTACAGCTCACTGTCTTTGAACGAGAACTCCGGTAGTCTAAATAAGTTGTTTGAGGAGAGCAGTGTCATCGGACTGCAAAAAACAAATAAATTTTACACAGGATCTCTATGTCTCAAAGCCATACTGCATGCTTAGTTTGAGAGTGTCATTAAAATGTATAAATGTGGGATTATGATGATTAATATATAGTGTTAACATAAATATAAACATGAACAACAAGGTTTAATAAAACAACAACATATACAACTGAAGGTTCAACATATAATTAGATTATTACTAAATAACAATGACAACTTCTCGTCTTTCGATAAATAAATACTTCACAAACTTTCCTAAGCTTTGCGTCATCAAAAACCCAACCAACTGCTTTGCATCAAATTTACGGAACTCTCGTTCATGCTTGCGCGTTTCCATTCCTGTGTATCATGACTTCATATTTGTACTTGCCTTTATTGCAGCTCATGGTTATTTCACTGAGTTCGTACAATTGTTGCTGCTATTCATTGTAACTTTTCCCAAATTTTTATATTGATCATGAAAAATTTGACAAACAAAGACTACTAATCATTATTATTAACATAAAAATATAAATGATGCATCACATGTTTTGTCTTACAGGGAGAAAATCAAACTAAAGTTATAAATGTTTGAAAATTGGTGGAACAGTGTTGTATTAAGTTTAAAATTTTCACAAAAAAATTCATAATGTTGCATCATAAAATCAACAATATCACCAGTGGTTCAATCTTTCTCTAAAACAATTTTATTCAAATCTCTTATTAAAAAAAGAAGAAATTGAAATAGAAATTTTAAAAACTTTTTGAATGACAAATATAAACTATAGCTTCGACAATAGGTAATGTTTTATAGTTAATATGATGATGACTTTTTATTTATTTTATTTTATAAACTTATCAGTTAAGACATATTTGGCACTATTAATAAAAGAAAGCAAGGTAGGATATTTGAAATTGCACTTTAAAAAATCACCTTCTAATGATGGCTTTTTACATGCGATAGGATGAACTTGATAAGGACTTTCTTGACATCGTCTGTATTTTTGCCTACCTCCTCGTACCCTGTCTAGTCTTACACCTAAAATAAATGCAGAATAAAATTTCAAATTAAGATAGTTTTCTTTATAACACATTAAAATGTACAAAGCAACAATAATCTTTTTACCTTCTTTTAACATGCCCATTTTCAAACACTTTTGAAACCGGCAAGCTTGACATGCTTTTCTTCGCCTTTTATTAATTTCGCAACAATTGGAAGCAGGACAAGTATATTCAATATTTCCTAAAAAACATACACAAGTTTCAGAAAAAACAGTTGAAAAACAATTAAAGAATTAAAATTTAAAATTTACAAGCTGACCTGCTTGGCATTGCCTGAGCCTGGGACAATAGCCTTACATATTGAAATCAGACACTTTTCTCCATGAGGTATATAAGTGCAGATTCACGGTTGCCAGTCGCCACATGACTAAATTTTTTGTTATGGCTACTAACTTTTAATCTCTATGTCACCATATTTCTTCCAGGGATGCCCCTTTTCTACCAAACGGCAGATTTCTGTTTATTTTATTTTACTTTTTATCAAATATGCAGATTCTCCTGCACAATTTCACAACATTTGCCGCTTTCTTTTTTCAACTGTCCATAATTAAAAAATATGATTAAACATGGATGGATGCCACATTTTTGCATATCTGCAAATTTCTCAGTTTTTCTTTTAAAAAATCTGCGATGTCTGCATAATAATAAATGTGAAAACAAAAAACGCTAATTTCACCAACCGATCGCAGGGGAAAAAAATGTTAATTTCGTCAATCGACCATGGAAAAAAGGCGAATTTCGTTAATCGGTTGCAGAAAAAAATAACAAATTTTGTCAATTACTCACAGAAAAAATCAAAAATTTTACAAAATTTCGCCAAGTTGAAAAAAAAAAATAAAAAAATTCGCTGGACGATTGTGAAAATAAATCCCGAATTTCATCAAGGAGTCGCGATAATAGAACGTGAGAATTGCCGATAGATCACGAAAATTGCAACTTTGTCTCCATAGGGATAAAAGAAATCCTTAAAAAAAGATCCCTTTGCCAAGAAAAGCTGCAACAAAACCTATAGTGCTCGATCTACAATCATCCCACACTCAAAATCATCCCTGATTGTCAAATTTAATTTATTAAAATCTAAAAGAAAATAAATCTTCTCCACATTTTTTTCATATTTATTTTTTATTTGATTTTTATAGGTATACTTTTTGATGCAAATGCACATGTTGAACAGTTACTTTAAGCTATGAAAAATAATTTGGGGAGAAAAAATTTATCTACAGAACAAAAATTGTTAGAGAAACGTTTATACATAAAATTTCAAGCTTTTGATTACAAGCATTTATTTCTACAAACTGTATACAATTACGGTGGGAAGATTCTATAAAATCCTGTCGCAAGTAGACAGTATAATGATGCAATTTCCCACCCCTGTATGTAACCCATTTCTTACCCACCTTTATTTTCGTCGCGATAAATTTTCAAAAAACAGCAAAAAATGTTTAGCTCTTTTGAGCAGAGACAGTTGTTTAGAAGTGTTAAGATTGATTGATGGGTCTATTAGCAACCAGCCCTGCACTGAAAATATTCCAACATAACACTGACCATAAGAGAAAAGAACAACATTGTCACTCTTTCATTGGTATCTTTAATTTAACATTTCGTAAAACTTTAATGAAAAAAAGCAAGCAAGAAAAAAATATTTTTTTCATTATAACAATGAGATATTATAAAAGTATATAAGCACACACAAAAAAAAAAGGTCTGTTTCAAACTATTTTGGGAGGGGGGATTTCCACCCCCCCCCCTACACACACACACACACAAAAAAAAAAAAAGTAATTTTTCTCTTTTTGCTGCCTGCATTGGTTTAACTATTTGAAATACAGAAAATAAAATTAACACTTGACTATCGTACTTTAAACTTTCTAATGGTGTAATCCATTAACAAAAAATATTAACTCTTTCAAAAAAAAAAAAAAAAAAAAAAAGGTTTTTTTTGGTATTATGCACCAGTTTAACTATTCGAAATACAGAAAAATGATAAATACCCACTTAACAGCATACATCCTATATATATTAAAACGAAAAGGGATGCATGTAATTTTCCTTTAAAACAACTTGTTTTGTTTACAAAAATATCAATACTGACACTTTAAAAAAAATTAATTTCTGCAAGTCACTTCCTGACTTTCTCTTTTTTCGGTGAAAAGAAAATCATTTCCAGAATGCATTGTGAACAGTTTTATGTTTCAGTTTACTTTTGATGAGAGGGAGATGTCATTTCTTTCAAGCCCTTTTACCACTAAATATCAATATTTTAACTACAATTTTTTATATAGTCATCGTTCATGAATTCGCCAGAAATCCCCCCCCCCTCCGCTTCTCTCTTTGTCAGTGCCTTTGAAGATAATTAGGAAACCTCTACATTTTCAACAGTGAGAGATATCTTATTGAGTTTTATAAAGGAGAGAAAGGGAGGGGATGGGGGTTTATATTAGTCAGGAAATTTTAGTCAGAATAGAAAGTTTAATATATCTAAACATCAGAAATTAAATCAGCAATAACTATAACAAGGACACCTAAGTTTGTTTGGATAGATTTTCATTTAAAATATAAAATCATAAAAAATAGAGGTTGTAATGCTGCTGAAGGCAGTGGGCCCTGGAACATTAGGTCCGTTTGGAAAGATATTTGTTTAAAAATATAAATTCATTCAACACTGATTTTAGGTATATTTAAGTTATTATTGTGGACCTGGGTTATGCTTGTGAAGAGGAATTAACTTCACATATTCCACTTCTAATTAATTTTCACCTTCCCCCCCCCCCCCCTTAAATATATATATATTTTTTAAATTTCTACCCTAAATGTATTTTATTTTCTACACTATAAAAGTGTCTAGTTCCTTCTTTTTTATTAAATTCCTTTTTAATTTATTTGTATTTCTTTCTGTCTACATTCCTCTTATAAAAAAAAGAAAAGAAAAGAAATTGTTTTGTTTGCCTAGCAACAGTCTATATATCTCGGAGCCACAGTCTTTCAAAAATACCAGATCCCTGCTGCTACC